>CP006025.1:667113-1334226 GCA_000412225.2 [Ashbya] aceris (nom. inval.)
GCCTCCTCCGCCCAAACTATATGTCTGCGTGTGCGATTATATGATGTTGATCTTTTGAGCGTGATGGGGGAAAAACCTTGTAGGAGCGGAGCCTTTTATACGCGCAGCAGCGCACCGCCATAGGCCGGGTAACCTACCGGTCATCGCACAGGGCACGTAGTTCATAATAACCATGGCTACATAAACATAGCTACATAGGTAGATTGCATCTCTCGCTGGACGCGAGCAAAGTCTAGTTCAGCTTCTGCTTTCCTACCGCGCCACCCCCTGCAGGTCCGTCGCCGTGCTGGGTCTGGTACAACACGTAGAACCCCCACGCAATGGTGGTGATCACACCGAAAATCAAGGTGCGGTACGGCTCGACCACGTCCAGGAACGGGTACGGATAGCTCTGGTTCAGGTCCGTGCGGATGATGTAGCTCAGCCAGCGGTTGTACCCGACGCCTAGCGCCGTCACCAGCACCCAGAACTGCAGCCGGCCCATCTGGAACGGCTCCGGCTTCGTCAAGAAGTAGTCCAGCAGCAGCCCCGTCACGGGAACCAGGTGGATGCACAGGTCCACAGGCAGTGTGATCTCCGGCGACGCGCCCTCCTCCAGCCCGTGGTAGATCATGTTGACAAAGAAGATGCGCAACGGCCAGTAAACAGTAGCCACCACAGACTCCAGCACGATTGCCGCAGGCAGGAACACCTCGCGAGACACAAACCGCAGCCCGCCGTCCCCGCCCAAGAGCGAATATCCGATCCCAATCACATTCGTCACGATCGTCAACGACGCCCCGAGGATCGTCAAAAACTGTTTTTGGCCCGCCAGTTGCAAATTTGGAGGAAGCGTCAGCTTAACAGCGTTCGACACCCCCCAAGATGTCAACACCAGCGACGCGGAATTGATTATCAAGGATAGCACAGACATCCGAGCTCTTCTGACGTGAGTCTATATCCTGCAGTGTGTTGCAGAGCAACGACTGTTGTTTTTTTTGCAGCGCAGTTATGTTTTCCTAACCCCTTGTTGACTCGGAAACAGATTGATTAGCTCCTAGTCGATTGATGATATCGCTAATCGCGGAGCGATGGAATGCAGAAATCATCCGTTTGGGTCAGAGGGGGTGGCGTCGTCAGGATGTAAGGGATGTTTTGGGAACTCCGGAAGCGTCCGTAACATGGAAGCGCGATAGAGACAACAAAGCATTAAGGCGCGAGATGTATCGTTGCTGCAGGGTCTCAGGCCGCTGCTGCCTCGGCAACACGTAGCAGCCCTCGTGGTTGTGTCCAGATCTGCAGAGCGGCACCTGGTGGTGGGAGGCGGTATATAACACTGGCGGGTGCGCCGCACGGCGCGGGCGGCGGTGGCAAGGAGAGCCTGATGCCCGGTAATCAAGTCGACGCAGATGAGGCATTGACTGTTGCGGACGTAGTTGCACTGGCGAATGCGGCGTGGATGGGGGCGTGCGCGGTGCTGATCTGGATGATGGTGCCCGGCGCGGGGCTGCTGTACGCGGGGCTATCGCGGCGGCGGCACGCGCTGGCGATGCTGTGGGCGTCGATCATGGCGATGACGGTGGTGTCGCTGCAGTGGTTTGCATGGGGGTACACGCTGGCGTTCTCGCCCACCACGCGCGGGCGCGGGTTCCTCGGGACGATGTATTACGCGGGGATGGACCACGTGCTGGACCGCACGGAGCGCGGGTCGCTGCCCAAGGCGGTGGACGTGCTCTTCCAGGGGATGTTTGCAATGGTGTCTGCCGTGTTGATGATCGGCGGCTCCGGGGGGCAGGCGCGGCTGCTGCCGATGCTGATTTTCCTGTTTTGGTGGGTGACGCTCGTGTACTGCCCAGTCGCCTGCTGGACGTGGAACGCCGATGGGTGGCTGGCGCGCATGGGGGTGCTGGATTACGCCGGGGGTGGGCCCGTACATATCACCTCGGGGCACGCTGCCCTCGTCTACTCGATGATCCTGGGCAGCCGGCGGGGGCGCCGCGCAGGCCGGCCGCGGAGGTATCGCCCACACTCTGTGACCATGGTAGTGCTGGGCACTGTTTTTCTGTGGTTTGGATGGTTTGGATTTAACGGTGGTACCACCGGCAGCCCGACCGCGCGCGCGTTCTACGTGTGTGTGTCGAGTAATCTCTCGGCTGCGTGCGGCGCGATCGTATGGCTCTTTCTGGACTATTTTCGCTACGGCAAGAAGTGGACCGTGGTTGGAATGTGCTCTGGAGCGATCGGTGGGCTGGTCGCCATCACGCCAGCAGCAGGATATGTTCCTGCATGGGCGTCTGTGGTCATTGGGGCGTCTGCGGGCTTCAGCTGCAACTTCGCTGTGGCCATCAAGGTTGTCCTCGGTATTGATGACGGCCTCGATGTGTATGCCATACATGGGATAGGCGGCGCTATTGGCTCGGCCATGACAGGCCTCTTTGCCTGCAAGTATGTCAACGACGCTGGTGTGCCGTATGTCCAGCCTATCAAAGGTGGCTGGCTGGAGCATAACTGGATGCAGCTTGGTTACCAAGTGGTAGCAATTCTCAGCATCTCCGCCTGGTCTTCCGTTGTTACCGGTCTGCTGCTACTATTGTTGGATCGCATTCCGTATCTTCGGCTGCGGCCTGCCGCGGGCGAACAAGAGGAGGCAGATGTCCATGGGCTCAACCTATTTGACAACGATGCGGACGCCCGCGGTCGCGCGGTAGAAAAGATTGGAGTTACGTCACGTACGACCTCGACTCCGAGGGACCAGGAAGCCGCCAAGCGTAGGGTGACCCCTGAACCGGATGCCGTGGTGTCGTAGGCCTTGAGTCCAAAATATTTTTAGACAAGCCCGCCCGCCCCTGGGATAGCTGCTGTAGCGGGAGCTGTACCGGGCGGCCTTGGCAGCGCCGCAGCTATTTTAATGCCTCAGCAAGCAGGAGCAATGATCCCTTAATACATTTGTTACCCGGACTTGGTGATGTATTTAAACGTTTACCCATAGCCCGCAATGGCAGTGCCAGCAAGTCCGACAGTCATCGCCCAACACAAAGATGAATCTAGTATCGTTGCTAGCCCTGGTGCCACTCGTAGCCGCCACTAGTATGTACAGTTCTGACGGAACTGCTGTGAGCATTCTATTAACGCCCGTTTAGCCTCTCGCTACATGGTTTTCTTCAGCGACCACGACGTGCCCGTGCAGGCCTACGCCGGCGTCCAGCATTCGGTCCTGGAGGCCGGTGGCACCATCACCAACGTGCTGCCACTGATCGCCGGCTTCGTTGCAGATATCCCCAAAGAGAAGGTGCCTGACTTGATTTCCGCGCAGGAAAAGTGTAAGTACAAAGCCATCTTTGAAAAAGACAGCGAGATACACACCATGCGCCCCGCGCAGTAAGTACTACATACTGGCTCGGGCCGCGGGCCTGGCCCCGCCTTAGCGCTCGAGGTTTATACTATCCCCGAACTTTGCGTATAGCACCTGTTTCAGCGCCCGCATGCGTTCGTCCACCCGCTCGTCCTCCTCCTCCAGCTCGCGGATGCGCTCGTCCGCCGCTGCCTGGTCGCGCTCCAGCTGTGCTGCCACCTCCTCCTGCTTCATCAGCACAAACGCGTCCCCGATCTTGTACTGCAGCACTTCATCCTCATCCACGAGCTCGATCTCCAGCGCCGCGTCATCCACGTACTCTTTTTCCTGCCGCTGGCTGCGGAGCTCCGCCTCAAGAGCGTCCTTGCGCATCACGAGCTTCGAAAACTCGTTGATGCGCTGCTGGTCCTCGTAGAGCACCTGCGCCGTGTTCTGCTTGCCCTCGGGTAGCTATGCGTCGGTTAGTACCGTCCTACGTCCCCCTACGGCTGTGCAAGCAACATACCAATTCCATCGTCAGTGGCCTGCGCGGGCGGCGGCTCGCGCCACCGCCGCCAGCTTTTTCTGGGCGAGTGAGCCCGTCGTACGGAGGGATCTACTAGCCGCCCGGCCGCTGCGCCCGCCACGGCGGAGAGCCGCCGACTACGAAAGATGCCACCACCTTGTCCCGCGCGCCGCGGCAACGGTGCCGGCCCAGCGCGCCCACGAGCGGTGGGCAGCTTGTGCTGAGGTAAGCTTGCGCCCGTTTACAACCCCGCGGATCATTGCGTACGTAGCGCGAGGCTAGCGCAGCAGCGCCAGTGGCATGACTTCTGCCGCCTACGCCGGCCTGCCAATACCGCCCCGGGCATCGTGGGCTGGCCGCTATAGTGGCGCGCGCGCGAGCCTGTCGCCGCGGCGGCAACGTAACAGCGCCGTCTCACAACGGCACGTGGGACCGCGATAAGGCGGCGGCGCGATCGATTCGGCTGCCGGCAGCGCCTGAGCCCTGCGCGCGCGTCTTCGCCACCCGCGCAGCGGTGCAAAAGCGCCGCAGACCTCCGGTATTAGATAAGCACAGGCAGACGCACTGCGGCTATCTCGCGCCCCGCTGCAGCGGCCGCGCGGTCGCATCCAGATCCCGGCGCGGGGCCGCGAGAGCCTCCCGGCGTGAACCCCTCCGTGCATAGTGACACGGTAGCCGCGCACCCGCAGCCGTGGGGCCCGGAGCTGCTGCTGCGGCCTGCAGGCCGTCCGCGGACCGCCCACGTCCTGCCGCCCGCGCCGCACACCTCCCGCCGCCCCGCCGCCCCTGCTGTCCGCCGCCCCTGCTGCCCGCCGCCCCTGCTGCCCACGGCCGCCCTCTGCCGCCCGCCCGCGCAGCGGCCGCACCCCTGTCTGCCCACGTGCGTCCACTCTTGCAGCCGCCGGCCGCGCACGTGCGCCGCCATTTCCCCACCGTGCCACGTGCCGCCCGCATATATATGCTGCCTGCCCCGCCGATGCCCGCCGCCCACATCGGCCCATGCCTGCCTGTCCACCGCCGCTCCCCCCGGCGCGCGCGCCCGCGCCCCCGCCCTTCGCCGCCTACAACGCCTACGTCGCCACGCCCCGCCCCCCGCCCGCGCAGCCGCCGCTCCTCGCGCTCGTGGGCCGCCTTTCCGAGAGCATGTTTGACGACAGCTCCGATGACTGAGCCGTTGGACCGAGGTCACGTGATAGTCACGTGGCAGTTTGTGGCAGGCCACCTGGCCTGGCGCGAGATTCGGGCTCCATCGCCATCGCACCGCACAGCGACCACCGCGCGACTCCGCGCTGGCGCGGGCCGCCGCTCGCCCAGCTGCCAGCCCCGCGCGGGCGCCGCGGTGAATGCGTATTGGTGCTACGCAGCTGTATATAAAAAAATTATAAAAAATAGTGGAACAAAAGACACACATACAACTCTCGCTCGCACAGCACATAACTCTGCAGATACAAGCTCAGACACTAAGACACAAGTTGCAGTGTCGCTAGTGCAGGAGGACAGACACGGCGGCCTACTGAACACGGTCGCACACGCAGATAGAGGCAGCAGAGTTTGGCGGTCGTACAGAAAAGCGTGGCACAAGGCTTAGAGCGCGGGCGATGAACACTTCCGGGGCAGTGGCAGCAGCCAGCACGGCGCTTGCAGTGAACAACATCACCAACACAAAGATGAATGCGGCGTCGGCGGCGCAGCAGCAGGCGTCGTTGTCGCAGTCGCACACGTTCTCGCAGCAGGCGGGCGCGGCGGGGTCCAACGTGTCGACAGTGTCGGGGCGCGACGACACGACGATCGTGGGGCTCCACTTCAAGATTGGAAAAAAGATCGGCGAGGGCTCGTTTGGCGTGCTCTTCGAGGGCACGAACATGATCAACGGCGTGCCGGTTGCGATCAAGTTCGAGCCGCGGAAGACGGAGGCGCCGCAGTTGAAGGACGAGTACCGCACGTACAAGATCCTCGCGGGCACGTCGGGCGTGCCGCAGGCGTACTACTTCGGGCAGGAGGGATTGCACAACATCCTTGTGATCGATCTCTTGGGGCCGTCGTTGGAAGACCTCTTCGACTGGTGCGGACGCCGGTTCAGCGTGAAGACCGTAGTGCAGGTTGCAGTGCAGATGATCACGTTGATCGAGGACTTGCATGCGCACGACTTGATCTACCGCGACATCAAGCCGGACAACTTTTTGATTGGACGGCCTGACCAGCCGGATGCGAACAAGGTGCATTTGATCGACTTTGGCATGGCCAAGCTCTATCGCGATCCGAAGACTAAGCAGCATATTCCCTACCGCGAGAAGAAGTCGCTCAGCGGCACGGCGCGCTACATGTCCATCAACACGCACTTGGGACGCGAGCAGTCGCGGCGCGACGACATGGAGGCTCTCGGCCACGTATTCTTCTACTTCTTGCGCGGTCAGCTTCCATGGCAGGGACTAAAGGCTCCCAATAATAAACAAAAGTACGAGAAGATTGGCGAGAAGAAGCGTAGCACCAACGTCTACGATCTTTCCCAGGGGCTCCCTGTGCAGTTTGGCCGCTATTTGGAGATAGTGCGCAACTTGGGGTTCGAGGAAACTCCGGACTATGACGGCTACCGCAAGTTGCTACTTTCGACTTTGGAGGAGCTAGGTCTGGAGTATGACGGTGAATACGACTGGATGAAGCTAAACGGCGGCCGCGGCTGGGATTTAACCATAAACAAGAAACCGAACTTGCACGGCTATGGTCACCCCAACCCGCCGAACGAGAAGGGCCGCAGGCACAGAAGCAAGTATCCTCAGCCATCGGCTCCCCAGCAGATGTCCTCTCCACCGGACCCTCGGTTCGGCAGCTCTCAGCTGCAATTACAACAAAGGCTGGATCCTACCTCGTACGAAGCTTATCAACAGCAGACGCAGCAGCGGTACGCCCAACAGCAGCTGAAGCTGCAGCACCATCAGCCCCGCCTGAACTACCAGTCGCAACCGCTGCAGCAGAGCTCCCAACAGCCACAAGCTCAACAACAGAGCCAACAGCAGCAGCAGCAGAACCAGCAGACACAGCAGCAGCAGACGCAGTACCGCACCCAACAACAGGCCCAATATCCTTTCCCATCGCATTCCTCCCAGCCAGGAATGCACCAGAAACAGGGTCTGTTGCAGGGCCAAAACGGCAGCGGTACAGCCGGTACGACGACTGCTAATGGTAAACAACAAGATGTAGGTTCTGTCTCTTCGGGTAAGGGCTTCTTTAGCAAGATGGGTTGTTGCTAGGCGGAGATTTTATTGGAAAGTAATAGTACGCAACTTTCAAGAATGAATAGTAAATCGACCACAAACACACAGACACACATCCCTCTCCTCCCCCAAACGAACTAACTACACAGACACACTTTACTGATGATCTTTTTTGTCTTTTCCCCAATCTCATCATTCAGACCCTCTTCTAAAACACTGCATAATAATACAAAATGACGATGTCCTAATTTCCTCCCCCTATACAAAAATACAAAAAGTTCATTTAATCGATTCCTCTTGTCATTAACTACTGCCTAACACCCTTCCGCCCTCCGAACACATTCTCTTTCCCCACTTGACTTACGCAGTTCTTAAACCGAATTTTTCCCGAAACTCAGAACTACATTTGATGGAGCCTGAATATTTTCTCTTCTCACCAAACTTAATATGATATTATCTTTACTACTATTTTCCTCCCTATTACTGCCTATTACTTTATTATACTTTCCCATATATCTTTGCTCGATAATTGCTAGTGCAGCTCTCGACCTTTAGGTCTCCCATTCTACGAGACTGAAAGGCGGTATACAGGAATAGTTTAGTGGTAGGAACATCTACTTACGTATGCTACTGGCGTCATTTTCCGCCTGGTGAACGTTTTATTTTAGTGCCGTGCCAGCCTGGTCGCAATGGCCATGCTGCTCAGGTATCACTTGCATAGTGTCAGCAACCTTTACTTACGTACATTGTAGTCGTGTGTACTTGTATTGGGTCTGTCGAGGAATGTGTAGACTAATTCAGGAAGTTAGATCGTCAATTTAAGTAATTCGCTATATCTTAACGAACACGTTCGGTGAAAATGCTGCATTTCCCGCAGCGACCCGGATAACACAGCGCACATCTCCCCGCAGGTATGAGAAGAACTGCAGCCAGGAATTTTGCGGGAATATCAGATGTTTTCCGAAGCCTACATACGACTGGAAGGAACTCTTATCTACGATCGGACGGAAAAAGGCGCACAGCTACCTTACTTTAAGAGGCACGTATCATTGCCGCGAATCAAATACAAAGCGTCCCCTTCCTCAATGTTTCCATTAACTCGACCGGACGGATCCAACATCCTCCACTCGTTTTCTTTGATCCTCTTGTAGAGATAAAGTTTCTCACCTGATCCAGCATGTGCTGAGAGGTTGACATTTTTGACATCCATGTGGTGGCTTAGATAATCTAGCACTCTTCCCAATGGCCACTGCTTATTGATAAATATATCATGTTCTTTCGGATTGCTTTCATCTATGTAATAACACCATACGTAGATTCGGTTCGCATGTGGAATTTTCTCATCACCCTTCGCCGTGCGCTTTATCTTGGCCACCTGGATTACTTTGTTTGATGCAGAAAGATTCATATTTTTCCGCTTCGAACTGTACTTTGCGAAAAAGCGTTTCAATTTGTCCAATGCGTTGGTGCTGTTACGTTGGACAAGTCGATCCTTTATCGACATAGACTGAGCAGGACGCGCAGGGGTTTCCTGTTTGACACGCACTGCGGCCTTATCTGGGAGCAATGCCTTGAAGTATACCTCACGCTCACCTTTGCCCTGTGACGAAGAGCGAGATCTGCTCGCCTGCGTGACCGCATTCGGAGCTGGAAGTGCCTTGCAATGATGAGCTTCCGGGGTGCGGTGCTCACTGCAGAAGTCTGCATTACAGGACGTACAGTGGAACGGCAAGAAATCGATTTGCCGGCAGTATTGGCAGTGCTTGCCGACGTCCAACATTCCAGTTTCTCTCTCAGACATGCCTCGTTACTGTATTGTTATACGCCACTGGCTTAGTAATTTAGGTCCCCCTCTTCGAGACTACGGTCTACTTTAAAGACACTACTACAACGCGTAACATGTGCGGGGCTGCTTTTATAATTCTTGGTGGGTATCAAGTGTGAGCTGACGTTGGTCGTCTGCTGCGGTGACCAACATGAATAGTGATTCCGTATAGAATGATACCTGTAATTCGCAAAGGCCTTAGTTTACTGACCCTGGCGCCGGCCTCTTGGCGATCCAGAAGGACCATTATAACCGGTTCCACTTTATCGGAAGCTATTCAGTAGTTTTCTGGAAGTTTGCTATCTCGGATTGATACAGTTCTCATTGTAGTTCGTGTTAATATTGTGCGATGGCCGTCACAAACGGCTTAAGCGCTGACACAAACAAAAACTAGAACACGGGAAACGATTATGCGTCGCAGATGCTATATATATACAACTTGGTTCGTAAGTAGGGCTAGATGCTTGCGAGAAACAGACGTTGAGCTTGTGCACTTCACAATTTTAGTCCCGTATCCGAAGTTTCCAGGCAACACGAATAACAACACAAATTGCCATGGCATCGGTAACGTTTAAAGACAATGCGGAAGTGATAATGATAGGTGAGCAAGATCGGAGAAGGGAGCAAGGTATGGCCAGGCCCTGGATAACGGGATTCATCGATGCGGATATCATGTGGCAGAAGGACGGCCCGCAACTCATAGTAGACATCGCAAAAGAGAACTTCGAACAGCTTATATTGACGTTCGTCCTCTTGCTCTACATTGTTGTGGCAAAAATATGAGCGCAGGTGGTGTTTTTCTCAGTGCTGTTGCTCCCCTTTATCCATCTCGCGGCTATATGCTGATGGTGAGCCACGCTGCAAGGGATATCTACTTTTACCCCACGCCATTTACCTCTTATTCTAATGTAGCCGCACTCAATGTCGTCACCATGAACCTTGGGACCAGAGGTAGACTTCAGATTTACAAGCCAGGGAATGTGACACTTCAATGGATCACGCTGCCATGTAATCAGAGTGATGTGCCCTTCCCACTTTGAATATTCGCAGATACCTCGACCTTTTAGTTAGTTTCGACATATAGCCGCTAATCACAGCCCGTCTAGTGACAACTGTTAGTCTTCGTTTGTCAGATCTATAACCACTGGCACGCGGACAGATGGTCCTTCTTCGTCTATCACTACCACGTCCAAGTCTCCGTCACGGGGAGGGCCCGCCGCGCTGCCCTGGCCGCAGCACTGAGCTGTCGCCGCTATCGCCGCAATCCGGCGTGCAGCTGCCAGCCCTGCTAGTTCCCGTGCCGCCACGCCGGCGCTCCGCCCAGTGAGCTGTGCTCTGCGACGGCCGCCGAGCCGTCTGCCGCGCCCCAGGAAGCTGTCCACTATGCCCCGCTGGTCCAGCACCCACTGCCGCCCCACCAGCTCGTCCAGCTTCCGCCGAAACCGAGCGTCGTGCGGGCCGAACACATTGTGCGTGAGCTCGTGCAGCATAACTGCCAATACGCTCTCCCGTGACAGAAACTGTTGCTCATCGGTAGGCTCGCGCAGGCGCAAGAGGATCTTGGCCCCCTGATTCACATTCAGCCCCAGCAGGCGCCGCTCCTGGGGGTAAAATTCGGCTAGTTGGCCCACTCTGAATCCCTCTTCCCGCATCAAGTAGGATACTCGTCGTGCGATGTCTTGTAGTATGTTCAGTGCCCTTTCCTTCCCAGGTTTATGCTGTAACACCGCCAACTCTCTGATATGCGGATTCACCTCCCGTGGCCGCGCCATCTAACCGTCCGTCCACCCTTAATCCAAGCACCTCCCGCTTCGTTTAGATAGTATTATACAGATAGACATCGCCCACCTGGTGGTGAAGTCCAAAAAAATCGCACGATATAAGCTCAGGTTCAAACTACAGCCACAACAAACAACTACCAAGCGAGGTCCTTGAAGTACTCTGAGGCTAGTGGGGGAGAAGGCATGTCAAAGCAGAAGCACGAAGAAGAGTGCGTTGAGCGGGCCCGCGGCAAAGCTGGCAGCCCTATCGTGGTGGCTGCAAGCACGGACTCCATGAATATGCTTACCAAGCCCCAACTGTTCGGTATATACGATGAAGAGATAGTGGAAAGCGAGGATACAGAGATATATGAGGAGGCTAAGAAGTCAGCCGGCCGTGTGTTGGACGAGCTAGGAAGCGTAGGCGCGGGGCCGCGCGTGCGGACACGGTCGCAGAAGTACATGCATCTAGTATCTTCTCTAGTGATATTGGGGATTTCGGGTATCGCGTACCACCAACTGAGCCGCAATCTGCACGATAACGACCTGCTGCACGAAGACTTCACGTCGCGGCCGCTGGTGCTGGGCGTGAAGCTGTGCCAGCAGCTGAGCTTCGGCGTGTTGCCGACGTGGGCGGGCTACGCGGTGGAAGGCATTTTGTTTGGCTCACTACTGCCAGCAGTGGACTACTGGCGCCGCATCTCGGTCAGCAAGGTGAACCTCTCGGGCGTCCTGAGATCCATCAACGCCATGCTAGGCGTGTCATTCGGGATCCGGCGCGTGGAGTGGTCATCTTCGTTGCAGGCCAGTGGAGCGTGGTTTCTGCTGGACGGCATCCTGTGGCTGTTCTTTGACGGCTCGTTTTCTGTCTTCCTGCTGGGCTTCGGCGTCGGCCTCGTCACGGCGGTGACCTGCTACGAAGAGATCACCGACTTTTCGCAACTGCTGTACTTCATCGACTTCTACTTTCTAGGACTGCTGTTCTTCGGGAGGCTAGGGCGCTACCTATACCAGCGCTGACCGTCCGGCCTGCGCGGAATCTCCCATCCGTTATTTGCAATATTTATTCAAATACACTAGTTTCCGGCCTCTATACACGTCCATATAGAAAGTTCTATTCCCGGCCGCGAAGCCTCGGGCGCGGCCGCCGCTGCCCGGGCGCCAATCCCCAGCAAATCACAACCTAGCTCCCGCCTACTTGTTCGGCGACCGCGGCGGCCCCGAGGAGATGCTGCTCTGCCTGTTGAGGTTCTGCGAGTCCAGGCCGCCCGCGCTGCTGGACATCCGTCTGCGGATGATCGACTCGCGCAAACCCGACGGATTTGTCACCGGGAGATGTGAGCTCCCCACTGCAGCTGACCCCAAATCCTCCGATTTCACGCCTGCCTTGCTCAACGCATAATCGCCACTGTCGAAGTACTTCCGTTCGTGGAGTTTGTGCTTGAAGAGGTCCTTTTTACCGGGCAGCTTGCCGTATAACTTGTATAGTTTGAGCTCCTGCGGCGTGAGCGCCGACAAGTCCACATCCCCGGTATCCTCCAGAGTGCTGTTAGTCGGTGATGGAGATTTGCTCATCTGCGACTGCCGATACCGCGCTTGTGTAAGACCTTGGCCCCGCTGCACATAAACTGGCTTGTTGACGTCTGTCTTTCACCAAACCCGATTAGCCCCCTTTAAAGGAAACGATGTGATCACGTGTATATCACGTGGCTGAATGTGGGCATTGCACTGCGCCAGCTGCTGAACTCCACAATTCAGCAGCTGCTGGGCTGGCTGGTTGCCTCGCCGCTCGTCCTACACTTGTGTGACTCATGGGCGATGACCTCGAGCCTCTTGTGCGGCAGTCGGACGCCATCGCGGCATTGAAAAAAGCGATGAGCTACCAGCACCACTCTAAGCCACTCTCTGGACGCTGAATATATCTGATGGGCGGTTGTTTTGCTTGGTTAGGCTTGCCCGCTGTTGTTCTGGGGCTAGCAGTATGCGCTGCGGGTCTGCGGGCGTATCCGGAGACGCAAGTGTGCCGGCTGAAGGACATTAGCGTTGAATGGGTTCATGACACGATGTTGCGTCGGGGCATAACGGAGTACGACATCTGGGGGTACTCGCGCCGGTGGGTGGACGTGCAAGTTCCACGGAGCGTGGCGGATACTCTAGAGGGGTGCGAGGTGTTGGTAGAAGACGTGGATGCGCTCCTGCAGGGGCAGGCGACAGAGCGGACGAGCGTGAGCGGGGCAAGTGCGGTGCAGGTACCGCTAGGCTACGGAGGGGCGCTGGAACATGTTTTCTTCAAGGACTTCCGGGACCTGGAGACGATTTACACCTGGCTGGACATGCTGGAGCAGACGTACCCCGGGCTGGTGACGGTTGAGCGCGTGGGGCAAACTTACGAGGGCCGCGAAATGCGGGCAGTGCATATCTCAGCAGGCAATGAGCAGCGCAACCCGGACAAGAAGACCGTGGTCATCACCGGCGGCGTGCACGCGCGCGAGTGGATAGGCGTGAGCACGGCATGCTACATCGTGGAGCGGCTGCTCTCGCGGTACGGGCGCGCCGCCAAGGAGACACGGTACCTGGACGCGCTGGACTTCCTGGTGATTCCCGTGTTCAATCCGGACGGCTACGCATACACATGGTCGCACGACCGCCTGTGGCGCAAGAACCGGCAGCCCACGTACCTGCCCGGCTGTGACGGGGTCGACATTGACCATTCGTTCGACTACCACTGGAGTGGCCAGAGCATCTACCCCTGCTCGGGGGACTACAGCGGCGAACGGCCGTTTGAGGCCGTGGAAGCACGCAGCTGGAACGAATATGTGAACAAGACAAAGGCCGAGCTGGACATCTACGGCTACCTTGACCTGCACTCGTACTCGGAAGAGATACTGTACCCTTACGCCTACTCGTGCGACGCGCTGCCCCGCGACCTCGAAAACCTGCTCGAGCTCTCGCACGGACTCGCGCGCGCGATCCGCCGGAAGTCCGGGCGCAACTACGATGTCCTGGCCTCCTGCAAGGATCGCGGCTCCGACCTGAGCCCGGGGATGGGCTCCGGCTCGGCGCTCGACTACATGTACCACCACCGTGCGCGCTGGGCCTTCCAGATCAAGCTGCGCGACACGGGCAACCACGGCTTCCTGCTGCCAGCCGCGCACATCAAGCCCGTGGGCCGCGAGCTCTACGCCGCAGTCAAGTACTTTTGCGACTTCATCTTGAACCCGGAGCTATAGTATACATAATTATAACATCTCCGCTTTCAGTGCCCGGTACGGGTCCCAGCGGCAGATTGCGTACGCCGCTGTGCCCACCACCGCTAGCACGTACAGCGCGATGGAGTACAGGTCCACCGGGATCCCCATCTTGATGTTGACCACCGCCATGTGCACCGGCACCCGCCCAGCCGCCAGCGCGGGATACGCCTCTGCCTCCACCTGGAAGTACACCATCACGCGCGCCCGCTCCTCCACGGTCCCGCGGAACTCGGCGCCGTGCGGCACCACCACATGGCCCATGTCCCCCACGTTCACGCCGTCTGCCGCGGTCCAGCTGATGCGCACCTGGTAGTTTTCGTTCTGCCGCAGCTCATCCACCTGCACATAGAACGCCTCCCCCGGCACAACATCGAACCGCTGCATCTTGTAATTGATGTTATGGAGCACCATCCGAGGCAACCCGTGGTCAATGCTGTCGTCCTGCTGCGTGTCCATGGCCTTGACCGGGAAGTCCCCCGGAATGTATATATTAAACGTCTCTGTATTTGCCAGGCATGCCCGGCACAGCACCAGTATCACCATGGCGTAGCGCCACCATCTATAGCTACTCCCGGAATGGCCCCTGCGCATCTTGGCGAGTGTCCCGCTGCTGCCATCGAGCGACAGCCGTCAGTTTTTTTTGGTGAGGCTACTAATGCCCGTCTATAAGGAGAGCTGCGCAGCACAGTCCGCAAGGGAGCCCAACTTAGACCACGTAGACTTCGACAAGTATGGAGCCAGAATCCGTGGGTGCGGATGCGTCGCAGCAGACTGAGCAGGAGCCTGCGCATGAGGCGGCTGCGGCCGGGATAGAGGAGGTGGAGCTTTACCAGCTGTTTATTGAGCAGTCACAAAGAGCTGCGCGCGGCATGGGCGACCCGCCGAGCCTGGAGCTGCAGCTGCTGTTGTTTGAAGCGCTGCAGCGCGACCAGGAGCTCAGTGAGCGGCTGGGAGAGCGCGGGCTGCGCGCACGGACGGACTGGCGGCCCTTTGGGCGGCCGCGGCCGCACTTCCGGACGTTCCTGCGGAACCAGATTGTGCTGGACCACATTTTGATTGCGCTGTTGTTCCCGTTCTCGCTGTTCAACATCCTCCGGGCGCTCTTCAGCGAGTTCACGTTCAGCGAGTACGACTTCTACATCGACATTCTGCAGTACTTGCGGCGCATCTCTGTGGTGGACCACAGGGGGCCCTCGCTTGTGCTCTACACCGACAGCCTGGGGCTATTGGTCAAGTTCCACAACGTGGTGGTGTTCTACACGCGCAACGTCTACTACGCGCTGAATGCGATCATGGGCAACCTCCGCGTGACAGCGCACGTGTACGCGCTGTTTGTGCGCGTGAATGCGATATCGCTATACCTTGCGTACGGGCTCATCGCCAGCTCTTACCTATGCCTCGCGGCCTTCTTCTTCACGCTCTGCTTTGGAATGACAGTTATAAAACGCTACAAGGGGGTCGAGATGATATTGAACGAGATGTACCAGAACACAGAATGCCTTCTATAGACGAGGCTGCGTCGGGGTCTAAACGAGTATGCGATTATCAGGAATGATGCCGTGCCCCCGCAAATGCCCTGGACAGCCGAAGTGATATAAGGACGCGGGTAAAGCGCTACCGCGGCCTGTTCCGAACCGGAGCCCATGATGGTGAATTACCGCTTTGTTGCTGCTACCGCGCTGGGCGCCGCTGCGTGCGTCCACGCAGACCCGGCCTCGCCAGAAGAGCTCTGGGGCTTCGACCTGGGCACCGCGGGTATCCAGACCTTTGCGCACCTGCCATACGAGAACTGTCTCCTGAACCCAGACCTGGAGTTCGACGTCGGTATCCTCGGCATGCCGTTTGACATGTCCGTGTCCTACCGCCCCGGCGCCCGCTTTGGCCCCGGGGGGATTCGCCGCGGCTCGCAGCGCCAGTACCGCGCCCACGCCTACAGCCCCTACCGCGGGGTCAATCCTTACAGCGACTGGGCGCACATCATCGACTGCGGCGACGTGCCCGTCGTGCTGACGGACAACGGCATCGCGCGCGAGATGATGGAACGCGGGTACGAGACCGTCCTGCGCAGAAGCTCCAAGAGCGACCCGCAGGTCCCACCGCGCATCATCATGCTGGGCGGCGACCACAGCGTGCTGCTGCCCGCGCTCCGCGCGCTCCACTCCGTCTACGGCCCGATCTCGGTCGTGCACTTCGACTCGCACATCGACACCTGGAAGCCCTCCAACACCAGCGTCTGGAACTCCGCCGGCTCCCCGCTCAACCACGGCACCATGCTGTGGGAGGCCAAGCAGAGCGGCCTGCTCTCCGACCACAACGTCCACGCCGGCCTGCGTTCCAGCCTCACCGGCACCAGCGACTACAGCCACGACGACGACGCCGGCTTCCACCGCATCCACGCCGACGAGATCATCGACATCGGGCCCCAGGGTATCATCGACCGCATCCTCAGCGTCATCCCCCGCGGCGCCCCCGTCTACATCTCCGTCGACATCGACGTGCTCGACCCCAGTGCGGCCCCGGCCACCGGCACCGTCGAACCCGGCGGCTGGCTCACCCGCGAGCTGCTGCGCGTGCTGCGCGGCCTGGAGCCGCTGACCCTCGTCGGCGCCGACATCGTCGAAGTTGCCCCGGTTTACGACCACGCTGACATCACTTCTATCGCGGCCGCCCAGCTGGCCTACGAGCTCGCCGCCAGCATGGTCGCGTCCGGCCCAGTCCCCCGCGCCCTACTGGACACCCGCGCCGATGCTGCCGCGGTCTCCGATCAGGTCCACTTCCGCGCAGACGGAACGTCCCGCTCCGCGACTGCATCATAGGTACGTACCGGTTGCCAAGCCACACTATATACACATTACGCCATACAGTCATGCCTACCCGCCCTGTAGCCAGTCTGCCGCACATTTCCGCCGGCTCCACCGGCCCGGCCTATCTACAAGTATCGCCGCCGGCCAGCGATTAGGCAGCTGCTTTCTATATGGTTTGCTCTCTATATATACCCTCTGCGCAATGTTTGTCCCTGGCATAGCAATTTAGGCTGCGCAATTTTGGTAAGATAAGCAGCATCTTTGGTTGGACACCAGAAGCACGGAGCAATCAGGTGCCAACTGCGACGCAGCTCCAGATAGTCCATCACTGACGCCGACACCAGCTTCGCAAATCCTGGTCAACGGCCTAGACTTCCGTTCCGCGGACGACGTTTTCTGCCAGGGGCAAGCTTTGCCACCAGCCACTACGTAATATCTGACCGATAATAAAATCGATATTTGCAAGCGAACATAGAGTCTGGTAACCCACTGTTAGTTTGGTAGTAGGGTTATGTTGCAGCCAGAGGTATATGGGAGGCTGTACGAGGCCAAGGGAGTGAGCTTCAGGGAGGCGCTGCCGTCCAGCGTCAGCACCTCGTCAGTTGATGGGGTGACGACGCTTTCGTTCGACAGTCGCAGCCACGGATCGCTGCCGCAGAGCGGCGAGGTGGAGAGCACAGAAATGCATGCGGACGTGCTGTCGGTGCTGCAGCCGCACCCGGCGCGGCCGCCGCCGGACTACGCGGCGAACCCGAACCGGCGGATCCGGTATCCGATCTACGAGCGCGAGGAGACCCACGAGCTGCCGGCGTACGCGCCGGCGGTGCACAAGGTGGCGCTGGTGTCTGTGAAGCAGGAGTGGGCGTCGCCGTACGAGCCAGCGGTGTCGCGGTCGTGGCGGACGCTGCTGATGGAGCTGAACTCGACGCAGCTGAACTTCTATCACGTGGACGAGGGACTGCTGCGCGGGCTTCGGGGTCGCGCGGCGGACAGTACGCTGGGGGCTGCGTGTGCGCAGGCGGTGTCGTCGCTGTCGTTCGGGCAGGTGAAGCCCGGGACGCTGCTGTCGCTGGGGCGGGACGAGCGGCAGTTTTCGCCGGCGGAACGGCAGGCGGTATGCGCGCGGGCGCAGCGCGAGCCTGAGCGGCATCTTTCTGCGGAGCGGCTGTATAAGAGCTACTCGCTGCAGTATGCGACGTTTGGCGTTCCCATCGACTACACGAAGCGGCCGTTCGTGCTGCGGCTGCGGTGCGAGACAGAGCAGTTCCTCGTCTGTTTCGCCACCGTCGACATGCTGATCAACTGGAGTGTGGCTCTGTCCGTGGGCATCGGCGTGTCACTGGACCTCGAGCACAGAGAGATGCCTGCCTACCGGACCGTCCCGCGCAGAAGACGCTGCCGGCGCAGGCGGCACAAACGCACCGATAATAGGAGTCGCAATCCAGCGCTCCTTTTCTCTAGCAAGGTGAGCCGCCGCGGAACAGTGTTAGGTTTGATATCACCCAACGTGGACCGCCGCACTTTGCTGAAGTATGATCAGCCGGCCTTGGGCGCCGGGGGGTTTTCCAATGCATTTATAGCCATGGCGACGCGTGCGCCAGAAACCGGTGAAGTGCCGTGCGATGACTCCGCTTCTTTGAGTCGTTCTAGCGTCGCAGTCGAGCCACAGGCTGGTTTTGCTTCGAGGCTCAAAACCATGTTCGGGTCCAAAAAACCATCACGTGAGGAGCGCGTACATCGGTCGCGTACCGTGCACTCGGATACGGACGGAACGAATTCCCGCCTGGCAGAGGGTCTGATGGACTCTTCGGCCAGTCTCTGTGCCTCGAGCGCTAATTTACTCGGCCGCGAGCTATCAGAACGCTGTGGGTACCAGTCCACCTCGGGCTCGCTTCTCCAGGCTTCCGAGCAGCATGCTGTGCCAGACGAAGATCAAATGGTCAGCGACAGCTCCAGCTTGGAATCGCATAGGCATACTACGCCTCTCCACAGTTTGGGCAGTGCCTGCGAGCGGAGCAGGAGCCTGACGCCCTGCGGCAATGAGCGTACACCTGTGGAAAGCGAGGAATTTGACTTCGTTGAGACCGGAGCGTCCAGTGGATCTGAAATTCTTCCGGGGGACCACATGGAGACGTCCATATACGAAGATGAGGGCATCTACCACAGCGACGACGATGATGATGACGACGACGTCGAGGAAGACTCGGCGGCGGATGACACTGCGGCCCAAGATTATGCTGCGCGCAGTCGTGCTCTAGATATGGAGTACCGCCGCCGTGCACACTCTGCTGCGAGCAGCCTGTCGTTCGCGCCCTACGGGTATTCCTTCAGTCGTGAAAAATGGACTCCGGCCGTCAAGGAGAATACTCGACGCAGGTTCGTCAGAGATTCAATTCGCTGCATCCGGCCGCTGTGCGACGACGACACCTGGCTCGGCGCCCTGGTCGTCAGCCCCACCGATGCGTCCGGCCCCTCATCTTCAGGATTTCCGTTTGATCTTGGACTAGGCTCGAAACGGCTTGGTAGCAGGCGCTCACAGAAAAGAGGCAACCAGTCCCAAACCAGTAATCGTGCAGCCCGTTTTATGAAGGCGTATATCGTGGGGCCCGTCGGTCTCGTGGCATCTATCAATGATACATTCAACATTTAGGCGCCGAGCCCGGCGCTTCCAATCTCTTCACCTGCGACCTAGCTCTTAATACGTAGCAGAAGCATGCAGGCGCTTCGCCTGTATATATATACATAGGAGACACTAATCGGCCGTCTGGACGGATGAATGTTCACCACCTGGCGCGTCCGCGTCAGCGGACCGCGCCAGAAGACGTAAAAGCAAAAAAATCCTATTCGATTGGTGCGCTACCTATACAGCGGACTATGTACTTACAGATCCAGGGAAACTGTCATACCAAAATTGTAGCCCGCGAAACCTATCTTTGGCAACAGCGGTCCAATCGTTTCGAAACAAAAATATAGGATAAAAACGAAGGCATAAAAAAAGCGCCAGGCATCCCGCACCGAGCTATTGGGAGAAGACTTTTAGACGATAACGCACTGAGCAGAGATGACAAAGTCACCGCTGTAGTTGTCCTTGTTCTCTTTGTTGTCCTTGTTCTGTTGAGATGGCTGCATTTTTGATTGGTTTGTAGGCTAGTCGGTAGTGATTAAGTATCGCTGGCTGGTGATTGAGAACAGGATAGACGCTTCTTCCCAGATCCACGCTGTGTATTTATACTTTTTGGCAGAGTGCAACACGCTACCATGAACTGCCGCCATGCGCTAGTGGAGGAGCAGACGCGTGACAACCATAATTGCGGTCCCGAACAATACCAACTCCAACATGGTGAAGCTGTTGCCCTTTGCCAACCAGTCCCAAGTCGGTAATAGTGCAGCCTGTTTTCGTGAAAGCGCAACATGCGGGGTGGGTTGCCTCGTAGGATCTAGCAATACTACATTTGACATTTAGGCGCCGACGCCGGCGTCTCTGACCTCTATACCGGTCATCGAGCGCCATACATAGCAGACGTGTGCAGGCGACAACGCCGGCGTCTCTGAATTTTACATCTACAAACTAGCTGTTAGGACGTAGCAACAGCATCAAGCGCTTCCTGCCTATTTTACACGTAGGATGCACAAATCAGCCGTCTGGACGGATCGATGTTCACCGCCTGGCGCGTCCGCGTCAGCGCGCGATGACATACAACATAAAGGCAAAAAAAGCACCATCCAATTGACTCGCTACCTATAAAGCATACTATGTAGTTTATAGATCTCTAGGGAAACTGTCATACCGAAACCGTATCCTGCGGAAGCTATTCTAGGCAATTGCGGTCCAATCGTTCAGGAACAAAAACGTGGGATAGAAACGAAGCATAAAAAAGGCGCCAGGTGCCCCGCACTGCACCGTGGGAGAGAAAGCTTTCAGACGATGACGCACTGAGCGGAGAACACAAGGTCACCGGTGTAGTTGTCCTTGTTCTCCTTCTTCTCCTCCTTGTTCTGTTGAGATGGCTGCATGTCTGGTTGGTTTGTAGGGTAGTCTAGTGATTAAGTACTGTTGACTGGTCGCTGAGAGCAGGACAAACGCTTCTTCTCTGGTCCACGCCGGGTATTTATACCTCTTGGCGGGGTGCAACACGCTACCATGGGCTCCTGCCATGTGCTAGTGCAGCACGCTGCTACGGAATCCCGCCATGCGTTAATGCAGCAGCGCCTGCATCGCAACAACTAACCCCGGCCCAAACAATGCGAGCTCCAACCGGCTGAAGCTGTTGCCCTGGATCTAACTGTCCCCAGTCGGTAATCGTGCAGCCCGTTTTTTATGAAGGTATACAACGTGGGGCCCGCCGGCCTCGTGGCATCCATAAATGACACATTCTACAATTAGGCGCCAAACCGGCGTATGTATCTATCTAATCTCTGCGCATGCAAAGCACCTAATCACTGCACCTGCAATCTAGCTCCTAGCACGTAGCAGGAGCATGCAGACGCCTCGCCTGTATCTTACACGCGCAGGACCACAGCACTCGGCTGTCTGGATTGACCAATTTTCACCACCTGGCGCGCCCGCGTCAGCGGATCACGACAGAAAACGTAAAAGCAAAAAAATTACCGTCGATTGGCTTGCTACCTATACAGCGGACTATGTACTTACAGATATCCAGGGGGAACTGTCATACCAAAACCGTGGCCCGCGGAAATTTTACTCGGTAGCAGCGGTCCAACCGCTTCGAAACAAAAATATAGGAAACGAAGGCATAAAAAAAGCGCCAGGCATCCCGCACCGAGCTATGGGAGAAGACTTTTAGACGATAACGCACTGTAGCGACCACACGAGGTCACCGTCGAAGTTGTCCTTGTTCTCCTTCTTGTTCTCCTTGTTCTGCTGAGATGGCCGCATTTCTGGTTCTTGATAGGCTAGTCTGTAGTGATTAAGTACTGCTGACTGGCGACTCAGAACAGAGTAAGCGCGCCCTCTCCCCAGCTCCACGCCGTATATTTATACCTTTCGGCAGCGCGAACGCCGCTACGAACTCCCACCACGCGCTAGTGCAGGAACGCATGTGTGGCAACCACTACTGCGGTCCCGAACAATACCAGCTTCAACACGCTGAAGCTGTTCCCCTCCGCAGGCTCAAACTCCGGGCGCCCAAAAATGCCCGTTTTCTCGACATGTCCCGCCACGTGTGCCGTCTTGTGCCCCGTCACAACCTCGCGCACATGCCCCAATGTGTGCGCCACGCGCTGCCCAAGCGTGGCCGGCTCTGCTGATTGTTAGCAAAAATCCTCCATCTGCACCCTTCCACAATACATACCGCTTGTAAACCAACTGCCATGCCGGCTACCGCCCAGAAGCTTGCCTGCCGCTAGTAGCAGCAAGCCAACGATCGCAACTAGCCAGATCAGCTTGCGTAGCTGCCTGCGCCAGCCGACGCACGCTGCCCCGCAGCTGTTCCTGTCTTTATTTCCGAGCGTAGCTTCCCGCACTACCCGAGCTGTTGTACCTTCTGCAACCATCCTAAAAGAGTAACTCTGATCCTATTACGGTTATAAACTGTTCACTAAAATGGTATCTGTGAGCTGTCGATTATCTAGTTGCTCATCGACGATTATGCAGAAGCAAAAGGGTCCGAAAATGTATAGGGTCCAGCCTAAGGAATCGAGGTGGTGAAAAATTTCGAGGCCATATGAGTTGATGGACGAATGCACATAGAAACAGAAAAGGCAGCCCTAGAGGATAAGGATAACGTCAGACGTTGTTACTTCGAGGAAATTGATGGATAAGATGCTGCTAAAGCGTACCCTAAAGGAAATTCTCGATCCGGATCGTGCGGAGGAGGATTTGGGTTCTGGCGGCGAGGACAGCGCACGCAGCGACTCCGAGCAGGACACAATTGATGAAGATGGGGATGGTAGCATGTGCGTTGAGTGCCAGGACATGCCGGTAGAGGTGCTGTGCCGGGATTGTGAAGAGCAATTCTGCACGGTGTGCTTCGAGATGTTGCACAGAAGCGGGCGGAGGCGGCGGCATGAGTTCGCGCGGATGGGCGATGCTGCAGCGGCAGGCGCGGAAGCGGGTAGGTCAGCAACGGGCGAGGCGGCAACGGGGGAGGAGGCGGCAGACGAGGCCACGGGGGAGGCGGCGGCCGGGCGGGGGGCAGATGTGGAGACGCGCGGTGACAACAGGCTGCTGCAGCTGCTGCAGGAGCACGCACGCTACGTGCCCATGCGCCTGACGCACGAGGAGCGCCACCTGCTGCGTCTGCTGGAGGCGGCACTGCAGGTGTCGGAGTACACGGACCGGGTGGACATCCTGTCGTACAAGTCGCGGGCGCGGCGGATCGTGGAGCAGCTCAAGGAGATGTGCTCTGTGCTGTGCGGGCTGGTGATTGCGTCGGACCTGAAGGCCGGGCAGCGCCTGGTGGAGATGAAGGAGTTCAGCGAGTACGCGGAGTGGTTCCAGGACGTGTTCGAGATTGGGCGGCGGTACAAGGTGATGAACCCGGAGCGGATGCGGGACACGTTTGGCAAGCTGTGCTACATGGTGATGGACTCGCGGCTGCCGCAGATCCAGGAGCACCTGGAGTTCCACCTGTACAAGCCCATCCGTACGGTCCACACGTTCCTGGGCGACCCGCGGGATGCCGGGAAGGCGCTGCGGATGCTGCAGGACCCGCTGGTGCTGTATGCGACGGCGCACATCAGCCCCGTTGGCAAGACGCGCGCGGAGATCAACCGGCAGATCCGCCAGAAGGAGCATGCCATCGAGCAGCTGGCGTCCAAGTACAGCGGCGATGTATACTCGAAGGAAGATGTGCGGCAGGCGCTGTACTCGATCGGCGACTACAACGCGTACGTCAACATGAACCGCAAGCCCGTTATGCGCATGCTGGAGCGTCTGGAGGTGTTCCGCCAGCCAGATGTGGCCAAGCGTTTCCCGCTCGCGATCCGCCAGGGCCGCGACGGTGCGCGGCTAACGCACGACCACGAAAAGCAGTGGCACTACGCGCAGCAGTCGCTCTCGCTGTGGTCCGTGATACAGCGCGAGATGGTCCGTCTGTGGTATGTCGCGGACAAGGACCTGTTCGACGGCGGGCCCTACAAGCTGGTCTCCACGGGCCAGGGCCTGAACCGCGTGAAGCCGAGCCCGTCAGTGTACAAGGCCATGATGAACATCCTGCACGAGTGCAGGACAAAGTGCAACGGCTGGGTCGGGTCCAGCGTCGTGCATCTGGGCGACGATGCCGTGCCCAACGCGCTCTTCTTCCTAGACAAGTACACACAAGTACCTAATATTCTGATACCGTTCGACCAGGTGCTGATGCACATCAAGGACCTGGTGCGCGACGATCCCGCCATGCTGGAGTACATCAACAAGCAGTACGGCTCGGTCGAGGACCTCCAGCTCGTCATCTTGCAGGACGCCTTCGCCCACATGTTTGATGGCTCCGGTGCCGATAATTTCTATATGAGCGGCTCCTGCATCGACGGCAGACTCACCTCTGCCTGGAACCACACCAACGAGATTGCCAAGAAGAAGTATTACAACATATTCTTGATGACTGGTTTCATCGGTTTCAACGGCGGCGAGGGCTTTTAGGGTCGCCCCTGCCTGTGACCTCTGCCGAGTCGCCAAGCTACGCATATACCCAGTATTTAATGTATCTAGCATTCAGTAAACTATACTGGTATCCAGCTACCCAGCATACCTGCTCAAGGCGATGGCCTGCCCCCGGTACCGTCGCTCCTTTCTGGGAGAGGCCTACTTAGCATGGGAAAAGAGAACCTTCAGCGCACTTCTACACTATTCACACCAGATACCGCCGAAGACATTGGACTTGCAACGACACATGAGTAGCCAGGAAACGCTATACAATCAGCCTGTGGTTCTAGACAATGGGTCGGGCATCATCAAGGCCGGCTTCAGCGGCGAGGAGAAGCCCAAGTGTTTTGAGTACTCGTTGATCGGCACCACTAAGTACAACAAGGTGATGGCTGGAGGGCTGGAGGGCGACACTTTTATCGGCAACCAGGCGCAGGAGCTGCGCGGCCTGCTGAAGCTGCGGTACCCGCTGCAGCACGGGATCGTGACGAACTGGGCAGACATGGAGCAGGTGTGGGGGTATGTGTTCAACAAGAGCCTGCAGTTGCAAAACGTCGAAGATCATCCGATCCTGGTGACGGAGGCCCCGCTGAACCCGCACAAGAACAGGGAGAAAATGTGCGAGCTGCTGTTCGAATCCTTCAATGTCCCGGCGCTCTACGTGTCGGTGCAGGCGGTGCTGTCGCTGTACGCGAGCGGCCGGACAACGGGGTGCGTGGTAGACTGCGGCGACGGGTGCTGCCACGCGGTGCCCGTGTTCGACGGGTTCTCCGTGCCCTCGTCGATCCGCCGCATAGACATTGCCGGGCGGGACATCACCGAGTTTCTACAGCTGCTGCTGCGCAAGACCACAGGCGTGTCGCTGCTGTCGAGCAGCGAGCGGGAAATCGTGCGCACCATCAAGGAGAAGGCATGCTTTGTGACTAAGGACCCGAAGCTGGAGGAGCAGAACTTCCCGATGAACCCCAGCTTCAGTAAGTTCAAGCTCCCGGACGGCAAGACCATAGAGCTGGGGCAAGAGCGCTACCGGGCCCCCGAGATCCTGTTCCAGCCCGAGCTCATCGGCTCCGAATTCGAGAGCCTGCCCGACATGTGCTACCAGAGTATAGGCAAGGTCGACCTGGACCTGCGCAGCCTGCTATTCTCGAACATCCTGTTAAGCGGCGGCACCTCCATGCTGCCGGGCTTCGGCGACCGCCTGCTAAAGGAGCTCAAGAAGCTCTCGGACTCCCGCACAAAGATCAAGATCTTCGCGCCGCCAGAGCGCAAGTACAGCACCTGGATTGGCGGCTCGATTCTCTCCGGTCTCTCCACGTTCAAGAAGCTGTGGGTGACGAAAAGTGAGTGGGAGGAGTTCCCAGATTGCATTCATTCCAGGTTTATGTGACTCGCTGTATATCTATTAGAGGCCTGTACACTGCTTAGCATTATATTACGATAGTATAGAATAGCCCGGCGCACCTCACGAGGCGTCACAACTGCTTCCAGTTCTCATATGCAGTAGTACCGGTCGCCGAAATCGCCCAGGCCTGGAACGAGATATTTTTGCTCGTCCAGGCCCTTATCGATGGCGCCAGTGATAATCTTGATATCCGGAAAGCGCGCGCGATAGGCGTCGATGCCCTCCTGGCAACAGATAAGGTTGAGGAAGGAGATGCGCTCCGGCCGCACTCCCCGTTTAATCAACACCTCCGTCGCCATGATAGCGCTGCCGCCAGTGGCCAGCATCGGATCTAGCAGGAACACGTACCGATCCGCGATATCTTCTGGCAGCTTCTCGTAGAATAGCTTCGGCAGCGCAGTCTCCTCATCCCGCTGGATGAGGATTTTGCCAATCCGCACGGACCTGCAGCAGTCACGCAAGCCCTGCTCCATGGACTCGCCCGCGCGGATGATCGAGACACCGCATATCTTGCCCAGAAACGAAACGCCGTCGTACTTCTGCGAAGTATGCGTCTCCACCGTCGCAGGCATCACGGGCAACTGGTTGAGACCCTCCTCCACCAGCAAACGGATGATCCGGTCGGCGTAGAAGATGAAATCAGGGCGCTTGGTGCGCCGGTCTCTGATGATCGTGTAAAGCCCCAGCAGTTGGTTGGTCTGGGGCAAGAGGTGTACATTGTTCGAGGGGGTCGACGACATCGGAGTGTGCGCGCAGGTGCTGCAATGGCTGACGGCTACGATGGCCCAGGGTCCTCAACTGCCATAAAACTTTTCATTTTTATATTACTCGACGCCCAGGCGCCCGATGAGCTCAGCAAAAATCGGCGCAACGGCTGGCCGCCGTCACGCCCGGCCGCCGCCAGGCCGCCAGGCCGGCAGCCTGCCGGCAGCCTCGCCCTGCTCCTCCGCCACTGCCGTGACTGCATTATTTACTACGTAGGTACATCGGCCTTTCACTCGGCCGCCGGGCCCGGCACCACCGCGCCGCCCGCCACGGGCGACAGCGACAGCAGGATCGTGCCCCGGATCACGATCAGCCCCAGCTGCCGCGTGTGGTCCTGCTGGATCACAGACGCGTCCTCCTCGTCGCGCAGGTACTCCACGGTTTCGTCCAGCACCAGATTCATCAGCTGGTCGTAGCCCTTGAGCACGCCCGTCACGAGCCGGCCCCCCATCAGCTTGACCCGCACCTGCGTGTCCTGGTACTTGGCCAGGTCCAGGATGGCCTCGCGCTTCGGGCCCTCGAACTTGCGCTTCGGCTGCTGCCCGTGCTGGTCGTGTTTAGGCTTCTCCTGAGCGCTGGTTAGTAGCGGCACGCGCGCTGCGGCGGTCCCTGCGGACCTCCCACGGTCGAGAGCATACATACAGAGTCGTTCATGGCTGTAGGCTGACGTGAAGACCTAGGTGTTGGTTTGAGTTGGAAGTTGCTGAGGCCATATTTAGGGCCAGTGAAAAAAAGCCTGCTGGGATGGCCTTGTTCACCGGACCAGCGTTCACGGTCGAGGAATCGCAAGAGCAGAATTGGTAGTGAGACGCAATGGTTGAGTTGGATATCGAGTCCGAGCTTTGTACTCTGCGGCGGGAGGTGTCGCTTAGCGTTGGTTGGGCGCAGTTCGCCGAGAAACTGTACGAGTGGACGGGTGTGGATCCGCGGGATATGCGGCTAGTGATGACGACTGCGGATGGGAAGGTGCAGCAGGTGGACGGGGACGTGCGGCAGCGGGCGGGGACGGTGGAGCAGGAGTTCCCGGGCGGGCTGCGCAAGGTGCAGGTGCAGGACACGAACGAGAGCTCGGTGGTGCACGCGCTGCGGCGCGAGATGGAGGGCGGCGAGGCCGGGGACGTGGCGTTCAAGCTGTCGGACGAGGCGTACGCGAGCCGCGCGGACTCGGTGCTGAGCTGGAAGCGCGAGCAGAAGCTGGGCGCGTTCGACCCTGAAGTGCGCACGCGCCTGGCGCAGGAGCGTGAGACACAGGCGCTGGCGGCGGCCGCGCTGCCGGTGGGCGAGCGGTGCGCGGTGCGGACGGGTGGGGCGCCGGAGCGGCGCGGCTGGCTGCGCTACGTGGGGCCCGTGCACGAGCTCGGCGAGGAGAACATCTGGTGCGGCGTGGAGTTCGACGAGCCCGTGGGACGCAACGATGGCACGTTCAATGGCCGCGCGTACTTCGGGCCGGTGCACAACAATCACGGCGCGTTTGTGAAGCCCACGTCGGTGGCCGTGGGGCCCCAGTTTGCGCCGCTGGCTGACGAGGAGCTCCGCCTGAGCGACGATGACGAGCTGTGAGCGCCCGCGCCCCACTAGCGGGTGCCGTGCCACACGTCCGGGTGCGCTCACGGTCCCGCGCACGGCGTTCCGGTGCGCGGGGCCGCTGGCCGCGGCTTGGGCTGCCCATCCGTCATTCGTATTGCGCGACCTGTCTACTACATACTAAATCCCAACTGTTGAATACTATTACATCGACACCAGTAACACAGGTAGCAAGCACATATCGAGCAATGGAATACATTGAAAACTTCAAGTACAACCTGAAGGAGTCCTTCCACCTGGATATGCACCAGGGCTTCCGCCTGCTGATCATCATAGCGGGCTACCTGCTGTTGAGGACGCAGCTGCAGAAGTTGCTGGCTAATAGAGAAATCAAGCGCAAGCTCGAGCAGGATAAGGCCAAGGAGGAGCGTAAGCGCGAGAAACTAGTCGAGAACCCTGACCAGGAGCCCGAGGCGGAGACTACAGCGTTCGGTTGGGGCGAGAAGACCCGCCAGCGGGCCCGGCGGCAAGAGCAGCTGCTACAGGAGAGGGTGGAGCAGATGCAGCGGGAGCAGGCCGGCGGCGACGACGACAAGGACATTGCGGACCTGCTGGAGGAGTGAGTCCTGCGCGGCGCCATGCTGGGCAGCGTGTGCAGCGACCTCCCGGACGCCGGTAACCGTTGACAAAAACCTGGACACCGCATATATATAATACGTAAAATTTTGAAGTGGCCTTGAGCACCGCTCATCGCATTATTCTCACCGAACGTCCAAGAGTTTGGCTGCTGATCCGACGGCGTATTCCGACGGCAAAGTTGAATCAGCGCTGTAATGAGTTTCCGACGCGGGGGGAAGACGTCCACGTTTAGCAACTTGCCGTTTGGACTGAGCTATAGCGCCGTAGGAAACAATGAGAGTACAGAGAAACCCACCATTCCCCTGCCAGTGAACAACCCGATCAATGGAAACGAGCGGAGCATCGCGATCAAATACATAAATTTCCTGGAGTCTGTGCGGGACGGGCCGTTCTACACGGGCTCAATGTCTCTTTCGATGGACGAGACGGAAGACAATAAGAAACGGAAGGTCAAGAGGCTGGTGGACGACGGGGGAAACAACGATGGCATCGAGCGTTATTCGGACCGCTACCTCAAGAAGCGGCGCATAGGGACGTCTGTCGACGAGCATCCATTCAGCTTGGAGTTCTTCCCCAAGGAGCTGTACCAAGTCATGGGAATTAACAAGCGGAAACTGCTGGCCCTATCGAAATTCAACAAGGTGGACGATATATTTACAGGCACTGAGCAGGATGACGCCAGTGTTATTCCACTCATGGAGAAGCTGAAAGAGTTGGCGGAAAACGAGGACGAGGGAGAGGAGTTTAAAGACAAGAACGCCAATGAGTTCGAAGAAGAGCTGGACGATGATTTCGACGATGACGACGACGATGACTATAATGCAGAGAAGTACTTCGACGACGGAGAAGACGATTACGGCGGTGGTGACGATGACTACGGTGACGAGCCTGCATTTTAGTCCCTTTGCATAGAGAGGCCTTCGTACTTTTGCCTATAAGAGTAATTTTAATTGTATAATATCCCTTTGGATACCGATCCAGACGTTAGTAGCTATTATAGCATCCAAGCAGAGGCATACAGTGGGCCAGTAGTGAATCAGTTACAATGAGCGTCACTCGCTGATAAGAAGGGAGCATCTTGTACTTTCCAGGCTGAAAGTCCATATTAATTTTGAAAAGTGGATTATATATTCAACGTCATGGCTACTTGTCCAACGTACGGGCTATAAACAGAAATGGACATATATAAAGGCTAAATAACAGGAATGTGATAAACTTCCTATGAATGCGGAGCCTTATGCTTTTTGGTTTGTGGTCATTCTTCTTCTGAAACCCGTCGGCATAAACTGCTTTCCGGACGGCACATCAGAAGGCAGGCGGTCTTCTGACAGGAGATAAGGAACGCGTGCTTCTCATCTCATGAGGCAACGGTGGTAACGGTATCATGTGCCGGGATTGACGTACCTGGCCTCCAGGGCTCGGGGATCTAGAGATAAAGTCTGGATGAGGGCTCGGCCTTCGACCCGGTAGCTTGGTGCGTTCTTCTGAAGGGCGCGGTAATGGGGGCAATGCAGGTTGCATATCGCTGCTGATCGAATGTCTTGAGCGCATCCTCCCGTTTTGTTTAGGGGGGTCTGTCTTGACTCCAACGACTTTCTGTAGTTCTTCAAGATCTACGTTCGCCCGAGCAGCATCGTTCTGTTCTGGGCTGCCCTGCTTAAAATTGTTCCATTTCTCCTTGAGTTGCTTTAGCTTGGCCGTTATACCTGTTCCCTCTGATTGTTGTGAAGTATGTGCGTCGAAGTTTTCCAAAGTATCGACACTCAATACAAATTCAGGCAACTTTAGCTGCTCTACCTGTGGCAGAGCAGGATTCCTAGGAATATACTGGAGCGTATCGGGCGAGCGACGCAATGCGGGCAAGGGCTGACTCATTCCTCCGCCGTGCGTATACGTAAATCCAGATTGGGAGATGGAGCCCTGTAGCTGGTCTTTAGGAAATGGGACGTATGGTATCTCAGAAGGAAGAGGTGGTGAGCGCTTCGACTTCAGTGTCTTGGTCATCGGCGGTGGTGATGGCTCCGGCTGGATTTGGGATTTTCTGCGAATCGTGTGTTGCTTGAAAGTGAGCTCGATGTAGATCTTTCCAGCCTCGTCACGACCCAATGTCAATGGGTACCAGCTATCGTAGCCATCCTCGTGGTCACTATACAGCGCTGGCTTGAGATCCACCTCACATCGCCCAATAACTCGTGGCGCGCTTTTTTGATCATCAAACAATTCTACGTACATCAAATGCTTCATTGCGGGCGTCAGCTCGAATACGGTATGGAAATCGAACACGGGCCTCTGTCCACCTCTAAATACAGTGCCAGAAACCTCTGTAAGATGAGCAATTCGGAGCCTTACGAAGGGATCTTGCTTATCCATTTTTCGCATATTGGGAAGATCCTTTGCCTTTCTTACGAATACCTCCAAGTAGCCTTCCGGCCCACCAATTATCCTATCATCCATATGCATCATGCACAATTGCCGATGGAGACCGAGTGTAGGTTTTCAGTAAAAGTCTTAACTTCTTTGCTTTCTTATCGGATTGCTAGGGATTTGATCGACTTCTTGCTTCTTCAAAATTACGTGTTGTAGCCATAAATGTGAGGTGCCAATCACGTGAGTTTCACTTGCTATCGGATGCCACGCATATTGCTAGTAACGCAGGCTACGGAACTCTGAAGGCTATCTAAATCTACTGAATGTACCACTGCCTTTCGGACCTGTGGGAGGGACTGGCTGCGCATCTGGACGGCGATCACTGTTGGGTTTGCGCCTGTGATCATCTTCCTTGCGCGGGCGCTTGGTGTCTACATTGTAGCGGTAGTCAGTTGTAGGCCGTTTACGCGGCGGATCCTTGGGGACATTGCGGAATCTGCTTTCAGGATTAGAGTCGAGTTGACGGGCGGACGGTTGTGGATACCTCGTACTTTCGGAACGAGCCCCAGAAAAGCGACTAGTTGCGGGGTCCTGTCTACCTTCGAAACGGGAACCGACTCTGTCCCGTAGGTTTACCGGTTTTGGCTCTGGCTTTGCGGGAGGTACCTTCGGTGCTGAGGGTTTTGAATTGTGGAAACGGGACACAGTGGGCTTCTCATCCTTTTTGGTGACTGGCGATACCTGCTTCGGGGTGCTTTCCTTGAATCTTGGCTGAGGTCTAGGGATGTCTTTAACTGAATTCTTGTTAAAGCGGTCCGGCTGCAGCTTGCCATCTGCCGATTTTGCCTCTGAGGCAGGAGCTGCGGGAGTCTTAGTATCCGAAAACCTACTCTCACGCTGTGGCTTTGCGCTTTTAGCATTGGAAGCATTGAAGGGGATATCGTCACCATACAGGTCATCTGCCATTACTTTCATCTTTGTGGCTTTTGGAGTTGGCGGTCCACATTGCATACATGCAGCTTCAAGCTCAGAAGCCTTCTGAGCAAAGAGTGGATTGCTGTTAGGCCATTTAACCATGCTATAGAAGTAATCGGTCAAAATAGCAGCTAGTTTCTGGCGGAAGGCATCGAGATTCCCCTTGTAGTTACTTAGCTCCTTCTTCATTTCATCCTTGAAGTATAAGACACGAATATATTGAGGAAGCTCATCAACCCCTTCTGAGTTCAGCAGCTTGCAAATGCTGTCTATATTCTCAAGGATCTGGCTTCCTTGATACGATATAGGATGCAAATCTTCTGATACCTGCCCTTTTTCATATTCCTTGCTCTCTGAGGTGCCCGCATAGGCCTTGCCTTTCTTTTCGCCAGTGGCCACTGCTGCCTTTGCTCCTTCCTTTTGTAGTTTCCCTTGCTCCAACTTCTTCCTCTCTGTTTCCTTCGCTACTGCTGCTTCATATTCATTTATCTTTGCCTTTTCCTTCTCAAAGTTGTCAATTTCAGTCTGTTCTTCCTCAGGAAGTTCATAAAAGTCTTGCTTCCTGCATGCCGTTTTCAATCGGCTTTTCAGGTGGCCAATAAGGGCATTGCATGGGAGCTTAATATCTTCTCTTGTTTCATCCGAAAGTTTAGATTCCAAAGATCTACAAACGTCGCGGATCTGTTCATCAACTACTGGGAACATCGGAGATATTTGGTTCAAAAATTGGATTGTGTTTCTAATGGACATATAATTGGTTTCCGACAATAGTAATCTCAAGTCGTAAAGGAGAACTGAGTATAAATGATAGAGTCGTGCGAGCTTGTTATTATCAAAGGACTCTTCAGACCTAGCTTGTTCGAAAGTCTTTATAATAATGCCATAGAAGAAACCAACGTTTGTCGCTTCAGATACAGTACATGAAAACAGCAAACCCCCAAGGATGTGCGATTCTATCATATGCTCAAATACAGTAATGGAATCATGAACGCCCAGAAGCGCAATGGTGAATAGGGCACTGTAAGTTGCATCTGAGGAAGAAAACAAAGTGCGGGGGAGAATGCAGAACTGAAGATATGCCTGAACCCTTTCTTGGCTTAGTTCAGGGAACCAAGTGGCCCTGTTGACTTGAAGCATTTCTTGAACAATTTTGAAAGCCTTTTGATGCGCAAGACAGTTAGACATCACCTCTTGTACTTCATTTAGAAGAGTGTTTTTCTCACGCTGAAGCTTAATTCTATCCAATTTAGCGTTCAGAGCTTTCCTAGTTTCATCATACAATTCTTTGTTAAAATTAACATCATAAAGGGTGAGTTTCCAAAAACTTGTGAACAATGGTTTGTCAAGATGCTGAAAACTAACATGCCTAAATTCGGTCTTGTCAATAACAGCGTCAATTTGACTTATTGAAGTGTCGCCTTCATGTCTCATCTCATCGATGTAGTCCCGCCAAATGCAAAAGCTCCATTCTGTTGGCACATTATAGTCATTCACTAGCTCATCAAATGGTAGAACATGGGCCACAAATTCTTCGCGAGTTAGTGTGTATTTGAACATCTCTATCAAAGTCCACAATAAGGAGTTAGAATCATCGCATTTGGTGGAAAGGATTTTGTAGTGTATGTCTGGAGATTGAGTGAGCACATTCAAATTGCACAACATCACCAATAGTTCAGAGATGGCGCCAACCTTCATAAAAGTTTGCGTTATGGACCTTGCTGCTTCAAAGCTATCTTGCCTAGTATCTAGGATTAGAGATCTCGCAGCTTTCTGTAGAGATGGTCCTGAATTCAGCATTTGGAGTTGTTTCCAACTGATATGATTTAGGCTCTGAATACCTCCGACCTTGGACACAAGTTCCTTGAGAACTGGAAGAGAGGCATTGTAATCTTTGTGCAGATTCTTTACTGTAAAAATGAGGATATTGGTTAAGTCCATTTTTGGGCACGAGTTCGCCAACCCTGCAATAAAGACGGATAAGCGTTGAATCCACGTGTGCTGATTGATACCATCAGTTTGTAGGATGTCCCTCCCTGAAGTCAACTTTAGCAGCAGTACGTATTGAAGAACGTCATATGCAAAATCTGGGAATCCTTTTGCTGATATCACCACAAGTTCGGAGACTTTATCGTAATTTTCAATCTGATTGACAATTGGGTCTAGTGCAGCTAGGGGATTACTAGAGACCAGCCTGGACACCTCGTTGACCTTGTCATCGATATGATCTATACTTAATGATTTCAGGAGCCCGCGGACTTTCCGCTGCACCTTATTGAAACTTAATCGCACAAATATATCAGCATCGGAAATCTTGCTGTACATCTCGTGGTATAAGAAATACCGTTTTTCGAAAGGAAAGAGCTTGAGCAAATTGTATGCGTTGATATTAGCGATGAAGTCTTCTTCCAATCCACCAAGGGCGGGGAAGATGAATTTCCTGAAATAATTGATCCAATTTTCGATGGCCTGCTCCGAATTCTCAGACGTTGAAATATCGTGAACACCGATCGAACTCAACATACTGATTAACGCAGGAGAAGCGGAGAGCTTGGAGCCAAGGAGACCCAAAATCTCATGCGAATGATAGAATAAACTGTCCACGTCCCCAATAACTGGAAGCCTGTCTGCCCAATTCTTGTAGTAGAAAACATACCTTGTGTTCAGTAAATATTTTTCCTTGGTATTAGGGGAAAGACATTCGTATATTAGGCGACCATGCTTGCTAGGTAACCCGCTGTGAGCCTTTTTCATTTTCACCTTGGGGGTAGGCTGATACGACGGAGCATTAATAGCGTTCTCATGAAGCGGCCTGATCATATGCTCAAAGAGCCTTAAGACAGATTCAATCAGGTTATCTATTGATAGAGCTGTCTTCTCGTTGGTTCTTATAGAGTACAGTGCCGGGACTAACAAACCGTGATTCAGACAGCTTGTTACCAGTCGCCACTTTCCAGTCCGCTTAACCTTGTACTGTCTATTTTTCCGTTCCCGCTCCTGCTTCTGATCGTCCTTTTCCTTCTGGTCGGAGAGCGCTGCTTGGGCCGCTTTGTCTTCGGCTTTGTTATCATTTACAGCAGGAGAACAATCATCCTCATCTGGTAGGGCGGCGGCCATCGCCAGAGGGTTCAAGCTCCCCTCCTGTGACTGCTTCGACAGGTCAGCGTAGTATTCCTCGACGTACCGGCCCAGTGTTTCGTCATCGGGACCCAGGGAGTCGAATATTGAGAGGTACGAGACAAAGCCCTCGCGAATAAGCACGCATACCATGTCCATGTACCGATGATCAAACTTCTCGTTTGTCAGCTTATAAGCGATCAGCTGCGAGGCCACTGAGCTCCCACCGACATTCAGTGTCTCCCACACAAACGGATCCGACTTCTGTAGAGGCCAGTAGTCGGAGTGCTGCAGCAGCAAAACCAAGAACTCGTGGTGGTGATGCACATAGACAGAGGAGACACGCAGAATGACGTCCAGCACGCGGATCGGGTCTAGCGTATATTTTCCCGCGACAAACTGAATCTGCCTCCAGTAGTATTCTGCCGACTGGAATCTGTCCTTGTCTGCGTACGCCACATGCAGGAGCATGCATATCTGCGAATAGCCCAGCGGACTCTCAAATAGCAGGTTGTACTTCTTGAGGTGGTACTTCTCGGAGATCAGGCTGCGTTTATACAGCGACGTCTGTTCCTTCGTCCACCTATGCAGTAGCAGCTTTTCCACCAGGCTGGCCGAAAACTCAAAGTCCATCCCCGTCAGCTTCTGCAGCAGGTCCACCATGTTCGCCTCGTCTTCGCCATGGCGTGGAAAGCAGTTGATCAGGTTCGCCAGTATCCGCGCATTGGTCGAGCTGTTCTCGCACAGCGCAGACAGCAAGCTCGCCAGTGGGCCGTAGTCCGCCACCAGCCCCCGGAGCGCCCCATGCGTGAAAAGAAGCCCCTCGGCGAACACCTTGTATACGAAATCTTCCTGCTCAGATGCCTTCGAGAGCGACCGATACTCCGCTATTAGCCTGTCCGCATTCGTTGCCCAATCTTTCAGGAATTCATCCGTAAACACCTCTCTGGCATAGGGGACATGCTCTCTGGCCAGCGCATTGAGTTCATCCACAGCCAGCATCCTCAAGACTCTGGTACCTCAATAACAGCGTCTGGCTTCCTGCTCCCGCTATTTGCTTGCTGGGTCTTAGAGGTAGTGTCAGTTAAAGGCAGAAAACTTTTTGGTTCACCGCCTCATCCACACGCCATACTCATCGGGAAGGACCGGTAACGACACCAGAGCGTCCTCGAGCAACGCCTAACTACGATCAACATCATGGTATGTACCCAGCAGCGCTACATGCCCGCCAGAACGCTACTAACACCCCCAGTCCGACAAGATACGCGAGGAACGGCTATTCCAGGCGATGAAGCAGAAGCACATCGGCCTTGGCACAGACGACACAACGAGGGACGAGTGGTTGACACAGGTACATAGAGATACATACAACAGCTTGCTTGGACACAGTGCCCTGCTGCAATACGCGGCACTCAGCGGGCCCACGCGCAACAAGGCGGAGACGCGGCTGGCCATGGTCGGCCGGATGTGCGGCGGGCCCGCCAGGCGGCGCGCTCCGGAGTAGCTACTATAGACACACAGCTACGGTTGTGGCTGCAATTCAGAGATGCTGGATATTTCTGCCGTGACGCGGCGCCCGTCGATCTCTGCGCCGTGGAAGCGCTGCACCAGCTGCTGCAGCGTGCGCGCGCCGTCCGCGCCCGCCACGTGCACCTCCGCCACCGCCGAGCCCGACGCCAGGTCCAGCGTCTGCAGGTGCGCCACGCGCCCGAGGCCCTGCGCCTCGATCACCTGCTTCAGCCTCTCGGGCCGCGACCCGATCGGCAGGTTGCGGATCGTCAGGAACTGCGCGCCGCTGCGCAGCGACACCACCAGCCGCCGCCGCCCGGCCCCGTCGTCGTAGTTGCTGCTGCTGAACACCGCGCGTGTCTCGCGCACCTCGCGCGCCACGCGACGCGCCCGCCGCGGCCGCCGGCTCGCGGCCCCGGCGTGCGCCCGATTGAACTCCCGCAGCTGCGCACCCACGTCGTCCGCGCTCACCAGCTTGCCGTTGATCACCCGGAGGCCCGCCGCACCCGCAGCCCCCGCCGATCTCTGCTGCTGCCCGACTCTGCCGAATAACGACCCGCCTGGCGTGCCGTTGGCGCTTGCGAGTCCGCTTCGAGCCCGTTTCCGCCCCATCTTCCTGTGTGTATCAACCATAATATCAATATATGCAATCGACCAGCCCCTCAAGTCCAACCCGATAGCACCAATAGCTACTTCTTGCCTCTGTTTCGACAAAGATGAGGTAGTCTTTTCACCGACTTTTCAGGCCCATGTTAGGAAAAGGCCAGTTGTGATTTTACATAACAGTATAGTGTATATAAAAGGGACGCTTTCTAGATAAGTTCTACCTTTTAGAAGACGGTACTATAGCTATAAAGCCGAGCCAGGATATCCAAGATTATTAGTGGGCATGTTGGAGGCGAACTTTTCCATCCAGGGGTATAACCTGGTGAAGTTGTTGAAGCGGTTGGAAGACGCTACGGCACGGCTGGAGGACGTGACAATCTACCAAGAGGGCTACGTGCAATCAAAGATGAGTGCAGCAGGACAGACCAGCATGGGCTCGGAGCTGAGTGGCGAGGGTGTCGCAATGGCGGTGGAGGAGCCGGCGAACATGCAGGAATACGACCAACTCGTGAACGAGTGGGTGCGGCCGCTGGTCGGGGTGGGGCAGCAGATCGACGCGGCGGTGGGCGAGGCGTCGCAGCAGTTTCTGGATGGGTTCGCGGCGCAGGGCGTGTTTCTGCGGGCGGCGGCGCGCGCGCGGCGGCCGGACGTGGGGTCGGAGAGCTTCATGCGGGCGCTGGGGCCACTGAACGAGCGGATCATGACGCTGGCGGCGCTGAAGGACGCGCAGCGGCAGTCGCAGTACTTTGGGTACCTGAGCGCGGCGGCGGAGGGCGCGCCTGCGTTCGGATGGATTGCGTCGGAGACACCTGTGTCGCTGATCGGCGACTTCAAGGAGGCGGCGCAGTTCTGGACGAACCGCGTGCTGAAGGAGTTCCGCGAGAAGGACGCGAACGCGGCGGAGTGGGTGCGGCTGTTCATGGGCACGTTCGATGCGCTGAAGGCGTATGTGAAGGCGCACCACCCGACGGGGCCGACCTACAAGAGCGATGGTATCGACTTTGTGGAGGCCTTCGAGCAGGTTTCGGGCTCGATTGCGGCGGAGATCACGGGGTCTTCCAACATGCTGGGGACGGGGGCTTCGGCCCCACCACCGCCTCCACCGCCTCCACCGGCGTCTGTTTTCCAGGCGCAGGCAGACGGCGGCTCGCAGGGGGGCATCAACGCGGTCTTTGCGGAACTCAACCAGGGCGAGGACATCACGCGGTCGCTGCGCAAGGTGGACCGTTCGCAGCAGACACATAAGAACCCCGAGCTGCGTGCGTCGTCGTCTGTGCCCTCCTCTGCGGGCTCCAAGACGCCTCCACCCAAGCCCAAGAAGCCCACCACGCTCAAGACCAAAAAGCCGCCCAGAAAGGAGCTGGTAGGGAGCAAGTGGTTCATCGAGAACTACGACAGCCAAGCAGACCCCATCATCATTGAGACGAACAAAGACGAGTCCGTGTTTATTGGCCGTTGTAACAATATCTTCATACAGCTCAAGGGTAAGGTCAATGCGGTGACCATTAGCGAGAGCCAGCACTGTAACCTCTTGCTCGACTCCTCAATCAGCGGCGTGGATATTATCAAGTCGGAGCGCTTTGCCATTCAAGTGGCACAGCAGATCCCGCAGATTACCATAGACAAGAGCGACACTGGTGTCATCTATTTGAGTAAGGACTCGCTTCAGACAGAAATTTTCACGTCATCCTCGACCTCAATTAACGTCAACATTCCTACAGGGGATGATGGTGACTTTGAGGAACACCCAATTCCAGAACAGTTGAAACATACCTTCAATAATGGCCGGCTCAATAGCGCTGTCTTTGAGCATGTAGCTTGAACCGCGATCCGTTTTTTGATGGCTGGTACTATTAATAGCTTCTAAGTGTATGTATTCCTATATACAGGAAGATGTAAATAGAGGGTTAGACGGATTGTGGACCTTTTATGTACATCGTCGGGGTGTGGGCCCGCGGGATCACTGCCCCTTTCTGAGGTAGTACATGTACGCACGTTCATGCACCGGAAGCGAAAATGGACTGATCACTTCTGAATGGCCCGGCCGAGCCACTGGATCTCTCAGATAGATGGCATGACACGATTTGAACGAAACTTCTATGTGGTGAGGCAGAATGGCGAATGGCGCGAGGAACGGTCTGGGCTTCCAAGGGGTGAAGTAGGGCTTGCTAGGGTCTTGACGACCGTAGGGTCCCTTCTGCCAAGGCAGGTTGACCGCCTTCTGAGCAGCAGCGGGGTCCTCGAGTAGCTCCTTTATATTGAGCTGAGGATGCAACTGCAATTTCTCAACCCATTCGGGGTCATATGGCATTTCAAGCGTAGCAGGGTCACCCTTCTTGCTGTCATAGAAAGCCCTTATGGCCGCATCATGTTGCTGCATGAGTGCGCCGAGTTCCGACGTCGCAGCACGTAACTTCTTCTTCATAGCGTCGTTGAGTTCAGGAGACGAGGCGTTCATGATGATCTTAGCTTGCTCCTCAACGGTCTTGTCTTGCAGGGTTTTGAGCACTTCTGAATTCTCCAACGTCTTGTAGACCCCAAGAATGGTCTTAGCCAGCTCCTCGTCGCCGTACGCAGCTGCGCGGAACGTTGCTGCGCTGATGCTTTTGTCGCCGTTATGTTCACGGGCAGTAGCAAGCACCTTGCACAACAGTGATTCCTTACTCGTGGATTTCAATACCGCCAGCTTCTTCTTGTCCAGCTGTCTGTTGTTGTGGTTGATCAGCTCAACAAACACCTGGCGTTCCGGATGGGATGACTGCATAGACTGCAGCTGTTTGGTCTTTGCTTGCCACGCCTCGCGTGGATTGCTGCGAGCTTCGCTGACGTACTTGTTCCACATGCGGATCTGCCGCTTGTCTACCGTCAGTGCCTCCTCCAGACTGGGCTTGCGCGCACCCAATGCTTCCAGAACTTTATCTGGGCGCACGCTGAACATGTCGCCAGCCTTGAGCGGGTAGCCTGGGTGCTTCATGGTCACCCCGTTTACGTATACGTTGCCGTGGAGGATGAACTGCCGCGCCTGCCGCACCGATGACGCAAACATCGCACGGAAGAGCGCAAATTCCAGTCTCTTCTCTAGCACCGCGTACGTCTGCAGCAGGATCGGCGTCGGCGCAACGTCGCCGCCCTTCAACGAGGCGTCAAGTTGCGCGACAGACGTTAGCCGAGGACTGAAAGTGCTCTGCCACCGTGATTCCGTCAAATGCTCACCGTGGTATGCCCTCGTTTCTTGCTTAGAGCTCCATTTTTGCTGGTATAGTGTCTTGGTCCGCAGGTCTATCTGCGACTTTTTGTACAGATTGAACAGATTGTACTTGTTGAAGGAAGTACGCACTTTACCCCTGGAAAGGGAGTTGAGCAATAGCGCCTTCCTAGGCATCCTTGTATAATGCGATCGTCAACCGACTATGGTGAAGCCACGGTGATTAGCAGTTGTCCCAAATCTATGGTCGGTACGCTAAAGCTGCGCACTGCGCGAGCTCATCGGAACGAGTGAAAAATTTGAGGTTCTAATCCTACGCCGCAGTGTGGTGTTCGGATGCACAGACTTCGCGGTATATGTCACGTGATCATTTAAGCTAAGAGTATACCGACTATTGGTACTAGTTAACTACAACAGTCCTGGGCGATACTGTGGTACTACTACTTGTTGTACCGTTCACTTTCCCATTATATATCCTAACCAAGGAACATGTCTTGCGCAATCCAATACACACTCCTCGAGCTGAGCCAGTAACAGCATCACCTCGCGGACACCCTAGCATATTGTCGGCGTCGGAGCCAGTGCCATCGGTTCTTGCTCTCTTCCGATTGCTGCATCCAGTAACGGCACGCCTACATATTGCCCTTCATCGCGGGAGCCGAATGGTCTTTCTCTCTCGCGTAGGCCGCACAGTGCTAACTGGCCAACGTAAAAGGAATGGCTATATGAGGCTTTCGACACAACATGGCTGATTAGCTCGTTTTTAATCTTAGTTGGGAGGCCACAAAACCACAATGTATTTGATACCTCCTCAAGGGATATAAATTCTACCTGCCAAATTATTTGACGTATTCTTCATGGTCCCAGCCTGTTTGCCGCGCAACGTGTTTTGCTTTATGGGGCACGCAGGTCCTTCTCAAAAGCTGGCAATGCAATTCTGTAGAATGAAACAGCCAGCATAACCGGGATGTTGTTCACCGACCGGGTGTGGCGGCCCAGCCGTGAATTTTGACATCCAATGGGGCCGGGGTCTTATACATAGTATGGTAGTCATATATGTGTTTAATAATTCTTTAGCCCCGGCGACGCTACTAGGGCGCCGCTATTCGCTTTGGCGATCAAGCGCTGACTTTCGGTCTTGCGTGCCGGAGTTGAATTTTGCAAAACCCGATTTGATTGTGGGATCTACAGTAGAAAGATCTACTATAATGTAACCGATGGCAGATCCATCACCGGAAATTATCTCAGTGGTAAAAGTAGGGCTGTCATCGGCTTAGTGGTCACCACAACCTTCGGATTAGGCGTTCTACGATTGACAACTGGCCAAGCTATTAGTTCATTAATGTTTCGGCTCATTGCTGTAGCTCTATAGTCCAATGACACAGTCTTATAATAATATCTTGTTCTGGAATTCACTGTCATGGCAAACACGGACGCAAACACAGCGATGAGTAGTAGCATTAGTACCGCATTGGTGCTGATACCTATGAAAGATTATAGTAACCACCTTGTAGCGTATGGATCGAATGACCAGGCAGCTGAACAGCGACTTTATCACTATAAGCAGTAACCTATACCTATAAGCGATCACGTGCGGACCATGAATAGTCCTTACATCCGAACACCACATAGAAACATTGTATCACGTGACCGAGACGCTAGCGCGCCGGCGACGATATTTGAAGCTGCAGGCTTCGGCGGTGGTCGATGTCGGTACCAGGAGCCCTGGCACGGCTGGCGCTTGAAGACAGGGGCACCATATGGGGGTGAAATGGTCTACGGTGGATGAGATCCGCCTCTTCAAGTGGGTAGCGCAGTTCAAGCCGGCCGGAATTCACAAACACTTCCACATGCGATGTATTTTGGAGCGCTTGAACAACCCAGATGACTATCCCGTGACATTGCTGCAGAGCGATGAGCCGCGCAAGACGTTCAGCGCGCAGGACGTGTGGGAGAAACTGGCGGAGTACTATGACCTGCAACAGGCGGACCTGGTTGAGGGCATGCAGGTCGGTGAGGACGAAAACGGCGACAGCACGCCGCGCGGCAGCTTTTCGCTGCCCTGGGGCGAATACGGCGAGCTGATGCTGCACAATGCGCGCGAGGACGGCGAAGCGGGCGAGGAGGATGGGGAGCAAGACACTGCGGAGGCGGTGCGCGACGAGGCCGAAGACCGGCCGCGCAGCAGCGCCGGCAGCGCCGGCGCGCGCACACGGCGCCAGACGCGCCAGACCCGCAGCCAGCAGGCAGGCTCCGACGACGAGAAGCCCTCTGCGCCGCCGTCCGCGCCGAAAGACGCCACGCCGGCCAGCGCACGCGAGCCTGACGACCCCGAGCCTGACGACCCCGGCGACGACACCGACGGCGACCTGCCGGCGTCCAAGAAGCCGCGCACGCGCGCGCACGACGACGCACCCGGCTCCAGCGCATCCGCAGACTCGCCCGCCGCGCGCACGCGCCGCAAGGCCGTCAACCCGCCCGTCCAGCGCCGACTCCGCACCCGCAGGTAGCGTCCATAGCATTTGTGGCTACACAGCTACATACTACGTATCAGTTGACCTTTAGCAGCTCCACCTCGAAGATCAGCGTCGCGTTGGGTGGGATCAGCCCTGGGAACCCCCGTGGCCCGTAAGCGTACGCGCCTGGGATCGTCAGCCGCGCCTTCTCGCCCACCGACAACTTGGGGATAGCGACGTCCCAGCCCTTGATCACCTGCCCGACGCCGATGTTGCACTGGAATGGCGAGCCCCGGTCCACGGAAGAGTCGAACTTCTGCTCGTTCTCCAATGTGCCCGTGTAGTGGATTGTCACCAAGTCCCCAGTCTTGGGGAACGTCTTGCCGTCGCCTGGCGACAGTCTGTCGATCTTCACGTTACCTTCGATTACCTCCGACATGCTTGTTGCTCCTCCGTGTGCTGCTGCCGTGTGAGAGATCAAGTGCGTGTTATTAAGGCCCCCAACGCCACCCAAATATCCGGGTAACACTCTCCGTAAGTGCCTCCGTGGGGCTGTGCGGCCACCGCTCTCCCGTGCTTGGCCCGGAAGCCCCGCCTGGCCTCGAGCTTACGGTGCACCACACCGTCCGCCGGTAACTTGGATCCGGCCACGGCGCGCACTGCCCAAAGAGGCAAACATATGTAGTCTCCCTAACCGCCCACCGGGGGTCATAGCATACGACAGGCCAGAGGGGGAAAGGACGTAGCCAAGTCGGGAATGCGGGCACGATACCTGTTTAGGCAGTATACTATTTTAAGGCGTACAGGCGCGCAGGCGGCATCACGCAGGCCAGCAGTGTAGCAAGCTGAGACATTGCCAGGGCAAGTCTAGACTTGGAACACACAGCCCGCAACCTAGAGGCCGCGGTGGCCGCGAGGCGCCAGACATTTTCGGTGCGAGGGCGCGTGGCAGCAGGTGACAAAGAGCCGCGAGAAGAAGCAAATGGCACAACCAAACGGGGAGAGAAGGCCAGCGGATTTCTTTTTGGGCTTTCTGTGCTAGCGGTGGAAATTATATAAATACTGGGAGCGGCGGATGGTCTTGGCGGCTGGAGAACTGTTCTGTGCCCCATCGGTTATTATACACACCACTCGTTAAGATGAAGTTCGCCACTACCGTCGCTGTTTTTGCCGCCGCCTCTGTTGTCTCTGCGCAGCACCCAATCTCGCAGATCGGCGATGGCCAAATCCAGGCCAACACGGACACTGCTCCACCAACTAAGGTTCCACCAACCACCGCTGCTCCACCACCAGCGCCATCTGCTCCACCAGCTGCTCCACCAGCGGCTCCACCAGCGGCTCCACCAGCTGCTCCACCAGCTGCTCCACCAGCTCCACCAGCTGAGCCACCTAAGGCCGAGCCACCAAAGGAGGAGCCACCTAAGGCCGAGCCACCAAAGGAGGAACCACCTAAGGCCGAGCCACCAAAGGAGGAACCACCTAAGGCCGAGCCACCAAAGTCTGAGCCACCTAAGGCCGAGTCCTCTGCCCCACCAAAGGCCGAGTCCTCTGCTCCACCAAAGGCTTCGTCCTCTGCTCCACCAAAGGCTTCGTCCTCTGCTCCACCAAAGGTTGAGTCTTCTGCTCCACCAGCGCCTGCAACCTCTGCTCCACCAGCCATCCAGACCCAGTCCACCAACGCTGCTGGCAACCTAGCTGCTTCTGGCTTGTTCGCTGCCGGTGTGATGGCTGCCGGTGCTTTGTTGCTCTGATTTTCTGACAGCAAGACTTTTTTAGGCGTGTTTTTTACAAAGAGATATTCAAGGCCATCTGACTAACTATGCCACGGTTAGGCGGGGCCATGGGCATGTGTAACCGGCAGGCGGGCCTCGCCGCGGGCTCTTATTATTAAGCGCCTCTTGGTCACATATATCTTACTTGCAATTGAATAACTATGTCCAATTTGATATCTTTGATCACTGACGCGGATGGGATTTTTGGCCGGTGCTGGCGCTTCCTGCAAGTACGCATGCGCTGGAATTTTGTGGATGTGCGCAAGCGTGCAGCACAAGGCACTCGCGCAGGCGTGGCATCTTGCAACACAGGCGCGAACAGTTGCCTATCTCGCGTAGTGCGATTTCGCGCTCCTTTCGTAGAATTTGTTCATTCATTTAGAAACTCTACTTAAATCGTGTATATAGTCTAGTTCCGGGCAAAAGCACCGGAAGAACAGTTGGGACAACTAGTCCCATGACTACATAAGAAATGCCTTACAACTTCGCAACCAATTTGTGTCCTTCGCTCTTGCCGTGTTTGATGTCGCGGAGGATCGTAGGGACCGACTCTAAGCCCTGGAACACCTTAACGGGTATGTGAACTATGGAGCCGTCAGCAACCTTCGGAGTGATGAATTCCACGAAGGAAATAGCCTGCTTGCGGTAGGCAGGGCTAGCCGGAAGGGTGATGTTGCCTATGGTAACATCTTCGCCGCTGATCTGGTACAACATTGTGCCGTCCACCTCAACGTTGGACTTAAGCTCCTCCTCGGGAATGATGCCCTTGGCAGACATGTGTGTCAACTGCACGAGCCTCACAGGGGCAGAGATGGGCGCACACTTGTAGACCAGGCGCAGAGTCTCTGGGTTAGAAACGGCGTCGACTAGATGGTAGAGATCAGGGTGGTCGCGCGTGATCCGCTCGATCACGTCTTCGTCATGGTAGTCGTAGATCTCGTCCGCACCGAGCTTCTTTAGGCGTGTTTCATGTTTCTTGGAGGCCACCACAATCACGCGGCTGTAGGCATTCAACTTGCGGCACAACTGAGTGAGGTACTGTCCGCAGGAGGTGGCGCCACCCCAGATGAGGATAGGGTGATCGTGCTGGGGTTGTGCAGGCTCCCACTCAAGCTTATTACCGAAATTCAAGCACAGCAACTGCGCGGCGGTCAACAACCCCACAGGCATCGCCACGGCGCCTTCGAATGTCTCCGCACGGCCCTCAGGAAGCACATCTTTGTCAGCGGGCTTTAATGGGAGTTTAATACTGGCGGCAAGATCCACTCTGACGTATTCGGCATACGCACCATTTTCGGGGTACCGAACCGAAGCTCCGTGCACCATTGTGCACAAGGTGTCGCCGACAGCCCACTTGCTGTCGCTGTTGGGCCCTAGTTCAACGATCTCACCGGCCACATCGCATCCAAGGATCGAGCCCTGAGGTCCGATCTTGAAATCAATGTGCTTCCAGTCCGTGGGGTTACCGGCGACTGCCTTTGTCTTGATCAATGCCATGTTCATCCCTAGCTTTGGGACAGGAACATCATCCTTCACGACACATTGGTCGCTTTGGATGACAACGGCTTTCATGGTAGCTGGAATGGACATATTTTATGATTTAAGTGGCAGTCTGTTTCGAGCTTGGGCACACCAAAGATGAGCCAGGATGATGACCGCCATTATCGCCCCATTTTATACTGATCTGCAGTAAAAGTTTCTGTCGGGGCCGGAGGGGTAACTTCTAGCTCATCGGAAACCTGCACAAGATATCATGGCGGATTCCTTTTTTTGGTGAAAGGGATGACTAGCATTGACACGAAATGTCAGTGCAAGGTGTTAGCTTAGTAATGAAACTTGGGGGTGATCCCGGTACCCTCACCGTCGCTTTCCAACAGATTCTTTTCCACGATCGTCACGAAATAGTGAGCCGGCCCGGCTGGCGCGACGCCCAAAAATCAGCAAAAATAATGGTTGCGAGGAGATTCGAACTCCTGCATCTTACGATACCTGAGTGTTCAGCTGTTAACAACTGTAAGAATACACTTGAATCAGGCGCCTTAGACCGCTCGGCCACACAACCGTAGTATATGGAGATGATCAGATCCATAATATATATACAAGTGTAAGCACCACGTGAAAGATAAGAATACACTAGAATTGAGGTGCCACAGCAATGGGTCAAATAGGCGGCGGCTCGCTGAGTTTGGAGCTGTATATGGGGTATAGGGCTCTCCTCTCTGTTGCCAATTTGAGCTGAAAAAAAAAAATGGCCTAGTGGCAAAAACTGCGATCATCGTTAGTACAGAACGCTGACAGACCGTGACGAGGCCATCACCCACGATATCTGAACGACTACCGAGCTCAGGATGAACTTTGGAAACCAAGCTCCTACAATAGTTGTGCTGAAAGAAGGTACAGACGCTTCTCAAGGTCGTGGCCAGATTATATCGAATATCAATGCGTGTTTGGCGATCGAAGATACCCTCAAGCCCACTCTAGGGCCTCTCGGATCTGACATTCTAATTGTGTCAAGTGATGGTAGGACAACTATCTCGAACGATGGTGCCACGATCTTGAAGCTGCTAGACGTTGTGCACCCTGCTGCGAAGACACTGGTTGACATCTCCAGAGCGCAGGATGCAGAGGTCGGGGACGGGACCACGAGTGTTACGATCATTGCCGGCGAGTTGATGAAGGAGGCGAAGCCGTTCCTGGAGGAGGGCATTTCCTCGCACACGATCATGAAGGGCTACCGGAAGGCAGTTCAACTTGCGGTGAATCGGATCAAAGAACTGGCCGTTGACATAAGTGGGGATGAGGTGAGCAGGGATTTGTTAGAGCGCTGTGCTAGGACGGCTATGTCATCAAAACTGATCCACCAGAACGCGGATTTCTTTGTGAAGATGTGCGTGGACGCTGTTCTCTCCTTGGACCAGGAAGATCTCGACGAGAAGTTGATTGGTATCAAAAAGATTCCTGGCGGTGCGATGGATGAATCCATCTTTGTGGACGGTGTGGCCTTCCAGAAGACATTTTCCTACGCTGGTTTCGAACAGCAGCCTAAGAGGTTTAAGGACCCAAAGATCCTATGCTTAAACATCGAGCTGGAACTGAAGGCCGAGAAGGACAATGCTGAAGTCAGGGTAGAGCATGTAGACGACTACCAATCCGTTGTGGACGCCGAATGGCAGATTATATTAGACAAGTTGCAGCAAATTGAGGATACAGGCGCGAATATCGTTTTGTCCAGATTGCCCATTGGCGATTTGGCTACGCAATACTTTGCCGACAGAGATATCTTCTGCGCCGGAAGAGTTTCCACGGAAGATCTAAACCGTGTAATTCAGGCTACTGGTGGCGCCATCCAGTCCACGACAAGCGACATAAGGCCTGAACACTTGGGTACTTGTGCTACGTTCGAAGAGATCCAGATCGGCTCTGAGCGGTATAACTTGTTCAAGGGCTGCCCGGAGGCAAAAACCTGCACGCTATTGTTGAGAGGAGGCGCTGAACAAGTTATTGCCGAGGTTGAAAGATCCCTGCATGATGCCATAATGATCGTCAAGAGGGCGCTGCAAAATAAGCTGATCGTGGCAGGTGGCGGTGCCATTGAGATGGAAATTTCCAAGTATTTGCGTGACTACTCCAAGACTATCGCCGGCAAGCAGCAGCTAATCATTAATGCATTTGCAAAGGCCTTGGAGGTCATTCCAAGACAGCTTTGCGAAAACGCGGGCTTTGACGCTATAGAGATGCTGAATCGTCTAAGACTTGCGCACAGTAAGGACGAAAAATGGTATGGCGTTGACTTTGAAACCGAAAACATCGGAGACAACTTTGCCAAGTTCGTGTGGGAGCCAGCGTTGGTGAAAATCAACGCGCTAAGCAGTGCAGCTGAGGCCGCCAACCTTATCCTCTCGGTCGACGAGACTATCAAGAACAAAGAAAGCGAGGGCGCAAACGCCGGGATGACCGGCCCGGGCGCTAGAGGCAGAGGCATCCCAATGCATTAAACAAGAGCGCTATGTAATTCCAAATGATATAGTTTTAGTATACTGTACATGTTGCGTCCGGTCTGCGACGCTGGAATCAGCCCCGGAGCATCCGCAGCCGCTGCGCGAGCTTGTCCTCCTTTTCCTCGGTGACTTCTGCTGGCGCGTTCTGCACGCGCGGCAGCTCGCCCAGCTGTGCGCTTTGTTTTAGCTCCAGGCCCTTCTCATCCGCGGCCTGGCTGATCAGCTCATCGACCTTGTCGTTGTCAACCACCACGGCGTCCACGTTCTGGCCCATCTCCTCGTACACGTTCACACTCGTGTCCAGGTCTTCGAACTGCTGTTCAAACTTGTCCATGATCATCGTGATCTGCTGCAGGTTCATACTCTGCAGTGCCCGGTCCATGCCCTTGCACACCTGTGCCATCGACCCGCTGACCTGCCTCATAGTCACAGCAGTCTGCACCTTAGACGCCACGGCGTCGACTCGCGACGCTAATTTCAGTAGCTGCAACCGCTCATTGCGCTTGCGGATAGCATTAGACGCATAGAGCCGCGCTATATCCTCGCTTTCGCCGAGGATCTTCTTGAGCTTCTCGGTCTCCTGCTTTTCCTCCCTCGCCGCCTTGGCCGCCTGCCTGGTGAGCTGCTTGGCAGTAAACTTCAGTTGAAAGAGGGTATTTTCTAAGCCTGCTGCTGGATTACGCGACATCGCGGACTATAGTGGCACCGGAGGGATAATAGCTTCTGCGTGGTTACCGTGCGAGTGGCACTCGGCAGGCGGTCCTAATACGAGTGCTGGAAATAGGAGCGTGCACATCATTATCAACGTTATATAACTTCAGTATATACGCATGCAGACGAGAGGATTCTATCACATACCAATGTATGGCTCGTAGTGGGATGCAGACCGGCTGGGCAGCATGCAGCAGCTTGGCTGCTCAGCGCGCAGTGTCTTTAGCTGTCTATGGGGCTACTTCTGCAGCTGCTGCTTCATTTCCAGCATCTTACATCTGTCGTTCAGCTCAAAAATGTGCCTCTTGTACAGGTCATTTATCAGCTCGAGCTCGTTGATGCGTGTCTTCAGTCGGATTACCTCTTCCTGGGAGTGCAGCACCTGCGACAGCGGCGTCGCGGTGTCTGGCGCCGGCTTTATGATTTGCGAAGACGACGAGTAGCTCGCGATATCTGCAGGCGCGAACGGCGCGCCGTCGCGCAGGCCCTGCGGGTGCAGCAGGCTCGCGTGGAGATAGGCCGTGTGGTCCTGCGACGGCGGCTGCGAGCGCGGCGAGAAGGCGTGGTACGCCGGCGCGGCGGGCACCGGCGTCAGCGACGGCGCACGCAGCACCGACGCCGCCGGCGACGCGGCGGGCTGGAAGCCCGTGTCACGCGGCTTGTCGTTCAGCAGCATGTTGATCGGCGACTTGTACGCCGCCCCGCGCGCCGCCGGCGACGCCGGCCCTGGCGCGTGCAGCGCAGACCCCGGCCGCGTGTCCGTCGGCGGCTCCGCCTCCGGCACGCCATTCAGCAGCTGCGCAAGCTGCGGCAGCGCCCCCGGCTCCGCCCGCCCGCGCTTGCGCGCCTCGGCAGGCCCGCTGCCCTCCCCGCCCTCGCGCCGCCGCTTCTCCTCGTGCCCCGCCTTGCGGTTGCGCGACTTGATGACGTCCGTCTTCAGACTGATCGGCCGCGGCCGCCCGTGCAGCTTCAGAAACAGCCCACATGCGTTGCACAGCACCGCCCCGTGCTCGTCCCGCCGCCAAAGCGGCGTTGTAGACGTGTGGCAGTTCTGGCACACCGGGCACCCCGCAGCCCCGCCCCGCCCATCGACACGGCTTTCCGCGTCCCCGTCCCGCACTTCTGCCCCGCCCGTGATGACTTCCCCCCCGGGTCCCGCCGCCGCGCTGGTTGAGAGCATGTTTCCGTCCGTCTTGCGCTAGCTTCGCTCGCTCGGCCCACCCTGTCTGCCGCACACTGGAGACCCTCTGGACCCTTTGCACGGATTTGTCACGCCCCAACTGCCATGTCTTGTCCAGTTCCCACCATTTTTTTCACCATGAAAATTCCTCGAGCCTGCTTACGCCATCATTCCTCGAGCAGATAAAGGACGTGGAAGATAGCAAAATTCCGAAGCCCCCCCGGCTGCCGCGGCTGCCGGGTGACGTATATATACCGCGAGCCCCGCGCACACCAGCGCAGCCGGCCCGCGCCATGGGCGACACACGTGATACCCACGCGCCGTTTCCCTACGGCATCAAGTCTTTCGACTTCCACACCTACATCCCGCTGGCGGACCCCGCGCCCGCGCTGCGCTTCCGCGACGCCGTGTGCTCGGAGTTCCAAGACGCGCTGCGCAGCGGCGCGGCGAACGCGTACGAGCCGCACATGGGCAGCATCGGGCCACATGTAGAGGCGGGCCTCGGCATGTTCGAGTTCGATGTGTGCGACGCAGACGTGTTCGTGCGCATGCTGCATTTTTTCCAGCTCAACCACGGGCCGCTGAGCGTGCTGATCCACCCGCGCACGGAGCGCGGGGACCTGTGGGACCACACGGAGGGTGCGTTGTGGCTGGGGGCGCAGGTGGCGCTCGACCTCGGCGCGCTGGCAGATTGAGGAACTCATTTATGACGAGCGGGCGCAGCAGATATATACTTGCCACTTCATAGGTGTGTAGCTAAGAGCAAGAGAGAGTATGGGGTCGGACGACGGCGAGAGCGCACATTCGGTGCAATACTTCGGGTCGACGGCGGAGCTGGCCGGCGAGCGGCCGACGCAGAAGGCCAGTGTGATCCCCGGGATTTACGCGGAGGCAGAGGAGCTAGGCGGGGAAGGCGGCGGGGCGGACGAGGGGGACGCCGAGCACGCGTGCCCGCTGCTGGGGGCACGAGGCGAGGAGGTGGAGGACCAGGAGGCCGAGTACAAGAACCTGGTATTCCAGGGCGTGCCGAATTCGACGATCACGACGATGGAGAGGGGCTTTACGCGGCGAGGGAGCGCGGGTAAACGGCGCAGCGGCAGCGTTGGCGAGAGCACGCCGACGTGGCTGGCCAAGATGAACCCGCAGGACTCGTTTACGGGGTGGAAGAAGGAGTTTGGACAGGCGTTCAAGAAGATCTCGAAGCTGACATCGCGGCGGAGCGCGTCGCGGGGCGCCGGAGGGCGCGCGAAGGCCGACCACGAGTCGGTGGCGAGCGCGGGGATCACGGAGGAGGAGATGATCATCCAGAACATGGCGTCAGACCTGATTGCGACGCTGCTGGCGGGGTGCCCGGGCGCGCTGTTTGCAGGGAGCGGGTTTCTGCGCGACGAGCACGGCGTGCGGCGGGCGCCGCTGCTGCTGGCGATGCTGAGCGTGCGCGTGTCGCCGGTGACGAACAACGACACGCTGCTGTCGCTGCAGCGCGTGAGCTCTGCGACGACGAGCACGACCAACGCGAGCAGCGTGAGCCACGTTGAGAAGCAGGACGGGGGCATTGCGATCGTGGACCAGGGGTACCACACGAAATACAAGCTGGAGCTGGAGTATGGCGTGGGGGACAACCGGTTGAAGTGGATCATTCTGCGCTCGTACAAGGATCTAGCCTCGCTACATGGGAAGCTGAAGCTGGTGTCGTTCCAGCAGAACACGCTGAACAAGCTGTACATTGACCACAACCGGTACCAGCGCATACACCTGCCCCACTTCCCGCGGTTCGATGACTACATGAAAAAGGCGAAGAAAGGGCCGGCGTCAGTGCCGTCGCCGCAGGAGAACCCACATACGTCTGAGTCCTCGTCGAACACGCCGCGATCCTCGCTAAATTTCGAGGCAAAGCGCTTCCACATGAAGCATATCCAGGATCTCATTGACGAGACGGATGACGTGAAGAAGCCGATGCACAAGCGGATTGAGAAGTACTTGCGGCTGCTCAACTTGTCGCTCTCTTTGCGTCCGCAGGCGAACAGGCTTTTCCAGTTTTACGAGCTATCGCCCATAAGTAATCTGCTGAGCTACGAGAGCGGCTTCCAGGGCAAACAGGGCTATCTAATCATTAGATCTTCCGCGAAGGCACAGGGCTGGCGCGTGTCACACTTCAGATTCAACGATTGGCGTGCTATGATTGAGCGTCACACCAACAAATGGTTTTTGGTCAGACATTCCTATATTATGTATGTCAGTGATATGTGCTCGACCACGCCGCTGGACGTTTTCCTGGTGGACTCCAAGTTCAAAGTCACCTGCTCCGGCAACTTTTTAGAAGATAATAACCTGTACGAAGAAGACCCGTTGGAGGATAAGCAGAAGAAGATATCGACGAAGCTTCTAATCACGCTGGAGAATAGCGAGCGGAAGCTTCAGATGATTGCAAAATCGGAGTATATGCTGAAACTATGGGTCTCATCGATAATACAGATGCAAAAGAGCACGATTTGGGCTAAACATCAACGTTTTGGTAGTTTTGCGCCCGTGAGGCGGAACTGTTTCTGCCATTTTTTGGTAGACGGACGCGATTATTTCTGGGCGCTAAGCGAAGCTCTCACCATGGCCAGAGATGTGATATTCATTCACGATTGGTGGCTCTCTCCTGAGTTGTATATGCGCAGACCAGTGCAGAGCAACCAGCAATATCGAATTGATCGGATCTTAAAGGAGCGCGCGGAAGCGGGAGTTAAAATATTCATCGTAGTTTATCGCAACGTCGGTTCCACTGTCGGTACCGATTCTCTCTGGACCAAACACTCAATGTTAAGTCTGCATCCCAATATACATTTGATTAGATCTCCAAATCAATGGCTGCAAAACACATATTTCTGGGCGCATCATGAAAAGATGTGCGTTATAGATCACACAATTGCCTTCATGGGAGGTATCGATTTGTGTTACGGTAGGTACGATAGTCCGGAACATGTTCTTCGGGATGATTCCTCAGATCTCCAACAGCAAAATTTCCCAGGGAAAGATTACTCTAATGCAAGGATATGCGACTTCCATGATTTAGATAAACCTTTTGAATCCATGTACGATCGTGAGGTTGTCCCCAGAATGCCATGGCATGATGTGCATATGATGACAGTAGGCGAAGCTGCTCGTGACATGTCTAGGCATTTTGTTCAAAGGTGGAATTATTTGTTAAGACAAAAGAGGCCTAGCCGTCCTACACCCTTGCTCACTCCGCCTAGTGACTTTACACCTGAAGAGCTGGAGAACTCGGAGTTTTTTAGAAATTTGAGTTCCAGATCCACATGTGAAGTTCAGGTATTAAGAAGCGCGGGTAATTGGTCTCTCGGATTACAAGAAACAGAAAAATCTATTCAGGCTGCTTATTTGAAATTAATTGAGACATCAAAGCACTACATCTATCTAGAGAATCAGTTTTTTGTCACGACATCCAACTGGGACGGTGTCTTTATCGAAAACAAGATAGGTGATGCAATTGTTGACCGTATCATCAAAGCAAACAGTGAAGGTAAGACGTGGAAGGCCTTTGTACTCATCCCTTTGATGCCCGGATTCAACTCCGAGGTTGACCAACCTGAGGGCTCTAGCATTAGAGTTATAATGCAATGCCAGTACCAGTCGATTGCAAGAGGAGAAACTTCGATATTCGCCAAGTTAAGGAGGTTAAATATAGACCCCCTCCAGTATATCCAATTCTACTCTCTCAGAAAATGGTCAACATTGGGGCAATATGACAAACTCGTCACAGAGCAGCTATATGTTCATGCCAAAGTCATGATTGTCGATGACAGGAGTTGTATAATTGGGAGTGCCAACGTTAACGAACGCTCCATGTTAGGGAATCGTGATAGTGAGGTAGCGGTAATAATCAGGGACACTGAACTGGTTAAGAGCAAGATGAACGGCGAAGATTACTATGCTGGCCGATTCGCTTGGGAACTCAGACAAAGGCTAATGCGGGAACATTTGGGTTGTGATGTTGATCTAGTTGAGATCATAGAGCGTAAGTTTAGCCGTTTAGAACACGTTGCAGTCGCTAACGTTGAAACATTAAACTTAATCCCCAGGGAAGTGGCTGCTCATTCTGGTAAGGAGCCAAAAGTCCAGAGTGCGATGCTAGAGATTGGCTTCCGTGAAGTTATGAACGAACAGTGCAGCGACATGTGGCTAGAAAAGTATGGGTCAAGCCAAGTGAAGAACTTCGGAGTGGAATTTGACCACAATATATACATGGACAATGACAATGTGCCTGAACAGTTTATGCACAATAATTCTAGCCACAAGAAAACGCCCCTTCCATCCAAGAAAGGTAGACACCATGGTCGGCGTAGGTATAATTCAAAGCCGAAGTACCATTCGTTCAATAACAGGGCTGGAGAGGCTAATGTAGGAATTAGGGACAAGAAACCGATTAGCACTGATTCTCGTTTAGTGGGAAATGAAACCCACATGAAGGATGTGGAGGGCCTTGGGCCCGACGGCTGGAAGAATGTAACTAAGAAGTTCAAGGAGAATGTAACTCAACAGCTAATGGACTGGGCGACAGAGGTAATGAATATTCGAAGCATTGACGGGAAAAAGGAGAATCAGGATAATAATAATATATCATTCTTACCAGATAAGGAGGATGTCATGCAATATTTACAAGATAGTAGCATTCCAGACATCAACAAATGGAACATGCTAAAACGTATCTGCTACCTACAGCATCTATCGTATAAGAAAGAAACCAAAATGACGGAGCATAAAAAGCTGTCAAAGGATACTGCCGACACCATCCAACGAACGCTAGACTTTTTGGGCGAGGAAGAGATGGACGATGACGCTGTTGATGTAATGCTGGCGCAAATGGTCCCTCCAATTGGAGGTGAAGGCAAGCAACCCTTTGCAAATTTGCATTTTATGGACCCGTACGCATTTGAGGATCCAATTGTAGATTCATTTTACGAGGATATGTGGTTTGCGGTCGCACTGAGGAACACATTAATTTATAGAATGGTTTTCCACTGCCAGCCGGATAACTCCGTGCAGACATGGAGAGATTATAAGGATTTCCAGAAGCTTTCGCAGGGGTTCGATGAGTTGCAACGCAAGATGATCGAGATGGAATACGGGGAAAAGGTGACCATAGTTGATGATATAAGCGAGAACATGTCGAATATCTCCTTAGAGAAAGGCACGAAAATAAAATCCGTGCCTCCAGATATCGCTGATTCTTTATCGATGGATGCAGACCTCCCACCACATCACCAGCAAGCTGTCAAGACAGGGGCAGTACGGGCCCCAACACATACCAAAATGAAACTCTCGAGTAGTTTGCTCTATGGTATAAACCAGAAAATATTTGACAGGCATACTGCCCGTAGGTTATTGGAAAGAATCAATGGCCATCTTGTCATATTTCCTACGGACTGGCTCGCTAAAGAGGTTGAGTCCAAGAATTGGTTCTACAATGCGGATAGGCTGCCTCCTATAGATATTTATGACTGATTTCTGACTACATGCGTCTCGGGAACTGTACATAGATATGATGTCGGAGTTGCATTGTTCTGTTGCCTGTTGTGACAAATTAGACCCCTTATACTGTATGCGCTGCGGTTGCTTTTCTGCTTGACAGGAGGTGACGCGATCAGGTTATGACGAGCTTTTTTGCATAGGCAGAAGCTGGATATATCGCAAATTCCAGACTAAGTTCACTCTGTTAGCTGTTTTGGTGGGTCCTGTATGCTGCATGCATCCCTGTCTGCTCGTACAACATGTCATGTAGAGGCGATTCCAAGAGCACTAATATTTGACCTACACTATATGCATGCAATTTTTGTCATGTACCTGAGCAAGTAGGATCGATTTTTTATCTACCCCGTTCTAATTATTGTATTCTCATTTATTAAACCCTTGACTCATTTGAAGGCAGTTTACTATCTTGGTAAAGTGTCTGCCAAATCCATAAGCCAGCGAACGCACATCTTCCGGATAGCTGTTGCCGATCACCCATTGCTCTTCCTATATAAAGCTTGTAGAAAGAAGCGATTCTTTGTTCTCATACCATTCGAGAAGGCCTTCTGCGCCATTCGCCATTATTCAGATATCAAGTTGTTGTCCATCGTTATCAAGTGATGCAAAACCGGTCATCAATAGTTGTTTGTGAACATCATCGACCCCTCAGGGGAGAGAGAACAGGAAGCAGCGGAAGGCCTAACATAATCCGAACAAACTCATCGGCACCCCCTAGCAGGTTAAGAGGGAATGGTGACGTAAATGGTACAATTGAACTTTATCCAGTATTGGAGCATCAGGAAGAATCTGCAGTGATCCGTTCGAGCGCGTGCAGTGGTCCGACTCCTAGAAAACAGGTTAAAGAGTTCCGGATTCCTAATAAACTAAATGCAGAGCGTATGATCAATGGGAAGTTGCTCCAGAAACGACCAAAGACATCACTGTTTGAAAATGAAACACGGAGAACGTATACAAACTGTGAACATACAAACCCAAGGGCAACACATGGTCCTTTCAATATATATTTTAATGGGCGTGGAAAAGCAACACCAGCAACTAATGCCATGATTTATCGCGAACAGCTCAGAACTGGGACTTGGAAATCGAAACCTGGTTACATAGGGCCACCATCCGCATCTAGAGGTCTACATGCAGACAAGAAGAACTTCTACAGAGCGGGAATCGAATATAGTCCGTTGCTAGAGCAAAGCGGGCACTACGATGGTGCATCCGCTGGCGAGACCGATACCGAGACCGATACCGAATGCAATGATGGAGATCCTGCCGCGTGTAAAATTGATCTCACGATAAATGATGAGCTTTTGTCACCGAGGTTCCTGGATGAAAATGAGATTGGGGTCAATTCCTCTTCTACTAGGGACTCTAGCACCGCTCATATGTCACAACTGCATTGTACTCCGGATTCTCCGTCATCGCAGGTTGACCAATACCTTGAAAGCAAACCAATTCTTGACTACTTCAGTGGTATGATTGCAACTTTTCGTGATGGATCACTTCAAGCGAGATATAAGGCAAACGCCCTGAAGTCCAAATTCGCCTCCTTTAACGAAGCAGCGAAACTTTCACCGGCAGCTCTTTCTGAGAAGATTAACTCGATCGACTTTACGAAATCACCACCACCCGAAACAAATGCAACTCAAAAGTCGCTACTGCAGAAGCCGAACTTTATGGCCCCGACGCCCCGGACCCTTCAGAAGCTGTATGTCGAATTTGAAAATTTCAACAACAAGCGGGACGATCTTGGAGAAGGGACTAATGAGTCGAAGTTCTGGTTAAAACAGGATTTCTCAACTCGATTACTGCAGGATCAGTTAAATAATGAACTTCGCATGATACAGAGGTTCTCTTCATCGGGACAGACTATAATGATCAACCAGGTGACTAGATTTGTAGAAAGGCAGGGCGGTCGCGACACCACAGATGATGAACCACAAAGTTCAACAATCCAATTGCCTCCCAAGGCTTCGGAAGAGGGCAGTAGTAATTGTCCGCCTAGTTACAAGTTCGAAGATCTAATTAGTGGAAAAAAGTGGGCACCAGAGCGCCAAACCAAGAGCAGTGTGTTCCACCAAATAAAAGATGCTCGACTTCGCTACAATCTTGAAGAGGCATATACCATAGCTGAAAACCTATGGAGGGGGGCAGAAATTGGACAGTTGCAGATGGTCTCAAATAAAGTCCATTTAAGTAGAAATAGTGGCTGTGTATCGCGGTAATATGTATAAATGTTGTCTGCAACAACGATAGTATTCGGTACTAAGCCCCACGCGAACCCTTCACGCGCGCATGAATCGAACACAGCGGCTACCTGGCGCCAGCTCCTTAAGCACTTAGTATCTAGAGAAACTTAGGTAATTCGACAAATCTATGCCGAACAAGCTCACCAGATATAAAATAACACAGAAGAGAGATGGCAGCAGGATGAAATTGACATTCTTCAGAAACGACAATTGACTGTAGCCGTAGAATGTTAGGACAAAGTAGTACCCAATGGCCGCGCAGTATAGTGTGTTGCCGACAAACAGCCCTATCCACTTGTGGAGGTTGATCACCGGCAGGAGCAGGAATTGCAGGAAATACAGCAGTACCCAAATTATGAGAAATGCATCGCAGTGAATATCAAAACAGTACGCCCAGTCGACGGTCGAATCCTGCGCCGAGCGAAACTTCAGCTGCGGCCGATTAAGGAGCACCCAGAAGAAGGTCGCCATCGTGAACCCGAACAGAAAAAAGTCCACCAATATCATGTTGATCATCATCGACAGAAAGCCGCTGAACGTGTGCCCGTACCCGATGGACCATATCAACGACGTGGCGCTCAACAACATCACCTGCAGAATGAAGAATGAAGGGTCGTCTCGTGATAGTCGATGCTTAATCTGCCGTTGGTAGTATGCCGACCGGAATGCCTTGCGTGGTTTAAAGATCAAATGTACCATTTCCCACATTGCAGCCTCGAAATCCAGATTACGGGGCGACTTAAACAGCCTCCTAATGACCAACGGAACTCTAGGCTTCGGCTGAAATTCCCTCAGATCTTGCATTGTCCTCGGCAATGACGACATGATAGTTGCTGTTATGTATCTCTAACAATCTGGCCCCCTTTCGCTCTGCTCTACAACTCTCTCTAGACTGCGCTTCTGCTTCCCTCGTGAAAGGTACTTGGGCCAGCCAGAGAGGCCTCTAAAAAATTTTGGCCATTTCACTCATTCTAATGGCACATCGCCGCTACAAAAGAGTTAAAGATATAGGCTTAATATCTACGTTGTACTATGCTTTACAATCAGACGAGGTCTTATACAGAGATCAGGTCAAATATCTATCGAAAGGCTCGCCAAGGACATTCTCCACGACCTTTACGAGACCCGTTCTAACCTCTTGTTCCACCTCTTCGTCATCGTCTTCCAGCAATTCTGCAATAACTGGAACCAATTGCGGCAATAGAACCAGCCAATGCTCGCCAACCTTTGCGTATATCAGCTTCGTGGCCTTGACGGCCCACAACTTCTGCGAAGTAGCACAGGAGGCCTTCATATGTTCGACTAGGGCGCGATGCAGCAGCTTGCTGTGCTCGTCCACACCCGCATTGTTGGAAGCCAAGGCTGCGATTGCCTTCACCAGGTACTTACCGATCGAATCCTCGATATTGGCCAGTTGGTTAACAAGGCTTTCAGCAATGAGCTCGAAGCGGGCAGTAGACTTCCAGTACTCGTCGCGATCGTACTTGAAGGATGCGGTGAGAGCGCTGAGTGTGAGACGGCGGAGGTTTGTGTCTGAGATCGTGCCGGAGTGGAAATCGTTGAGCAGGATGTTGGTAGGCTCCAGCAGGTAGGTGAAGTAGGAGGTGATGATGGACTTCAGACTCTCCTGCAGTTTGTTGAAGAACTTGAAGAAGGCTGTGAGACGTTCGACCTTGGTAATCTGGATGTTGGACACGCTCTCTCCATCGAAGGCCCAGCGTACGGTGAGCGCGAACAGAGGACGGAATATCTTGTCATTGAGTTTCAGCACATATATGTTTGCGATCTGGTGGACAGAAGCCTCGATGCGACTGATGGTATTATTGTCGAAACTGCTGACAGACCGGTACTCAAACATTGCCAATAGGAGCTTGAAGAAGGTTGGCGACTGAGAAGTCGCGGACTTTTTGTCAACGGCCTCAACGGTGGATTCCAACGTGGTGAGGAATAGCGATACAGCTACCGAGTTAGCTGTTTTGCTGATATCAACAGTCCATAACTTGTAGAGTGTTTTCAGGACTTCCTTCAGGTCTAGTTGCTGGACTAGAAGGGAGATAACATATAGACTAATGGAGTTTTGCACTTCGTCTGCAAAGAATATCACGCGCATGACATCGCCGAGATTAGATTGCAAAAAGGACGGAATGCGCTTCATCATAGCCGCGAAGAGCAATACCACAGATAATTGGACCTCTTTTCTCAGGCCAGATTTGGTGTCTTGCACGGAGTCAAAGATAGCGAGGGCCCTTGGAACAATCTTGGCGTAGAAGGCGATGGACTTAACGCCCAATACATGTATGGTATTTGTTAACACAGCAAGAGCAGAAACCACAATGTCGGTGCTTGGAGAATTCAATTTTTGGACTCCAATCTTTAGAGATTCTGTGAGAGTGTTAGAGTCTAACTTATCGCCAAACTTGCTGACCAGAGTGGAGGTAGTGTTTAGCGCTGCCTGCACAACGCCAGGAGCTTCTGTGTCTTCAGTTACAATAGCAAGCAACGAGGACGCAGTGGTAGTGGCGTATGAAGCTGACGTTGTTGGCTCACTTTCAAACTTGGTTCCAATAACGAGAATGAGATGTTTTCTAATGATATCCTCGGTATCCTTACCAAGCAATGGCAATACTGAGTCAGCAAAAGTCGATATAGGTAGGAGATCAAGAATATGTCCCAATAGGCTGAACAATATATCCGTTACCTCTGCTTCAGAATTGTCGTTGTCAGTTTCGGAACCAGATTCATCGCCTTCTGCCTTTCCTTGCTCAGTTAAACCTTGCGTGCTGCACAGCTCCTCAACGTTATTGATGAAAACAAGGTTGTGCTGCAGAACTTTCGCAAATTGATCCTTCACAGCGGACTTGACTTGCTCGTCTGTCTGTGGATCTAGCAGAGCCGAAAGAAGCTTCAATTTCAAGTTATTCTCACTCTTAGTAGTACCTTGGCTATCCTCAGCAAGCATCTTATCCATGAAATCAAAAGTGTTCTTCTTATAGTTGAACATTTCGGATGGTGTGTAATTCAAGATACCATTACTGAGAAGGGTTCTTGGGGCTGTCTTTTCCTTCAAGTTAGGCTGCGATAGGAGTTTCAGTAGTTCGAAAAGCCCACCAATTCCTGAAAGCTGATCTAAAACAGTGAACTTGGACATAAAGCTTCTGGAAAACTCCAAGATGGACTTAGACTCCGCGATTTCAAAGTTCTCCACTTTGGTAGAATACTGCTGTGTGAGCAAGAACAAAAATGGAGCAATTGAAGAAGAAGGCTGCAGTGTTTTAATCAAAGTGGTATACAGCCTCACCCGTCTATGTTTTGGCACATGTGAGAAGGCGGTAGAAAAGCTCATCAGTAGGAACTCGATTTCGTCAGCAAGGCTGGATGATCCGGACTCCAGCAAGGCTGGAACAACAGTTTTAACGGTCTTTTCGACGACCATGGTAGAGAATTCGTCATCTTGGCGAAGCGAATGAGCCCCCATAAATGTGAAAATCGGCATTATAGAATGCAGCACCAATTCGGGGTTCAGCAGCGCCAGTGCGCTGATCACCAGTAACAATTTGTTCTGCACTTGAGGAGATGAAGAAGCTCTTATGGCCGCGACAAGAATGTCTGTTCTCACGGATCGAAGCTTTGGAGAGGCACCTGCAGCTCTCAAAGAGTCAATGGTATGAAGCATACATGATGCCAGAGTTTCTTGAGCATACAAAACTGGAAGACCCCCATCGCTATCCAGAGTATCCAAGTCAGCGAGAATATCGAACAGCGAGGTTAGCAACCCTTCGGTACCCTGGACCTTCACCTTGTCCAACGCCTCCAAAAGGATAGTCAACTTCCTCAAATGGACTTCCGCGATTTGCGAGACTTCTTCTTTTTGCAAAGCCGCTTTGTTACTCGCCGAAGAGCGTCTTCTTCTCTTCTTTATCATATTTGCAGATTCATCAACGTTAATCTTATTCTGCTTGAATACGGACACCAGAACATCCGCGTCCAATGCTAAAGATTGCAGAGTATCAATCGAATCGTATGATAAATCAGTCGAGGCTGTCGATTCAATGATGTTCTGGACAATCTGACATTGTAGAGACTGCTTTAATGTAGGGTATATTTCGATAAGCCTTTTAGCCATTATAGAGGCCAGTTGCTCGAACGGTGATTTAAGCGCGCTTAGAAGGAAATCTATCGCAGATGAATTCTTTTCTTTCTTTGGTAGCAACAAAGCCAAGACAGACTCAAATTCATTGAAGTTGGTCTTATTCTTGGAGCACTTGAGCTCCCATTGTGAACGTTGTTCCAAATAGGTTGATAAGAAATTCTCAAAGATCTGAGAATAGGTTGAAGAAAAAGATTCATGCCTTGCTAGGAAACGCATCAACACTAGCTTAGGCTGCGGTAGTGGCATATAGAGTGCTTGGTTAGCCCAAAATAGTAGATACATCTTCTCGTTTTTCTTTGGTATTAGCAATTGAGATATATCATAGTTCTCAACAATATAACCATCTAGGAACGTCTTTAACCAACTCTCGCTCTCTTTGGGGTTCAGCATGGGTACACTTTGCCCCTCACCGTATATCTTGTCATTTAAGAAGTAACGTTTTGTGAAAGGCCTCTTCGAAATTTGATGTAAGACCTTCTTAACTGCTGCCCTAACATTCTTCGAGATGTCCGTGAGTGCTACAACGAGTACCGGAACCAGTGTAAAAACATTGGTGTCATTGCCAATCGTGTGTATTAGTTTCGATAGATTAGAAACCGAGATCAGCCTTAAAGCAACCGGAGCGCCGGGTGACACAATAATTCTCAGCAAAAAGGTAATTCTGCTCTCCAAGGTTGTGAAAAATGATGACAAGAAGAGCCCTGGCTGGTACTTTTTACCGACGGATTCCACGAAGAGGGACAGTAATTTCGAGGCTTGTTCATCATCCTCTACCAACAAGGAAATGTTCTTGGTACATATGTAGGCAGAGTTCTTATTCAGGAACTCTGTGAATGGCTGAGCTCCCCCAGCCAAACCGGCAACCTTAGAAGCTTCAATTCCTTTGACCACGTCTTCTCCGTTCACTGGCTCAATTCTTTCGGCAGAAAATAATGATGTTGTTAGCCTGATTTCAAAGAGTTCACCAGTTAGGTTGAGCGAATGGAGACATCTTAAAACCATGTCTTCATCAATAGAAATAAAGAACTCAAATAGTTGGATCAGCTGCGATTTATCCTCTAATAGTTCGGACAAGTGGATCAAGTCCGTTATAATTAACCTGATCTCAAATTTCTCCAGCTTAACCTGCTTGAGAATGGAGACAATAGAGTTTAGCTTGCCATGATCGTACCTTGCTAGGGAGCGAACATATGATGTGACAAATTTGTCTGCTGATGTCTCTTTCTTAGAAAGAAAGTCAAGTAGACATTCATTCGATATCTTGGAATCAAAAAGAGTGTAGATATTAGCAGGCAGTTGGTCTACGTTCCCGTGGCCCTTCAGAGTTTGGAAAAGCTTGCACACAGTAACAAATGCACAGCGCTTCGTAGCAGCGCTGTCGGTAAGGTTGGCCAATATGGTTTCAGTAGCTGCTAGCAGTATCTGCTTCTTCAATGGCAAGGCCGTGACTAGAACGACCAGGACAGTATGTGCTGCCATCTGACAGTCATCAGAAGGCGACGCCAGAAGCTTTGCGCAGACTTCTAACAGAATCGGAACCAGCTGCTCTAGCTTCTCTTCGCTATTCGAGTTAAATGCAACTAGATTAATGAAGGCACATGAAGTAAATAGCAGCTGGTTCGTGTACGTGACCTTCTGCTTGACCACTTTGCCGACGTAGCTCGTGTATAGCGTCAAAAAGTCCATGTCATTGAACAACTTCACAATCGTGAGGTTAGAAGGAACACTCTCTGCCTTTGCAAAGTTTGAGAGCGGACCGAAAAGGGGAGGAAGCTTCACAATATTCAAAATGCGCTTGAATACCGGCGACTGGTAGTAGTTGAGGGTCGACAGCAGCAGCATTTCCGCATTGTGCACATGGATCTGGAAGCGTCGCACCAGCCACTCTGTCGCATGCAATGTGGGCGTCAGGTGCCACCACGCAGATGCAAGCATCAGATAGGCATTTACGGCTTGGTCTAGCGTCCGTACTTGCTCCTTGGTCTGCGTGTTTCTGTCGATGCTCACGGACGAAGCGCTGAACAAGGAACGACTGAAGACCTTGAAGCGCACGTCGATCTCAACCAGCTCCTCCAAAGCACTGGTGGCATTATCAAAGATAAAATCATAATCCTGGGTTGCAGCCGTCTTGGGGTTGTAGATCAATGAAGCAGAATGCAGCTTCTGTCTTCTCTTTCGGTCTAACGCAACTGTAGCGTTGCTGGCAGCCACTTGAGCCAGCTGGTCTCTTAATGACGACATTAGAATGCAATAATGCTAGCTATGCTGTAGGTTCTCGTCGCCAAAAGATCTACTAGAGCAACTAAAGTCCTGCAGTCGCCTTTACTTTGACTCGATACATACTATTTAAGCTCATCGCATCTGTCCCATTCCAAAAATTTTTCAAGCTCTAACCTTGGAAAAAGAAACGAAGGCCACTGATCACCGTAGACGTGCAACGGTGCACAACGACAGCGACACTGCAATCGAAGTACCGCGACCTCATCGGGTGAGGATGGCTTCAGATCAGCATGGGCTGAACAGTCCAGTTAATTAACTACTCTATTTAATCTATTAAATTTCTTACAAGGTGAAGAGACCAGTGCGTTTCTTTCCGAATGGATAAACGACCAGAGTCGATGCAAAAAGACCGACAGAAATACCGATACAAACCTGAACCATGGTGATACCGAACGATATAGACGTCCGACCATCCATATTTTCCATAGCAACGTTTGTACCATTGTTAACCATGTTGTTGGCGCTTTGCACACTGGATAGCAGAGTGCTCTTTGAGGCAATACCCGACGGGACCTGGACAAAAATGCCAGGCAACATTGCTGTCATAGCAAGACCTTTCCAGATACGGGAGTACAAGTTGCCCATGATTCCTATGACAAAAGCACCAAGGGAGGCGGTGAACTCTGTGGAAGCAGTGAAATGCTGACCGGACCAATAGGTGACGACATAGCCGCTACAGGCAATGACGACCATAACCGGGATCTGGGACCAGCGCGCTTGGTTGATGAGAGACAGGCCGAGAGAAAAGGCTGGCACAAAGATGAAGCGGAACCATGGCGAAAGATCCTTTTCACACACGGTTTCGTTTGTGGCGCCGTGGTAGATCCAACCGAAGAGGGCGGCGCCCAGCGTGATACCGAAACCAAGGAAAAGCGAGTAGATGATAGCGTAGAACATCCGCACAGAGCCCGCGACAAGACTCCGGCTCTGCAGTTCTAGCGATCCACACAAGATGATATAGCCGGGAAGAATGAGCGCTAGGGAACCTTGCACGGTGGATCCGAAACAGATGTTGGAGTTGGGGATAGAACCAAGCGCACGCGCACAGAAACTCACTACAATGGAAGCCGTGATCTCGAAGACATTGGAGTAGACGTGGGAGCGCTGGGCAACGATAAATTGAAGCAGACCAACACATGAACCAACACCAAAAGATACCACCAGGTTGATCCAGTCACCACCGAAGGCAAACGGAGTGACCATACTCGCGCAGAAACCATAAAGTAATACGCACATCCATGCCGGATAGAGGTTCTTTTCCGACATGATTGTTTCGATGGTACGGCTTGCGTCTTCAACACTAATAATATCGTGTACAACCTGTTTGTAGATGGAGTGAACCTGGTGCAGTTTCCAGAGGTTCAGTCCCTGAGCGCAGCGCACAAGCTGCACATCGGAGGTCCTCGTGATAGTATCACCGAAGGACACGACCATACAGCCCGGAAGGTACAAGAACTGGCCATCGATCTCTAACACACGTGAAGTCATAACCATATACTCCTCGAGACGATGTGTAGGAGCACCATACATCATGAAGGCCTTACAAAGACGGAGAATGAAACGATGGCGCTGGAGTAAGTCCGCGATATGCACTGTGATTCGAGCTTCGGACATCGCGGACTTCCGCTTTAACTTGATGGGATTCGGTATCTTACTTCCGCGAGGACGCTTCGCCTTGAACTTGGGCATTTCATAGCCCTCCCCGGTGGGAAGCGTCTCAGAGCTCATCGCACTCTTGCGCATCCCTGGGTGCTGCGGTGCCTGACCACCGGGCTGGTTTTGGTACATTCGTAGCAGCGAACCCAGAACACCCCCGCGGACATGCTGCGGCGGAGGCACGTAGGTGGCTTCCGAGAGGTCGTCCCGCTGCTCCTCTTCGTGCTCCGGATTGTACTCATCGTCGTAGTGGTCCACGCCCGGCATGAAAAACCCTGACTCACCACCGGACGAGCTCATGGACATCAGGTCCACGGTGGACTGCCCGCTGGACAGGTGGTGTGCCTTCATGATCTCCCGCGCAGCCGCCTCTGCCTCTGCCACCGGATCCGTCCCGGCCTCCTCGTCCTCGACCGGCGCCTCCGTAACCACAGGCACCATTCCGCCGCCCGTCATGTTGATGAAGCGCTCCATCATCCCGCCGCCATCGGACTCCGCGCTGCTGCGGCTGCTGGTCCGCCGGAAGAAGTTGCGGAAGTGGTCCAGCTTGCTCTCGTCGTGCTCCTCGTCCTTGTCTGCCAGCGACGAGCTCTCGCTGGCCACCGCCTCGGTTTTCTGCGCCTCGGCTGCGTCCTCGGGCCCCGGCAGCTCGTCCTCCGCCAGCACGTCTTCGTCCGCGAACTTGACCGCCGTCTGCTCCCGGATCGTGTCCACCGCATCCTGCTCGATCAGCCCGCTGCGCCCACCGCCCGCCGTTTTTTTGAAGCTGGGGAGCTCCGCCGCCGCCCCTGTGGGCTCCGCAGACGACCCGGACGACGCTGAGCCCCGCCGGCCCTGCTCGCCCTCTACTGCTTGCTTCTTGTTCTTGCCCATCCTTGGCTCCTGCGCCTCCGGCCCCTGCGTCGTCGGCCTTCTTCAGATCTTATATACTTATTGCTCGACATGAGGTCATATCACCGGTCCTCCATTATGTCATAGCGTTCGTTCATCGAACGGAATTGGGCCAGACCCTCCTCTTGGCTGATTACATAAGCACCCAACACGGAACACCCACACCTCCGAGTGCGTGTGTCCGGATGGAGGGGCCGGACATCGTTTTGTGGAGCCATAACTAAACCCAGACCTTTTTACCGCATGGGGCAATATGATTAGTCGGCGCCAGTGGGCGGCTAAATCGCTGTCAGACAGGAAACGGCCCCCCACAAACACAAGACATCATTAACAGGTTCTTACGGACTATATCAGGAATATATAAGGGGGCAAGAAGCGAACAGGCCTGGAGGTTATAGGGAACCACTTTTTTTAGCATTGGGCTCAGAAGCGCAGAGAGATAGAGAGAGTGAGAGGTTGGCCAACGAAGCGATAACAGTACGGGTTTAAATCGAGCAGCAACATATGAAGTACTACTCGAAGAAAGGGCATCGGGAACAAGCTGAGGCTATGGGCGTTCCACCAGATGTAAACAACCCGCCTTTCTACATCCCGTTGAAACCGGTGGAGGGGCGGTACAAGTTGATCCAGGAGTTGGGCAACGGGTCGTTCGGGTCGGTGACGTTGGCGAAGGCGCAGTTCGAGATCTCGCAGATCAACGGGAAGGAGGGCACGCTCATGGACCAGTCGATCATCCCGACGATCCGCGAGGAGAACTGGAACAACAAGAACAAGGGCCTCGTAGCGATCAAGACTATGATGACGCGCTTGCCGACGTTGAACGACTACACGCGTGTGCGCGAGATCAAGTTCATCCTCCAGATCCCGGCGCACGCGCACCTCGTGCAGATCTACGAGTTGTTCATCGACGACTCGCTATACCAGCTCCACATTGTGATGGAGTGCATGGAGCAGAATATCTATCAGCTAATGAAGTGTCGCAAACGCCGAGTTTTTTCGCTCCCTACGCTTCGGTCCATATTATCGCAGATACTCTCAGGCATCCGGCACATACATGCACATAACTTTTATCACCGCGACATCAAGCCCGAGAATATCTTGATCTCGCCTGCAAACCGTTACTATAGCAAGGAATGGATTAGTGCAGGCCACTATCCCGACAACTACGTTGTCAAAATCGCCGACTACGGGCTTGCGCGCCACGTGACGAACAAATCTCCTTATACAGCTTATGTTTCGACACGCTGGTACCGGTCACCGGAAATCCTATTACGTCAGGGGTCATATTCCCGGCCACTCGATATATGGGCGTTCGGCTGCGTTGCCGTTGAGGTAGCCACGTTTAAACCTTTATTTCCCGGGGCGGATGAGATGGACCAAATCTGGAAAATCTTGGAGTTGCTAGGGACACCACATCCCTGCCATGAGTCAAAGATCTCCGGGTACGTACCACACGGTGGTGCATGGCTGCAGGCCGAGCATTTGGCTTCAAGGCTAAATCTCAAGTTCCCATACGTCGAGGGCAAAGATATTTCCTGGGTCATGTGTAACCCACAGTTGGAGTCGCTATGCGACGTCGTAAGAGCATGTTTGGTATGGAACCCAGATGATAGAGCTACGGTCGAAGATTTGTCACAGATGCCCTATTTTGCGGGGACCATAGTGCAGGAGACGAAACAGCCACCTATGTCGACAGCGCAGTCGGCACTGATGTTCGCGGGGCTCCTGCCTTCATCCGGGTTGCAGCATCGCCGTCTGATTTTCAACGATAATGCCAATAATCACAACAGCAATAACAGTACCAGTGGCAACAACGCTACGACTACGACGACTACGACGACTATGACAACTATGACGAATGCAGCCACGAAGAAGGCTACGCGGACTGGCGGGCCGGTGAACCGAAAAAGGGAAACTAACGACGAGAACGACGTCGAATCTCTGGCACATCCGATCCCCATAAAGCGCACACTGGCAAACTTGCTCAGCTTCAACAAGGAAGAGCCCCAGCTAAGTTTCCGAGAGTTCCTGAAAGAGACCTCGGCAGATAAGGCGAAACCCAACGCCAGCAACAGCAACAGCGGGAACTGTGCTGCCAACCAGCTGGGCCACAGCAATCACAACATCAACAATTTTCTCAACAGGAACAACAACAGCAGTACCCAGCACGGTCCCAGCTACAACAACTACGGTCAAAACCTCAACCAGCAGAGCGGCAACAGCAGCAACAACAGTGGTAACGGCCACAACCCCGTCAACACCACCATCACCCAGACAAACACTAACAAAACTAATCCCACAAATAATAATACTAATAATAATAATAACACACCCACCCCCACCACGACCACCACGACCAACACGACCACCCCCGCGCCTGCGACCACGACCACGACCATCACCAACCATAACGGCCAACATGATGATAATGACAATGATAAAAACCACTTCCGCAACGTGGGCAATGGGCGCGCCGCCTCGGACTCCACCCTCTCGGGGCCAGAGGAGCTCACCAAGGAGATATCCGCCAACATCGAACTATACCAGGAGCCCCCGCCGCTGGCCGAGGAACAGCCGCTATATGACGACATATTTGGTACGACCGAGAACATAGAACTAGACGAGGATGGCGACGACGACGACCCGGAGGACGAAGACGTCAGCTTCATCCTGATGTACAAGAATGCAGTGAACCAGGGCGGTGCAGGCACCACCCAGCGCGAGAACATTGAGCCGTTGGCTCGCAACTACATACACGAATCAACGCATCAGAACTGCCACGCCATCGACGAAATGTCCATCGACGACGCCTCCACCGACTCACACAGCCAAATACCTCGCGACTTCATCATGGAGCCCACTACAATCCCGCAGCACGACATCCTCCCCCCCGCCCAGGTCCGCCACGAGCCTACCCCAAACCACAGCTTTGAAGATGGCTTGAGTTTCTGACCATAGATCTCGTTTGCTCCGTATATTACTCTATTTATCATTATTATCATCATCCTCTGTACTCCCCTGTTGGCCCTCCAACTCCGCCACTGCTGGCGCCGCGCCAGGGCATCGCGTGATCGCGTGCGGCTGCCCTCCCCTCGTATACGCCACCTACACACCACAGTCGGTGTTACGCCCAGCACGAGCCCCGCCGTATAAACGACGTTTGAAAGCGATATTTCCCATTCCGCTACGCAGAACCTGCGCTCGTATCACGAACACTACGTGCACCGTACGTAGAACACGGCCTGGTCTGTAGTATGGTAGCGCTTCGTGCCTGGCAAAAGCTGGTGACAGCGCAAGCAGAGTACTACGCCCGGCGCTGTGCACGAGTTCGTAACCTTGTAGGCAGGGAATGACCATATACGTAGTTATACGAGACCGTAGCAGGGCATTTGTCGTAGCGAGTCGGGCTCACCGCTCATCGATGTGCCAGCCGTCTGTTTGATCTCCGCTGGCTTAAAAAACTGCACGAGTGGAGCAGGCTGCAGTAATTCCCCGGCTGAGATCAACAAGGCGACTGCGCTCAAGAGAACTGCAGAGAGGTATTGGCAGTGAAGTCGAAGAAGTTGTTGTGCTGTATTTCTCGCGGTTGCGGACTGGCCTGATTTGCATAACTGCCTGGAAGCGATAGCTGACGTAGCACACATCGCAGGGCGAGGCGTAGAATTGGGCGTGGCAGCAGGATATAAGCCAGCGCATTTTGCACGCTTCGCGGTTGAAGCAAGTGCCAGCAAGTACCGGCATGCGGCCCAGCACGAACTCGGATAGCGCAGCATACCACCCGGAGGAGCAGTCGCTCCTGGAGGACGCCTCGACACTGCTGATGTTTTCGAAGAGCAACCACAGAGGGGGGCGCGCGACTGGCGCTGCGGGCCCGGCGGAGGCCGAGCTGCAGAGGCAGGCGGCGGGAGCTACGCGCGAGGGGCCCGGAGAGCCTCCCGGCTCGGCGGACGCACCACTGACGTCGCCAGGGCCGGCCTCGGTGGCGCTATTGGAGGCGGCGCCGGCGTCCACCGCCGGCGACAGCTCGCGGCGGCACTCGCGCACGAGCAGCACGTCCTCCAGCGCGTCCAACAAGGGCAAGGTTGCGGCGGCGGCCCTGGCTGCCGCGGCCGAGGTGCCATTCCCAGTAAAGCGGACAAGCGACGAGGCGCAGCGACCGGACAGGGATCGCCAGCAAAGCCTCTCTGGCGTGAAGTCAGAGAGTCGCGGCAGCTGGGCGGCGCGGGAAGAATGGCCCGTGTCTGACTCCTACATCGTGGATCCCGATGAGGGAATCATTACATGTGTCTGCGGCTACAACGATGATGACGGATTTACAATACAATGCGACCATTGCTATAGATGGCAACACGCTACGTGCTATGGGATTGAAGATGAGAGTGCTGCTCCGGACGACTTCTTGTGCAAGGTGTGTAGCCCGCGCAATATTGACGTCAAAGCCGCGAAGCGCAAACAACAGGAGCGGATCAAGAATAACAGGAGACGTAGGCGCGGCGCATCAGCGGAAGATAAGCCTGCGAAGGAGCACTCCGCTGGCGCAGTAGACACCCCTGCTAGTGAGGGCAATGACGTTTCCAATACCACACCTGTGTCTCATTCTCCGTCTGCGACAGCTGTCGAGCTCTCGAATAAGCAGACGTTTATGAATGCAAAGGAGGCTTACCCTGCAGTTTATCTACCCCTGGACACATATGACATCAAAGACAAATATGTGGCCATGTTCCTTGACAGACACAGCGATGACGACTGGGTAACCCCGTACAACAAGAGAACCTTTAAACCGCTACCGCTGGAAATCAGGGCATACTCGGAGCCCTCTCATTCCCGCGTCTTTCACGGGTTTCCGAAGCTTGGGGTCTACACTCAGCAGCCGTGCGCAAAGGATACCCTTATTGCAGAGTTCCTTGGTGAGGTCGATTTCCAACGGAAATACCTGGAAGATCCTAGGAATAACTATCGCTTGCTGGGCATCCCTAATCCCAAGGTGCTTTTTCATCCTCATTGGCCAATATACATCGATGCCAGACTGTGCGGTAACCTTACACGGTATCTGCGAAGGTCGTGCTACCCCAATGTGGAGCTCGTCACGATAAAACTGCCCGGCGACGACCGGCAAGCCTCCGATACAAAATCAAACAAGAGCGTGAAATTTGTCCTGAGGGCCTTGCGTGACCTCGAAAGGGGCGAAGAATTGCATATAAAATGGGATTGGGACTTACGGCATCCAATTTGGAGGGTGATCAATGGGGCTGCTGTTGAGACCATAGCCGAACCCGAGAAATACTTGCTTATCCACTCAGTGGACACCGTCTTGAGCATCTGCGACTGCGCATGTGGCAGTAGCAACAGAGATTGCCACCTTCTAAAAGTCAAGAAGTATTCACAGACTCTCTACAGATCTGTGAAATCCAAGATGAATAACCGCTACAAGCTCAATGAGATCTTGCAGAAGGGTAAGGTTCAGAATAGAAGGCAGACGCCAATATTGTCCTCATTGGCACACGAGGCGATAACGAACTCCGCCCGCGCACACGAGGTGCTTGTAAAGCTTAACGCTACGAAGTTGAACTTTTTGGATTCTCGCGGAAAAGGTGACCGCGGCCCAAGCTTCATGGTAAACAAGCCATCAAGCACTCTAAAACCTGGACTGGTGGATGGCGTACATAAGCCGCTGAGTAGCACTGCGAAGGACGCGCAGCCATATAAATGGAGACTGTTGGGGAAATATCTCGAACAACGCGCGTCCTCTGCGATGTCAGGTTCGCCAATCAAGCTGCTGAGCAGCCCTGCAAGTTATTCTGAAGCGAACATAACCGATCTGCAGGCCCTGGCTATACCGGTTGAGGTGCAAATATCCGCCTCTGCCCCTAAGCCCGCTCCGGCCGTAGATCTTCCGCGCCCATCCAGCGAACGTTCCGACACACCTGCGGCCAACCCCATCTCCGTCGAAGCTATATCTCATCCTGCGTCCATGGGCCTGTCTCCCCTAGCTGACACAGGTTCAGTTGGCGCTGTCGCCAACGCAGTGGCAGGCCCTGCAGCGACAGGGTCTGGTATCCAAAACAGCAAGAAGAAGCTCAGTTTTGCGGATTATAAGAAAAAAGTGAAGCCGACATGACCTGGATCGCGAGGAACTTCAGAGACATCAACAGTGCTTGTAGCATACCCTTCATTCCAGTGGTCCAATCGTTTATAGCAGTAGTAGTAATGTTTAATGTCAATGCCCTCCTTTGAACCAGGCGTCACCGACGCTGGAGGATGCTCTCCGGTCATTATTTCGTATATAGTTATATATGAAAAATTTTGATTTGTACCATTTCTCGAAGACCCAGGTCTTCTTCTATTCATCGTGGGTCGTTGCCCTATTCCTTCTCGTCTGCAGTCCCTGTAGTGATCTCCGCCGATATCATGGCACACCGTGTTCTAGTTCAAGTTATATTCACAGGTGCGCGCGTCTTCGGGCGTGCGTTCACGGAGGCTTACAAGCAGACCGCAGCTCAAATGGCAAAGCAGGGGACCGCCTCCGCTACCCGCTCGCAGGGGGGCATGACCAACGAATACGGCGGTATTACACTTGATGAGAGTTGTAAAATCCTCAACATCGAAGAAAACAGCCCCGACATGAACCTCGACAAGGTCGACCAGCGCTTCAAGTATCTGTTCGACATCAACGACAAGGAAAAGGGCGGGTCGTTCTACCTACAGAGCAAAATCTACCGCGCCGCCGAGCGCCTAAAGTGGGAGCTGGCGCAACGAGAACAGATGGGCAAGGGCGACAGCACGTCGCCGCAGGACCAGCAGCCGCAGCAGCCCGGCCCGCAAAACTAAGCGGAGCCCATCACTCCTAGCATACCGCGTGCGCAGCACGCCTAGGCTCCTCAGTAAATAGTCATAATACACCTACTTCAGCGATGCGTCCACAGCAGCTTCTGCGCCACAGCTACAGACTACGATGCAAAGAGAATGTCCTGGCATGGAAGAGGGCACAACAGAATGCAACGCGACGGGTGTTAGCCGCCGTATGCACACATGCATCTTCTGGACCGTCCAGCCGTAGCCAGCCTAATCCAGACCCTCCCATAGCAGTTTTAATCTAAGAAACCGAAACGAAGTGAGAACTGTGCCCGGCTTGTTTGGGGCCGGTCAGAACCCGCTCAGCTATGGGTTAAAATCGCATCCACTACTTGACCCCAGTATCAACTCGTGCGTGCATATGCGAACACATGCCCACAACAAAAGATCAAATAATGGATGATAGGTTTCTAGGAAAAATGTAATTAATATTATCTTGAGATAGTATTAACCACTACTGATGATGGTTTTTTAAAAAGAATCAAGAAAAGAGAAAAGCCCTTCTCAGCGCCCTGCCTTTATATAGGTCCCAGCTTTGTGTTACCCGGCCTGAAGCACATATGTGTCAACCGCTTAGGGTTGGAATGGCGGTTACGTATAGGCGTCAGTATGAATGATGGCGCATGTAACAGTTGTCTATATCCTGACGAAGTCTTCGTCGTTATATTCTACATCTGAATTTATATCTGGATCGTCCAGACTAGAGTAATCTGTAGATATATCTGCTGAGTACGCTTCACTGCGTTCGCTGGCATCAGAAGCCTGCAGTGAGACGGGCGTCGATGTTGCAGGAGCCAGCGCGGCACCGGCCTCATTCAGGCTCTGCTGCAGGGATCTTAGACCATACCAGACGCTTGGTAGCGGAGAAGCTGCGAGCTGTGCCCATGGGGGCAGAAGGTACATGCCAGTTTCCAGCGCGGCAAGACTTTCTGGGCGGTAATAGGGCTCCGGCAGCTTGTGGTGAAGCTGACAGGCCTGAAGAAAACAGGTGCCAGTGGAGTAGAAATCTGGGCATAGCTTGAGGTGCAGGAAGGGGCAATGCAGGCCCCGGAAACAAAATGATGTATATGCAAACGGCCTACAAACATGAGCAGCGGCTGGGGGCGGTTTGCGGTGCAGGCGGCGGCAGATGCCTGCATGCTGCAACAGATGTGCCGGCTGCCGATTGAAGCGAGCCTCTACACCGTGTGTGTGGGAACAAGATCCTGCATGGAAATCCGTGCAGTCCTCGGCAATGTACTCGTTGGGTTCATGAAGGAGAGGACATTGCTTCCCTGTAGAACATGAACCTCCGGCAGAGGCACTGCGACAGAGCCCGCGATTTCGTCTGTCGTGAACAAACCTACAGGGTTTGTTAGTGCAGTATCCAAGCCTGCTATAGTATTTGCAGTATTGCGCGTAATACGACTTGTAATGGTCCGCTAAACCAGTAGCACTGTAGGCCCCATCTTGCCAGGAATATTCCATTCCATTCCATTTTATGATGGATGGTAGCGCTGCTGTCCGCGCGTAGCGAGTAAGCCGGCCTTCCCAGAGCTTCCATTGCTGGAATAGAACCTCGCTGAGAGCTCCTGATCTTCGGAAAGCTGCTAGCTCCGACCTCGAAAAAGAGACTGGATGCAGGCTGAGGCCGAAGTTCTCAATGCTGAACACCCTTTTGGTACCGTCATGGCTTGTAATGATGCATAGATCGTTTTCCGGATACTTCTGCAGGTATTCCCAGCTTTTCCGAGGCCACATCGTATCGGTCTGTCCCTTCAAAGATGGAACCGAAGAGCATCGCGCAAACTGACAATTGCCCTCCTGATTTGCCTGGGGATTTTTGAGTGCAGCAGGATGCGGCTCCGCCTTCCAACTCCAGTCGTATCCAATATTAGGCGGCGTGTTCTGCTGGGGGACAATATCTGCGTGGTTCTCCACATAGTAGCTTACTTGCTTAGCATACTCTATGATATCCTCCAGCAAATCTCCAGTTCCGGGGTGCATACTGTGGAAGGTTTTGCATGCGTTTGTATCATCGGTGTAGTACAGGTCGGATATGGTAGCAGTTCCTGAGCTTCAAGCTAAAAATTGCCCCATATTTAACGATATTCCCTTCTGCACAACTTAGATCTGAAAAATACCCCCCGTTGCACTCCTGAGACCTAGTATGAACGAAGCTGCAGCAACTAGATATGCGTTGGAACGCATTCCGATGCTGGTGCCGTTGGATGAAGTATCAATAAAAGAACTGTGCAGCTCTATATTGACGCGAGCAAATGGCAACCTGGAAATAGTTGCAGAGGAATTGTTAGACATATTGGGGCACACTTCTGAGGCTTACGAGTTTGTGTTCAGGTTCAATGAGGCGCTATCTGGAGCCACTGGTTCAACTGAAGTCCAAATCGAGGCAGACGAAAAGTCCAATAGGAATACTGCTGGTCGAAAACTGCCCATTATTATGTTAAATGATACGGATATTACAGAAGACGTGGCACCTGATTATCCACCTGAATATGATCAACAAGAGGCTGCCGATGTTGGAGCCTCGGAACGGCTTGTTCTGGGCGACACACACAGCTCGAAGTTACATACACTTCAAGAAATTGACGAAGCTTTGAAAGCGCTGGAACTACGCGGGTCGGGGAGCGATGGAAATACCTCATACAAGTGCAACTGCCAAGCCACTATGCATCCTCTTTTTGAGCTGGCCCCCAATTGCCTGCATTGTGGCAAAATTATATGTTGTCGGGAAGGTCTCCATATGGATTCTTGCAGTTTCTGTGGGACACTACTGATACCGAAGCAGCAACAGCGGGATATTGAGAAAGTGCTGCAGCGGGAGCGGGAGGTGGTCAAGTCGAAGAGACAGGAGGTTTCCACCAGCAAGAAGAAGGAGAAAGTCTTCAAACTCACAAATGCAAAGGGGAAAAATATGTTCAATGAGCAAGAGAGATTATTCGACAGGCTAGAGAGGCAGCGAGAGCGCGAAATTAAGCGGAATCAGGTTCTTGGTCCAGAGGATATACAGGAAGATGCAAGCGATGCAATTCTGAAGGCTGAGGAAGTGGATCCGGAGCTGCGTGCTGCGCAAGCGCGCCTGGAAAACCTATTGCACTTCCAAGATACCAGTGAAGAAAGGACCAAAATCATAGATACCGCGAGCGACTATAGCATGTCCAACGACGCAGGAATATGGGGATCTGCATATGAGAAGGCTATGGCATTAAAACGTCAGCAGCACAACTTGAGGCAATGGGAAAAGTCGGAGCGGGAACGGAATGGCAGGCGAGACAAAATAAAGCTAGACCTGGTATTAGAAAAGGATGGAAAAGTGCGCTTTGAGGAATCCCGTGTTCCAGGTGTAAGAGGGGACCTCCCAGAAGAGGATATAGACCAGCTATCTGATCCTGATGAACGCGAAGAACTGCAGGATATTAAAGAACTCAGAAAGAGAATAAATGCAGAGAAACAGGCCGAAAAGGAATCACTACTAGGTAAGCAATGGGACTTCGAACGGGATAGAAGCAGATTTAGGAAACCTGTCTACGTGGGTTCTGGATCCGCAGGCGAAGAGGACTCGCAGCATGATCTAGACTCCGCAGGAACCTTACAGCAGCAGGCACGAGTCCAGCTGGACAGCGCGGATGATAAATCGGTAGAGGAGAGTATCTTAGCATTTTTATAAACTTAAGACAATGCGCAGATTCATCCGCGCTTGCAGCCTGCCCGGCGGGTTAAGCTGAGCCACATTTCGATAATATTCCCTAATGTCTACGTATGATCCATATCGAATATTGGTAGAAATTGGCCCATTACTAGCATTGGAATGTTGAAGCTATCTCGTTTAACTGTCCAAATGCAGGCACATTTCAGGTAAGAGTTGTTGGCTAAAAGAAGGTTGCACTCGCTGAATACAGCTTGCCCATCCGAAGTCGAGGTAAAGCCCTCCTTGGAAGAGAAAGCGAGGTATTCATTGAAAAGTTTGAAATAGTCCACAATTCCGTGATTATCGAAGAATTCCATAATGAATCTCCTCCGGGTCAGCAGTTCGCGTTTCGAGAAGCCAGTTAGCGAGACAAACTCGTTGCTTACATAACATATCTCTCCTGAGCGTCGCCATATGCACATCGGAATACAGTTCACCATTTTCGACATGTTCTCATACTCTAACAAGGTGCGTTGCAAAATGAGCTCGTGCATCTTGAGATCACTCTCGATTAGGTTTGAAGTGAGTGTCACGAAGATTGGAGCATAATACGTCTTGATAGACTGTGCAATAGAATGGAGCTGTTTAGGGCCCTCTTCCTTCAGTACTTCATCCTGAGCGCTCAAAAATCGCGTTCGAAGGATAGTTAGAAGTTCACGATATGCCTGCCGGTAATTATGAGGGAATATGCTATTTTGGTGTCGGTACAGGTCCTCGGGTGTTCTGATTAGCTGCCGAAATGAATATGGACTCGTATACTCAGTTTCACTGGCTGGAAATTGCACGCCATCGCAGGACACGCTCGATGCCACCGTGGAAGCCTGCGTATCTTGAGTGCTAGGTTGGTATGATGACTGCGCGGTGTCCAGAGAGATGTGTCTCCGTAGATTGTTGCGGAACAGCATATCCGCATGGTCCTGCAGCAGCTCCATTGGCGTAGGTGGACTCAGCGAGTGCTCAGCGGTCGCTGGAACCGTAAATGGCTCGTATTTCTGAAGCACGTGCTTGCGCGGCTGCTCGATGTCCGGCGAGCCCAGGATCTCGTTCAGCTTGGTGTATTCACTCGATGCCCAGACGCTGCCAAAGCTCTCTGCCCCGCTCGTGGGAAGTTCTACATCGCTGGGGCCCAGGGGGTCGACGTACGCCGTCGGTAGCAGCTCTCCGTCGATCACTGGGTCCACATCTGCGTTGAACAGCACGCTCAGGCTTGGTACCTGCGGCAACCCTGCCGAGCCCCGCTCATCTGTGCCCCTCGGCTTCACTGCAACTGCTATCTCATCCTCACGTTCTCGCCGTGTCCTGCGCAAGTTCATTACCCCGCTACTCCTCGGCCCCCTTCCTCGTGCCTTGCGTATCTTACGGACGTTATCTCTGCATGTCTCCCCGATATTCCTCTTCTCACAGTTCTGACAAGGCCGTCCTACATCACACTGCAAGTGCTTCTCGTGGCAGAACACACATGCTCGCGAGATCGGCTTCCGATTCAGCTTCTCCTCTGCAGATATCCGTTTGGTCATGATGTTGTCCTCAAATCTGCATCCTTCTACGTCTCGTCGTAAGCCCGCGACGGACCACTTAGTATTCGGAGCTGATAACGCTGCTGTAGCTCGCCAAGTGCCTTGTGCAATATATAGCCGTCCTCTCCAACAGACCCTGTACGCCAACAATGGAACCTGCAATTACTTCAGCCCCGATAGAAGAGGGATCCTGATTATGTATGCAATCCAATTCTTTGTTCTAATTTTGTGGGGCAAGCAGTCCATCAAGTTGCCAGCGCGCCCGAGGTCGGAGCATCAGGGCATCGGTGGTCGAGCACGGACTATCGGGAGCTGATGCCGTGGCTGGCAGGTTATGTAGCAGGTGGGGTATATATTGCTAGTAATTGAACTCGCTATTGCTCTGTGAAACGGCCTGGCGTGCCATACGTAGCATCTTGGAGCGAGCATCGTCCTGCTTAGGCTTGGGAGCTGCAGGATTTCCACGATGGGCGGCCATACCCTTGGGGCGTTCACGCAGTCCGAAGGCCTTCGCCAGGTGACCAAGATGCAGACAGCGTACATTGAAGAAACGCTTTTCCTGAGAAATATGGGTTGCGTAAGCGCGAATATGACTAGTGTAGCCCTTGATGGCCAGGTCCTTCGCGTGAGGATTTTCGAGCACCCGGCGTTCGACATTGAGATGCCAGGTAGTAGCGTTGCTATCCCAGGCGGCCTCTGTTGCGGCCGTGGGCCGATCGGAGCGGGCGACAGGGGCAGCGAAGGCTGGCGCCAGCAGGTCGCGATCGTAGCGCAGCAGCTCCCATCCACGGGGGTGGTGGGGCCGTATGTGCTCCATGTAGCCCTCTTCCTCACCGGGCAACAGGAAGAGCAGCGATTCTCCGGGGACACCTGCACGTGCTGTACGCCCGATACGGTGCAGATGGTCTTCGACTGCGAATGGGGGGTCCATCTCGATGACGGTGCTCACCCGTGGCAGATCCAAGCCACGCGATGCGACGTCGGTGCAGAACAAGACCAGGTGCTTTCCCCGGGTAGCAGCAGAGTCTGAGGCAAAGTGCCGCAGCGTCGCAACGCGCACAGCCTGTGGTAGCGATCCATGCAGCTTGTAAAATATAGTATTTGGCGGGCTATCGGCAGAGAAGCAAGGCAGTGCGCGGCTTCCGGGGGCAAGCTCGCGCACTGTACCAGGAACGAGATCCCTTTGGCTGCCTCCCTGACCAGAAAAGGCGTCGTAGTGGAAATCAACGCTGTCCGCACATGAAATGAAGACGATAGTACGCGTCGTAGTGTCGGCAGGTGCCTTGCGAGAGAGTTCGCTGAGTGCTGCGCAGAGCGTCACGAGTCTTAGCTTGGGCGGTACTATGGTAATTTTCTGCAACAGCTGGTCGGGCACAGTGCTAATATCAGAGATATCCTCACTAGCAGTAATCACTTTCGGATCGGTCAGGGCGATATCACCTAGCTTGGTGACGGTGCCCTGCGTTGTGGCACTGCAGAGCACATGGACGATACGATGCGGCAGCCGTGGGAAGCGTGAGTTGTCGCAGGCGACGCCATGTACTATTTCCAGGATGCTCTTCAGTGTCTCCTCAAAACCCAGCTCCATAAGCTTGTCTCCTTCGTCCAAGATCAGGTAGCGAAGTGAGTGCGGCAGCTGCTCCCTGGTGACCTTGGTATTCTGTAGATGATCGAGCATCCGGCCCGGTGTGCCCACAATGAAGTTCGCGCCCTTGCGCAGACGGGCCTTCTCTGACTTCTTGCGCTCCCCACCGACAAGGAGGCACGGTACAAGGTAGTGGCAGCACTGGGCCAGGGTGCTGATCACGCCGTAGATTTGCGCGGCTAGCTCTCGGGTTGGCGTCACAATCATTGCAAAACAGCCGCTATGACGGTCTATCCGCTCCTCCATAGAGAGCAGGGTTTGCAGGACAGGCAGCAGGAAGGCCAGGGTCTTCCCAGAACCGGTCTGCGCGTGCAAGAAAAGGTCCGCCTTGCCCGCCAGCACCTCCGGAATGGCCATCTTCTGGATCTTGGTAGGCTTCTCGATCTTCATCTTCCCTGTAAGGTGCTCCAGAAGAGTGCCACGTACGCCCAGCGCCTCGAAGGTATCTTGCAGCAGCGGCGCGTTCGACGGCGCGATATCGTTCGACGCACGCTCGTGATCGTTCACAGATGTTGTGATCGCCCGAGTCGATGTGAACAACGAAGACACCACCTGCGCGCTCGCCGGCTGCTGTGGCATCTCCGCTTTGGACGCTGTCCGCTCATTGCGACCGCGCGGTTTCTTCGCTACCGGTTCTTCTCCACTAACTTCCGGCAGTATTGCCGCCGTTCGTTCTTCTACTGCCATGGCTGGCCGTTTGGATCTCAACGGACGCCCCTCAAGCTTCATCTTCAGCTTTCTGCGTTCTTTCCACTTGCCTCCGGTGACCTTTACCCTGCGGTGGCTGCTCGCATCATCCGGGCCGGACTCAGTCGTGAAGTTCATCAGCATGAGACCATCATTATCGCTCATAGTATATGTTAAGGCTAGAATATCTCACCAGATAGCTTTCTTGTTCTTCGAACCTTGTGTGTGCTCGAGCTCATCTCATCGCATGTGTCGAAATTTTTTCACTACGGAAAAGTAACAGGATTTGATTTAAGAACATAGCTCTTCTTGATAAGCAACGGTCACTCGCAGCTAGGATTGGAGTCCCATAGAACTGGCTAGCCTCTTCCAAGGACCTATAGTAATGGAGAAAAACCTCTTTGTTATCGAAGATGAGGGTGATGCGCTGCTGGATGATGCCCCTCTCACGCAGGTGAAAGAAGAAGTAGTTGGACTTCCCAGTGATAGACAAGAGGAGGAAGACCCGATAGTACAAGAGATCCCCATAAACCTAACGCATGGGCCGTGCCCGATATATATCCTGCAGTACTTGAATAAGTCGCTGAAGCTCGGGAGACGCATAGAGGACCATCCCTCGGTCGCTGAGGTACGGTACAAAGAGAAAAGCAATGTACTGGAGCTGGACATGCCGTTGAACACGGATGTATTCTTCAATCAGGACCGCGCTAAGGAGCAATGGGACGGCGTGCAGGTACAGACGCTTCGAGGAGTTGGTGTGGAGAATGCAGGCCAGTATGTGGGGCTGATGCATGACGGGCAGATGTACCTGATGCCCGTGGAGCGTGTTGCACAACTGAAGCCGTACTTCAAGTATATCGACCAGGAGCAGCAGAAGCAGCGGAAGCAGGACGATAACATCACGCAGGGCGGCAGTGCGGGTAGCAACCCTCGGGCGCAGGTGGTGACGATGTCTGCGAAGAGCTCTAGCGAGGCCAACCAGAACCGGCTCGGGGGCTCGCTGCTGGCGCACAAAATCGCAGAGGATGAGCCCGTTCAGACGCTTGCATGGAAGGAGGATACGTTTGAAAATTTCCTTGCGGAGGTGACATCCGATGAGGCGCGCGAGGCGCTGGTCTCCGAGGAGGATGCCGCCACCTATCTGGCCAAGCTAATATGACGGCTGTCCGTGCTTTTAAATTGTTACATACTGTACATATTCGCTTTAGTCGTACCACATCTTGATCAGTTCTTCGGAAACCGCGCTGGGTGTCAGCACGCCCAGGTCTGTGATCAGTGCGGTGATGTGCTCGTGCGATGTGTAGTCGATAGATGGGCTTAGCAGCTGTTCTGACTCGTCGCTGCGCGAGAAGTCGAGTGGGTCGCGCTCCATCGGTAAGTCGTCAGGGGAAAGTGGGAACATCCGCACAAACTTATGCGATTCGCTCACCACATAGAAGGGCTTGCGTGCGTTCTTAGCGAGGACTCCGACAGTGTATGTCCCCACGAGGTTTATGATGCCGCCGGACTCCGCCACACCCTCTGCGCCAACCAACACCTTGTCAACCTTATGTATGATGGACCCGACAGCGCTGTCCACGATCATCGTCACCGGAATGCCCTTGGCATGCAGCAGGTCATACAGCTGCTTGCCTTGCCCGGATGGCCGCGCCTCTGTCACCACACAGCGGAAACGAATCAGCTTCTCGGCCGTGTAACTCAGCAGCGAGAACACCGCCCGCGAAAACCCATGTACCAGGATGATGTCGTCGTCCGTAATGAAGTCCACCCCAATCTTCGCTATCTTGTCTCTAGACCGCTTGGCCCGGGAAACGAAGAGCTGTCCATTCTCGACCAGGTGCTGCTTGCAGCTCTCCCAGTCTCCGTATAGGTGTGTGTTCCGCAGCACAAACCGCATGAATATGTCACATCCAGCCTGCAGAGATATAGAGTTGGGAATCGATGTTGTCAGTTCTAACGTCGAGGACTTCACAGCATTAATCATCTCCGCAGAAGTACTTGGGTTTTTCACTTTAAGCATTGTCACCAGTGCCTCAATAGCCGCAATGGGCATAGTCATCTCGTTATCATCGTCTAAGAACTTAAGATATGTTTCAGTGATATTAAACTCAGAAGTCATTGCTTTGATATGTATGTCAATCAGCCTGTAGCTACCTTCTGCTAGTAAATCGATGCCTTGGTGCGATACTAGCTTAGAACATGTGGTGCCAGCCCAAAAAATTTTCTAAGAAAGGGTGAGATGCCCGGTGCTCCTTCACAACTGGACGATAGGAAGGCTGCGTTTGGTGTCCAAAATGATCCTCAGGTTTCTGCGAGGCTATTCGAGCAGGGTGGATATTACTAGGGTCCGTAATATTGGGATTATTGCACACATTGATGCGGGAAAGACCACAACTACTGAGCGAATGCTGTACTACAGCGGTAAAATTAAAAGAATCGGCGATGTGGACCACGGTGACACAATCACAGACTTTCTACCGCAGGAGCGGTCGCGGGGCATAACCATTCAGAGCGCTGCAATCTCATTCAATTGGCGAAACAATTATACCGTGAACTTGATCGATACTCCAGGACATGCAGACTTCACGTTTGAGGTCATCCGGTCGCTGCGGGTGCTGGATGGGTGTGTAACGATTCTCGATGCAGTGGCTGGCGTGGAAGCGCAGACGGAAAAGGTGTGGAAGCAGGCGGCAGAAATTCCGAAGGTCTGCTTCGTCAACAAGATGGATCGTGTCGGCGCTGGCTACAGCAGGGCTGTCAAGGAGCTCATTGTCAAGTTGAAGACACGTGTGCTGCTCCTGAACACCCCGGTATTTGCACCTAGAATATCAAACGATGATCCTGTTTTTGTGGGCGTACTGGACGTTGTCAACGGGCAGCTCCTTGAATGGGACCCGGAAGACCCGGACAGGGTTTCCGCAAGAGCAGTTGAAGAAGGATCCCCCCAATACGAGGAGCTTGTACGCACTCGAGAGGCATTGGTTGAAACTTTGAGCGAGGTTGACGAACAACTCGTGGAGTATTTCCTTGGTGAAGCAGACGGCGACTACATGAAGGTGCCTGTGAATGTGCTCACCGAGAGCATAAGGCGCGCAACACTGTCGCAATATGCAGTTCCAGTTCTGTGCGGTGCTTCCTTCAAGAACATTGGAGTGCAGCCGTTGCTAGATGCTGTGGTGGACTATTTGCCCTCTCCGGCAGAGGCGCGGCTTCCGGAGTTTAGCAACAAGGCTCTACCAGTCCAGCATCATTTGAAGAATGGCCTTTTGGTAAACAAGAACGCCAATTTATGTCTAGCGTTGGCTTTTAAGGTAACCACTGACCCTATCCGGGGTGCCATGATATTTATTAGAGTGTATTCTGGGATATTGAACAGTGGATACACTGTTTACAACTCCAGTACGGGCGTTAAGTTCAAACTGGGAAAACTTATCAAGATGCACGCTAATGTAGCAGAGGATATTAAAAGTCTTTACCCCGGTGATATCGGTGTGCTTGCCGGAGCCAATGTTGCGGAGCACGTCAGGACTGGTGACACTATTGTCGCACACTGTACCTCTAAGGATGGGATTCGATCTTTCAAGAAGGCCGAATTAGCGCTCCGTATACATCCAATTGATATCCCGCCTCCTGTCTTCAGTGCGGCTGTAGAACCGAGGACACTTGGGAACAAAAAAGCTATGGATGAGTCCTTGACGCAGCTAACGAGAGAGGACCCATCACTTGTAATTGTAAGGGATGAAGAGACTGGCCAAACAGTAATGAATGGAATGGGTGAATTGCATCTAGAGATAGCAGCAGACCGGCTACTCAACGAATTCAAAGCACCTGTGAGAGTAGGCAAGGTAGCAGTTTCATACAAGGAGACCATCGATGCCCCTACAGATATAAAACACTTCGAAACAGAGGAGGGCTACTCATTTGACCTGGAAGTAAGGCCATACCACGAAGAGGATAAAGAGCTCTCGAGCAACAAATGGCATCCTCTAGGAAGCGATAACAACTACCTTGTCATAGATCCAAATCCACGCTTCAATGAAGAAAATTGGCCGTTTCCGTTGAAATATGAGGCATTTGTGAATTCTATTATTTCGTGCTGCATAGTAGCTTTACAAAGAGGTGGCAAAATTGCAGGCTTTCCTCTACATTCGTGTATGATTCATGTTAAGCGCTGGCGGCTCCCCAAAGACTGCGCAATTGCGTCATCAATCCTGTCTGCTGTACGTCCATTGATTATATCGGCACTAAACGACTTACCGAAGGAAGCGTTTTCCATATTGGAGCCAATAATGAATGTGGAGGTAACCGTCCAGCAACAAGACCTTGGCTCAGTCGTACAGGATCTGACCGGTGCCCGGAAAGCCAATATTTTATCTATTGACGACGAAGATCACTGGGCAGACACTACAGCAACGGATAAGGACGTTCATCTATTCCACGACATCGCGGAGAAGCAGTATCTACCGCCAGATTCCACCGTTTTCCAGGCCAAATTAAATAAAGAGGGTCAGACTGGCAAGATCGTCAGGGCACATATTCCGTTGAAGGAGATGGTCTCATACATGAACAAGCTACGCATGTTAACTAAGGGAAGAGGTAGTTTCCATATGAGCTACTTGGGTATGGAACGCGCTAGTAGCGATAGAGTTGACGGTATCCTCGAAGACGCGGATTTATAACTTGTATATAATAAAGTTGTTTGTTTAGATAGAAAACTTTTATTTTCCTGGCGAAGTTGTGGGACTTTGATTGACTACTCGAAAGTGCCAATACAAAATAAAATTTAAGAATATGGAATGATAATATTACATGTATAAAGCTAAGCATTGTATAATACACAATGCCAGATTCTACGTGTACCTTGTCACATACATACAATGCGCTACTAACCCGAGAATATTTTCTTCAATAAAGTCTTCACAAACTCAGAGTCCATTCTCCAAGAGGTAGCTTCCAATCTCGAGGCCAAAATACCTTATGATATCATCTGCGCTATTGTCCAGGTTCGTAATTCTCAACGAAGACTGCATTAAGTCGTGGGCAATCCGCTTGCTTATTCTTGAGTCACGAGCATATTCTGGATGCGTCACCACCAAGTGGCGCAAGTATGAGGCTGACGTAGGTAGTTCACCCTTTGCCCTATCTGAAACTAGCTTCAGGTAATAATATAACCTACGGCGATCTGGCTGATCACCAGAGGTGTTTATCAACTCATTCCAATGTTTTTTAACGTATCCCTTGCGTCTCAAGATACGGTCAATGAATTGAGGGAAGAGCCCATTCTCCTTGTTATGGAATATCTCGTCCATGGTGTAAAGTTCAGTGTCATAGTCGGCATCCGCAGAGAAGCCGTTCTTCCAGTAAAAGAGTCGCCTATTAACACTATCACGCTGATGAGCAATGTCCATATTCTCCCAGACAAGGCTCATAGGGACATAGGCGTTGATATCTTCTTTGAACTCGACCATACATTCAACAAGTAGATAGACAAAGTTTGCAAACGCAGCATTCTCAAAGTCGTGTAGCTGGATCTCCATCGGTCTGAACTCCACTCTCCACCCGGGAACGGACATATTCCCAGGCGTAGCATCCTGAGTTGGCGGCTTAAACCGGACTGTTTGCCAATTGGTGGACTGGATGTTCTCGAAGTGGCCCATATCTGAGTCATTATGCTGGTCCAGGGATTCATTGAAAATGACTAGCGGATCACGCACAAAGAGGTGCGCAAAATGCCGCGCTAGATTTTCATCAACAGGAAAGATCTCGTTGTCCAGTAGTCGGGTGTACACGGAGTTATTGATCGCGACGGGGACATCGTTCAGTTCCGGCATGAAGAACTTATTCCCACCAAGGTACAAATCGACAGAGCTATAGCGGGATTTGATGATCCGCTGGGTCTCAGGTATCTTTTCGGGCGCAATACCGCCATAGGGCGACCCATCCGGAAGCAATGGCTCAGCATTCCGTTCGTAGGGCGTGCGATCGTCGACGGCACCGGCGATTACATTCCAGCGTACGTCATATTCCGCCAGCCACCCTTTGAAAAATGGAGACGCCGCGGACAGCGCAAGCATTATGGGCGACAGCGTCACCATCGTGTCGTAAATGTACCGCGCCATCGTGACGTTGGGTGCGGAGAAGGTCAGCTGCAGGCAAGAGCAGCCCATTCCAAAACCCATGGAATCCATGTAGATGTGCCCCGGACGGCTCGCCGGCAGCGACTCGCGGTCCTCCCGGGGGAACCAGTCGCGCTCGTAGACAGTGTCGTCGCGCTCCGGTGTGTTTTCATCCTTGAACATGGGTACGTTCATACACACTTTCTCGCCGCGCCGGACGCGAATGTTGGTCGTCAGCGTCGGAAACCGTGTGTGCCGATTGATGATCTCATCCGGCAGGTACAGCGACCTGCTCACCGCATTCTTGTGCGACCACGGCTCCGGCAGGTCCACGAAGTCCGCGCACCCCATGCGCGCAAACACCGTGGTCGACAGCGGCACCACCCCCGTCTGCGCCAGCGCCATTCCAAGCAGGTGCCGCCGTGCAGCCATGTTACGCTCCACCTCCGTCACTACAAGCCCACTATACGGCCGCCGAGGCGTCGCCTCCACCATGTACCTCCCGTACTCCGGGTGGAAGCTCACGTTACACTCTGCGCACGTCGCGGCGTAGTCCTCCTCCAGCTCCTCAATTACCCCATCGTGCTGCACACTCAGCACTACGTCCTTTTGCGCCTTGCGGAACTGGTATAGCATGTACTCGATCTCGTCCCCCCATACCAGTGGATCGCCGTTCCGCTCATATGCTGCGCGCAGCACATATAGGAGCTGCTCAACTCCGTTGCGCTTGACATGTTCGATATGTGGGCGCGACTCCTCCCACGGCAACGGCGTACCAACTGTTAGCAGTCCCATCGGCCTACGCTGCTACTCCGGGCAATAGTATAGCTGCGTCCCGAGGGCCTACTTTTGCGCTGCCTATATTTAAGCCCTCATCGTGCTCATTTAGCATCATGCTGAAGGAAAAAATTTACCGCTTGCCGGCTTACCAAGCACAAAAGTTTTACAGGGCGTTATTACAAATCACTTAGTATCTCGCCACAGAGGTGCTGCCGTAGTCCTCTTGATGATAGATAGCCCCTGCGGCCGAGGGTGCGGACGAGTGTTAGCCCTTTTCCGGTTGGACTCACGGAGACCTGTCTGTTCTTGTACACAGGGATGCGATGAGTCCAACGGTCTTCGAGCGCTCGAGGGCTGTGGTCACGGGGTATGGTGGTGGGAGCCATAGTTTCAGGTAAGTATATCTTGTTACATAATCGCAACGGGTAGCTGCGGGGCAGCCGCGGAATGTGGTTCCACATGGGCTCGAACTTTCTTCGCGCCACGGGCAGCCGCGGGCGCCGGGGAGGCGGGAGGTGCACGTTGGGCAGCGCGAGCAGGGGAGATTATGTTGCAGGGTGCGGGAGCACAGCAGGAGACCTGCGGGGAGGCCGATGGAGGCGGCACAGGCAGACCATTTGGGGGTGCGCAACGGGCTGGTAACAGAGTGCAGCTACGATTGGCTGCGATTCCAGGACGAGGAGCAGGAGCGGCTTGTGTCGGCACAGGCGCGGTCGCGGCAGCCGTCGTTCCTGTCGATGGACACCTGGTCGCGCAAGTCCCTGATCGGGCGGCTGTGGAACGACGGGATTGGGCTCCTGCACGGGGCGCGGGAGCGGGCTGCGCAGCGCTACGAGATCGAGTATTCCGTGTTTCAGCCGGCGTCTGCTGGGGCGGCGGCGGAGGGCGGGGACGAGGTGCGCGGGCTGGAGCAGTTCCGGTGCGTAGTGTCGGACTGCGTGGAGGCGATCAAGGACGCGGGCATCGACCTGCAGCGGATCGCCAGCGGGTCGAGCGGGTCGTACTTTGCATACGGGACGGACGGGCGCGTGCTCGGGGTCTTCAAGCCCAAAGACGAGGAGCCGTACGGCCCGCTGTCGCCGAAGTGGACCAAGTGGCTCCACCGGACGTTCTTCCCGTGTTTCTTCGGGCGGTCGTGTCTGATCCCGAACCTCGGCTACCTATGTGAGGCGGCTGCGTCGCTGCTGGATCGGCGGCTGCGCACGGATCTGGTGCCGTGGACTGACACTGTGGTGCTGGAGTCGATGAACTTCTACGACTCGCGCGACAAGTGGTTCTGCGGCTGGAACCGCCGCGCACAGCGCAAAATAGGCTCGTTCCAGCTATTTCTCGAGGGCTACGTCGGTGCGGACGTCTTCCTGCAGCGATACCCTCTACCTGGCACGTACACGTACTCGTTGTCGACTGCGCGCTCTGGCGCCGACAGCGGCGATTTCTCGTGGACCGAATCCACCCTGCACCAGCTGCGCGTGCAACTGGAGAAGCTCATCATTCTGGACTACATCATGCGGAATACGGACCGCGGCCTGGACAATTGGATGATCAACGTCCGCGAGGTGGACGGCGCCTGGCAGCTGCGCCTGGCGGCCATCGACAACGGCCTTTCCTTTCCCTGGAAACATCCGGACGAGTGGCGCTCGTACCCATACGGTTGGCTATATCTACCCCTGGATATCATCAATCAGCCATTCACGCGCGAGACGCGCGAACACTTCCTGCCCATCCTGCGCAGCGTGGGCTGGTGGGAGACGTCCTACCTCGAGTTCCACGCTCTCTTCAGTCGCGATGCGGAATTCAAGGAGCGCATGTGGAAGAAGCAGTGGGCCGTCGTCAAAGGCCAGGCATTCAACGTCCTCGAGACGCTGAAGCATCCTGGCCAGGGCCCGCTGGAGCTGGTGCGCCGCACCCGCTGCCTCGTGTTCGATGACGTCCTGCATGTACCTGCGCAAAACCCTCCTCTGAACATCATCCGCTCTGCGATAAACGACGAGCTTCCGGTTGCATCGTCGCCCATGATCCTTTCTTCGGTCCCCGAGGGCAGTATCCTGTTCGACTTTGCGCAGTTTCCTGATCGTAAGATCCCCGATGACCATGAGCGTCAATCGATTCAGGACGACCCATCGCAAGCACTACTCCCTGACATGCCAAGCGGCCGATACATAGCCACTAAGCAGGTCATTGTTGAGCGGTTACAGCTATGCAACAGCAAGCCACCGACCTTTACATGGTGCTGACCATCGCAGAGCCGTTGAGATCTCATATGGATAGACCGTATAAAGCGATATTTGATATATTAGGTTAATAGCATATGTTGTCATGACTACTATTGCATATGATAGCGGGCGTGCTTCGGTTCCTTGACTGGTGATTTATAGCTTCAGATCCATAGCGTACTATTTCAGGTTGAGGGTTGAAGTTGGAATAGGATGTCGATTTGGCAATGGAGGAGTAGGAGTGCAAACGCTGCGAGCATGGGATCGCAGGTATCCCTGCATGATAGCTCAACGGAACGCTCGCACTCAGGGACGCCGGACGTGGGGCGGCGTTACGACGCACTGGAGCATCCGCGTATAATTGAGAAGCATTTCGGAGAGGCGGTGCGAGCACGATGCAGGTTACTTCAAAAGCTCTGTGGGAGCGGAGAGCTGGATGTGGGACCTCCGGACTTGGTGCATGTGACAGGATATGACAGTTACCACCAGGTGGAGATCGGGGAACACCATTACATTACGGGCCTAGACGTATCGAGCGAGGCGATGCCTATTGCATATATGAACACACTTCGCCTGGGGCGCAAAGCCGCCGACGAGGAAGGCCTAGTCTGCACGTTCTGCACACTAAACCTGTTCTCCCAAGTAGATGTGCGGATCAGGTTTGAATCTGAAAGGGCGTTCCAAGTGTACGCGGTAGACTGTGCCGCTGATGAGCAGGTACAGCTGAGCGATGTCCTATGGGAGGAGACGTTTGTGAGTGGTTGCATTCGGAGTATGGTGATAAATAGCGACCTCCGGCGCAAGGTCCCTGGGCTAATAGAGTACCCAATTGGGGCAGACAATGGCGTTAGTTATTGTGAAAACGTGATCTTTTTACTGTGCAAGTATTTGCCGCGCGGCAAGGAGACGGGCGTTGATGTTACGGTGCACACGTCCGCGACGGGTGTGCAGAACTACCTGGTGGAAACGCTGTTGAGGTTCTTGTCTATCACACCCGGATTGTATGACTATGCTATTAAATGCCTGCAGCAACTGATAGACAGTGATCCCAAGAACGAGTTTATTTATAGACTGATGCAGGCAAAAGTTGCGATGGGCAGTAATTCAAATGAGCTTGAAGCCGTCCGGCTATTGAATAGTACTGCCGCTCGGTTTCTTCCGGATATAGCAGTGCTTCATAGAAGAGATCTGGATAACACCATAGATTTGTTGAACGCACAGGTTGAGTTTCTACTACAGCGGAAGGATTACGAACTTGCGCTTCCCTTGGCACAGAAAGCGACTTCTCTTGTACATGATAACTTCCTTTCTTGGCAGCAGTTAGCCAAGTGCTACAGCGGGCTTGAGCAGTATGAGAACGCCTTATTAGCGATCAATTGCATGCCGCGCTTAGCTCAAGGCAGCCCTGGTTACGCAGCCTCGATGATAGACCTAGTTGACTCCAATTACTACAAGAGACCCATGAGCATGGGACCAAAATCTGACCTCTATTCTGTTGAGACTAATTATATATCTCACTCTGTTCCACACTCCAACCATATGGCTATGCAGACGATGATTTTCGGCCGTATCGTTATGTCAAGACCATCTCATACGGCGGGATGTATCGAAGAGATTTGGGACGGGCCCTGTACCAAATTAGGCCCCATATACGGTCCAGACAGCTGCAACTTGCTGGCATTTGTGTCATCTAGTGAGAGTAATGCTATTAAGGATCGTAGCGTCCTCCAGCGAAATTCGCCGTTGGCACGGCTGTCCAGTGGTGAAGAACGTGTCTACAGCTTACTCATGGACATTGTTGCACATATCGGCTGGAACCGCTTCCTCGATATTCGTGCACGCATTTTTGTCATGCGCAGCGAACACTGCCCAAGTCCGACAGTGGTGCCTGCGCTTAAGCAAAAACGTCTCTGCGAAAAGTGGCTGGATGAGCTCTTCCTCAACCTATATGAAGACCTCTGTGTCTCGGCCAACTCCCCGCTCCATACGCAGAATCTCGAGAACAGTGGTCTTGAGTGGCAGCTGCTTGGCTTGACCCTTCTGCGCACTCGCTACATCGATGAGGCTGTAGCTTGTCTGAGAACCAGCATCCTCGTCCGTTTTGATGTTATATCTGCCAACAAGCTTCTGCACCTCTTCCTCGACGGCAAGCTCTCCTCCCTAGATATTGACGTTGTTCTGCGTCTCCTTGTCGCCAATGCAGCCTACGCTGCACGTTTCTATGACTGGTGTCAGACACTTACAATTCTCGTCCTACGTCGCTTCTGCGAGCTACATCCCAAGGATGTCATTCGTAGCCGCATTCAGGGGCTCTATCCTCCAGATACAGGAATCCTACCGCTCATGGACAGGTTCTTAGACCGGCTAGACTACAAATGATAGGCCTGCTACCCATTATATCCCCATGTATCGTATATCGTCATTCGGTCACGTGCTGTTGTGAGCTCGCTTACCGGCTGCTTAACAAAGCATCACAAAATTTTCGTTTGACGAACCTAAAATTTTTAACCCGGGTAACGGGTGGACGGTTACACTTCTTTCACCTTGGTCCACTTCTAGTAGTTGGTTGACAAGTTTTAGCTGGTAGCGTGCGGAGCGAAGACGAAGGAATCAGAGGGAGAGCGTTATTCATATTCCCATATAATCTGCCAGTTGAGTGCCAGACGTTGGTTTTTGCAGAGCTCTTGAAGGTTCTGGTGTTTTGTGACGAGGTGCGCACGGCAGTCCATACCTGTATACTGGATTTTTCGGAGCAACGAGGACTCTAGACCATCCGTAAGGTTCAGAGCCGTTGACAAATTGTAAAGGCCAGGATTTGCTGGACGCGTTGCTCGCATTTGAAGAGAAAGTGGCATCTCAGCGCTGTGCTGATTGAAGTTGGTACGTCCGAGGAAGCGAACCATGTCGGGCTCGTTTTGGAAGTTTAGCCAGGAATACTCAACGGAGTCGTCTTTGACCAAGCTGCTTAACCGCGCGTTTATTCGCGTTGAGGACCGAAGCCCAGTAGAGACTGAGACGGCAAACGAGGCAAGGAGGTCAGAAGGAGAGAAACGGTTTGATGTGATTGAGTCGGAACACGAGGAGGAAGAAGAAGGCGAGGAAGGCGAGCAACGTGGCTCCCGGGCGCAGCGGCCTTCGGAAGGCGGGGAACTGCCCGAAACAGAGTCGGAGTACAAGAATTACAGACCCAATCTTGAGGTGCTCAACGAGCTACTAGACGACGAGGAGCTATACACTGAGTTGATGTGCTCTAACTTTAAGTTGATGATCTTTTTCAAATATCCCGAGGTGTTGGACGTTTTGGTAGACTATGTGACAAACGAGCGCATCCTGGAGGAGACGCTGGATTTAAGCGAAGATGAAGATAATGATGAGGAACCCGCTGATCTAGAACCACTTTTGGAGAGCAGCGACGAGAAACACCCAGATCAGCCTTATGATAGCGAAGTTGGAGATTCTGGGAATGATGAGTCAGATTCGAGTAATAATACTGGCACCCAGCCACAAGAGACAGATGAGCAAGTCCAGTCTAGGAGAGCGAGAATGGCAGCGGAGATACTTTCTGCTGACGTATGGCCTATTTCATCGGCGTTCATTGAACATGATGAACTACTTTACAAATTATGGTCAATCCTAGATCATCCAGCTCCTCTCTCAATTGTGGCATCGACCTACTTTATGAAAATTAATGAAAGACTACTAGACATGGATATAGCCTCAATGATTCGATTTATTTTGAACCAAGAGAATTTGGTGGACAGGTATTTGACTCATATAGATAACCCCCCTTTGATGGACTTCCTACTTAAAGTCATTTCTACCGATAAACCAGATACCCCCACACATGTAATTGGTTTGTTAAAGTACCAAAAGTTGATATCGAAATTATTAGACCACCTATCACCGGAATGGTCGTCATCTGTGCAGTCTGCTGCAGGTGACTTTTTAAAAGCATTAATTACTATAAGTGCAAACTCCAACAATGAGATCGCTTCTGCAATTGGACCAAATGAGTTAACTCGTGAGTTAGTATCCCCTGCTATGGCTTCAAAACTCGGTGATATTATGTTGAATGGGGGTACTTCTTTGAGTAATGGTGTGGGCATAGTTATTGAACTGATTAGAAAAAATAATTCCGATTATGATTTCTTTCAGGTCATGTACACAACATTGAAGACTCATCCACCAAATGATAGAGATCCGGTATATTTGGGTCATTTGGTTAAAAGTTTTGCCAACAAGCTACCTGAATTCAACGCTATGCTACTGGATACAAAACTACCTCCACTTGAAACTCCTTTTGGAACCATTGAACCATTAGGCTTTGAACGGTTTAAGATTTGTGAGCTAATTGCAGAATTGTTGCACTGCTCCAACATGGGCTTATTAAACGAGCCGAAAGGCGAGGAAATAGTTAATGAAAGGGATATTGACAGGGAATGCGTGTTAAGGCTAGAAGGGTATGGGATTCCAAAAAATAGCCATGATGAGGAAAGGTCTGTCTCTGTTTCTCCAATAGAAGAAGAAGATTTAGCTAAGAAGATTAGAGATTTGCAGCTGGTGACTGATAAGAGACCTTCAAGTGATAATAGTGTTGAGAGCCTTAATTCAGATTCTCAACAGGCGACAACCCCTATTCATCAGCTGGGCACCGAAATTCATTCGGAGGATTCATCAGATGCAGAGCTGTCAGAACAGGCATTGCGGGAAAAGCCGGTGGTTGGCGACCAGCTCAAAATTGCACTACAGGACAATAAAGTTATAACCACTATTTTGGGGATGTTCTTCAAGTATCCGTGGAATAATTTCTTGCACAATGTTGTCTTCGATATTGTACAGCAAATTTTTAACGGTCCGTTGAAGACAGGGTACAATAGGTTCCTCCTTGCTGACTTATTTGCTTCTGCTCATATAACAGAAGCTATAATTGAGGGCGATCGGAAATGCCATGAATACGAGAGAGAAACTGGTCTTCGCCTAGGCTATATGGGTCACTTGACGCTGGTGGCCGAGGAAGTTGCGAAGTTTGCCTCTTACATCGATGAGATGAAGATTTCGTTCAGTAACCCTGTTATAGGCGAAAGTTTAAATGATCAGCGGTGGAGAGAATATACCGAACTTGTCTTAGCTGAAACAAGGGGTAAATATAGCACGGTACTAGGCGACCTGGCTGAAGATGAAGGCCGGAATATCGGCAAAGGCGCAAGCGAGGAAGACCAGGCTAGGTACTACAATAGTGATGAGATATATCACGGCTCGTACGCGGAGCACGATGATGAGAACTATGCGGAGTACAGCGATGTCGACGGCAATCGTTATTACGAGTACGAAGATGGGACCGGCCACACCACTCGTATCCATCTCAACCAACTGGATAACGACAACATTGACGATATTGAGGGCGTCAGCAACGCAGACACGGATAATAAATTCCGGAACTACATGTCTCATCAGCTAGCGAACGACTACAATTCCACGAACTTCTCTTCGGACAATGAAGATGAAGGGCAGTGGACCCCAGTCTCGGGCAGCAACAGGCCCGGCGAAGCCTCTTCCAACTTCCAATCCGAAATACAAATCGAATCCTCAACCATGGCGAAGCAGAGTATCTTCCACCATCAGCAGTTTGATCTCCAGGATCACGAGGACGGCGACGACTACATGGACCCGAACGACGACGGCCAATCGTATGCCAAGCCTAACCACCCCCTGTATTCCAACATGCTACCCTCGCAGCCGGAGAATGTGTACCGTAAAGCCAACGAGGTCGTAGAAGAAGGCGACAGCGATGAAAGCGACGAGGAAATGATAGTCGTGGAAGGCGCCCCAGGCTTCGATGAGAGTACCGAACTTGACCAGAGCGGAAATGAGTATGCTTTGTGTCGAACATCAAGCAAAGACGAGAAAATGTGGGCTTCACCTGAACAGCACTCGACAAGAATAATTGGCATGAACAACAACATGTTCAATAGATCAAAGGACCTGCATAAAGATGAGTAGCGTACACGTGCGTGTGATCGCTTCTGTACTCAAAATTTCTATATTTCACCGCATCTCGGCCGGACATACGAACGCACTTCGCATGGCCCGTTGGTTTGTGTAAATTTACAGTATCTGGGTGCCCATACCTGCCATTTTATATACATAGTCGTAATGTAATTGTATTCATTGCTTGTAGTCCGATGCTTTGCAGCAGCGGGATGCGGGCTTAGTACCGAACTCTATAAAAATTTCGATCTCGGCCGGCTTCCTGCAAGGAGACTCAGGGAACGAACGACACTGGCAAGATGGCTACCAACACTTCGTTCGGCACATTAGCACTGTACAACCTGTTCTCCGCCCTCAGCTGGGCGTACATTCTGGCCAATGTAGCCGTCGTGTACCCGCGCATCGGCCAGCCGAGATTTTATGTCGCGACTAAGGGTCTCGTCACCGTCGTCCAGTGCGGCATGCTAATTGAGGTATTCAACGCCGCTGCGGGTATCGTAAAGACACCCGTCTTCACGACCTTGGCCCAGGTGCTCTCGCGCGTGCTGGTGGTGGTCTGCATCTTCCGCTACATCCCTGAGGCACCAAACGCCGCCAGCTGGCCATACATCACGCTCCTGGTCGCGTGGTCCGTCACTGAGATCGTCCGTTACTCGTACTACTTTTGCAACCTGGTGCGCAGCGCGGGCACGCCCAAGTGGCTGACTATCCTGAGATACAACCTGTTCTGGGTCCTGTACCCGCTGGGCGTCATGAGCGAGCTGCTCATCCTCTACTCCGCGCTACCTTACGCGGAGGCCAGATACGGCGCCTGGGCGAAGTACACGATCGTCACCGCGATGCTGCTGTACATCCCCGGCTTCCCAACGCTGTACCTCCACGTCATCGCCCAGAGAAGAAAGGTCATGAAGACGCTCAGAAACAACTCTGCGAGCGCAAAGAAGACCTCATAGGTCTCCACGCGCTCACGCGCCGCCGCTGTCGCACCCTGCTCGCCCGCTGCGATGCGATGCCTGAAGTCCGCAAGTAGCTCTATATAGCGATCACGTGATCACAGACCGTAACTGAAAAAATTGCTGCTTCGGCCGGCTCACCACTCCACAGCGCACAGACGTCCGAAGCCACGAAGCTATTGTCCAATCCATGCTACCAGTCCTTCGGCAGACGTTGCTGCGCGCAGCAGCACCCAGATGGCCGCTCATGGGCCCTGCCGCGGCCTGCCGGGCGTTCAGCGCCGGCCCTGCGTTGCACGAGCAAGCCAAGCCCGTAGACCTGGGCCCGCTCCGCCTCGCCAACGACCTCTACGCCGTCTTCCGCATACACAACCGGCCCTACCTGGTCACCAAGGGCGACCAGGTCATCCTGCCCTTCAAGCTCAAGCAGGCGGATGTCGGCGACGTTCTGCACCTCAACGACGTGACCACCATTGGTTCCCGCAACTACAAGCTCGTCGACCACCCCATAGACCCGTCGCTGTACTCGCTGCAGGCCACCGTGATCGAAAAAACCAAGCGCCCCCTGCGGGTCAGAGAGGTCACGAAGCGGCGCAACAGACGTGTCCGTCACGCGCTCAACAAGGCTGACCTCACCATTCTGCGCATCTCGGAATTGCGCCTGAACTAATCGCCCAGCCATCTGCGCGCTGCGGGCTGCGGCCACTACTGGGTGCCTTCCATGTATATAATCTCGCCTGTATATCTAGAATGATAACATTCACCCACATAAGCGTTTCTTGCATGATTTGTTAATATACGTTTGATGTGGTCAAGTCGAGAATTTTGAAAAGTGTCCTACGCGTGCAGTCATAAAGCACAGAAGTTGCAAGGCATTTCCGCATCATTCTGAGTGTGTTAGACTAGGATACCTAGAGTGGGATAATCTGGGAGTGGTGGAATATGGCGTTTCTGAAGCGACTTAATGTTTCGTCACACTCACGGTCGAGTTCGGGCTCCTCCGGTCGAACCCCGCAAAACACATCAGGAGGATCTAAAGCCACAGCCGTGAAGCCACTGCCGCAGATTCCAGTGGAAATGGGAGGCGGTGAAAACGATATGATCAAGGTTAGCGAGAGCGGGCAGTCGGTGGTGATTCTGTGTGATGACGTTGGCAGCGGCAGTTATTCGTCGGTGTTGCTGAGCCCTAGCGACTCGCAGATGTTCTCTGCGGATGGGCAGCGGTTGAGCGTTGATGAGCAGGCAGAGAAGACGATATACTCGTGGGACGTCACGGACCCGGAGCAGTGGACGATGCAGCGGGTGATGTCGTGGTTCAAGGCGCACGACTTCGACGAGCAGTGGATTCTGTTCTTCAAGCGCAACCACATCTCGGGGAAGAAGTTTCTGCAGCTGCTGGCGCACGATAACTTCAACAAGTATGAGAACTTCCTTTCTGCGACGAAGAACAGCTCGTATAACCGGTTTCAGCACCTGCTGAAGCGGACGTTGGAGGAAAACGTGTCGAACAGCCACAGGCGGCAGCGAAGTAACAAGTCGAACGACTCCAAGGGGTCTACGGACTGTAGGTACCGGCGGCGCAGAAGTGTTGCGTCCGAGCAGCGGACCCTGACGCCCGCCGAGGGCATCACGCCGCGGAAGGCCACAGAGGTTGTGGAGGACCGCTCGGCGAGCAGCAGGAACCACCGCAAGGCGAAGAGCGCCAGTGTTCTCTACAGGCGAAGTTTTATCTCCCTTCGAAGCTCGTCCAGTAGCAATATCAAGAATGATGTGGATGACGACTGCAAGACGTTACCCGCTATGAAGATCAGCATACCGCCGCGGCCTTTTTCGTCTATCGAACCGTCTACTTCGTCGTCGCCGGCCTCAACTTTGAAATCACAGTCGTCTCCACTATCTCCAGGGAATCACAACATGTTCCGCAAGGATCACAAGAGTAGTTCTTCGGACTCCTCACTGTTCAACAACCTTTTCGGTAGTGCGGACGAAATTACAAAAGCGACCGGCGGCAGTGCCCCGCCGGGCGACCAGATGGCGGGTAAAAAGTATAATGACACTATTCCTTCTCCTATGCGTGTATCTCCAAGGCATATTGACGACAAGTCTACCATATGGGATAAACTGAAGAAAAGAGCACTGCCGTCTACGGAACAGTACACCCCCTCTCGTATAAAGCAGTTGACAAGTGGCCGAAATTCGAGCTATATCCAAACACTGCAAGAGTCGCCAGATGAATGCTTGACGAATAATGAGGATCCACCGGCGCCTGCGGCCTCTGAAGCGCAAACGAATGATGAATTCATCCTAGAAGAAAAACACTATCCTATACAGAAACAGGATAGCTCTTCACAGTACGTGCTTGTCACCAAGGATAATAGGATATTCTTGCCTCTTAATATTGCTCCTTATAAAACACCACAGGAGCTGAAAGATGGGATAGCCGCCTTTCTCGGTATATCGAGTAAAGTTTACACCATTCACCTAACCGATCTCGGGTGCGATGTTGGTGTGTCGCTCTCCGATGATGTTATCGCCGCCATCAGCCAGCGCAAACTGAATACTCGACACTTGAAGTTCTACGTTAAGGACGCTACGAAGATGCATCTGCGGCTGAAGAATGATAGCTTCACATCCGACCATAACGTGGCTACTGAGATGAGCCGAAGTAAAGGCTCTCTGCGCTCAGCAGCCAGCAGCTTTATTAGCTCTAATGATGACACTAACTCCTTCTCCGATATCACCTCCATTGATGAACATGGGAATATTACAGGCAGAAGAGTTTATCCTCAAACACCCAGCCACTATTACGACCAAAGTGCGACCACACATAGCCCGGAAGTGGATTACTGGAACATAAAAGAACGGCTTTCTGAGGGGACATCGCCTATGAATATCTCTGTACTAAGGTCGACTACAAAAGCTGCTTCTCTTCCTTCTTCAATTGAAGAAATAAAGAAAGGCAGCTTTAAAGTCATCCGGAAGGCAAGCGTTACGGACATAGATTTTAATAAGGGACGCGAGTCTCCCTACATCCGACCCAAGCTCGCTCCAAAAAGAGAGGCGCCGAGACCTCCTCGAACCAGTTCCCAGGTTTCGTTGGCTTCGTCTTCTTCCATCCAAAGCAGTTTAGTGGAACCGAAATCCATCTCCAACTCACCGACAAAACTGCAGCGTCAACATGCGGGCGCATATGTGAAGAAGAAGACGCGACCACCCCCACCTCCAAGTATTGGCAGCACGATGACCGTGGATACGAAAGTAATGACTTCAGTTTCTGATTCACCTATTTCTGGTGAGTCTTCTACTCGCCCACATATGCCTCTATCTACACAAAAGCTGGTACCACAAGGGTTTAAAGGGGTTAACGTGCATCCGGGAACTAGGAAGGTTGACGAACAGATGCCTACCAATCCAGTTACCCAGTACATCCAGAAGCAGCGCTCTCGGAATTCCATATCTAAGATGGGTAATAATCCTTCCCTATATTCACCACCAAGGCTCACGAAGAGGATTAGTACTCGCCGGATGGTTTCCTCAACCTCTGCAGCTGATATCTTTGATGAAAACGAAATCTCCTTTGCAGACGCGCCAGACTTATCCGATTATGACAGTGAAAACAGCGAGTCATCAGACGATATAATATGGTCTACCACCAACACAACGAGCATAGATGCTTCAAAGATAAGCGTTTCCGAGAGTGCCTCTGGCGATGATAGTAACTCCTCCGTAGCAAGTTCTTGTGATCTCCAAAGTTCGATTAAGACAGATGCAAAAGCTTCTCAAGACTCTATCGTGGATTCTATGAAGGAAGAAGGTGATAGCGTGTGTAACCTTGTAGGACGGAAGATGACGCTAAGACCTACCACCGAGGTTGTCTACCAGAATTTGGAAATGTTCTTCCCTGGAACGGATCTTGACAAGCCGATATTAGAAGGCCTGACTCCTCCTGCTTCACCAGATTCCGAAGCGAACAAAATGCCGGACCAAGATCTTACTCCATTAAGCAAGGTATCGACCATTTCTTCTGAGAATTCCATGCGGCAGTCTACTCCACGTCTTTTGATAACAAAGAAATCTGACAGCCCACAGCCCATACCCGTGAGGAACCTGAAACCGCCCAAGCGGACAAAGACTATCAGATCGATAGCTAGGGAGGCTAGTGAGGCAAGAAAGAAGTCCATGTACAATAATCTAAAGCGACAGAATACCAAAATGTGGGGGACAAGGGTCGTTGAAGTGACTGACAAGCGAATGGTGTCTATCAACAAATCTAAGAATTCAAAAGGGGAATATCGTGAATTCGCATGGATTAAGGGTGAAATGATCGGCAAGGGGTCCTTTGGCGCAGTGTACCTGGGCCTCAATGTAACCACCGGAGAAATGATGGCCGTGAAACAGGTAGAAGTCCCTAAGTTTGGCTCTCAAGATGAAATTACTGTTAATAATGCGGAGGCGTTGATCTCAGAGGTTTCCACGCTGAAGGACCTGGACCATCTCAACATCGTACAGTATCTAGGCTTTGAAAACAAGAATGGCATCTACAGTCTCTTTTTGGAGTATGTGGCCGGTGGGTCCGTTGGATCACTCATTCGACTCTATGGCCACTTCGACGAACAACTAATCCGCTTCTTGACCACCCAAGTGCTCGAAGGCCTTGCATATTTGCACCTCCGCGGTATCCTGCATCGCGACATGAAGGCAGATAACCTATTACTAGACAACGATGGTGTTTGCAAAATCAGTGACTTCGGTATCTCTAGGAAGTCCAACAACATCTACTCCAACTCCGAAATGACGATGCGAGGAACAGTGTTTTGGATGGCGCCTGAGATGGTGGACACCACTCAGGGGTACAGTGCCAAGGTTGATATATGGTCTCTGGGCTGCGTCGTATTGGAGATGTTTGCGGGTAAGCGGCCGTGGTCCAACCTCGAAGTCGTGGCCGCCATGTTCCAGATCGGCAAGTCCAAGTCCGCCCCACCGATTCCTGAGGATACGCTACCCCACATATCCCAAGATGGCCGAGCCTTTTTGGACGACTGCTTCAGGATCGATCCAGAAGAACGGCCCACCGCTGACACCTTGCTTTCGCATCCGTTCTGTCAGGTTCCAAAGGAGTTCAATTTCAGGGACACTGATCTTTACAACTTCATTAAGCAAAATGATAAGTTGAACAACAGCAAACTGACGAGAAACTCCCAGCGCTAGCCGCTGTGTTTATATAGAGTCAAGATGTACATATTTTGCATACAGTTACGAAACGGATCTCAGCCCAAGACATGGACGTCGTATGCAGTTGGCGTTCTAGTCTCCTGAAGAGGTGTACTGAGCCTATAAATGTTGGTACTCGTATCTCACGGTATCAACATACCACAATTTCGTCTAATTCATGTATAGCTTACCGTAATGTTAAGCTTTAACTTTCATGAAAGTAAACGCGTTTTTGGCGTACGCAACCACGAGATTAAGAGACATACGAAATAAAAGAGATCTACCAGGAGGGCACGGCACCAACGCGGTTAGAATTGGGAGTGTGTGCCGAGCTATAATGGAGTTTGAACTATTCAATGGTTTAAATCAACGACAGTACGAGGCAGTCACGTTTGACCCTACGAAGGCTCTGCAGATAGTGGCTGGTCCCGGGGCTGGTAAGACGAAAGTTCTCACAACCAGATATGCATACCTAGTTGCCATCAAGAAGATCAATCCGCTGTCAATAATTATGACGACATTCACGAAGAAGGCAGCAGATGAGATAAAGGCGCGTGTTGAGCCTATTCTGCAGCGGTGTGGGTTTGACACGAGCAAGCTGCTGATCGGGACATTTCACTCCATCTGCGCTAACCTGCTGCACCAACATGGCGAGCTAATTGGCCTTCCCAGCAGCTGGCGAGTGTTTTCGCCAGCGGAAACAGACCCCATCATCAAGAAGCTTGTAGCAGACTGCCCCGACCAGATACGAGACTATGCCCTTTCCTATCGCGCGAATAAGGTGAACCTGTGCCTGCCTAACCGCAATGGGGAATGGGCTTTGGCAGACAAGGCTATCAGGAAGAATATCTCGCGTTTGAAGGCTGAAGCCTTAAGTCCAGAGGCCTACAAGGAGCTGGATACTCACGACGAAGCGCTTTATCACTTCTACAGGTCATACCAGGAGGAACTCCTTCGGCAAGGTGGCCTCGACTACGATGACTTACTTTTCTATTCGTTTAAACTACTATCCACAAATAGATGCTGGTCCCACATCAAGCACGTCATGGTCGATGAGTTCCAAGATACAAATAGCATTCAGTTGGAACTAATGTATTTACTATCAAGGGGTAGACACCAGTCGTGCGAGGGTGTCACTGTTGTGGGCGATCCCGACCAGAGCATCTATGCATTCCGCTCCGCCTTAGCGCGGAACTTCGAAGAGATGATACAGAAGTGCCCCATTGAATATGGGCATGTGGTACTCGAGGAAAATTACCGGTCAACACAAAACATTTTGGATACATCGGAGCATGTAATCAAGCAGCAATCTGATGGCAGAACTTTTAGGCTGCCGTTGAAAGCCCAATTTTCATATGATCTAAAACCAGTATACATGAAGTTCCCCGATAGGTTCTTGGAGGGTCCCACGATATGTAAAGAAATCCTTTATCTGAAAGCCATCCCTGGATTGTTTTCCTATGATGATTTTGCAATTCTTGTCAGACAAAGGCGGCAGATAGAACCACTCGAACGCGCTCTCATAGACCACAGAATTCCATACAAAATTGTGAAGTCCGTATCTTTTTGGGAGAGAAAGGAAACTAAAGCAATATTAGATCTCATTAAAATTGTATGCTCAGATGTCGACAGGTACGCAATTATACGATCTTTAAAATATCCTTCCAAGGGTCTCGGCGATGTTGCTATTTCACAGTTTGAGAAAGCTTTTGATGAAGATCCGAAACGGTCACCTTTGGAAATCTTGAGGTTATTTAGCAATTCTGCGAAGGGAGACAAGTTAAGTTCAAAGGGGCGACTAGCAGTTCGTCAGTTTATTGCATTGATTGACAAAGCTAGGGAAATATGCAATGAAAATCCTACACTATCAACTAGAGAACAATTATTTGATTACTTATATGATGCATCTGGTCTAAAGAACGAATTTCTCTTTGAAGATGACAAGGGAGAGCGGAAGACAAAGAATTTAGGTGAATGTGAACCTAACAATGAGAACAAAAGGCATAGGAACATACAGCTTGTTAAGTCCCACTTTCTGGCCTTTATACCGGAGGATATGGATCCGAAATACACTATCGAGCTGAATCCTAAAACACATGAGCCTTGCGCAGTTGATACCCCCGTAATAAAGAAAGATCATATAACGCCGCGAGACACAAGTACAAGCTCTTCGAATTATGAAAATCTGAATACTAGTAGCGAGCAGGACAAAGAAAATAGGGCATCCCTCCCTGATGATACTAAGATCGATCTCTATAATCTTCTTCGAAGGTTCATTAATTTCATCAACTTGTATACGACCACTGAGGCCATTGATCCCAAGGGTCTCACAAAATCACAGCAGCAAGCTAACGAACTACGGGTAAAGAATGGTGTGGTGACTATAACAACTATTCATGGTTCAAAGGGGCTTGAATGGCCAATAGTTTTCATTCCAGGTTGCGTTGAAGGTATAATTCCATGCGTTTATGCAAATTCGAAAGATGGAGAGTCTGATGATGACGATGACACTGGCGATGGAAATGAAACGGAAGAACTTCCGAACACGGATGCAAATAGTCCTAAGAAAAATAAGTCAAAAGCAAATGAGGGCCTTGATGAGGAGAGAAGGATGTTCTTCGTTGCATTGACCAGGGCAAAATATTTATTGTACATCAGTGCAACGGAAAACACAGAAAGATATCCAATTGTGCCAAGCCAGTTTCTGACCCCTGAAGTTTTGGTTACGCTGTCGAGTTCCCAGCAATTATTCGATAATGTTGGCTTCGTAGATGCATTCTACAAAGCACTTAACAGAACGCGCCCGAATACTCTTACATTTAAACTTGAAAAACTACTGGATGACTACCGGGCTTTTGTTACCGGTAATAGGGAGTTTTTAATTTGGAAGAACGAACGTGTGATGCATGTAAGCAATGTCGATTTTACCGAAAATGTTGGGAAAGCAGCCCTTCCACTTGGTTTCACCACGGCTTCTATGCACCTTCTTTCCTCCGAATATAAGAACAATGTTGCTAACTCTGCCAAGGGTTCAACCCGTAACTTAGCCCCAAGGCCGCAACCCCTGAATAACGCGAGTGGTCGACAGTTTGCACCTTCTACAATACCATCAACGAAGGGAAACGGTCCAGTGACCAGGCAGTTTGCGCCAAGATCGGGAGAAAGAGTAAGCTTGAGCCCAACTAGAACTGCCTCAAAAGCACCAAAACCGCATGAAAATGTCAGTCTCAGCCCTACGAGGCGTCCATTACATGCTCCAAAGCCGGAGTTCGACCAGTCAATGTCCATTCCTCGCTCACCAAGACATGAAACTGCTAAAGTACAAGAAGTAAGGGAACCGCCTGAGACTCTGAAAATTAAGGAACGTGCGAGGTCCCTGGCTGTATCGACAACAAATAATCAGCATCGTATTACCGCCCATGCGATTAAGTTAGAGGATTTTTCTGACGATGACGAAACTGCGAAGGTTAAAATCAAGTGCGATGATGAAATTACTGCCGCCCAGTTACTTCATAATCCAGATGACCTGAGGGTTGACAATCGACCAATCTTGACCAATGCTAAGGTTTTGGCGGATGCCTCTAGAGATGAGGCGGCTAAGCGAGCTGGCTCGAGACGAAAAGTCAAGAAAGGCACCGATGAATGCCAACCTGGTGAGGACATTTTGTCGAGATTGAAGCGGGCCCGTAAGAGTTCGCCAAGCATAAATGATGAGGTAATTGTCTTAGATTAGGATGTTACATAGTCATTCTCTATTATAGTTTAATGAATATCCTGCATTTATACATAATAATAGCAACGGATGCAATGATCGTCGCGTAGCCAAAGAGCGCGGCAAGCTGTACCGTCAGCGTGCTGTCTAGCGTATTCATGTTCATATTGATGAGACCAGTTAATAAGTTGGCAAGGAGGAAGATAAAGAGACCATTGGAATTGACAGAATCCAGCGTTACTGGTACGCTGTTCGAAGACTGGCCTAGATTGAAGAGAGCATCTACCATGCAGTACATTGACAGGAATCCGAGATTGTATGCAGACACCCATAGCACATATGGCAGGTTTGCGAAACGCCTGGACACGTCATATGGATGGTATGCCATTACTGCCTGGCAAAAAGCCACAGTAATGAAGAACCAGGCCAGTAAGCCGGTTAAAGGAGTTACAGACGTCCATTTGTCCCACGCAGAAATCCGATGTCTGCGGTTCTGCTCCAACAGTTGGCCCGAGGGACGATATAGATTATTCAAGGTCGGGCGGTTGCCCAGCACATAAAAGCCAGTGTTTTGGCCCAATAAAAATATTGCGCAATAGCCCAAGAACGATAAAATACCTTCTCTATTGGAATTAAAGAAATTGTCTCGTTCCGACGTGATCATAAAGTGCAAAAAGCCCTCTCTCTGGAGGAGACACTCCGAGGAGACTGATAAAAGTAGAGCAACGAGCACCCGAGGCACATAAGTGGAGAGGGGATCCACTAGTATCATGGCCAGTGGTACCAGTGCCAGCGTGAAAAAGAAATTCCAACTTGTGCCATACTCCGTAACGTGCTCTTGATATTCCAAGCCCTTCACGCTAATCAGACGGATCACCCCAAGCGCCAAAAGTATGGCGGCAGACCGGATCGAAGACACGAGCCTGCTCCAAAGCGGTGGCCGCTGGCCAGAGATCTCCTGCTTCAGCAGTGCACTTGCAGCGACAAGTCCATTACTGAAGACAAATGAACCCACGCCGAGGTCCATCAGTGACGTGCCCCAGGTCTCCACTTTCGCGAACCGCCGTGGAAACACTGGGAAGTCCACTGCCAGGATGGCCAGGCACGTGATTATCATCATTCCGCCCCTATATGCTGTGATGAAGGGCTTCCTGTCCAATCCAAGGCGCGCGGTCTCCTTGCGCTTATCAGGTTGCGATTTGCCCTGCGGGGAACGCCCCAAGATCTGCAGCTGAACAATGCACGGGACTGCAATAAGCAGGTTCAGCAGCACTGGGTCATTGGCATAAACAGTAATCGAGAGCAGCAGCCCTCCCCAGTTTAGAAGGAAGTCCACAACGAGCGGCACACTGTTTAGCCTCCTGTTCAGTAATTGCCATCCGAAGTACGCTGTCAGAGCGACGGATGTCACCAAGTTGATCTCTGCGATGCTACCACCTTCAAGGCCAGAAACAAACGCCTCCTTCCGTTCCTTCAGCGCAGTCATGATCCACCAGTGTGCTCGAAGATTTAGGGGAGTGTGCGTAAGTCTGAATAACGCTTTTTTTTAGATATCGCGGCCAACACCGTGGAAATTTCGAGATGCAACTCATCTAAGACGTTCATCATCTACACCTCTTACAAAAGATCCTTATATGACTGTCGTGTTATTCGGCGACGTGCAGACGTAGCGTTTTCTGCCTTGGTGTCGCTCGTGCCGTAAGTTACCTGCGTATAGTTCCCATCGTCATCGCTGGTCGATGCCCTCTCGGGCGAACTCGCAGACCGCTCGGGCTCTGCATCGTCCGCTGACATGATGCTTCCCCAGCTCGCGGAGCGTTTGACGGGCTCGAGATCTGTGAGCCGCTGCCGTTTCGCATGGTGAATTTCTGCGGCCGTCGGGGAAGGAGGCGCCAATCGCGGCCGCGCTGCCGCCTGGCGCACGGCCTCGCGGCCTGACTCCTTGGCCGGCATCTTGCCATCGCCCTTCAGCAGCTTAATTGCAGCGACATCCACGTGCGCACGCGAGGGGGAAGGGAGCGCGGGCTCCGAAACATCGAGGGATATTAGGTAATCTTCGCGTGCGCCGCGCGGACTAACAATGCACCAATTGCTGTCGTTGAGGTACAGCTTGCCGGCGGTGCGGTCGCGCTTTGCGCGGGCCGCACGCCCGAAAAGCTCCAGCAAAAAGCCCGGCGTGACCAGCGGAATCGAGTGCCTGTTGGCAAACTCTATCTTGCGTTTCATGACGTCGCGGAACACCTGGTTGTGCTCGCGCCGCATAGAGAACATCGCGGCATACTTGTTTTGCCGCAACGTGTGTTCCTCTGGGATCGAGTTGAGCTGCGCTAGGTTCACGAGCAGCACGTCTGTCTTGGGCGTCAGTGTCGGCGTGTTCTGCACGCCCATCCGCTCCAGGTGCGCCAGCAGCTTGTTCATGTGCAACAGCTCCACGCCCTGAAACCCGGTCATGTGCACCGTCAGCTCCGCGTGCCCGCGCAGCAGTGCTGCAGCAGGCCGCGCGCGGAACGTCGTGTAGAAAGGCCGCGCCCACGGGTCTGCCGGCAGCAGCTCGCGGTAGTGCAGGCAGCGCTCCACGTAGAACTCGGTCGCCCACTCCACGCCCGCCGGCAGCTGCTCCACCGCCATCTCGCTCGGGCACAGGTACACGGGCCGCGCGCCCTCGCACACGCGCGGGTACTCGCAGCTCGCGCCATCGTGCAGCTCCAGCACGCGTTCCAGCACCGCGCGCTGCCGCGCGCTGAACCCGAACAGGCTGAACCCATAGCCGCCGAAGAGCCCGCGCGCCGCCGCAGGCGCCTCGCGTGCAGCCGCCGGCGCGTCCGCAGCCGCCGGCCGCGCGCCCCCGCCGCCCTCCACGCGCCGCGCCCACAGCTCCGTCCCGCTCCGCCGCATCCGCCCCGACAGCCGCGCAGGCCGCGCGCCGTCGTCCTCAGCGCTCTCCGCGCCGCGCACAGCCGCCGCCTCCAGCGCCGCCCAGCACGCACACGCGTCGCGCCCCACCTCCTCCCACGCCGCCCCGTCCCACCGCTCCAGCAGGTACTCCTCCACCTCCACCACCGCGCCCCGCCGCACGCAGTCCATCACCCACTTCGGGTGCACCACCGCCACGCCCTGCTCCCGCGCCGCCGCCACGCGCGCGCCCGCCGCGCAGTCCGTCACAAACACGCTGCGCGCGCTGCTCGCCGTGTCTCGCACAAAGTGACTCGTCACCACCCGCTGCGCCCCCCCGCTCTCGCACAGCTGCTGCAGCTCTGCCGCCGACACCCGCGTGCCCGCCACCCGCCCGATGAAAACGTAGAAACCGCCAAACGGCCCCGGCTGAAACCGCCGCCGCAGCGCCCGCAGCGCCTGCTCCCGCCCGCCCTCGCCCTCCGGCCCCAGCGCCTCCTCCCCCGCAAGCCACCGCGCGTACACCTCCTCCATGCCCTCCGGCTCCACCACCACCACGTCCGCTCGGTGTTTCACCACGTACCGGTACTTCGCGGTCTGCTGGTTGCCCACCACGAGCACGTGCACCTCCGCGGTTAGGTCGCGCGAGAACGCGCCCCCTAACTGCACGACCCGCCGATGAAGCACTGCCAGCTCGCTGTCGGCCACCCCTGTGGGGCAGAATGTTATCCCCTGGAAAGGCTTGCTCATCTTGGCCTCTCTGCGGGGGAGCCCAGACCTTCTTGCGTCGCCGCTTAAAGCTACCGGACCGTCGCGCTGTACGGGAGCTTCCTTCAGTCCGGAGTCATCCACGCGCGCCACGTATCCTCGCTCCAGCGCCGGGGAAGGCCGAACAGCTTGCCGCATATGTTGCACGATGGTCTTACATAAGATCTCCGACGGTCCAGCAGCCCGTGGACGCTATGTGCTGCACAGGGCCAGGTTTTTGTAGATATATATGATTGGTGTATAGCGAGGAGCCCCCGGCGGGCAGGGGCAGGGACCATGGGCAAGCGAAAGTACGGGAGCTTGTCGGCGCACGACGGGCAGACGATCGAGCTGTCGAACATGAAGCGGTCGTCGCAGGCGTGTGACCGGTGCCGGCTCAAGAAGATCAAGTGCGACGGATTGCGGCCGAGCTGCACGTCGTGCAAGAAGATCGGGTACCAGTGCAAGACCAGCGATAAGCTAACGCGGCGGGGGTTCCCGCGGGGGTACACGGAGATGCTGGAGCGGGAGGTGATCAAGCTGCAGCGGCTGCACGGGGGCGAGGGCGTGGCGCCGGCGCCGGCGCAGACGTCGCCGCTGCCGTTCATCAACGACTCGTTCCACTACTACGTGAACTACACGGACGGGGAGACGTATCTCGGGAACGCGACGTGGCAGGCGGTGCTGAACGGGGGGCTGGAGGCGGCGGTGGTGCCGTCGGACGACGCGTCGCTGGCGCAGTACCTGGACCGGACGTTCCAGATCGATGGGACGGGGCTGCCGGCGGCGCTGGCGCGGCTGCACGGGAACGACATTGCGGCGGCGCGGGCGGCGGCGCGGGCGCGGGTGTCTGCGTTCGTGAAGGAGCACGTGCTGGTGCCGCTGCTGCATGGCAACAACTGGAAGGCGCGGCTGAAGGGCGCGCTGGGCGGCGGGCGTGCGCGGGAGGAGGATCCGACGGCGATCCTGGCGGCGATGTACGTGCTGCAGTGGAACTACAGCCTGTTCAGCCCGGAGGCGCTGTTCAACGTGACGAAGGTGGTGGTGGTGTTGTCGCGCGACGGGCTGTCCGCGCTGCAGATGCTGCTGCTGGCGACGTACTACTTCATGTCGTTGCCGAAGCAGCTGACGACGCGCCAAACGCCGGCGACCGCGTGGACGATCCAGCTGGTGCACCTGGCGTTCTCGCAGGTCACGGCACAGGGGCTGTTCATCAACTACAAGAAGCTGGTGCCTGTGGGTGCGACGGACGAGAAGGGCGCGGCGCGCGACTCTGCGGAGCTGCACGAGACGCGGCTGCTGACGTTCTGGTCGTTCCAGCTGCTGAACGCGCTGTGGTCGCTGCTGCAGGGACTGCCGAAGACGAACTTCCTGGCGGACGAGTTTCACCCGCCCTCTGTGTCCAGCCTGAACATCCCCTCGCTCAGGCCCTTCGAGATCTTGCTTGAGCACATCTTGCAACTGGACGGATGCAACGTTCTGCAGGTGATGCAGGCACAGAACCCGAGATACACTTATGTCGTAGAGTCGTTCAGACACACGCTGAATCACTGGAAACTGTATCACAACCTGCAGGACCACGATCTCAACGAAATAACGGTGAACAACAACGACAGGATAGAGATCCAACTCACGCTCTCATACCTGCTTCCGCGCTGGCTAACGGAGCAGGACTCTCCCGACTCGCACCACTTGTCGTGGGAGATCTTGTCGCTGTACTATTTGTTGATTGCTAACGAGCAGGGCTCCGCAGCAACCGCGACTCAACCGCCCGTTTTAAAGTTGATCCACTTTTTGCCATGGGACAACTGGAACCTCATTTCTGCATGTTTCCAGAACCTAACGAAAGCCCCTCAAGACATTGACCGTTATACCTATGAAAAGTATCGTGATTTGGTAACCAATTGGACTCACCTATGGTACGAAGACGATTTCGCATACAAAAACGCAATGGAGCGCTTTGACGTTAAGGACAGTGAGCGCTTTGGAAAACCTGTCAACCTCCCACAACTTATCCGCAGCATGCGTGGCGGCCCCGCGCAAAATACAACATCTAATCGTCCGCTGCTGCGACCCTTGAGGTCCTCGTCGAACCTCTCGACCGACGATCCTTTCAATATGTTTAGCAGTGTACCCCCTGTCGAGAACCTTCCCTCTCAGTGGTTTTTGATGTCTCCAGGAATTGACGTTGTGTCCAACTACACGTCCACTGCCAATAATAACGCTGTTTCCGTCGGCCAGACCAATAATAGTTACGCTACTGTGCCCCCGTACAACTACGGCACTGTAGCAGCTGCCGGTCTAAATAGTCTCATCACTACAGAGACATTTCCGTCGCTGGCCGAGGACGAGGATGGCTATGTGGAGGATGATGAGAATGAGGACGACGAGGAGGGAGGACCCATCACTTTCGGAATGCACAGGCGGTCCAACGCCCATACAACGATCCAACAACCAGAAAATCAGGCCTTATTTAGCCATAGCATCCCCACACGCAAATTCGTGGGCCGCGATCAGGTTCTGATAGGCGGTAAGGTTCCCCTTGGACGAAAAAACGTCGCCGCGGATAGGTTGTCCGCTTGTTCCCCAGCCAAGGACTCAAAATTGTCCCATGCCCGCTATGGGCTTGTGCCTGATCCGTTGAGCAACGAAGCCAGCTCGCAAGGAAACCAACTTGACAACCCACGCATTCAGAAAAAGACACCACCAAATACTGCCCCTCATGTCAACTCTCCCTCGACTGCTACTCCGAGATCGTTAGTAGACTTACTTATCTTGCCCATGACAACTGAAAAGACATCTGGAGATGGGATTACCACACCAAAGGAAGAAGATACTATTGTCAGAAGCAAAGCCTGATCTTTTTATGTAATACCACATATTTAACTCTTGTAACATCGATACTCCTATGAACACCACCCCTACATAGGTGCTGATACGGAGCTGTTCTATTGGACGTAAGTTCGTATTATTTCGTTAATAGCGATGTTTGATATTGCCCGCCATCGGGCATCGAGCGTTTACAATAGTCTAAGGAACCATTACGAGTCTAGTTACGTGGGTGATTACGATTGGAGTCTGCCAACCGCTATTACTTTCAACCATGTATAGAAGGAATAAGGCCAAGCTAAAACTCCCAGCGCTTTCTGATGGCGAAGATGAACCTGCTGCTCATCGCACGAATCCAGATGCCAAGCGCAAGGGTCCAAATCCGATACAGATCAGAATGCTTGATGCTGAAGAGGATGAGAGCGACGAAGATAATTTGGTACTAGATACAAAGCTGAAGACGAGAAAGATAAAGCCGTTGCGGATCAGCACGATGCCTGTGGAACAAGAATCCGATGCTGATGCTGATGAGCATGGTAGCTATGCAGACCTTATGCAAGCTCCCGCCCGGTCGCCCAAGGTGCTGCCCCAGGTAGTACGTACAATGAACTTGGAGGACCTTTCCGACGACGACGACGACGACGCATATCCTGTCTTCACCAAGCAAGAGATCTCGGACATCAAGAAGCTCCGTGCAGAGCGCCAGCAAGAAGCTACCGCAGGCGGCGCAGCGGAACAGGACCCGCAATTCAGCGAGAAGGCCTATGTTCGGATGCTCGACAGAGAGGACAAGGAAGACCTTCAGGAACTGCTCGGCCGTCCGCTGCACAAGGGCCTCTCTGACGATGAAGAGCTCCAAGAGGCCGAGCCGGGGATGATTAGTGACGGTCGTCTCGCGTTGTCTGCGAGCGAACTGAACGCGGAAGCACTACGACGCAAGATTAGCATTGAAGAGGCTCTTAATGCCGACCTAGCAGGAGGTGCTTGGGAAAGCACCCAGCTACACAAGCATTCGCGTGCTGCGGAGAGCAGATTCTACAAGCCTATCCTGTCCTCCGAATTATCGAAGTATGATGGTCTCTCTTCCAAACAGCTTGCCGTGAACCTTCTTAGCCAAGGGAAGACAAGCCAAAAAATCTCCCTATTACAAAAGCAACTGGAGATGGTGCGCAGCGAAATTTTAACTTTGAAAGAACGCCAAAGTACATTATTGGAGGAAGCTCGATCCCTCGTCTAATTACCCCGTTTCCTAATGAGCTCTCTCTGCAGCGTTAAATGGGCCGCGCCATATCACTGAACTCTCGGGCTTTTCGGCATCTTTATCCTTCTTCGGAAAGAATGACTCAAGTGCCCAGAATTCTGCCGTGCAGCTGCTGTTGCTGAGATACTCGCTGTATATGACGTTATTAGTGAATCACGGCTGGACCTTGACTCATATCTATTCGAGCACCAGCGTGTGGCATCTTTTTGTCAGTGTGATGACCTAGGATAATCTTGGAAGGCCTATAAAAGAACTGTAGCATCGGTTTTTCTCTCGGGCAAGGAAGCCTGCGCATTGAAGCAATACCCATCGATTACTGCAAGATGACGGCCGCGACAGCTTCTCCTAAACACCTAGTATCTATAAAAGACCTGGCTGACCATGAGTTTGCTGAATTGGTTACCAGAGCAGAATATTTCAAACGGCTTTTTAAGACAGAAGATAAGGCTGATTTCGAAAAGTTCCACCGGGAGCTGCTGGGGAAAACTATCGCATTGGTATTCTCGAAACGGTCTACCAGAACCCGTATATCCACGGAGGGCGCTGCAGCATTCTTTGGCGCGCAGCCAATGTTTCTGGGAAAGGACGACATCCAATTGGGGGTAAACGAGTCCCTTTATGATACAATCAAAGTGATGTCTTCAATGGTAGCATGCATATTTGCGCGTGTTGGTAAGCATTCGGAAATACAGGAGTTTGTAAAACATTCGAAGGTGCCCGTGATCAACTCGCTATGCGATAAGTTCCACCCTCTGCAAGCAATCTGTGATATGCTAACCATCAAAGAACACTTTAACTATAAAGAAAAAAAGCTTAAGTTAGCTTGGATTGGCGATGCCAACAACGTCATCAACGACATGGCGATTGCTGCTCTAAAGCTCGGTATTGATGTTGTCGTTGCAACCCCGCAGGGTATTGAACTGGATGCAGATATAGTAGATGCTGCGAAGGAAATCTGCGAGCGGAACGGCACTGATATACAGCTGACGCATGACTCGACTGCAGCAGCTAAGGACGCACATATACTAGTTACGGACACCTTCGTATCCATGGGTGAGGAGTATATGTACGAAGCCAAGTTGCGCCAATTCAAAGGATTTCAGATTAACGCTGAGCTCTGTAAGCACGCAGCTCCTGACTATAAATTCATGCACTGCCTTCCAAGACATAAGGAGGAGGTGACTGATGACGTCTTCTACGGAGATCATTCCATTGTATTTCAAGAGGCAGAAAACAGGCTATATGCTGCTATGGCAGCAATAGATATTTTTGTAAATAAAAATGGAGACTTCAGTGGTCTAACCACCTAAGCCCCGGAAGCCACAGAAACGTTCTAGCACGCCAGTATTATAGGTTAATTCTAACCGTAGCCTCCATTTTGATTGGTTCAGGGAACTTAATGCAATTCATCCCGTCGCTGAAAGAACCCTCTTCTTCACCATGCTTCTCATCAAATTGAGCACAGAGTTCATTAGAGTACTTCGCCTCAACGCCTGCCTTTCTAATACCGATAGTGATATGTGCATATTTATTCAATAGTTTGAGCATAGGAACAACCTTTCCTGTGGAATCATAGATTAGTTTGTCGGTGCTCACGGTGACAGCCATGATCTTGTCATCCCACAATATTTTGGTAACCGAAAACTTGATGAAGTCCGTGGTTTCAATGTACTTCGGGGGTTCACGCGGCGGATGCTCCGGTTTCTTCAGGTAATCCGCGTACCTTTTATTGTACTCTGCCCACATATCCTTCTCATCTTTGTTGCCCCGATTGCTGCTGGAGTGAATAAGAGTAACATGGAATGAGCTTTGAATTCTTGCCTCTTCGACAATATCTAGTATTCCCCGGGTATATTCTGGACGCTTTTGCACGATAAGCGCATTCAACATATTTATAAATATCTTCGGATCTGCGAGTTCAGCGCCCCAGTACACTGGTTTGTACTTGCGAGGACTGGATTTGATAATCTTTGTGAACGATGGTTCGTATGCCAGCGCATCCTTAAAAGCCATCTCTATTACACTATCGGACGGTAGTTCTGGGACTAGAGTCGGATAGGTAGCATGCAATTCTTCTAGTATCCTCCTTGCATTTATTAGCGAAGAGTTTTCTTCGAGCACGTTGAGCTGAATGATTTTGTCGAACAAATTGTCAGGGTTCCTGGTGGCGTTAACCGCGCGAAAACGCTTCAGAAAGCCATCTAATATCCCAACTGCCTTTTCGGGCTCCGATAATGCTTTAATAGATTGATGATTGTCGCCCCTTGCCGTAATACGGGCTTTAGTTATTTCTCGAACGGCCTGCACATCATTATACGACAAAAATGATAGGCACACCACTTTAACTGTACGGTTGTATGGAAAATACTCCCCCTTCATCTTCTCCAGCCACTCAAAAAGTTGCTTCCGCTCGAACGGCATATGGTTGTTTCTATCTACAATTACAGCTCTCGCAGAATCTTCCTTTAGGAAGATCAGAGCATCACGCATCAGTTTGCTCTTATCTTTAGCGACAATGTTATCATTTTGGATGTGACCCCACGAGTCTCCGAAAATATTCTTCAACGTTAATGCAACCGTTGTCTTCCCACACCCGACTGTCGCGACTGGGATGAAAATAAACTTCGTATGCTCATCTACCTTATCAAGCTCCGACGCATACTGTTGCTCGAGCTCCTTTATGGTTTTCGAGTTCATAATATCGAACCCAGTCATCCCAAAGTCCTTGAGAAACATCTCCCGTAGCTTTATAATACCTCTGCCGTGGACGTATTGATTACGAAGCTCAGGATCTTGATCTAGTATAGGGATAACATAGTCCAAATACTTGTTTGTGATAAAGCGATGCTTTTTGAAGTTGTAGGTCCGCACCCCACTGCTAATGTAGTCCTTCGTTGCCTCTCGCCACTGCCTGTATAGCAAGTAAGGTTCCTCAAATTTATATTTGAATAAAAATGCATTCCCATCTCTTGTCCTGCAACGGATCACAAAGCCTTCAACCTCCTGGTCGTTGTAAGAGCCTTTTATGCTACATTGTTCCAGAAAACTCCGGAGTGTGCCTATGTCAGGCTTCGTGAAGTAGTCAACCATTCGGAAACCGTACTTTTCTGCAATACCCTTCACCTCCGGCATTGGTAGCGTTTGGAATTCTCTGGTATTCCTATTGAGGCCATGCAAATATAGACCTGCGCGATCGCGCGTGTACTGAATGATGTGCTCTTCAAACGTATCGTCGCAGTACTCTGCTACCGCCGTGCAGTTCATGGCATACAGCTCACGTGCCAAGGTTTCAACAGGAACGCCTGCTTTTTCTAGCTGCTTTAGTAGGAACTGTTCGCCAGCCTCTGCGTGGTTTCGCTCTACATCATCACGCGAACCCGTAGAATGCTTTGAGCATACAACTATCTCCCCATCAGGCCTTCCGGCAATAAAAATAATGCAGCCATTCTCCTTCAAGGTAACCTCGTAGGGCCCCTTGGTGTTTTGCTCCAATTCTTTCCATGCTGTCGCTGCAATTTCTTCCACATTGAAGAACTTATCGTAGCCGCGCGCCACAATTTCCGGCTTCTCAGCATCGTCGGTTATAAATAACCCTCGAGCACAGCATGGCATACGTATATTGTTCTTCCCGTAGTCCCACTCGTTAAACCGCCAGCTATTGACCTTAGAGCCTGAATATTTTAGAGTGCACGGAAGTTTTTTAGCTTGGCCTCGCTTGCCAAGCTGGGACGCCGCTTCCAATTCAGCTACCAGTTGTTTGACATCATTCACTGAGCTCATCTCATTCAAGTGGCCTGCCATAGTATTACTCTATAGTTTAGTCCTTTCGTTTCCACAAGGCAGATACAACCATCGGTAAAGCAGTGTATATCTCAGAATTAGATGATATTCGGATGGGCCGGGTAATGACTTTGGTGCGAAGGTTAGGTTCAGCCCCCGTAACTCTTTAATGATAACTATAAGCTGCTTCCATGGGATAAAGGTGTGAATACGAAGGATATCTAGCAACAGAGATGCCATCAATTGACGTGGATGAGGCAGATATATTAATCCTTAGCGATGGCTTGAAGCAGGTAAATGAACTTACAAGGGAAATCACCGGAAGTCTCTCAAAGATAACGTCGACGACCTCTAAGTCTAGTAGGCTCTTTGCGCCAATTATCGAGACCAACACCCGACTCAACGTGCTAAAGAGGAATATTGAATCCAGTTTTGATTCTGTGTCGTCGATAAAGGACCTGGCAAGCGACGCCTCGAAATATGAGATTATATTGGAGCAAGAAATAGCCCAGGTGGGGCTGCGGAAGTTCATCAAAACGCTTCACAAGGTGGACGACATTATGGACGATCTGCGGGAGAAGAGCAAAAGCACTGCGGACTTCCGTGGGATTGTCACGCACCTGGAAGAGCTAACAATGATCGGTGAGAAAAACCTGCAAATATACTTTGCCAACAAGCTGAACCTGATCCAGCCTTTTGATCCGCAGGTCTACATGAACAAGAAGCAGAACTTTCCATACTACTATGATGATGATTTACATGATATAGCGGCCATTCTGGACTATTTCGGGGACACTGAGCAGAATCCCGTGATCGAGATATTCATGAAGCAGCAGGGCCAGCTTGTGCTAAATTCGCTAGCATTTCTGGAGCCATTCACGAAACAAATTGCAAGTGAGAGTAATGTGCCGTACCAGCGCGGTAGCAGCGGCTTTAATAGCTATACCGAGGCCTTTATTGCGTTTGTTAGCGGGGTTAGCCTGCTGGTTGATGACGTATTTGTGAAGCTACCTGATCGGAAGCCGACCGTCTTTAGTAAGATTGTTGCACCTATACTGCATAACTATACTAAGCTTTTGCGGTTTAATATCGATCTTGTCAAGGATGACATTAACAACTATGGGCTGTTCAGCTTCGAGCTGAGCGAGAACGTCAACAGAGTACACCAGCTCTTCAAGGGGAAACCTCTGCAGAATTATGATCAGCTTTTGGAGTGTGAAGCTGAACTAAAGTCGATATCTGAGTCCTTGTTCAAAGATTTGATACAATATATTGGCCATAAGACCGCTTCTCTGACCCAATTACCCACTGATAATGGTGTAACCGAGGCCACAGTGGATGTTATGTCCAGACTCCGCAAGTTTAGCGAATATAAGACAGGCTGCCTTGCCACTATACAATCGATGACTCGTGAATCATGGCTGCCCAATGAATCAAAGAATGTGTGGACAATATCTATGACACCGAAGAACGCTCAGCAGTTGCTGTCCTGCTTCTTCAGTGACGCTATAGACTACCTAACCATATCCCTAGAGCGTAAAGCTCAGAAGATTTTAAATCCAAACTTAGAGCCAGAAGTTGGAGCTCCCCATAAAAGGATACCCCAGATGCAAAGGATTGGGTTCTTTGTATTGACAAATATTACGTTAATTGAGCAAATCGTCCAGCGTAGCGAAATAAATACAGTGCTCGAAGATATTGGTGCCGCGAGATTAGTGAAGTTAAACGCGCGCTATGTCAATTACTTTGCATCTGATTGGAGAGACTTAGCTTCTAATTTGCTGGATCAGGTATTCGTCGATTCTTCAGGAAAGATATCTTCGAAAGATAAGGATCAAGTCAAAGAAAAGTTCCGCAAGTTCAATGAGGGCTTTGAACAGCTTGTATCTAACTACAAAACGTGCCGGATTACAGATCCGGCAATGAAGAAATTATTGAAACAAGAGATTTTTGCATTGGTCGCTCCTATGTATGAGCGCTTCCATAATCGGTACAAGGATTCCTTTAAAAACCCAAGGAAGCACATAAAGTATACACCGAATGAATTAATGAACATTTTGAATTCCCTAGGTAGATAAAAAGCACTTCTAACGTCAGCATGTCTAGTTAATCTTTCATTCCAGGATATCGGTATTATTTGCTTTAGTAAAGCGTTCGCTATATTGTAATGGTGATAGTATAGCATAGTGGCCTACCAACTCCTATCGCCAAAATGGAACAGGCAAGGGAAAATGGAACGTTTTCCCAGCAACAGAAAAAAGGCGTGTACGATTTATAGAACTATATGTCTTGATTACTGGATCATGTATACTTGTTTTCAGCTTGTTTAGGACTAAATTCTGCGTCTTCCACAGTTAAGTCATCAAATTTAACAGAGAATTGGGATGGTGTCGACGCATGTATGTTAGCGGTATCCTGTGGCGAAGCACTCATTGTTTTGACGCAATCTCTTCGAGTAAGTTCTGTGTAATTGCCTGGTACGTCTTCACTTCCGCTCAATCCATTGGATTCGTCAACTGCATCCTCTGAACCTTCGTCGCGACGGTTGTTCGATGTACCAAATTCATCGGAGTGAAGGCCAGGAGTGGTGTTATATATATCGGGATTCTGGCGCGTACCATTTATTAGCCTTGAAACATCACACTGAATTGGAGTCCAATAAGGGGTGCTTCTGTGTGAATATAAAGTAGAGATATCAACAGAAGCATCGTCCGCCTCTGTACCTATTAAAGGGGGAAGAGTCTCATAGCCAGCAAAACCTTTATCTGAACGCGGTACTTCAAGTCCAGGGATAGTGGGCTGTTCTGTGCAATCGTTGCACAGTAAATTCAGCAGGGGTTTGGCTGTAGCGTTAAGGTAACCCTGAGCACCCGCATTTACGTTGGATGGTGCGTCAGATAACTTACACGTTTGACCATCAGGGAGGTTATTTTTGGCACTAGGTATTTCATTGTTTAATCTGCCTGGTTGGTTTAGTATGGATGTTGAAGCTCCTCTATCGGGCCGTTCCCGAGCTGTCCGTTGATTACAGGCAGGTGCAGATACTGTAGAGATATTGGAATTAATGCTAGGAGGCCCACTCAGACGTAAAGCTGAGCGTATGGAAGAACTGTCACCCATGTCCTCATGATCCAGGCCATCAAAATGGTTCACATCATAGCTACCGTTCTCTGGTGTAAACCGATCATGTAATTTTTCGTTGCTATGCTTACATGAATTAACAATGACTCCATCTGCCTCCAACACCTCTCCATAACTTGGAGGGCGATCAGGCATATGAGCATTATCCCATTGCCCGTCGTTCTGCAGTTCTGTCCCGTCGATATCACCAGCGTGCTCAAGTGCATCTGGGCTGTCTCCTATATAACCAAAGTTAGATTCCAGTGGGGGTAATATGGGCGATATTGGTAGAGCTTGAGGTGAAATAAAATCGAGGGGAAGATAAGCAGGGTGATAGATATTCCATGCGAGCTCGTTAAATTTCAAAGCCCCGCTACCATCGTTTTCCTTGGCAGAGTTCCTGTGATATACTAGATACTGATGGTTTCTATTATGATGTACTGGCGCCGGTGAATCAAAATAACTGCCAAAATGCTCCGCTGAACCTGCAGGAGGCGCAATTTTTGCAGCTTGTAAAGCTTCTTTGGGGAAGTACATGTTTGAAGAATGAAATTGGTTTACCACCTGTGGCTCTGAAGCATCAGACCCGAATATTGGCGCCGTGTGAGACTCATAGCTGGGCAAAAGCGTGTGCGCATGTGAACAAAGTCTGTGGAGCACATGGATTGGGGTGTCAATACTTATTTCATAATGCTTTCTAGACCCATTAACCGTACGGGATAATCTCAGACATATTTGGAGCCAATGGTTGGCTTTTATGTTCGGGAATGCAGTATTCGGATGTATGAACTGCTGGTAGTTTAGTCTTTCGGGGACGAAAACCTGGTATGTGAACTGCTTGTTTGAGATACGACCTGCTCCATCATCCAACAAGTTCCCTAAGTATTTGGCACGGGAAAGACTTGCGCCTTCGTGTAGTCCTTTAACCGGCGGCGCTTTATGCTCTGCTAGCAGATACTTCTTTGTAGGTTCCACTCGGTGTACTTTCCGACCTTTACAGTAATATTCCAATGTTTCTGACAGATAGATCCTGATCCTGTGGAGCACAATATCAGCCAGCGGGATGATCGAGAGCGTTATTGGCAGAAATGCATCAAGGACTATATCCTTCGACGCTATGACGATTTCGTAACTCAGTTGCCTTTCCCAATCACGTGATATCACTATCGGTTCGGTATCTTCTACAGAGTTCGGAGATAGTGTGCGGATGAGTTTAATCGGAACGCGCGCATGCGCATTAGGCTTGAAGGCTCCTACGCGTTCAATTGTCACGTCAAGGAAGTAATTCACGGATCCAAATGTAGCTAGGATGGTTTCCGGCGTGGATACAGGGATTGGATGCTCAAAGGAATAGATGTAGTCACCTGGCTGGAAGACGAAATTTTCCACTGGAGCATGACCGACATGCGATGAGCGTGAAAGGAGAGAGCTGTCACTGCCATTCGAGAGTGTAGCGCTTAGTAGTTCCGTAAAAATATTAGTGCTCGAACGCACGCGTGGGGGGTCGGGAGATCCCTTGCGGCGCAGAAGCTTCGCAGGCGAAAGTGAGCGTGTGGTACTGGTAGACCTGCGACCTCTTGCCTCTTCGTTAGGAGTAAGGCCATGTAGTTCACCTCCTTCCTGCGATAATAATGTCTGTAATGACACAGAAGATCCCTTATTGCTCTGAGTCGCCACGGGCAGAGGCCGATAAAGTGACGCATCAGACCGCGCCAGCAGGTCGTCAGGTTGTGCAGCAACGCTGTCATGTCTATCGGCATGATAGAATAGCCAAGTATGACTCAGAAGCTCGGTAACTTCCGCCACTTCCTGCTTCTTGGGCGGAATACCCTCAGGCCATTCCGTCCGGCAGACACCCTTGAACGTCAAAGAGATCGATTTAAGCTTCGTTGGCTTCAGTATACGCACCACTAGCGACCCTCGGAGGATACTCGGTGCCCTCTCGTGCCATTGGTGAGTGTCATAACCTTGAAGAAATATAACGGGTTCGGCCAGTTGGACAAAGACCTGTACCGACCCTACGTGTGCTAGCGGCGTCGCATTCTTCGGCAGTTCGAGCTGTTTCTCCAGTGGGAAAACGGGAGCAGATCCAGCTCGTTCTCGTACCTCGCCCATGTTACTCTTCGACTGCTTAGTGACACTACATAGCACTAGCCCAGAAAACCTCCCCGGTTCCGAACTTTTTGCCTCTATGACTATTACCTAAGCGGCCGCGAAACGTTCCGTTACCGGTCCTCTCGCAGTCGGCGCAAGTTATGTGCCAACTGTCCAACACGTGCTTCCAGCGCCGAGTCCCCCATTTCCCGCAGTAGCTGGTTGACCTTGACTAGGTCGTAGTAGTTGTCGTATATCGTGTTCTTGATGGAGTTGTTTGCGGCTGTCTCCCGGCCCAGCAGCTGGTTGTGCGCCTGCAGCAGCTGGTCCAAAGTACTGTCCGCAACACTCTCCGGTACCTCGACCGCCATGTCACCAGCTCCTACCTCGGGTTCCTCTACGTCTCTGGGCTCGCTATCGGTGGTTGTCGTGCTATGCTCTGCTGTCTGTTTGGCTGCATCATCCAGTTGGTAATACTGCTTCAGCAGCAACCGCTTATCCTTGTCTAGCCGTTTCAAGCCTTTCTTATGTGTGATCTGCTCAGCCATTATGCAGATGATGGTTATTGCCCGTCTAAGTCAATGCCTTGCTTGTATTCGCTGCTGTAGACAAGGAATGATGTTTGTTTTGTTGTTCGTTGCAGAAATAACGCCCATATTAGGTTTGCCATCCCATAGCACAAACCCAAGGGAAAGAAAGAGGCTAATTGAGAGTTGACCGGGTTCCAGAAAAGTATCAGGAGAGTTGTATGAGGTTTAGGTCTGATAGACAGTCGAAGATTGTAAGCGCTTCCAGCGGGGAAGCGGGGGATGTACACAAAGCATCACTGAAAGCAGCCCAGGCCACGTTCAAGAAGCATGCCGATGGTGCTCGCGATAAATCTGTCATCTCAAGTGCGGTAGGAAATTCGAGTGGTTCTGTGGATGGGCTTGTGGATCCTCTAGCAGGGCTGCAGCTCGACGTCTCCGGCAGGCGGGCCAAACGGGGGCTTGTGGGGCGGTCGCTCCCTCCGGGAGGGAGTGCAAATACCATTAAACCACGGCGGATATCCTCGGGGATTTCGTGTGGAGAGCATGATTACAAGGTTGCGGCAGCGGCAGCTGCACGTGCAGCAAGGAACGAGAACGAGACCATCTGGCCACCAACAAATGCGCCACACGCCAGCCCACTACTGGCACTGCCGCCGCTAAAACTAGCGGGCACCCACACACGATCTAGCTCCAACATTTCAATGTCGACATTGACATCTGGTAACGGCTCCCATCTGAGCCTCGATGAGATCATTGCTACGATCAAGGTGAACGACCCGAACTCGCAGATTAGTCTGAAGCCGCCAACGTCCAGACGTTCCACGCAGACAGGGACGTACCTGAGTTCCCGTGAGTCACCGCGCGGCGGGATGGACAACAGTACCGAAAGTCTTCCAGCGAGCGGTAGTCAGTATTCCCCAAGCCGTCTGCATATCCCGCCCATTGTGATCAAGCCTGCTTTGTTAGGTAAGGAGACCCAGGCCACATTGGCTGGCAGTGAGTCCCAGACTCTTCCGTCTCACTACAGCGAAGCTACAAGCTCACATCCTACTACAGATGGTGCAGTGCTGCCTGTGAGGCCGCCTGCAGTGAGCAGTCCGATACAGAGTACATATAGCTTTCGCTCTCTTTCCAGCAACAGGATGCCCCGTAGGATTCCTCCGCCGTGCGATCCGCTAAGCCAACTGCCAAAAACGGAACAAAAACCGGCCCCACAAGCAGCACCCCTGCCGGAGCCGGACGAATACTCTGGTGTGGATAGTGACTACGAAGGTAAGCAGTCCTCGAAGGAGTACATTTCAGAACTAGACAGCGCGCTAGAGGACGACGATGACTTTGGCAGCGGTTATGAAAATTTCAGTAACGCTGAAGACTACTTAAGCTCCCAGGATGACTTCAGGGAAAGCAATGACAACAATGACAATGATAATGATGATGAACTTGACGATGATAATCTCGTAGAATCTGAGAATGATGCTACTATGGAACTTGAGTCGCAGTCTGAAGGCGAACCGGAGTCGACAAAAGAATTCACGGTTGCAAACGTTTCGTACTCGACATTGAATAAAATCCCTATGAACTTGACCTACCGAGGAACTCTGCCTGACCTAATACCGAACTATCAGCGCAAGCAATCCAAATGGATGAAGCTTTTCAAACGCCATGGACAAAATGGGCCAGGGCCCAGCAATAAACTCCCGCCAACATCGCATATATATACGCACAACGATAATGCCCTCGTGCAGAGTAAACTACATGTGCGTCTAAAGACCACCATGCGAGGTATACTCAACGACAGTTCAAGCTCAGAACCTAATCAGCAAAGCGATGACAGCGAAGACTCTGAGGAGGATTACGGAAGCGACCGCAACTCCCGCAGTAGAAGTCCAGGAAGAAGAACAGGCAAAAAGCGCGAAAAGATACGTCAAAATCTTCGATATCGTAGTTCCTTCAATGAAGACAAGCCCTGGAAATCCCACCTTGATTTTGGCTACGTCACGGAAAGAGAAAGAAAGCGTTACGAGGGAATGTGGGTCAGTAATAGAGATACATACCTTGACTTGCTCCCGTGGTGGAATAACGGAAATTATGACGAGGCAAGAGAAGTGCCGGAGGATGGGCTAATGTTGAATCTAGTCGTCACAGACATATGGTCTCGAAGCAACCTACCTCAAGATACTTTGGCGCAGATCTACGATATGGTCGATACACGACGCGATGGTACATTAGATAGAAATTCGTTTGTTGTGGGAATGTGGCTAGTGGATCAGTCTCTATATGGCAGAAAACTACCAAGAGAATTGGATCGGCGAGTATGGGATAGCGTCGATAAATATGTCATTAACGTCAACAACAGTAACAAAAATCCTAAACATCACCATCGGACGAGAAAGAAGTTGCTAAAGAAAGAACTGAAGCTAATTAAAAAGGAAGCCAAATCTCACCACGTATGACTCACAGTTCTGCTATTCTGATACTGTAATTATTAATATTTACCAAATGGTGATCTACCACCACGGCAAAGAAATGACTGGAGTTCCGCCTGTTTAATACCTAAGCCGTAGTGCTCGACATTCATTCGGTGAGGAAATAGAGCTGGGTAATTATTACCTCCTGTATGATGTAGTAACTGGTAAATTATACTAAGTTTACCCTTATAAAGATAACATCATCGATCGGGCAAAGCTGCATTCAACGCGAATTGTTCCGAGGACCGATTTCTTCCGCAAGTGTACAGTTTCCCTAGAACAGGGTATATTCTAATATTAATTTCTGGCCCTATACAAGCAGGTTTACGTGACTGGTGCCTGGAACCCCAATTCGCAAGCTTAATGGGAGTTAGTTGCACTCTATTTTCTGACTAAATGCTAGCAGGCATATTCTTCGTTCGGACATCCTTTCGAAGAAAGCATGCTACTATTAGTATTTGTAACTAATACTGCTCAGATACAGTGTATCGACTTAGATATATCGATCATCATCATCTTTTTACTTGAATAATATGGGACGCTTAATATCACGTCGCTTCTTTCACATGTTTGTTTCTTTTTGATGACTAGCTCAGCTTCGATAAACGCACTTCTGCTTATAACGCAGCAAGCTACTCAACATTGAACTAGCCATACCATACACGCAGGATGTTGGAAAGTGACGGGTATGATAGTACATATAATCTGAGTTATGAGTATGATGACGTTGACGAATTTTCGCTTGCTTCTGATGATGCAGTAGGCGACATCACAACTGGAACATGTACTACCCTAGTGGATGTTAGAACGTACGCACCTAGCGAATTGGCTCCTGCAGCCTCTGTAACTCCCCATAATGGCATACTATTTAGCGGTGGCACGAAACGTCAGTCGCCTATGTCTAGTGCAGCAGTCACTTGGGAATACACTTCTTTGACGACCGAGGACATTTGCCAGATGATGATGGATCGCGTATCACACTTAGCACCTATAATTGGGCTAGCAGACACAGATATCATATTGCTATTACAAGATTATAAATGGAATGAATCGCAACTTATAGAGGCATATATGGAAGATCCATCCAAGGTTTTAAGTTCGGCGGGGCTGCGTGATTCATCTGAAGAGGAGCAGGGCTCTATATCGCGTCTTAGCGCACAAGCGAACTTTACATGCCAAATATGTTACACGGATTACTCTAATGCTGAGACATTTGCTTTACCGTGCGGTCATGAGTACTGCATTAGCTGCTATAGACGATACATCACTGATAAATTGAACCATGGAAGTGTTGTCCAGTGCATGGGCTGCGATGTAGCCATGAGGAATGAAGATATCGTAATGGTGGTTGGTGAAGAAGCAAGTAAGCTTTTGCTTCTGTCTTCCATTAAAATTTTTATTCAAAAGCACAGACATCGCTATAAGTGGTGCCCTTTTTCCGACTGCAAGTACGCTATTCATATTACGAACCCGCATACGCTGATAGAATTCGAAGCTTCCGGTTCCTCTCCTTACGTTACATGCAAGAATGGACACTCATTCTGTTTTAGTTGCGCTACGGATATGCATGCGCCCTGTAATTGCATATTGGCCTCCGCGTGGCTTGAGAAGGGTCAGAAGGAATCAAAAACGCTAAATTGGATACTACAAAATACCAAAGAGTGTCCTAGTTGTGAAACAAGTATTACAAGAGATGGCGGATGTAATCACATGAAATGCGGAACGTGTCACCATGAATTCTGTTGGATCTGTGAGGCTGATTGGCGCCTGCATACAAAGGACTATTTTGAATGCAATGCCTCCACTCGTGAAATGAAAATAGGTACATTCGAAAATGGCGATACGAGGCTCTTGTTGCAGGAATATGGCCAATATTGTAAACTTTTTAATATGCATGAAGAATCTGCTAGGCTTGATGGAGCGTTAGGTATTAAGTTGGAAACAAAGCTGCGAAGTTTACAGGATAAACTCGGCGTTTCATCGGTAGAAGCTCAGTTTATCGTGGACGCGATCGAAAAACTCCGGAATGGGCGCACAGCATTGAAGTGGTCATTTGCAATGGCATATTTTGCGGACCGTTCCCATAATCTATACAAAATATTCAGACAGACGCAGATGGAACTATCGAGGGCAGTTGAGGAACTCTCTGAATTGTTGCAACTTGAGGACCCTAAATCAATAATGAAGCGCAAACTTTTATTTTACAATAAAGCAGACTTTGTTCAAAATCGGAAGAATGCTCTGTTTAAATGCGGTGAAGAGCTCCTCGCAAAGAATATCTGCAAGGATAGCTCTCTTAAACCTATTCGAGGTTTAAACTAAATATTATGGTTACAGCTTCGACGTTTATTTACCTGAATCTATCTTTTAGTAGCCTGTCAGCCCCTACTTCGGCGTATTCTTGTTTACCTACCCAAAGCTGATGAAAGGTGCCCAGGCTAGCTAGAATACTTCCTCCTAACCATGCTTGATATTGTCTTTCTCTGAGCTGGCCGGAAGTTAGCATTCGAAACTTTAATGCCGGGAGAGATCTGTTCAACTCCGCCGATATCCTATCCATTAAGCCTGGAAGTGAAGATGTGCCTCCAGTAATCACCACATTATGGGAGAGTGTAGTACGTAAGTCAACATCAGTCGACATTATCGAGGAGTATATCAAATCAGCCAAGCCAGAGACTTCATTTTTCTGATCAGGAGTAGTTTCCTCCAAAGCTCGTTTTCCATTATCGTTAGGCTGATCCGCAGAAGTCACGCTGTTTTCATCTGGTACCGGTGTAGCATCCAAAGTACCCTCTTTGTCCTTTACATTGGTACCAGGCTTGTTCCGTTTCAAGGGCACGTAATCGTTGTGCCATGTTTCAACAACACCATCCTTCGATACAGGCCAATCTGCAGGAAACTGCGAAGGGTCGGGAGTGAAAAGTTGTTCCGCAAATTCCAGTCTTTGTATACTATCATATACTAGCTCTTCGCCCCATGGTGCCTCGATAGACCGCTTGGTTGTGGTTTCTATTTCAGACTTGAACTTCGAAATAGATGTGGGTGCAACTTGTAGCATTGTTTCCTTGAATTCCTGGAAGAACTGGCGTTCATTTACGAATTTCTGCAACGATGGATGGATTTCATAGTCGAACTTGCGTTCTATGAACACTGGGCGTCTTTGGGCGACTTGAAACAATGGAATTACTTTCCGTGGCGCCAATTGGTTCCGTATCAACTCATTCAGTAGACTCCCAGCTATGTAGCTCCGCATAGAACTCTTAGAAAGAGTCATTCCATCTACAACTGGGCATACAGACGTAACATCATGACCTATGTCTACCACCAGACACGTCGGGCGCCCCATTGCGAACGACACAGCCGTTGCCGTAGGAACCAAATAGCACGCGGAGAAGTCCATGCTTTCTAGCATCACTTCCAGGGATTTCTTGCGGTTCTCTTCAGAGTTCCAAATGGGCTCCGTGAGTAGCGCAGGCATACCGTTGTTCGACTCAAACCGCAGCTCGGACCGAATGGCCCAATCCCACTGTTTTTCTGCTTTGTCCCAGTCCACAACCTCTCCATTCTTCACGATGCTATGGATCTCATAATCCTTCCGTGGAAGACCGATCGATTGCTCGCTGAATAGCTCGTCTTTTTCCTCCTTCGTGTACTTGCCATAGCAAGAGGGCAGTATAGCTTGAGGGCAATCGGTACCCGAATAACCAATACTGGTCGTAAATGAGCCAGGATCAATAACTACCGCAGTTATTTCATCGCCACCGTATACCTGTAATGCTGAATTGGACATTTTAACGTCCTACTTGGCTCCTCGAACCACCTTATAGTCATGCACTAGAGGTTAGTGCAGCAGAAACGGGCAAGTTAAATAAAGCGTCTAGCATCTAATCGTTTAAAGTGAGTTAGTTATACTAAGCTTCAAGTAGTTTGAAGTTACAGAATATAGAAGAGAAGTCTGGCCATGGAGGCATTTAAAAGGAGCAGTGAGGCGTGGATATTGGCCGTAGACATGCAGATTTTACAAGGTCTTAACCTCCGCATCAATGACGTCAAGCAGCGTTAGAACCTCTAGCCTCTGTCTCGCGAGATTGACCCATGCATCAGCAGACTTCCGCGACCAGCCCTTCATATTCACAGCCTCTTCGAGCGCACAGTCTAGCTTATTTAGACGTAAGTTTTCTGCAATGCGTGCAGTGACGGCGTCCATATCCTGGGTTGTGGAAAAGCCCTCTTTGGTGAACAACAGCATGGAGAAGAGTTTCGCGGTAAGGTGACCCAAGAACCCGGCATTCGGAGGTAGCAAGGATGTCGTCTTGAGCTCAGGCTGGAGCAGCTGCCAGCGGCTGTACAATTGCTCATTCGAGGCAACAGGTGCTTGAGCCTTGGCCTGGAGCTCTGCCACCGCAACGTCTAGCAGAGCAGGACCTTCGGAGCAACAGCGCTTGGGACGTGGCAGGATGTCTGCCAAAAGAGTGAGCCGCTGGAGGTCCGTCGATAGATCAAGCGGCTTGTCTCCCCCCCGCGAAAGCTTACCTTGTATATCAGAGATGAGCGTTGAGAGCTGCGTAACGCACTCATTTTTGACAGCGCGGAGCTCCAATCTGTCCAGCACGGGCGCGAGCGACTCGACAGCGCTGTTCAGCTCGGACAGCTTCGCGAGGCGGCCGTTGCGTTCCTGGTCCAGTTTTGTCTCAATGATCTTATTGAATTCCTCTACCTGGCGGATGGACAGCTGGGCCACTTCGTTGCGATGTCTAGCAAGTAGCGCCTGCTCGTGTGCTTTCAGTTCGGTCTCCAACTGCTCCGCAGTCGCTTGCTCCAGCTGTTTCTTGAACCCCTCAAAGTTCTGGATGTACTGCTCTGCCAGCGCCAGCTCCCGTTGCTTGTATTCCGCCTCTAGTTGCTCCTGAACCGAGCTGATGGCCTTGCCCGTCCGGCTTTCGACTTCGGTCGCAAGCTCCTGGTCCACGGACGCGTTTAGCGCTTGGATACTGTGCACAATTTCACTGTAAACACCACCAAGCGCTGCAGCGGTATCCTCCGGTAGCTCGAGCGCCCGTGCATTAAGCGCAACAACCACATCGTTCACGTTGTTGGCCAACGCCTCCAGCACCGGCGTGGATCCCTGCATCTGCAGTTCTGGCAGCTGTAGCTGTACCAGCGGCCGCACCGCTACTGGCGTCACCTCCGGCACCGCCGCCGCGCGGATATCCCGGCTTATCTCATCAACCCGTCTCGCATCGACCACACGCCGTCCCGGCCGCCGCAGAGAGGTCCAATCCTCCCACCGCTCAACGAGCTCTTCGCCGAAAGGCACATGTTCAACAAACAGCTCATTCGCCTTGTCATTGTATGCGGACAGCGTCAACCCTCCCGCGTAGAATAATGACGTCGCAACAACCGCCTTTGCCAGCAGTCTACGCACTCCATGTGTCTTCTTCCGAGGGACAGGAGGAAGTGTGGAAGCTAGTCTTCTACCGGTAGATGCAGCAGCCCTTGATGATAACATAATTGACCTCTCAAAGCGCCTGTAACGGTCCTGTTAGTCGCCCTGTCTAGGCGTCGCAAGTTTTAACATAGGAGTGGATTTGAAAAGACCGGACGGGTGCGAGCCCTGTATCGCTTTTCACGGTAATATGCGATTGGCCAAGCATCACGTGATATAAAGCAATCACGTGATTGTAATAAAGCAATCACCAGTAATGCAGTTAGCAAGGGACCCTGCAGCACTAGGGCCGATACCGCAGCAAGATCAGAGATGTGCAGGGGCTACGTAGTCTTAGTAGCAAGGAGCTCGCTGCCTTTGTGTAGATTACTAGATAGTTCCCGGCAAGCGAGTCTGCAGGGCATCTTCGCGGCACATATGATTACGTTTACAGATTCCGGTGCAATATACAAGCTTTGCTGTTTGTCTCGCAGCGCTTACTGCTGGCGCTGTCGGAACGTTGTTTGTTCTGGATGTGACACCTCGAGCGTCATCGCGACCTCGGTAGGCGAACGTTCGGCCGAGGAATTCTGACATCATTTGATCACGTGATCTGGGGCACATTTCTTTTCTCGTGAAAAATTTTCCACCTCATCTCATCGCGAGCTGAGCATATTCGCTGCGGCAGAAGTTGTCCACTATATATCAGGTCTTGCAGAGTCGGCGTCCATCTGCACTTGAAGACCTTTAACGAAGTACTACTGGAACAATGGCCAAGGCTACGAGCGCTAAGAAGGTTTCCAAGAAGGAACTGAAGAAGAAGGAGGAAGCAGCAGCAGCTGCTGCTGCTGCTGCGGCAGCCTCGACGACAAGCTCGTCGTCGAGCAGTTCGTCTGACTCCGAGAGCGACGAGTCCAGCGACGAGTCCAGCTCCAGCTCCAGCTCCAGCAGCTCTTCATCTAGCTCTAGCAGCGAGTCCTCGAGCGACTCCAGCTCCAGCAGCGATTCTGAGTCTAGCTCCAGCAGCGACTCTGACAGCTCTGACAGCGAGGAGGAGACCAAGGGCAGCACATCGTCTTCCTCGGACTCCAGCAGCGATTCCGACTCTGACGAGAAGGAGAAGTCTGCCAGCAGCAAACCATCCAGCAGCTCCAGCAGCGAGTCATCGTCCGACAGCGACTCTTCTGCGTCCGACAACGAGGGCGCAGAGTCCAAGAAGCGCTCTGCGGAGTCTGAGGACACCACTGAGGCCAAGAAGCAGAAGACAGACGGCCAGCCTGCCACGATCTTCGTCGGTAGGCTATCGTGGTCCGTGGACGACGAGTGGCTAAAGACCGAGTTCGAGCACATCGGCGGTGTGGTGAGCGCCCGTGTGATCTACGAGCGCGGCACCGACAAGTCGCGCGGCTACGGCTACGTCGACTTCGAGGACATCTCGTACGCAGAGAAGGCCGTGAAGGAGATGCACGGCAAGGAGATCGATGGCAGAGAAATCAACTGTGACATGTCTACCTCCAAGCCCGCCTCTGCGCCTCGTGAGGACCGTGCGAAGAAGTACGGCGACACCCCATCGCAGCCATCCGACACACTTTTCCTCGGCAACCTGTCCTTCAACGCCGACCGTGACACGCTCTTCGAGATGTTCAGCAAGCACGGCAGCGTTATCAGCGTCCGTATCCCTACCCACCCAGAGTCCAACCAGCCAAAGGGCTTCGGCTACGTCCAGTACGGCTCTGTCGAGGAGGCCCAGGCCGCTCTCGACGCCTTGCAGGGCGAGTACATCGACAACAGACCCGTCAGAATTGACTTCTCGTCGCCTAGACCTCCTCAGCAGGGCGGCGCATCCCGCGGCCGCGGCGACTTCCGCGGTGGATTCCGCGGCGGCAGAGGCGGCGGCTTCCGTGGCGGCAGAACCGGCTCCGGCGCCAACAATGCCCCTCTTGGCAACGCGCGCCAATCCGCTGCATTCAAAGGCACCAAGAAGACGTTCGACTGAGCGTTTCGTGCTCAGCGCCGCCCCGCTCGCTAGGCCTCACCCGTGCCAGAGAGGAGCCCGCAATGCATTTCACTATACACTACCCATTGCCAAAAGTCTCGACAATACTTTTGTATTAGCTGTATATTAGTAGTCTGTATCAATTAATATATGAGGGAACCGCACACCGCAGCAAACCTAAAACCTCTCCTCGGCGCCATGCCCGGGCATCGTTTACGTCCGGCAACCGGCGGTCTTCCGTCCCCACCTACTGTGGTTGCAGCATTCCCGTGCCCTTCTCTTGGCCGCATGGCTTCCACGCCAAGCCCAAATGGCCGCGGGAGGGGCAGGTTGGCCTCCTTGGCCGCCGCCAATGCCCTTCGTGCGCAGATTCCTACGGCAGTAATCTATACACCTTGTCCTGTTCGAGCTTTCTTCGAGCAGCGAGCCCAAGCGTGCCGCCTACATCGCCAGCGCCCGTTATGCCCCTCGGCCCCTCGGCCGCGACTTGGCGGCCGCTTGGCAAACTGGACTAGGGCTGGAAGCTTTGCGCTCAACAGAGATATTCGTAATTGACATAGAAGGGCTGACGCCCATATGTAGCATCCGTGGACGCACACAACGCCTCGCAGCAGCTACGTAGCACCACAGCCGCGAGCGGCGACCTGCAGCAGTACGATAACAGGGTTTCTTTTTTTTATAGCAGTACTGAACTCCAGTTACCTCTTGGCTGCTAACTTATACAAACTAGGGTGCTTCGAGAAGCGATAAACGTAGCACAGAGCAGGCCTGCAAAGACACAGGTGTGTGATCCAGTAAGTGGCCTTCTACAGAATCGAGGAACAGACACAGGTGCCTCTTTTCATCACGCTTAGTGCGCAGGGCTTGCGATACATCTAGCCCACGGCGCTGTAGCAGCAAGCGTTTGCGCAAGTGACTGGCAGTTCAGAGGAACCCTTGTGGCAGATTGGGCCGCCAGCATTAGGCCAGCTCCCGGGATTAATTCGGTCTGGAGGTCGTGCGGGAAGAAGCTTGTGAGCGTGCGGTAGATGGATGCACATGAGGCTGTTTTCCAAGTTGAAGCTTCACGGTTCGTCGGCCGCATCTGAGGAAGCGTTTGGCGGGAAGCTGTGCTATACGTCTGCAGTTGCTGACTTTTACATCGAGCTGGGGGATGCGCACAAGATCTGGAAGCCCCAGGATATGGTGACCGGCGAAGTGGTGCTGACGCTGCGCAAGCCGCTGCCCGACGTGAGTTTGCGGATGTCCCTGGAGGGCAATCTGCGAGTGCAGGCGGGCAGTGGCGCAACGTCGCGCCTGAAGTTCCAGCGGACGCTGTTCAACAAGAGTTCGGTGATCTACGGTGGGCAGCAGCCAGAAGACGCTGGGCAGGAGGGGCATGGTCTCACACGAGGCGATCACCGTTTCCCTTTCCGAATGCGAGTGCCCTCTAAAAACATATACACGTCGATTGTCTTCGAAAAAGGGTCCATATCCTATGCTGTGGGATGCGTGCTGGAGACGCGTGGCGGGGCACAGGAGTTGTCTTCGTGCTCGCGCCAGATATCTGTTTTAGTTCCTGTGGATGTTAGCATGCTGCCCAAACTGCGGCCAAAGACTGTGGTCCTACAGTCCCCGCAGCTCCTGCGCAATGCGAAGGCCAACTATCCGGAGCACGATACATCATCCTCTCTCACTAAGCGCACTACTGCCTCGGCCAACTCCAATTCTTCCGTGACGACAGTGTGCTCTTCCAAGACTGTGACCATATCTGTAGATCTGCCGGAATCCGGATACGTCATCGGAGACACCATAAGGATCAAAGTCAATATCCAGCACTACAAAGAGTATACAAACTCAGCCGGGCTCATTGCAACCCTCGTGCGTATTTGCCGTGTGCACAGCACCGGTAAAGATGATCCGATGGAGACTTTTCGCAAGGATATCTGTCAATGCGTTGCGCCCCTCTACATCGAGCCGGACACGCACACTTGTTCAGTCGGCATGAACCTCAACGTCCCGCTGGATGCGTTTCCAACGCTAGTTGTCCCCAACAAAGGCTTCAACTTCCAGTATTACATCGAAGTTCTTGCAAATCTGTCGTCCAAAAACATTGTTTACACCGAATCCAACCGTATCATAGGTGGCAGCGGCACTACCGACATTCCCATGCCTGGCTCCAAGCTCCATCCTGTGAAGAAGATCAGCATGCTCCCGCTTAAACTGCAGGCCTCTTTGGGCAAGCAGGACACGAACATCGATGAGTCACTGATCTTCTTTCAAGACATGGTTAACGTCGACAAACTCAAGCGCCTGCGCAATGTCACAGGCACTTGCATAGAAGTCGTCATCGGTACCCACCGCAACAGCTCCACCCAACAAAGGCGGCAGTGCTCTCCCGGCAGCCCAGCAGGCGGCTCGGCGTCCACGATGCTGTCGGAGCAGTCTGCTGCAGAAACGTCTCTACCATCTCCAGTAATGGACATCTACGACCAGTTAGCTAATAGGCTATCAAGCAGCGCTGGGGATCAGCTTCTTCGTTATGACATGTCACCCGATTCCGGCCACCACTCGGCCACAGATGAGCTGCCGAGATACACGCCAAACGTCGATTACATGGTAACTGAAGATAAACGTGAACTTGAACAAAGAAAGTTGAAAGAGCTTGAGAGCGAACCATCCGTAGAAGAGGAACAGTGATTCACCCAAATTTTAGGTAATATATGTAACATAACTATGGCATTTTGTAATAATCGGTCATCACTAATCACGCCTCTTGGTACATGTGCGCTAAAAAATTTCAACATTAATGCGCAGAGGTCCGATGTCCTGAGAAAGGCAGCAGGGACACCAGGTTCAGAGGATCGGAGCGGTCTAGATTGGCACCCAATATATCTCGTTAAGAGCAACACTAATGAACGTTCAAGATAGGAGAAGAATACTTGGTCCTTCTAATGCCAAAGCTCTTAAATTCGGTGATCTAGAGCCAGCGCAGGACACCAAGACTGACATCGGCAAGGCAGAAGGCGACAGCGAGGCATCGGTATTCATACAAGATGGGATGATAGTGAATGCAAACGGCTCCTCGTACCTGGAAGTAAAGGCAGAGACACACAACACGCTACTAGTGACGACAGCATACGGTCCTCGGCCGATTCGTGGGTCTTTCACATCGAAAGCTGCAATCTCTGTCCACTTCAAAGAGGTCACACTCGAACGGTGGGATAGCGGGGAGGTGACTGAGATGTGCAACTTTCTAAACACAGTATTCAACGCTGCGATCAACGTGGAGCGGTACCCGAAGTCAGGGATCGATATATTTCTGAACTTGATCCAGCACAGCAATGTGCAGCATGACACGACATTAAATCTGGCGGAAGTCTTGCCAGACTGCATCAGCGGGATTACGCTGGCTCTCATGGATGCAGGTATCGAGCTAAAGGATGTGGTCGCCGCCGGGAAGCATGGAAGCAACGTAGTCGCATTTGCAAATAACGCGGAGATGATACTTGGCTTCTGGCAAGAAGATGATGAATTTGATGTGATGGAGATTGTAGAACAATGTAAAAAAGGTTACTTCAGACAGCGGGACGCCATAATTGAGCATGTATTATCGAAAAATAAAAGCTAATTAGGGTCTGTTATCGCGTTACTGTAACATATTGGGTCATTTCGATATATTGGTGCCATCATATATATACAAGATACTTTGGCGCAATATATAAATAAGGTGCACACGTTCTCCGCAGCATATGTCATGTTAGCGCAAAGAATCCAGAATCTTCTTCATTTCGTAAATTCGCTCTGTTATCTCTCTGATATCGTAGTCGACTCTCTTCATATAGTCGCTGGAGATGTCTGCACCTGTGGAGTTTCTAAATAATTTCTGCAATGTCCGCTCGGAGAGATACTTGTTCTTGGAGTGCTCGAAACGCCCGTTTTCGTTTAGGCAGTGACATTTTTCCAATAACTTAACCGTCGACTGATACAGCTCTTCTGGAGTATCTAGCTCCAACTGCGGAACAGTGATTTTGAATGGAGGTGCTATCATTAGCACTTTGTGGCCACTGGTGCTGTGGTATCTGAACTCATAAACACCCTTCTCAAAGTATAGTAAATTATGGTCAAATACTACTTTACCTTGAACGCATGTGTCACTTTTTTTGAATTCCTTGACAGCACCAGTTGCCTTTGCATTCTTTGGATAGCTCATAGTATTCGTTGCACACCAGTGGCCCTGTGACGAGACCAAGGTTCTGTATCTATCTTCTCCCGTCTCTAAGACCCTGTAAAGGCCAATCCAGTCGTCATCATGGTAAAGCTCTCTAGGTAGCTTCCAGGAAATCTCAATAGCATCACCAATAGTGAAGGAAAAATCGCCATCTGAGTTATTCTCAGGGCCACGGCTGATTTCAAACTCTGAATCTGGCGACAGCTTTCTTGTAGTGGCCTGCAACGCAGCAGCAATAACGTCCTCCAGTTGGTCTCTGCCTTCTGTACCGACGTTTAGCATATCTATCAATGATCCGGAAAACTTGTCAAGCCAGTCTGAAAAGTGTTTGATCGGTGTGAAGCCTAGCAAGGTCTTCCCTACGCCGCTTTGTCTAGCTAACATCTCATTGCCGTACACTTTAGCAACATGGGGAGATTCCACGAACGTCACCATTATATGGTTGCTTAGAGTCCAGATTGTGGCTAAGACAATGTTTTCAACGCTGAAGTCTGTTATCAACACGGTCCCCCATGCCCCAGCCACGCCCAGAACACATTCTGGGTTCTTTAGATACCGGTATATCCCGTGTGACGCAAGTTTTGGACGCTGGATATAGTTCGTGAGGAAAAAATCACCATAAAACCATCCAAACTCCGTAAGAGCATTTAGCATCTCACCGTCTGCCCAGATATGTAAGGCAACCAGAATAAAACCGAAAATAACGTTTGTGTAGTCATGTTGAGATAAAGCCTGGTACTGTGTCCATGTCTGTAGTGCCAGGGTCACATAAGAGAGCATTAGGTTAAAATTGTAGATGAATTGCCACATTTGATAACTGTACAACTGCGTATAGCCGTTACGCAAAAAGAGCTTCGTAAACCATTTATCAGTGGATTGCCGACGTAAAATAAAGAAGTTTATCATTGAGGTGAGAAACTTGACGAGCAATGCAAGAGCAAATACGGTTTCCTTCTGTGGCTTTAGGAAGAATACCGCTGATATGGAAGCAACCGCTGTCCCAACGGTGAAGTAGTCGGTTGGTCTTAAGGGATCAAAATTCTTGAACCAAAAATATGTCATCATCAGCGGCCTGGTGTAGTTTCTATTATTTTTTATTATTTGGTCATCCACTCTTTCGATACTGCTAGGCTGATCAGGCCCGTAGATGCGCTCAATGTGCGGAGTTTCCACATACTTCAGGAACAGGAACTGCAAGAAGTGGCCAACGATAGAAACAAGAAGAACACGGTAGTCTCCCGTTATTAAGCTAACGCCATAATATCCCATGTAGCCAATGGAGTACATAGGGTGTGGGGAGATGTTGAACACACCATCAAATATCAAGTTGGAGTCTTTTAAAAGGAAGAAGAAGTCACCCCAGTACCAGGCATAGTCTTTCACCACTCTGTGAGCATCCATTTTCACCCACGCATTCAATAATAGCATCAACAGGCCTACATAAACTCGGCAACTTGTCCAGTTGAGGTGCTGTAGCGCACTCAACGTAACTTGGCTCTTTGAAAACGAAAGCAGTACATATAGCACATAGGTCGTGAAGTCCTGCATCAAAACAAGGTCCACAAACTGTCTGAACAACAACCAGACATTAAATGCTGCCGGGTACTGTGTCATTTCGTAGTCCTTGGGCATCTTGGAAGCTATTTCGAACTGACAGAACCACGCCAGCCACGACTTAGAAGCCGCCCCGCTTGCAAACAGTCCATGTCGCCTAGCAAATTCGGTCAGAAATTCATAATGTGACTGGTAGTGCAATATCAGGCCAATGCCGAGATTATACGACAAGCGCCATGTAAGGTACTGCACCAGATACATGCGCATCGCCCAATCTCCGCCCATAACCCGCCAGCTCCAATAGCAGAAGGCGCAGTTGGCGGCAAGAGAGAGCGTTATGCAAAGCTCCAGAAAGGACTTACGAAGTCGAGGATCAAAAAGCGACCTCAGCATATCATGAGTCTTTGGTACCCGGAATTCTTCACCTGAGCTTCTGCACACCGCTAAAGTGCCGCCAGCGCTATCTTGCGCTGTGGCCTGAGCGCCCTCTTTACCACTATTCTTTTCAGTCATATAGTTCAACAATCCAAACCAGTGGTCGGATGCACCCAGTGTATTCTCCTTACAAATAAATAGCCGATGACAGTGATGATTTTTCAACGCTTTTATGCGCTTGGCACTCGCTGCTAGAGTAGAAGGTTAAATACACTACAGCTGCAGCCACACCCCAACAAGCAGATTTATAAACGCCGTTTGGATGCGAGAGTATCTAGTCGTTGAATCGTCGATAAAACTATGGCTTTCCTTTAAGTGTGGCGATGCAGTAGGTTGTGCATATGAAAATTTCTCCCTTTTAGAGATTTTGTCAGCAGCATGGGTCCGAACTAAAAAACCCTTGTGAACGCAAAGGGCGAGGTTGCGATTCAGTGAGTACTCCAGATACAGCGCGCGGGTGAATATGTATGTGAATTATACAGATCAGATGTATTTATAGCAGTGTAGGTTAATCAGAAACGTAGACTTCTGCTGGCAGATACCAATAGCAAGAGAAGGCCCTTTTAGTGAATCAGTTGTTTTAGGTGGAAGGGGTAACAGGGGGAGGAAAATAAAATGCATGCATAGAAGTAAAGTGACAATAATCAAGACAAAATAGACTGTTTTTCGATTGTGGGTGGTAAGCTCAGCGCAAGAAACCCTTCTTCTTTGGCTGTGCTGGAGATTGCGAACTCTGGTTGGCCAAAGACATCTCCAACTGATGCTTCTTCTCCTCCAACGCCTTTAATTGCTTCATCAATTTTTCCTTCATTTCTTTGTGGCGAGCGAAAAGTTCCGCCTCGGACTTTTGTAGCTTCTTTTCCTTCTCGGAGACCTTCTGCTGGAAAACGGCCTTCATCTCGGCCTCCAATTTGGCCAATTTGGCCTCGTGGAGATGCTTTTCCTCCTGCTGGCGCAATTCAGGGTCGAATTCCTTGAACACGGAATTGTCCTGCTTGATGCCCATGCGGATCAACTTTTCTGAGCGATACTTCTCGTATAGCTCATTGTTTGTTCTTTCGCGAAGCTCTTCCAAGTACTGCCTAATCAAAAGATCACGCAAGTAGACAAAGTCGGAGTGTTTTTCGTTGTCAACTTCGATTATACCCCATGGGTACGATCTACCCCGAACTGTCCTCCCGTCGGAGGTAGCCACCTCGTGGGTAGAACCAACAACGGCGAAAGGCACCTTGGAGAATAGCTGGCGAGTAGCGCGCTGCGTTTCCTCGTCATCAAGCAAGTACTGTGGCGGCTGGAATAGGTGTACCTTGGCATCGTCCAACTGTTTCTTGATGGTCCACTTGAAGTGCTCGATCTCCTCGTCTGTCAAGATATCGGACTTGGCGATAACAGGGATCAAGTTGCACTTGTCATGCACCTGCCTGCAGAATTCCAAGTCAAGTGGCTTCAAGCAATGACCAGTGGGCTCGATGAAGTACAAGCACGCGTGGATGCGGTTGTCGTCGATCGTCGTGCGGTTAATCTTGTTCTCCGCGTCCAGGTACTGGTCGAACCGCGAGTTCATCTCGTCGACAATCGGCTTCCACGAGTCGGTGTTATCTATCGCGTCTCCAAACCCGGGTGTGTCCACTACCGTCAACTTCAACACCACGCCGTTCTCCTCGATCTCCGTCGTGACCGTCTCGATCTTCACCTTGTTCTCGCCATCCTTGGTCCGCGACTCGTCGCCTTCCTCGCCGTCCTCAAGCTTTAGCGCGTTGAGCTGCTCCTGCGTGTCGTCCTTCGCCGTGTATAGCTCCTTGTTGAACAACGTGTTGATTAGGGTCGACTTCCCCAACCCCTTGGCTCCCACGCAGAGCAAGTTGAGGTTGAACCCGCGCCGGATCGACTTGCGATGCCACTGCTTGGGGAGGTTCGCAAACCCCACGTACCCCGAGATCTTGCGGTGGATGATCCGCAGGTCCGGCTGGTCTGGCAGCACTTGGCCCGCAGCGAGCTCGCCACCCAGCGCCGTCGCCACATTCTCCTTGTCGTCCGGCAGGTCCAACCCGATCTCCTCCTCCTTCACGTTCATGTCCGAGCTTGTGTCCTTCGCGCTCGCCGTCCCGTTACTCATTAGTGCGCCCCCCGTGCTGGTCGTCACGCCTCCCGCCGTCGTGGCACTGTTGGTGTTTGCTGAATCCTCCTGCGAACCTGTAGGCAACATGCTTGTTCTAGTCTAGTAGTCCTGTACGTGTGTGGGTCCTGTATAACGCTCCTGAAACCCTACTGTGTCCACTACTTGAGTTCAGGGAGGTTGCTAGTTTACTGTGTGTTGTTGTTCGTAGTGAACTTGTTGTGGTGGTCCGCTGTTTTTTTCCCCGCCCCCGGCCACTTTTGTATCTTTGTACACTCATAACCGGTGAGCCTTTTTTGTGCTAGCCGACGGCGCTGGCGGCGTTGGCGCGCTGACGGCAGTGGAGGCGAGGACCTTTGTGCTACGGTACGGGGCGGCGCAGCTGCGGTGGTGGCGGGGCGCTGCTAAGACCACGCCTGCATGTTTATGTACGTTTCCGTTGGCGCGGAGCGCGCACGGCGCGCGTTTTGCCTGATCGGGAAATATAAATCTGATCTCGTAGCACGAGGGCGCACAAGAGCGGCGCGCGTGGCGGCGCTCGCCGCCACGCACGCAGCATGGCAGACGACGGCGAGATACAGGGGCTACTGGCGCAAGCCGCGAAGGCGTACGCAAGCGAGAACTTCGAGGCGGCGGCAGAGCTGTACGCAGCGATCAACGAGGCGGCGGAGGCGGCGGGGCGCGTGGAGCCCGACTTCCTCTTCCTGTACGGGCGCGCTCTATGGCGGGCCGCGGCAGCGGCAGGCGACGTGCTAGGCGGGGCGGAGGACGAAGAGCAGTCGGACCTGGAGGCGGCGTGGGAGGTGCTGGAGCTGGCGCGCACGCTGTACGAGGAGGCGCTGAGCGGGTCGGGGGACGCTGTGGTGCAGCAGAAGCTGGCGGAGACGTTCGACGTGCTGGGCGAGGTGTCGCTGGAGGCGGAGAACTTCGAGCAGGCGGCCGAGGATCTGCGGTCGTGCCTGGCGCTGCGCGAGCGGGGCGGGGCGGCGGAGCGGCTGCTGGTGGAGGCGCACTACAAGCTGGCGCTCGCGCTGGAGTACGTGCCGGGGCGGACGGCGGAGAGCTGCGCACACCTGGGGCGGTGCGTGGAGATCCTGGGCGCGCGCGTGGCGGCGGGCACGGGCGCGCCGGACGACGGCGAGCTGCTGGCGGAGCTGCAGCAGAAGCTGGCGGACGTGTCTGCGCAGCCGCCGGCGGAGGAGATGGCGCCGGAGACGCTGGCCAGCCTGCGCGAGCAGCTGGTGGGCGCTGCGGTGAACGACCTGACGTCGCGCGTGCGGCGCCGCGATGGGGCGCCGGGGGGCGGGAGTCAATAGAGTATGTAGTGTGCGGGTAACCGCGCTCACGTGCGGGTCGCTCCGAGAACGGCTGGCGGCTTCGCGCAGGATTTTTAGACGAACCCCTGTTGTTTACTTCTCCACCCTACACAAGGTACTAGCTAATACCATGACCTCAGAGGCGAGACGCAATAGAAGCGGTGCCAGCCAGGCTAGCGCTGGCGAAGTCGGCGGGCCGTTGCAGCGATTTGCAGGCCTAGTAAAGACGCTGCAGTTTGCGTGGTTTGCGGGGCACGTCGTGGTCCTTCTCACGGCCTCCATGTACCTACTGGGAGTGCGAGGCTCGTCGCACTTCCACCAGGTGGTCTACTCGCTGCTCTACCTAGGTGTTCTGGAGTCCTTTGGGATCATAGTGTACCAGCAGCACTTCAACCTTGCGGGCAAGCAGGGGCGGGGCCGCAGCCTCCAGGAGTTCGTACATGACGAGAACTTCCTCTACTGCATGCTGGCGGCTATGTGGCTGCTGACGCCGCGCTTTGCTGCGACGGTGCCGCCATTCGCTATCTTCAGCTCTTTCCACGCATTGACCTACGCCAAGGGGGTGCTGCTGCCAGTGGTCTTCCGCGCCGAGGAGAACAGCAGCTACATGCGGTTCATCTCGGGCTTTTTGCGCGACAACCACGACAAGTCGCTCAGCTGGTCGTGCAACAGCGAGCTGGCCTGTTTCTTGGTGGTACTCCTCCGCGCACTAGCGTGCCGCCGGCGCTCATGGATCGTGCTGGCTCTATATTCGCTCTTCATCAAGGCGCGCTACGAAAGGTCGGCCAACATGCGCGCTGTAGTGCGGAAGTGGGAAGTGCGCGCGGACGGCGTAGTTTCGCACCCACAGATTCCCGCGCAACTGAAGCGGCTCTACGCGAAGTCCAAGATGCAGATCAACCGTCTAGGTTCGTTCTCTGTCTTCGCTCCTTTCCAGAAACCTTCAGGTCCTGCTGGCACGAAACCCGCGGGCGCCTCCGCTTCGAAGCATGAGTAAGCCTCATTCAAATCTATTTGAGCCGGCTTCCCCCTTTCTGTCGGAGCCTCTGGTTCTAAGATCTTCGAGACCCATTTGATCAGTTTTCAACGGCCACATACGTTATGGTAGAATTTTCCAGAACAAAAAAAAACCGAAGAGGCATTGGGCTCGAAGACTCTTACTATCTGCCATGTTCGTTTGGGAGAGAAAAAATTGAAATTGTATAAAAGGGTTGGGCGTGTGTAGCTTCAGATTGGAGTAGCTTCGTACCTCTGGCCTTACGTACCGTTATCACCATTGGTATTTCTCCCGGTTATTCCAACAACCAGAGATTTCGTTTTCTAATCAGTGATCATGTCTAAATCAGTCGGTATTGATTTGGGTACTACGTACTCGTGTGTCGCACACTTCGCCAACGACCGTGTTGAGATCTTGGCCAATGACCAAGGTAACAGAACCACGCCTTCTTTCGTCGCCTTCACCGACAGCGAGAGATTGATCGGTGATGCTGCCAAGAACCAGGCTGCTATGAACCCAGCCAACACTGTGTTCGACGCTAAGCGTTTGATCGGTAGAAACTTCGCCGACCAAGAGGTTCAGGGTGACATGAAGCACTTCCCATTCAAGGTCATCGACGTCAACGGTAAGCCTCAAATCCAGGTTGAGTACAAGGGTGAGACCAAGGTCTTCACTCCAGAGGAGATCTCCTCCATGGTCTTGACTAAGATGAAGGAGACCGCCGAGAGCTACTTGGGTTGCAAGGTCAACGACGCCGTCGTTACTGTTCCAGCCTACTTCAACGACTCCCAGAGACAGGCCACTAAGGACGCAGGTACCATCGCTGGTCTAAACGTCTTGAGAATCATCAACGAGCCTACCGCCGCCGCTATTGCGTACGGTTTGGACAAGAAGGACGAGGGCGAGAAGAACGTCTTGATCTTCGACTTGGGTGGTGGTACCTTCGATGTCTCTCTATTGTCCATCGAGGACGGTATCTTCGAGGTTAAGGCTACTGCTGGTGACACCCACTTGGGTGGTGAGGACTTCGACAACAGATTGGTCAACCACTTTGTTCAGGAGTTCAAGAGAAAGAACAAGAAGGACTTGACCACCAACCAGAGAGCTTTGAGAAGATTGAGAACTGCCTGTGAGAGAGCTAAGAGAACCTTGTCTTCCTCTGCGCAGACCTCCATTGAAATTGACTCTCTATTCGAGGGTATTGACATGTACACCTCTATCACCAGAGCCAGATTCGAGGAGTTGTGTGCTGACTTGTTCAGATCCACTTTGGACCCAGTTGAGAAGGTCTTGAGAGATGCTAAGTTGGACAAGTCTCAGGTCCACGAGATCGTCTTGGTCGGTGGTTCCACCAGAATTCCAAAGGTCCAGAAGTTGGTCTCTGACTACTTCAACGGTAAGGAGCCAAACAGATCTATCAACCCTGACGAGGCTGTTGCATACGGTGCTGCTGTTCAGGCCGCCATCTTGACTGGTGACACTTCTTCCAAGACCCAAGACTTGTTGTTGTTGGATGTTGCTCCGCTATCTTTGGGTATCGAGACCGCCGGTGGTGTCATGACCAAGTTGATTCCAAGAAACTCTACTATCCCAACCAAGAAGTCCGAGATCTTCTCCACCTACGCAGACAACCAGCCAGGTGTTTTGATCCAGGTTTACGAGGGTGAGAGAGCTAGAACGAAGGACAACAACTTGTTGGGTAAGTTTGACTTGACTGGTATTCCACCAGCCCCAAGAGGTGTTCCACAAATCGAGGTTACCTTCGACATTGACGCCAACGGTATCTTGAACGTCTCTGCTGTCGAGAAGGGTACCGGTAAGTCTGAGAAGATCACCATCACCAACGACAAGGGTAGATTGTCCAAGGAGGACATTGAGAGAATGGTTTCCGAGGCTGAGAAGTTCAAGGAGGAGGACGAGAAGGAGGCTGCTAGAATTGCTGCTAGAAACCAGTTGGAGTCCATGTCCTACTCTATCAAGAACTCTCTATCGGAGGCTGGTGACAAGTTGGAGGCCGCTGACAAGGAGACCTTGACTAAGGCTTGCGACGAGGTCGTTGAGTGGTTGGACCACAACACTACCGCAACTGCCGAAGAGTACAACGACAAGTTGAAGGAGTTGCAGGAGGTTTCCAACCCAATCATGGCTAAGCTATACCAGCAAGGTGGCGCAGCCCCAGGTGGCGCAGCCCCAGGTGGTTTCCCAGGTGCTGGCGCAGCTGCCCCAGGTGCTGACGGTCCTACCGTCGAGGAAGTCGACTAAACTTGCTCCTGAAATCAATCAACCTTCAAGATTTTTTCCAACTGAAGTCTAATCGGATGAATCATGATAGAAAGTACTGTATTTCAAGTATTGTTTAATAGTTAGTTGATCTGTACTATAGTACTCTTACATAAACCAAATGAAGTATTAAGATTAAGATTCTGCAGGTACAGTTATCTTTCTTGTTTGCCTAATGCAGGAGTAACCAAGGTCGGCTCGCGCATATTTTTTGAAGTTGTTTTTGGAAGTACAGGCGAACATGCAAAGCCAAATATTAGTTATTTGTGACGCTTGTTTCCAGCATGCTAAAATAAACGTCTTTTACTAAATGAATATCCTGTCCATAGTGATACCAGATCGTATTTTAGTTAGCTTCTCAGGATGAAAGAAACCAAAATGCAAAAAATTGCAAAAAGGGGGGCGAGCTGGGAATTGAACCCAGGGCCTCTCACATGTTTTAGTAGTCAAGCCGCAGTGAACCGCAACTTCGCTTACCCAAAGCGAGAATCATACCACTAGACCACACGCCCGAATTGTTGACCGATAAACGGCTCAAGGCTATAAAGAGTCCATTGAGCATCCCGCAGACTCCAAAGGTATTGGCTGAAAATATATATCTTTCTCTTGTAGCTTGAGATACCTGGGGCCCGCAGCTAGTAGCCAAGAGCCTAGGTCAATATCCAATAAAGACATATAACCAGAGTCCCCATGGGATCTCAGAGCTCAGGCTGCTAGGATTTAAACTGTGAAGGCACTCTATGCGCATATAGATGATCACATAACGTGAAGCCACAACCTTGTTTCTGTAGCACATGTTGCCTTGGAGGTCCATGTTTTCTCAGATGAAGCGGTGGCTCAATGGTAGAGCTTTCGACTCCAGTTAAATCCTGGATTTTCCGGAATTGCAATCGAAGGGTTGCAGGTTCAATTCCTGTCCGTTTCATTTTTTCCCCCTCTGCAGGGCTTTTTTAACAGTGGCATCATGTCTGACAAAGGGCGTCAGGTCGACTTTGCATGTGTCCACAACTTAATCACACATTTAAAACCAATGGATGCGTTTTTAGACGCCTAGAAAATATATTATTTCAGTCAAAATGGGCAGCAGTAATAGACATCATGCAGACTACTCAAACTTTAGTGCGTCTGACAGGTCGGAGGCTCTGATCTACATGGTAGAGTCCTACCAGGCCCTCGCAGAACACCAGGATAATATGGTATGTAACCTGGCCAATGCATCATCGCTGCTGTGGTACGTTTACCGTAACCTAAATGTAAAGGTGAATTGGGCAGGCTTCTACATTACGGAGAAAGATGATCCAAATATGTTACTTTTGGGCCCTTTCCAGGGCAAAGTTGCATGCCAACGTATCCAATTTGGAAGAGGTGTGTGCGGTACTGCTGCGCTAACCCAAGAGGCACAAGTGGTCCCTGATGTCTCCGTTTTCCCTGACCATATTGCATGTGACGGGGATACAAAGAGTGAGATTGTAGTGCCTATTCTACAGAATAACAAGACTGTAGCCATTATGGACCTGGACTGCTCAGAACATGATGGATTCAGCGACTTGGACAAGAAGTATCTTGAGAAGCTTGCCCTGGAAATTAGCCGTACATGTAAGTTCTAGTACTTTGCCGTTATGCACTACTAAAAACACTAAATAATATTCCAATAATAACCTCCAATAAGTTAATAATGCCAGCGCTTAAAAAAATTTGATTTCGCCCAGGATCGAACTGGGGACGTTCTGCGTGTTAAGCAGATGCCATAACCGACTAGACCACGAAACCAAATGCCATATCCTGGAATCGAACCAGGGTTTCAACGGCCACAACGTTATGTACTAACCACTATACTAATATGGCATGATTTGTTAGTTGCTATAATTAAAATTATGTACTCTGCACTAATGTGTTACACGTGATAAGATAAATACGATAAGTTGCATCTGTTCAGAACCATTGTGCTCCTTGCGACACGATCAATTGGCCTGCCTGCACATTCAGTTAACGCTAACCACTATGGGCATGAGTGCCGCCCAGGTTATCGTCAAGCGGCATGGGGATACCCATTTTGCGAATATCTACTATGGATATTACATCTTTGCAGTTTCTATTGGCTATATCATATTATTACTTTTACTGCGGAAGTGGCAAGGAAGAATGGTGTCACGACCGCGTAACAAGGTTTTTCGGATGCTTCTCGATGGATCTCCGGTTGTACATCTGCCAATTTTGTTGTTCTTTCTAGGTATAACATTTGTGGGCAAGTACAGAGTGATCGACCACGCATCGGTTTACATTAAGCGCCTGGGACGACTCTCATATGTCCTTCTTTTCCTGAATATCTTTTTAACCCTTCGCCCTAATTATATCCTATCCCAATACACGTACATGCAGCTTCTGCCGCTGCATATGTGGCTCGCCCGGTCTATATCTGCATTCGGGGTATTTCATGGTCTTGCTTTTATTGTTAAGTGGCAATTGGATAATGAAGTCTCGTTAGCATCTAAGTTGTTCAATTTCTGGAATTTTGTGGGCTTAATTGTATGGGTACTGCTCATTATGTTGCTCGTATTGTCAACCGGCATTATTCGTAGGCGCTCCTACAGGTCTTTCTATATGGCCCATCAAATAACTGGTTTCGCCATGTGTTTCCTTGTGCCACTTCATGCAAGGCCCGGTGTTTCACTGCCATATCTAATCGTTGTTGTCTTATTGCTTGGTCTCCATGCAATATCCAGGCTTTCGTTCTGCATTCCATCGACTGTAGCGCACAAACTCTCCAATTATCAAAAGGGTTCACAATTAGTGCGTATCAAACTATCCAGGAACGTAATGCCCGAATACTTTACTCCAGGCTCTCATATTCGCGTTTCACCATATAGGAGGAGTAATCCACTTTATTGGCTGGTCCCAAGTCATCCATTTAGCGTCGCATCTTTGCCAGGGGATGAACATGTTGATCTAATTCTTCGAGAACACGGGCATTTTAAGTTTGAGGTCGGGCCCCATTACAGCATTCTCAATAATTATGAGGGTATCTCAGCTTCACAGCTCAGCTTTGCTAACCGTGTAGCAATTGTAGTTGGGGGAACAGGTATATCACTCGGCCTGCCATTATTCAGATATTTTAAAGAAAATACTGACATCGAATACTTAAAAATGGTCTGGACAGTTAAAAGCTACGCAGATTTACATGCTCTTGATGACTTTGAAGGTATCGACATATTCGTCACACAACACCCCGATACTACAGGACATTCGGGAGAATCTGAGCCTTGGGATGAAATCCCACTTGAAGAATTCGAACTAAATTCAATGGATGACTTAGAAGCCGAAGAAGAACATCTTGGAGAATCAGGAGCTTTACTTCCCAATACCAGGCAGAAAAAGACTCCCGGTGCAATAAATGTTGGTCGCCGGCTTGACTGGAATGTTGAGTTGGCTTCTTTTGTGCGAGGTGAAGGTTCTTCTGATCAGTTGTTGATTGTTTGCGGCCCAAAAAGCTTGGTCAACGATGGTGTACAGTTCGCTACTGATCATAATATCATGTTCTATAAGGAAGTCTATTCATTGTAACTCCATGAGGAGCTATAATATTATTTATTGATCGTAAAATGCGGATTTGACATCTTTTGAACAATACTAGTATGTATGCAACAATTGCATTGTGTTTGACATTACTACTAGAGGTATACTCTGTATCTCTTGATAACTGATTTATAGGAAAGCAGAGAAGTCACCATTCTGCGGCAGTTCACCCATACAAGTGTCATCGATAGGCAATAAATCAACACTTAGGAGACCATTCATATCACCTGTTTGTCCAAACTGATCCATACCTACCGCCTCTGCAATGCTTGATGGATTGATTATGAGGCCGTTGAAATTAGAATTTTCCATGAGGAATTCTTCAAAGTCCGGGGTATACTGTGCACTTGCAGAAGATATTTCAGAGGCATGTGATGGAGAGTTTAGCGAGAATGCGCTGTTACCCAAACCCTTGCCGTCATTGGCACTTCTTGAAGATGGTGTTGCATAAGAATTGTTGTTATTAATATGAGACTCCTGAAAAGGCATAGATTCAACTCCAGTATCTGGGACAGAAGTAGGACCCGGGTATTGCGGGCTATAGAGCGACGGCAACGGAGGAGGGAGAGAGGATGACGTGGGCGTGATAATGTTTGTTGCTATCCTTCTCCTTTTCGATTCAGAATTCTCCCTGATGTCTGAAGTCTTATGAAAGCCATTCGTATTGTATGTGATAGGCTGATATGGCCGTAGCGGTGGTAACGATCCACTGAGGAAGGTACCATTACCTCCAACAGATACTGTAGCTGCCATCTTAGCGTTAGTTCTTGGGTCCTTGGGGGGTAGCAAATCCATGGCATCCTGATAGACTGGACATCGGGTGATAGATTCACCAGTGGCAGAAAATACCAGAGACGGAACGTTCTTAAAGAACCCTGTCATACCGGCGATACCCAGATCCTGGATACGCGGTAGAGAATTTTGGCGCGCTTGCTTTGTATGACTACTGGATGATGGCTTCTTCAGTAGTGTGAGGAAAAATCCTGTCGACTTACAAAGTTTGGTGGCATACGCGTACTTCGAGGATAACTGTTTCACTAGCTTATGGAAAAGAGCCATTTTTTCCATTAAGGTATCTGCCAAGTGGTCGCCAGAATCAAGACTGATGAACGGTATAGCAGTGTAATCTTGAAGAGCTCCTGATATTTCTTTGCCACTGGAAGCACGGTCCTCGCTGCCACTAGAATCATCCTCGTCACTTGATGGTGCCATAGCGCCTACTATGGAAAAGTCGCTTACTCCAGTCAACGGTCCACATTTCGCCCGCAGTATCAAACAAACCATGAATTGTAGCGCCCTGTGTCCCATATCTAAACAAGTTGGAGCTAATAGAACCTGCATATGGGTGAAGATGGAGGTATTTTTGTCAAAGTTGCTCTTGAATGAATTAAAAAACAAAAGTGAATGATAATATCCGTCAATAGCGTAGTTCATCGCCTCCTGCGCATATGAGCGGGCCAAATGTCGTGTACCTGGTTCGTCATTGCCCTTGGGTTCATAATGGACAAATAGGATATAGTTTAAGAGATAGAGAAGAAGCCGCAGGGTTATATGCTTCGAAAAAAATAGAGATCTCGTAGTTAGTTCGTGCGGCAATAGCGGCTTCTTATCCTTCTCGGCCACCGCAGGCTGCGATGATAACAAATTCTCCATACTTGGCAGAGAGTACGCATCATCGTTTGTTTGGTCTATGAAACCTTCAGTTGTGAAGAGTAGGCCCTGTCCCACCAGACTAGCCACTAGATCGTTCAAGTTGCAATCACCATTTACCAAAGTCTTGAGTGCTTCTATCAGGGAATCAAGTTCATGCTTGCGAACACTTTTTGCAGTGGAAACATTGAGTATATGATTTAGTACCGCAACAACGCATAAATCGATTTGGAAGAATAATGTAAAATTCTTGACCACTACAAGCTCCTTGATATCTTGAACATAATCTATCTTGGAAGCAAAGGGCAACTTCGTGTCTGAGAAATCTTTATGGTTGCGCAGAAGCCGAGGAGATCCAAGTGATAACGACTGCTGGATGTCAAGGGACAAGATAAAGTACCATATTTTTCTCCATGTGTGCTTCAGCCTCTCAGTATTGGTAATTGTATCCTTGGTCGTCTTCAGCAAAGTACTACTTAGCTGCGGGAAATTATCTGGGTCACGGTGGAGGCCACAGCTAAACGCCATTTGCACTATGCTCGACAAGAGCACCTGGTGTGTCTCATTATCCTGTCCAGAAGATGTAAATGTTGCAGATTGTGACCCTGACGCATCGTCGGGACAGCACATGAGGAATATTTTGTAGAAAATGGCGAACTGAATGGTCGTTAGGTTCACGTTGGTATTGGAGAAACTGCTAATCTCATCAAAACAGACTAGGTGCTTACGCACAAGTGTCACGGCATCTAATGGTGTCTGATACTCGAAAAGAGTAGTCACATCTTTCACATGGGCCGCCGACGATACGCCCACAGGTGGGACGACGAAGTGCTCATATTGGGAGCCTAAGTCAAGAGCACACTCGTTCAGCGGCAGCGAGAGCCATGTTAACCTCAATATGACTGTTAGTATGCCTAAGATGCAATTATCCGTGGGCTTGGAAAGCTTAATAACTAGCGTCTCCTGGCGATCAGATAGTATTTGGTCTACCTCATGGCAGAAACTCTGCTCGTCAAGGATAGGGACCACTGGATAAATGTAATTGAAAAAATGATCCAGAAACATCATGATGATGTCCTTCGGAGGCAGCATATGCGCCAGGCGATCTGCCGCATCTGATGGGCCCATATACGTGTGCTCGATCGTGCTGCGTCGCGAAGACACGGGCGGGGTCGGCGTTACACTGTGCTGCAGGACCGGACATTTGGCCGCCAAGTCGTGGAACGGCGGCAGCTGTTGATGGCCAGCCGCCGTGGCGCCAGTGACAGGGCACTGCTGAGGAGCCTCCGTTTTCGGTGGCCTGCCGCCAGCGGCACCCTGGTGGCTCACGGGACAGCGAGAGGCGGTTGCGCGCCCGGATACCGGACACGCGCCCGCCGCGCCCGCCGCCTGCCGCGGCCCGTCCTGGTTCTTGCGCCGCCGCTGCGCATGCCACTCCACCATCTTCTCACGCACAGAAAACAGATGTCCCCACAGCAGGCGCAGGTACGGGTCCCCTTTCATGATGGCTAGCCAGTGCGTGGCCCCGAGGTGCAGCGTGCCGCCGTGGCGTACATGCAGCATGTCGAACTGCCGCGTCAGGTCCAGCGTGTCGTTGTCGTACCGCCCCCGCACCCCGTCGTCCACTAGCCGCGGCGACGCCTGTGCCAGGTCCGCCGGCGATACCGGCAGGCTGCCGCCCCCGTTGCACGCCTTACCCAGTGCCTCCTCCAGCAGTCGTATGCGCTCACGCAGCTGCTTGAGCTCCGCGTCCTTTGATAGCTCCTTCTCGGCCTCACCCGCCCAAGTCTGCTCCATATAGTGGCACAGATGCGCCACCCCGGTCTTGGTGCACTGGTTGCAGTGCGGCCGCGTCTTGTCGCACTTGACCTTCCGCTTCCTGCATATGGTACAGCTTAGCGGAACTCTGTTCCTTTTCCGTTTCGAGGACCCAGTTGGACTGGACATCGCTCCACTAATGGTCTCGAATAATAACCTTCTGCAGCTCCCAACTTTCACTTGCAGCTCTGAGGCTCGCCTATACCCATGTACAGTATCAAAAAGTGAATTTTCAACTGCCAGCCAGCCGTTATGATCTTCCCTCGTCTTTACCACGCAGCGCGCAATGTGCTCACGCCTCGTATATACCGTCTCGCCCCATCGAGGTGCATTGCGTGGCTCGCACTCTGGTTTGCGTCCCAGTCAGAAGTCCCAGGGCCTCGTATAGTGCCTGTGGTACGAGCTGCGTGGCGTGGCGGGTTCATCACGTGAGAACAGGTACCAGGCTGCTGGGGCCATCGTAACGCTCGCTGGACGCAGCCAACGGCTTTACAGCAAGCTAGCAAGAGTATGTAGTAGATACAGGATGGTGGGTAGCGAGACACACGGTTGGGTCGCTTGTTGGGCAGGCTGGCCGCACAACGCTTGTACCTCTGCGCGCACTATGGTCGGAAAACGTTGGGTTGGCGAAGGGCGGCGGCCGCCAAGTTGGAAGCCAGGCAACCTGGCCGAGTGAGCCAGGGGCCACAAGCATGGCGCAGCACGGAGCAGGAAGCGCAGTCTGGAGAGGGGCAGTGATAAAATCACGTGACCGGGACGCGGCCGCGCTAAAAGACTATATAGCAGTAGTTAGACGACCAACAGCTCGCGACGGACCGCCTGGTTGCTCGTATGCATGGCCCAGTCCTCGCGCGTGCTGCGGCGGAAATCGCTGAGCTCGGCCACACGCCGGCGGGTGTAGTTGAACCCGGAAAATGGGACGCCGACGCTCAGGCCGGGAAAGCCGTCCACATCGAGAAACACGAGCAGCAGGGCGAGATCGCCATGCATACCCCGTTCGAAGGCACACTCGGCCAGTTCTGCAACCGGTGTGAGGGCGCCTCCGTGGCGCGGCGACTCGAAGGTGCGGTTAGCGAATGCGGGATTGAGCCAGGAGAACGGCACCGTGATATTCACGGGCTCCTGGGCTGGGAAGGTGTAGTAGAACCCATCCGCAATGGCCCCGAGCGTCGAATTGTAATTCTGGCATCTCTCTGCTGTGCAGAGGGCGAGCAGCGATAGCAGCAAGGCGAATAACATGACAGATTGGTGCGGTAGCGGCAACCAAGGGGTTCCTGGCTACGAACGTACTAATTTTATAGTGTAGCCGAATGCCAAGCGTCCTCGACACTAAAATAGAAATGCCGACTCCCTCCAGGGGCCGATGCCGGTGGCTATAGCGAAGAGATGCGATTCTAGGCCGTTGTGATATTCGCAGGGCGTACGTAATGTGTCGAACTGCCCCCGCCGCCCGGTGCTGACGTACCGAAAAACTGCTTAGCACGATGGCTCGTCACGTGAGGATAACGGTGAGCTTAGCCGTTATAGCATGATTACGTGCACCAGCTAACGCAGTGCTATAACAAGATCATAGACTACGTATATCGGTATAGGTAGAAACAGCCAGTCACGTTTTCCCTTGGCCCAACTGCCAATTATAGTATACGTTGCCTACCGCAGTGTACGATCTCTGGCACATCGGACTGATCACGTGATAACAAACGACTGACCGGAAACACTGGTGCAGCTACGCCACTGGGCGGAATAGGCGGGATCATCACGTGACCGAACCGGAGAGTATGTTCGCCTTGCCTCTCCTGCCATGGGACGCGCCAGCTACAAGGCGAGTAGCTATCCAAACCTGGGGGTAAGTGGTACTTCTGGAATGCACTGGCTGACGGATGGCTCAGACCGTTATTTATGCGTGCTATAACGCAACCAGCGATAGCCAATACGCATCCGCGTGTTGCGAAGAGCTGCCCAATGACGCTGGGCGGCAAGAATCTAGGCCGCCGTTGGATCTCGCAAGGGATTGCAACAACCGCCCGCTGTGGGGATGCTGTCAGGAGCTCGGTACTGCTCTGAAATGCGGGCTGGTATGCAGACAAACAGCAGGTAACACAAAAGCGGGAGCACTGGAGAGTCTACCACTGGGCCGTGGTCCGTGAAATAGAGGCGACAGGGAGGTATTGGCCCTTTTAACTAGTAGGTAAATGCTGGGCACGCTGGCGATGCGAAAACTGAGCCTTTGGTTGCGTGCCAGGTAGGTGTGTGACGGTCGGCGGCAACACGGCGGCTAGCCGGCTATTTTGGCACCGGAGGCAGCTAAAGAGTTACGGCAGCCACCGTGCTATGGGGTAGCCTTGTCATAGCCAATTCGACTGGGCAGCCACGGGCCGGCCTGGCGCCAGCCACGGATGCAGCAGGGGCAGCACATCCCCTCAGCAGCTACCCTATATCCCGCTATGCAGCAGGGTAGGTCCATATCCTACGCGGTGTGCTGCTGTTTTGAGTTCGCTGCGGCTGGGCCTCGGGGTAACGGCTTATTATACCGCACGCCGTGCGAGCATACTGTGATATATCGTTGGTTTCGGTGCATGTCAGGCCTTGTTCTAGAGCGCAATCCCATGCTGCAGCCGCCGCTGGTTGCAGCGGAGGCTTCGGCGGCAATGCAGGGCGCACTGGCAAGGCCACATTCCGGGCACAGAAAGGCAGAGTATGTTGTCACGTGATTACTGCGTCGCCTGGAGGCAGCACTACGACCGGTCGAAAAGGGCGAATAGGCATAGCATCAGAGCTCTGACCATTGGCGGGAGTCACGATAGCTGCAACTTTGTGGCCGGTTTTTCTTTTAGTTCGTTGCGGCATACGGGTTCACAGCTCGCGCTGTAACGAAAAGGTCAATCTTCACCTTCGCTACACGTCAAAGGCCAGGCAAGCCACGAAAGGCCACAAATACATAGAGAGCGGGAGCACAGCTAGGAGCCATGGAGGACATCAGCACGTTGGAGCAGGCAATGGCGGTCATTAGAGCGTTGCAGGAGCAGCTCGTAGACTTGGACAGCACGGGGAAGGAGTACGAGTTCCAGTTGGAACAAACGATCCAGCTGCTCCGACAAGAGCTTGAGCAGGTACAGCAACAGGCCTCGGAGAAAATCACACGGCTCGAGATACAGATAGACGACCTACAGGAGCAGACGCGGGTGTGGAAGTCGAAGTACCTGGACGAGTGTGAGCAGAACGGGAACTTGCTCCAAGACAAGCTCATCCTCGAATGCGAGCTAGAGAATGTGAAGGAGGAGGTGGCGCGGATGCGGATGGATGGGCCTCTGGCGCTGGATATGAGCAGTGGCTCGGAAAAGACGGCGTCGCCGACGACGCCGGGCTCGACTGCGAGCGGTGTGCTCGGCCCAGCGCTGGCCTCACCATTGTCTCTCCATCGGTCGATGTCTGCGACGAATTTGCGCTCTGGCGTTCCCATGAAGGGCATGCCGGCACCGGAAGTCGGTCTGGGGCTACTGCCGCAGCAGCATAGTCCGCCGTCCCCGCAGCCTATCCGTGTAATGTTTAAGGGGACATCGTTAATGCTGCAGTCGATGTCGGCGGAGGAACCGAAATCAATAGTACCGAGCTTGAACCAGGCCACGGTAGTGACTACCACGAACACACAGGTGCCACGCAGGTAGCATGGCGGGAAAAAGCCTACTTACAGCACGCTGTGGAAGGGTGCTTCTATCTACACGAAGTACTTCTTGCACCACAATGCGACGTCAAATATGATTAGCTGGCTCTTGCGCTTCTCGTACTCGAGCCATGCTTTGATCTCGCAAAAGATCCATCTGACTGTCCAGCGGCGGTACATGTGGTCTATGCGCTCGCATGTTTCCTGGTAGATAGTCCGCGCACAGTATTGTGTCAAGATCAGGAACGTGCGTTCGGGACCTAGCGGATTTTCCAGACACTCGTCCAGATGGCGAGTTAGGTCATTGGTCTTGAGGATCAGCAGCACTATCCGCGGGATCGTGGACAGCAGCGCCATTATGTCAACCAACAACCTACCGTTCAGTAGGGCATTTTTCATCCTGTCGATTTCATCCTGGGATCTGACAGTAGAAATATCATAATTCAATGCAGTATCGATAGACCGTCCCGTAATTGCGGCAGCAAATATTGGGAACTGCTCTTCTCTAACGTTAGCGAACTTTTTAGCATATAGCTTCATCTTTTCGGTGTCCTTGTCCAGCAGAGCCAACCAGAATTTGGCGTAGTCGCGCCGCATCTCTGTCGTTGGCATGCGGTAAAGACCGTGGTCATAGAGTACTATCTCAAAATTATGTCCTGCCTTTGCTTTTGGCAAGGCCCGGATTGCGAGGTTTCCCCCATGTGGGTCGCAATGGACACCTACGTTGGGGGTGAAGATCATATTGTTGAATATATGCGAGAGACAAGAGGACACCTCGGATCTTGAGATACCATTTGCATCCAGGTACTCAAGGTTGTCCAATCTCTGGCCGTCCACGAACTCGAGCACGAGGATACGCTTAGCAGCAGATATCACCCTTGGAATCCTGAGCGCAGTCTCCTTACGGTATTTGTAAAAGTAATTGGCAGTGTTTATCGCATTCTCCGCCTCCTTCGTGAAGTCTAGTTCCACGTAGATGGACGATTGCAGCTCATCACTGAGCCATGTCATTGGGTACTCAGGAAATACAACATCGAGGACATTGAAAACGTTCTGGGTCAGCATTACGTCCAGCGGGACGAACTCCTTCAGGTGCGGGTGTTGGCACTTGACTGCAACTTTTTCATGTGATCCCTTCAACGTCGCAACGTGCACCTGTGCTAGCGACGCCACTCCTATTGGGTTCGGGTCAAACGTCTCAAAGAGCTCGTCCAGCCCCTGCCGTAGATCATGTCTGAACATTCCGTCAATCTCCTCCAGTGTCGATTGCGGGCATTTGTCCTGCAATGGTATCATGGTAGTGGTCCACTCCGGAGGTAGCAGGTACGTCATTGCGCCAATGTGCTGGCCCAGCTTGATGAAGATCCCGCCGTTCTTCTCCAGAGCATGCAGCGTGATTTCCGCACACGTCTTGTGGCACCTTGAGAGCGCATCTAGCTTCGCTTCCTCGCTCTCGTACGACTGCGACAGCGCCCGCTTATAGTGATAGCAGCACCGCACCGTTGCAACCGTCACAACACCGACCCGCTTGCTGGTCGTACCAACATGCCGCACAAGGTCGTGAAAATTGTCATTCGTGTAGTACAGCAACCCTCCCGTGCCGAGTCCCACAGCAGCTGCCCGCCTCCATGTAAATAAAGATCTTATCTTATCGTTCCCGCCTGGCTTTGCCCCACTTTCATTTAGAGCCACACCCGACGACTGGCGCACCTGCGCCAACGGGTGTCCTCTGGCTGCCCGTATCGTGCCAGCAAACCTGCAAGAACCAAACCTTAAGCGCATACTGTGCTTTTAAGTGCCAAATTCTGAACCTTTAATACGTCTCAATATAGTCAGAGGACCCCCGCTAATGCATACGGAGCACAGCAGATTGTGCCTAGCAACTTGGTGAAGTTTTAACTCGAAAAACGGCATCCAATGGGCAAGAGTGACCCAGCACATCGAATGGTGCATGGGTGTGCTCTAATGGACGATGAGTCTCATCTCTGGACGAGCAAGGACAGTAAAGCTCTATATAGTTTGCTCCTGGCCCTAAATAGATGTTCTATATAACTAACTCTTGTGTCCGGAATCATAGGTGAGTGGAGTGTGTGAGTGCGGCTGAATTAGGAGCTGGCTGTCGAATTACTATATGACAGATAGGTGTTCCAGAATATAGCCAGCACGTTAACCGTCAGCAGACGGTGCTGGACCGGGACCAAAGAAAAATTGCAGAGCTGGAATGCAGGCCACACGAGCCAGTTGGCCAGCAGCGTCGACCACCATTTCTCTGATAGCCGTATGCGCACGTCCTCCAAGGTTCCGCCCTCCATCAAGGCCATGGCGGTGAAGTACAGCGGGACGCCGATTGGCGCGAAGACCAGCTGGTCGCACGCCACGCGAGCCAGGACGTTGCCCCAGTGGCCCTGGGGGAGCCCGCCGACCCGCAACGTGCTCAGAAACCGGTACCACTTGTCACCGACAAGGGAGAAGAGCATTGCGCCGTACAGAAATGGGCGCAACGTCCGCATTGGGTCGTAGGAGGCCCCCGGTTCCGGAAACTGCGTTTGTGCGACAATGTCGCCGAGTCCGAAGAGCAACCCAGTTGTCAGAGCATTGGTTCTCTTTGGGTGGGTCTGCAGCGAAGCCTTGTAAAACCTGAAGAAGCTGCTCATTTGGTAGGTTACACGCTGGTATTGGGAGCAAACTAGAGCGTCCTGAGGCTGTAAGTTGTATAATTTATGGTTGGCTTGGCCAGGGGATGGGCTTGTGGGTTCTCCTAAGCTCTTTCTCGTTCGGTATGATTGTACGTCATATGACAAAATGTACAGGTAAGCAGGGTTAACGGCCCGACATGACGGCTGTCTTGATGTCCCTATGCAGCAGGACCCCCATGGGTGACCGAAAAGCGCGGAAACGGCTAGCGTAAGCTTTTTGGACTGTGTCACTTTCTGGGATTTCGGCAGGTTGGCAGTTCAGTCGTCGGCAGCGGCACTGACGTCTGCGACTGGAACCACGTCGGACTACCAAAGGGCGTACGAAACGTCACAAAAATAGAATGCGACTTATACAAGATGGCCAAGGGCTAGTTGTGGCGATGGGAACTATACTTCGCTCTAGAATGAACTTTGTTGGTTGAAAGATTATATTGAGGAGAGCGCTTTGAAATATTGGCATGTTTGTCGATTATTCGTCGAAAGGAGCCAACAAGATCACCAATAGGATCTTCGCGGAGAAGCTCCTAGATCTCTTTTTCTTAGATACACTAGACGATGCCCAGGTATTGGAATTTGTTAAGGGGCGGATTCTCGGGAATCAATTCATGCAACGGCTAACGTTGGACGATATTCACGGTAACAGATACTGGTTGTACTACATATTGGGACTCAAGATCTCTAATGAGCAGATGGAGGAGGCTTTAGATGAGCTAGTGGCTTCACGGCTCTTGTATCAAGTGGAATTTACCTTCCCAGATTGCTCGTTTGAAGATGCATATGAGATGAAAGAGTCGGATCCGATGCGCAAGGTAGTGGTCGACCTATACATCTCAAGTATCTTTTTGAAGTGCAAGATAAACTCATATGTGAAGGAATTCACGAAGCTTGTGACTTCAGATAAGAAGATGATGATGCTGTTGAGCAGAGAGGAACGGCTACTTGCCTTCTCGCAGTATTTCGAAGATGAACAGCATGAGTTCGACAGTCTTGTCGTGATTCTACCGGTGAAATTTCCACGCGCGTATCTCTCTCTTCTTGAAGAAGACGGGACTATGCGGACAAATATACGACTACAGTTCAAAAAGTGGGAACTTGCTGATCGCTGCCTCTTGTACAGTAAAAATGTGCATATACGTGATATTGTGGCACGGGATCAAGATGTCCAACTTCGGTGGATCCCAAACGATGAGATTTTAACACCTAGACTACGGCAGAGCGGTGATATCGAGCATAGCGAAACTTCCATCATGCTCCGAGATATACACAAGCGCCACATCGAGCGCCAGAAAGTGATGAAATCAGTGAACGAAAAGATGGCCTCTGCAGGCGAATATACTTCGAGCGAACCCAAGCCAGAATTTCTCAAGATCTTTGATGAGATAAATGAGGAGCTTGAGCATGCAATGGAAAATGATGAGAAGGTGATAAATAAGACGCAGGAGATCAGACACAGGGTCAAAAATGGAAGCATTGTTCTCCCCTCGGAAATCGAATATCTCAGAGACCCTTCTACACATGATATATTAAAACCCATTAATACCAACCAGGTTCAACATTCATTAGGGAAATTGAATTTCGATTCTGACTGTGTTTTTGAATGCGAGAACACGAGGGACTTCACAATCGAGCGGGAAACGAGCTATAGGACACCTGTAAAAGATCCCGTACAGCACTATCCTGACGCCGTAATGACATATAGAAATGTGGCCTATGTGCCTGCCTCAAATAACTTAGAGGCGCCTGACATCATGTTGCGCTTAAGTTGTAGACGTTCGAACAGCACTGTGAGAAAAAAGCTGGCGGGTATAGTTCGCTCACCGTTTGCGAAAAAGGAGTCAGCTATGTACTTAGATGATGGGTCAATGATGCCTGAAAGCTTCTCTAAGCTATCTTTTAGGTTCTTCCTCAAAGCTAAGTTCAGGAAAATTAAACAAGACTGGCGATATTATAAAAATGTGGCAAAGCAGTGCATGGACGACTTCAGATCACCATCTGCAGGAATAATAATCCCTCCGAGATCAGCTGCTTTACTTCAAGAACCAGTTCAGCTGTTGTCCCAAGCACGCAACAACTCGAAATTTGTAGAACATAAAAATCGCTCTGTTGCCGGAATCTCTACTCTGGAATGAGCACCGGAATTGATAGCTCTGAAACTTTAGGGTTTATATAGCCTTTCAACTTGTTCTTCTCTTTACAATGCAGGGCATTTTCAAGAGAGATAAAGTCCATACCGACCTGGTTAACTCCGTTCCGCTTGAGTTCTGCCTCAACTGCCCAGAGTGTACGCGATCCGTAAAGTCCATAGCTCAGTTTAACTATTACCAACCCAACCGGGTTCTCCATGGAATCTATAGTGGTGGTACATACAAATACACGCTGCAACGTAACATATCTAGGAGTGATTCTCTGGGGGAGAGGCAATAGACAACTGGCAAGAGCTATGTCTCAACAGCAATGTAAGTAGGTGCATAAAGGATAGTAAAGCGTAAAACTGATTACCGGACGGTGTTACTTCGACCATTTATCCCTGAACATTACTCTACCGAATACTAGCCAGATGCGAAGAGGCGTCCAGTCTCCAGCCCCAATAGCCATTAAAGACCTTAGTGTTTGTCGTAAGATCCACTAGCGCAAATAGCAATGACTGCCAGGCAACTGCATGTTATAGAAGAGTCCATAAAAGCACTAGTTTGCAGAGCAGTCGGCGTGATGGCGCATGTTCTCATATGCGCGCCAAGCAGTAGAAAACCCTGACTAGCAATGAAAGCTTTCAGACTAGAATAGCCAGCTAGCTTATGCGGAGCACATCATCATCTTTCTTCACGACTGTCTTACCATGAGCTGGCATGCTGTAAAGCACTATTTCACCCAATAAGGTCTTGGTCAGAAGGTCAACCTTCCCATTAATGTATACCTCTGTCTGCCCTTTCACTAGGATCTCATTGAGACAACCCGAGAGCTGAACAGGATCTATTATATCTACCTCGTCCTGATCTAGCTCTAAACTGACATCCAACCTGCTACCATCAATTACCGTATCACAGGGCAACCATGTTCGCATTGGGATTGAAGCAAAGTGGACATTATGGTGATAGAGATCTACTATACCCTTTACAGCAGTAATGCTGACCGTTGAATCCTCGGTGACATTGTAGAATGGCGGCTTAAAGAGAATTCGTATTATCCCTGCAACATGAAGAACCTGCTCGCCATGCCGGTTCCTCCTTAGATGTAGTTTTAGACGTCGTATACTCAGATCTTCGACCATATCCGACTGCGAGACGGTGAAGTTAAAGGCTATCGGTAAATTCGCAGCTGCAACCAAGTCAGTAACTACATCTACTGGAATGGTTTCAAAGCCATCGCTCTCTAGCGCACGCTTTCCCTTAACTTTGAATTCAACCAGCTGCATAGGGTCAAACATCTTTCTGAAAAGAATGCTCATTGGAGTTATTACGTTGTCATTCTCATATTCACAAACCTGGTATAGTAACGAATCAGGAAGCTGCCCCGCAACAACAGCGTTCATGTTTATGTCAATGTTGGACCGCTGTTCCCAGTTCGGTGCATTTACAGCCTCTACTATTATAGTGGCATTAGGTAGCTCGATGGTGCTATTGCCATCGCAACCTGGAAGCATGGCCACCCACTCGGTCGGCGGGAGCACTATGTCTTCCGGTAACGTAACTTGGTCCGCCACCATGCCCTCTATAGGAACACGCACGCTAGCATGTAGCTCGAGCGCATTATTTTCGGGAATATCCGTAACTGCCAAGCTCAAGATGGTCGAATTTCTGGTAATGCTTTCAAAAATAGTGCCGCCATGCCTAAGCATTCGCCTCACTTTTTCCCAGTCAACGTACTCATCAAATGAGATACCAACCAGGCGGAAATCCCGCACTGGCAAGTATAGATCCTCAAAAAACAGCTTGCGTGCGGATACCGAGATATTCGACAGCAAGCGTGGTTGCCAGTCGCGGTTTCGTTGTAGCTCGCCCACAAGCCATGCCGTGTTGGTGAAGTTCGGACGCACGTACACCTGCGTCGTAAACTCACTGATATCGCCATCTAGTAAGCTCACGCACACGGGCTGCCTGTCAGCCACCGCCACAAGCGGCAACATCTCGCCTGCAGCGTCGTACGTGTACAACATTCCCTCATTGAGACTCAAGCAGATGTCCTGAAGTATGTCGTTGCCCATGAGGCGCAAAAGAGACCGCTGGTTCGCTGTCACCGACACGTTCGTCTCGGCCTCGTAGTCAACAGCAACAGACACATTCACCCCGAACGCCATCCACTTCCCGCCGCCACCCTGCGCGGCGTCCCCCATCCCCGGAGGCGCCTCGGCCCAGCCCTGGAAGCCGACCCTGTGGACCTCCAACTCCGTGATGTCCGCCACATATTTCTGGAGCACGTCAGGCGGCGGCATCGTGGTATACACATAGCTCAGCGGCAGAAGAACAACAAACAAAAGAAAAAGCGCAAACCTCTGTGTGACGCTTACCTGCCTGGACGGCGGTTCCGGCAGTGTTCCTTGCGATGACCTCCCTGTTCCGTACCCTGGAATACCGCTTGCAACCCCTTCCACCAAAATGGGCGCCCGCTCGTCCGCCTCCTCAATCGCCCGCTCCTGCTCCCTTTCACTCATCTATGCGCTGTCGTGGATTTGGTGGCAACGGTTCGACTGTTGATTCAGTTACCATCCCCATAGTCGGACTACTTAGACGCTATGTCAGATGACCACGTGCGGATGCATGGGTGTCCTGCGTTTGTGACAGCACCCCCTGCGACTAATATCGATTAAATGAGGACTAGAGGAACGGGAAGACAACTGAAGAGCCTCTACGAAGGTTTCTTTTACGTGCACTAGGCGGCGGCTTTCAGATCTCAATAGCTGTTACTCGTTTGGCCAGTTTTGCACTGTGGCATTCGAAAAATTTTCTTGCGCGAGCTATGAGATGAGCTGCAACGGCTGAGGTGTTAACCATAGACTGAGCAATGTTGTTCCTGATAGGGCTGGGACTGTCGTCGCATGAGGATATCACCGTGCGCGGGCTGAATGCCGTGAAGCGTTGCACGCGGGTGTACCTGGAGCACTATACGTCGATCCTGATGACGGCGTCGAAGGAGGAGCTGGAGAGCTTCTACGGGAAAGAGGTGGTGCTAGCAGACCGGGAGATGGTTGAGTCCGGGTGCGAGGAGATCCTGCGCGACGCGGACAAGGAGGACGTGGCGTTCCTGGTCGTGGGCGACCCGTTCGGGGCCACGACGCACACGGACCTGGTGCTGCGGGCAAAGAAACAGGGCATTGCGGTGGAGGTGGTGCACAATGCGTCCGTGATGAACGCAGTGGGGTCGTGCGGCCTGCAGCTGTACAACTTCGGGCAGACGATCTCGATGGTTTTCTTCACGGACAGCTGGCGGCCAGACTCGTGGTACGACAAGGTGCTGGAGAACCGGCGCATCGGGCTGCACACGCTGGTGCTGCTGGACATCAAGGTCAAGGAGCAGAGCCCGGAGAACCTGGCGCGAGGCCGCCTGATCTTCGAGCCACCACGCTACATGTCGATCTCGCAGTGCTGCGAACAGTTGCTGGAGGTCGAGGAGAACCGCGGCCAGCAGGCGTACACACCGGACACGCCGTGCGTCGCCATCTCGCGCCTGGGTGCTCCGACGCAGAGTATGAAGTCCGGCTCGATCCGCGAGCTGGCCGAATACGATGCCGGCGAGCCTCTGCATTCTCTCGTTATATTGGGGAGACAGTGCCACGAGCTGGAGCTGGAGTACCTTCTTGAGTTCAGCGACGACCAGGAGCGCTTCAAGGCCCAGGTCCTCCGCGACCAGGAGTACTTCAAGCCGGCCCCATGGGTCCCTCCGCCGGAGGACGAGGACTGAGGCCCGTTTGCTGTCAGTACGTAGAGCGCTGTGAGTCCTTAAAGGTATTCGTGGCCAATGATGTAGGATAACCGGCAACATTCGCTAGAGCGGAAGGCCACTTTCGTAGCTACATGAACAGGGCAGTTGGTACCAGGCTGGCGGCTGCGGAAAGAAGCGTGACTGCGTTATAGATTGGGCCTAATGTCGAAACTAAAGTACCTGTTACTTTTCTCGAGGCAGGGGAAGATACGGCTGATCAGGTGGTACCGCCCCTACGAGCAGAAGGAGAAGGCGCTTATCATCCGCGAGCTGACGGCCACGGTGCTCGCGCGTAAGCCGAAGATGTGCAACATCCTTGAATACCAGGACCATAAGGTGGTATACAAGCGGTACGCCAGTCTTTTCTTCGTGTGTGGGATCAGCCCGGAAGAGGACAACGAACTGCTGACTCTGGAGATTATACACCGGTTTGTCGAGACTATGGACCGCTACTTCGGCAATGTGTGCGAGCTGGATATCATCTTCAACTTCACACGCGCATACAATATCTTGGACGAGCTGATAATGTGCGACGGCTCTTTCGTGGAGTCCAGCAAAACCGACGTTCTCAAGAATATGGCAACGATGGATTCTATTGAGTCCAATGACAACCTCGAGCGCGCTCTAGGCTGAGGATGCCACGGGCGCTCTGCGCAGCATAGATGCTACATATCGTGTATACTATCCAATATCTCGCGCTAAGTCACTTGTGTAGCAGCGCCGCGAAGTCTGGATCACCCATAGCTCCCCCCGATCCTTTCTGATTGTCACGGGACAAGCCCAGCTGCACGGCCCTGATCTCATTGTATAAAATTCCGAAGACATAGGGAGCATCGTCATGTACATCCATGTCACCGGCTAGCGCTCGGTACATGACATTACTCTTGCTGCATGGGTGCTTCTGTTTGTAGAGCTCGATGTAATTCCTGATAAACTGTTTCTTGTCCTCCTTGCTTAGTTCTGACCAGGCCCTGTACGTCTGCGGTAGCGGCGATGCCCTAAAATTGCGGCTCTGTCCTAGCAGTAACGACCTGCCCTTCGAATTTACGACATTTGTAAGCGGTCTCAGATTTCCGGCGAGACGGTGTATCATCTGGAAGCGATTCGGTAAATGTGGTTTGGTAGGTAGGTCCAACTTGACTGAACGGACGGCTATCGCTCAGGGATTTTATGTGCCAGTGTTTTATCGTCTGGAAGAGATGACGAAAAAAATGAAACGGACAGGAATTGAACCTGCAACCCTTCGATTGCAATTTCCGGAAAATCCAGGATTTAACTGGAGTCGAAAGCTCTACCATTGAGCCACCGCTTCATTTCTGATAAAAACGGAGGTGCGTACTAGATACACCACAAAACAGTCACGAGATAACCACAATAAAGTCACCGTTGCTGCGATAGCATATTAATCGCATATCAGGACCTCGTGGGTTCACACAGGAACCAAAATTTAATTTTGCTAGTAGTCCCACCCAGTAAGAAAGCATCGCGAGGACCCCTTTATAAAACGTGGGATAGGATTCCGGACAAAAGTCGTAAGCTTCGTTAGCCGTTCTATCATAATCAGAGAAGCTCCAAAAACCAGGTTAAGAAAAAGAGACCCATTAGTAACGTTCAATGGTCATTACGGAGGCGCTGTCATTCCTGGGACTAGCGTACATCACTTTCCAAAGTGTGCTTGAAGTTGTCATAGTCTCATTTGCAGGCTTCTGGTGCGCCTACTCGGGGCTCCTCCCCAAAGAGGGGCAAAAAATCATATCCAGGTTGAATGTGGACGTCTTCACACCCTGCTTGATCTTCAGCAAGTTGGCTAAATCCTTGTCCATTGCAAAAATCCTCGAGATAGGGATCATCCCTGTATTTTATGCCATTTCTACAGGTATCTCTTTCATTTCTGGCAAATTTCTGGCAAAGATCCTTCACCTCGACGTTGATGAAACAAATTTTGTGGTTGCAAACTCCATCTTCGGGAATAGCAATTCGCTTCCAGTGTCCCTCACGCTCTCGTTAGCATATACCCTCCCCGGGTTGGAGTGGGACCAGATTCCCAATGATACCAAGGACAGCATAGCATCCAGGGGTATCTTATACCTGCTTATCTGGCAGCAGATTGGGCAAGTATTGAGATGGACGTGGGGCTATAACAAGCTAATGCGGTGGTCCGGTGAGCGTGACAACGAGGCCAGGCAGTCTCTTCTCGAGGCGCAATCCGAGGACGCCGTTACTCTTGCTGAAGCTGAAAGCGAACTTGCAATCCGCAGCCCTGGGGCCTTCGACGAAAACAGTACCTCTGCCCCATCTATAACATCCATCGACAGGCTCAAGACGACCGTCCTGCACGGTGTAAACCGGGTTCGCGGGTTCATGAACCCTCCTTTATACTCTATGCTCCTGTCGGTGATCGTGGCTTCGATACACCCTTTGCAGCACGAAATATTCCATGCTGATGGCTTCATCAACAACACCCTAAGTGAAGCCATTAACGAGCTTGGTGCTCTCTCGATCCCCCTCATTTTGGTTGTTCTCGGCTCTAATTTGTATCCGTCCCACGACGTTTCGCCCAAGTCGCATAATTACAAGAAAATTGTGTTCGCATCCATTGTTGGGCGCATGATTTTCCCTTCGTTACTGCTACTACCGTTGATCGCTGTTTGTGTGAAGTTTATCAACGTCAGTATTTTGGATGATCCCATCTTCCTGGTGGTGGGGTTTATTTTGACTGTCGCGCCGCCCGCCATCCAGCTTACACAAATCACGCAGTTGAATGAGTTCTTTGAGGCCGAAATGGCTGGTGTGTTGTTCTGGTGTTACGTTATACTAGCCTTACCGGTGAGTATTGTGGTCGTCAGCGGTGCTATTTCCGTGTTGCGCTGGGCCGAAGCTTGAATCCTTAACTGGCGCTGTGACGCCTGCGTATGCGCAGTGTATAGATATGTTTTATAAGATTTCAATATTATGGTCTGCAATATGGTCTCAATATAGATTAGACTTGTTTATGTACTTGTGACCCAGGCGATGACCCAGATCTACATTTCTTGGCATCATGTGGTTGCAAGATAACCTGATCGATCGCCCCTCGTAACGACCTTAAAGTCATGATTTGGCAGATAAGGTTGTGTGGCCGAGCGGTCTAAGGCGCCTGATTCAAGTGTATGCTTACAGCTGTTCACAGCTGAACACTCAGGTATCGTAAGATGCAGGAGTTCGAATCTCCTCGCAACCATTATTTTTTTAACGTCGCAGGCGACAAGAACCGCGCTATGAATGACTCACACCTGCGGCGTCTCTGCATATCCCCTTTAGCTTAGTGGTAGAGCGTCGCACTTGTAATGCGAAGGTCACTAGTTCAATCCTGGTAAGGGGAATATTTTTTGCGGAGCAGAGGGGTACATTTTTTTGGTGGCCACGCTAAGACGATCAGCGAAGCTGTGATCGACAAACCCGCGGCCAAGCCTCACAATACCCCGCCATGTTCCTCCAGCTGCTTGCAGTCGTGGGCACAATATTTGGTTTCCTATTCCTGACCCTTTCCATCGCGGCAGGCCTATACTACGTCAGCGAGCTCGTGGAGGAATACTCAGAACCTACTCGGCGCTTCCTGACTCGCACCATCTACGCGGTGATTGCCACGTACGCGCTGCTCCTGGTATTTGATGGCTTTCCATTCTTCCTCACGTGCTTTTCAATTGCCTCACATGGCGTTTACGCGCAGAATCTACGCAAGTTCCCCTTCATTTCGCTCTCTAGTCCCACGTTTGTGGCCAGCTGTGTGCTTGTCGCGCTGAACCATTACCTATGGCTGCGTCACTTTAACAACAATGATGTTCCGGTACGTTTCCGCATGGACCCCAGCTACCGTGCCCCGCGCCGTACCTCTCTAGCCGAGGTCACCTCCTTCTTTGCGCTTTGCGTGTGGTTTATCCCCTTTGCTCTCTTCGTCTCCCTCTCGGCGGGCGACAACGTGCTGCCTACAGCCATTGGAAAAAAGGATGACGACGCACGCGATGCCGTCACCCGGAAGGCCAGCAGTTTGCTAAGGGTCTTCATCGACTCGGTACGTTCATACTTTCACAGTGTCGCACGTGTTTTTGGAATACGAGGTAGTCGTCACAATGATGGTCTTGCGATGTAATTGATACGTAAGTGATACCCAAGAATATCTATATAAGCCGCTGATAGCTGCTTGTCACGGCGGTCGCAACCATGTGTTTCATGTGCCGTGGCGTTGACTCCCCGAGCGCCGCGCGAGGGCCTTTTTCAGCTTTTTAAATACAAGTATATGGATTCATCTTGTCTAACATTTCTTGAGAGTAGGGTGGAAGGGCCTAAAATGAACCGACGGATCGACCTCACAAGCACGTTCTGGTCCGAGGACTACCTGACGGGCATCGACTGGCTTTTGCACAATATACAAAGCGACATCAGTGAACTAGTGCAGTTCGCTGATCTGTACGATAAATTCCAGGAAACTTGGACGTATGCGGCCAAACAGGTCGCAAAAGTGAGCTCGGGAGATGCATTAGAGGGATATACGAAGGTGAAGAGCTACGGGAAGGGCACTGAGATGGTGGCGCGGGTGTACCGCAACCAGACACGGCAGCTGGAACGCTTGACGGAGAAACTGCGGACGACGTCCCTGGCAGCGGTCGAGGACCCCATCAAAAATCTGCTGTTCCAGTACCGCGAGTTCCAGACGGACGTTGAGTCTGCGCTAAAACTGGACCATGGGAAGGTTAAGAGGCAGATGGACGCGCTGCGCAGCATGCACCGTCAGATCAAAAAGAAGGCAGCCGCGATTGCGACTCTCGATCCGGAGGACGAGGAGGACCTGCAGTCGATGGAGACGGTAGTTGAGCGGCAATTCCCCACTAGCCTGGGTACGTCGCTGAAATTTAGCAGCGAGGCCGAGTGGGAGGAATACCTCTCTCGGCTGAAAAACGATGTGCCCATCACCAAGCGCAAGTGGGTGATCCCGGGCCTGCCTAATGAGTACTTCAGCGGCGGAGACCTATACCACTCGCTGAAAAGACTAGACGCGAAAATGGACACCTCTCTGTTCAACCTGGAAAATGTCGGACAACAGCTGTTGGATTTTGGCGTGCTGAGGTCGTACAATGATGTGCTGCACCGTCCAGGGTACAAGTTCACGCACCAGGGCTTCTACTGCTGGGTGCCCGACGCGCCCACGCCGATAGGCAGCATGAGCCCGGCTAGTTCCAGCGGTAAGATCCTACAAGACATCTGGAAACGCGTCAGCTCGGGAGGAGCAGTCGAGGAAGACACTACATATGCTGCCCTGGAGATATCGCAGCTGAATGAGCAATTCGTGAAGCAATGGTTTCTATGGGAAAACGAGAAGCTGAAGCTAGAAGTCGACCTGTTCTACTTCATGAAGAAATTTGCGAAGCTAAGCAAACAGAAGTTCCAGACGATGGTGGAGGTGGATAAGTCTATAGTCGCCAACTTCCAACAGGAATGGAATATCGACGGGAAGGCATCCACGGTCGACGCAGACGAGGCATGGTATGAAGTGTATTCTAAAAATCACGGCACAATTGGCTTCTATACACCGCATGCGGGACTGCACTTCGAGATGTACACCCTACAGGGCACGCCAGTCTCCCAGCCGTGGCTTTTCGGCACGCCATTGCAGGATATGCCGGTGCTGGACAACGAGCAGCCCGTGGTCCTCCAGAAGCTGCTGGAGAAGGCTCAATCGCTGGATCCGGATATCGTTGCCAAGGAGTGGGCGGCGCCATTGGACCTCGTCGGCATCTCCAACATGAAGCGCGACTGTCTAAACGAGTATCTCTTAGACTGCGATCACGCCGCAATTATGGACAAAGTGCTGGAGAAGTGGACCCTCGGCCCGAATATCATCCAACTGCTGCGCGCGTGGCTGCTGGAGCTCCCAGACAGCGTCGTGCCGTTCACGCTCATTGGCAGCTTCAAGGAGGGCGGTCTGGACTGGCTGGACCTGTGCCCCTCATCCAACCTCCAATGCATCGCCGCCCTCGCGGCTCACTTTTCGTGGCTGGGCCCGGAGCGCCTCGCGGTTCTTTTCGAGCAGGAGCCCTCCCCCCAGCCGTTCCCCATATCCCACCACTTCGTGCGCGCCCGCGTCCGCGCACCCCTCGACTGTCTGCTCTTCGACGCCAACCTCCACCGCTTCTTTCTGGATGATGACTTCGCCGCCAGCTGCGCCAGGGCTGCCCGCGCATCTCCCAGCGCCCGCACCGGTCGCCCTCCGAAAAATCACCTGACTGTCGCGGACTCCTATGAATTCGTGCCGCGTCCTTTCCGTACCAGCTCGTGCGAGCCATCTCCTACTAGGAACAAGCGCCTCAGCGGCCTCACCATCCTACATCCTACTTCGGGCTGATGCCCACGTGACAAATTGCTGCGTGCGTTGCCGTCACTGCTCTTTACTACGTAAGCTACTTCTACATACATAATTCTCGAGCATGCCTGTTGGTCTCTCTTATTAGTCATCATTTTGTCAGTCGATGCCGAGTGAGTAGTAAGCTCGTTTTCATGATTCGGGGGATTGTTTGTTTGGTGTGCTTTGTATTAATAATTTTTCTGGGTGGCGCGAGACGTTTGCTCCAGTTATAATAAGAATGGACCACATAGCTTCTTGTATAATCTCAGGCGTTGAAGGCTAAGAGAAGGTTGCGTTTGTGAGCTAAATTCCATTCAGCCGCTCTAAAACAGAAAGATAAACGATGTCCGAACCAAGGTATGTAGGGGATGACGTTTTCAGACGATGATGTGGCACCGTCGCGGCCAGAAAGGGGCAGCGAGTGCAGGCGCGCATACAGCAGGCATTGCAGGTAGCTGAATAGCCGCGGGCCTATGGGTCCGCGACACAGCAGCTTGCGCGGCCGAGCAGCGGATCGATGCATCACGTGACTGACGAGCAACATACTAACTAATGCGCAGAGGAGATATTGGCTTGATCGGCTTGGCCGTCATGGGCCAGAACCTGATCCTAAACGCCGCTGACCACGGGTACACGGTCGTGGCTTACAACAGGACAGTTTCGAAGGTGGACCGGTTCCTGGAGAACGAGGCGAAAGACAAGTCCATCATTGGCGCGCATTCTGTGGAGGAGCTGTGCGCGAACCTAAAGAGACCAAGACGGGTGATTCTGCTGGTCAAGGCCGGTTCTGCCGTGGATGCGTTCATCGAGCAATTGCTTCCACACATGGAGCAGGGCGACATCATCATTGACGGTGGTAACTCCCACTTCCCTGACAGCAACAGACGCTACGAAGAGCTGAAGCAGAAGGGAATCCACTTCGTGGGCTCTGGTGTGTCCGGTGGTGAGGAAGGTGCCCGTTACGGCCCTTCGTTGATGCCTGGTGGTGCCCCTGAGGCGTGGCCGCACATCAAGGAGATCTTCCAGTCGATTTCGGCCAAGTCGGACGGCGAACCATGCTGTGACTGGGTTGGTCCTGCTGGCGCTGGTCATTACGTGAAGATGGTGCACAACGGTATTGAGTATGGTGACATGCAATTGATCTGTGAGGCGTATGACATTATGAAGAGATTGGGTGGCTTCACAGACAAAGAGATTGGCCAGGTCTTCGCTGAGTGGAACAATGGTATCCTGGATTCCTTCTTGGTTGAGATCACAAGAGACATCCTGCTCTACGATGACATAGATGGAACGCCACTAGTCGAGAAGATCCTGGACTCGGCTGGCCAAAAGGGTACTGGTAAGTGGACTGCCATCAACGCTTTGGACTTGGGCATGCCAGTGACTTTGATCGGCGAGGCCGTCTTCTCTCGGTGCCTATCCTCGCTCAAGGATGAGAGAGTGCGTGCTTCCGAGTTGTTGAGCGGCCCTGAAATCCCTAAGGATGCCGTCAAGGACAGAAAGCAGTTTGTCGACGACTTGGAGCAGGCTTTGTACGCTTCCAAGATCATGTCCTATGCCCAGGGCTTCATGCTAATGAGAGAGGCAGGTAAGAACTTTGGCTGGGAGCTAAACTTCCCTGCAATTGCTTTGATGTGGAGAGGTGGCTGTATCATCAGATCTGTCTTCCTTGCTGAGATCACCAGGGCATACAGAGAAAACCCTTACTTGGAGAACTTGTTGTTCAACAAGTTCTTCTCTGACGCTGTTACCAAGGCTCAGCAGGGCTGGCGGAGAACCCTCGGCTTGGCGACCACCTACGGTGTTCCTACTCCGGCCTTCTCTACCGCACTTGCCTTCTACGACGGTTACAGATCTAAGAGATTACCTGCCAACTTGCTACAAGCCCAGCGTGACTACTTTGGCGCGCACACTTTCCGCGTGCTACCAGAGGCTGCCAGTGCTCAGTTGCCAGTAGACAAGGACATCCACATCAACTGGACTGGTAAGGGAGGTAATATCTCCGCTTCCACTTACCAGGCTTGATCCCAGATGCGTTCATACGGTTATAGTTCTTTCTAAAAGAAGTAAACAGCAGTTGTAATATCCTCAAACGAGTCTGTACAGTTTTTCAGAATTATATCATCATCCCTTAACGTTTTATTTTACCTTATGCAATGTATGTGCATCTGGTTTTTTTCGGACGTCAGTCGATCTGTGTCAGCGACACAAAACCTGGCGACGTTCACCGCTAGCCGCGACCCAGCTACATAAAAAAGATGGCATCTATCACTGAGCTAATCACTAGTTAGCACCCACCTAATTCTCAGATCCAAGGACAGAATTGATCTTATTGGAAGGCAGATGATGACTGAGGAGGATTCCTTTCTTTATTTGGAAGAGCAGGACAGGATATACTCCAGAGACCCTACCTTTGAGTCTGTAGGCCCGAAACCATTCCAGCAGCAGAATGCTGTGCCCCCACTTCCACCGCTACCGACACTGCCACAATATCCTATGAGAGGCACTGATTCAAAGTCTCTTTTAGGGAGGGTCAAACATATGCTATTCAAAAATCCATATGGGAATGGCCCGGGCGGATTTCCCATCCCCGGAGACCAAGTCCCAATGGAGCTTCATACTCAGCTCAAAAAGCAGGAACAGCTCTGGAAAATCATTAAAGAGAAGCCGTTTGATCCGGCAGTTGGCCTGGCCGCTACTCCTCCATCACGAGGTAGCAGCGGTGATACATTTTTATCTGGCGGCGCAGATGTATCTCCCCGGCGTCAGCCACCACCACCAGCTACGCGGCCGGCAAAGGCGGTATCCGGATTAATGAACAACAATAAGGAGAATGAACCCGCGGCGAAATACTATCATTCTGGAGCATTGCAATCGGACACAGAACAAAATTCGACCGCGGCACTCGAACTGCTAACCAACAAAATACTAGGTCATAGAAAAATAGGACTTAAGAAGATACAAGATCGTTTAAACGAGATCGCAGAAAAGAAGTTTGCTGTTAACAAGCTCTACGGCAAATTGACACAAGAATTCAACATATGGTCCAACGATGTCGTGGAGAGCGAAGAAGGCTTGCGGTTGGTGGAGGAGTTACAGCGCGTGTTGAAACTAGACATGCTGATGGAGAAGAATTCCGCACAAAAATTCAGAGACCTTGCGTTTGGTTTGAACTTTATTAAGTTGAGGGAGGATCAAATGCTCTTGGCAAAGAAAGAGCTTAACAGTGACATTCGGAAATATGAAAATGTCAGGACCAAGAAGGGTGAATACCACGAAGAAACATCGTACTGGAAGGAAATAGTTAATACAAAACAGAATTCGTTGGCAGAGGTCACCATCCTTTACCAACAAGCGTTGGCAAAGACAATGCGTGAGCTATTTACGCTATCGTGCGTTACATTCTATGAAAACTGCACCGAAATGAAGGAAGCATGTAAGCAGTTTTTCTCAGATTCCATGGAATATTTAGCCGGCTCACTCGGGGACGAATATGTGGATGAGTATTTGGACGAATTGCGCAAGAGAAGAGCTGACAAGAAATGGGCCAAGCTCAGTTTTGAGGACAAGAACAATCCAAACAAATTAGCGGAACTCATTGGAAACATGTACAATGGAGACGACTCTCTACTAAGTAACGTTCCTAAAAAACACTTTATTAAGTTTTCTGCAGAAGCCATTTTAAAGGAAGAGTTTGATCCTGTGTTGAAAGAGAAGGAACCCAAGTTACACTTTGGAACTGGACTTGATGAGGATTGGTCCCAGTTTCCAACTGAGAAATATAATGGCATCGCAAGCAACAAGTATTTTTTAGAGCGACAAGCAGAATCCCTTCGTAACCTTGATTCCCACGGCAACGCCGTGCAGAATCGTAGCACTGATTCGGCAAATAAGGGCAGCACAAGAACTTTAAGAGGCATTAATCCGAAATATACGCGGCCACCTGCTCAGCCCTTGGCTACTACGAAGGAAGAAGAGGAAGCAGAGGAATCACCTAAGCCATCTGTGGTTACTCAGAGTAGTGTCTACAAGACATTGAGACCATCCAGCCAACAACTGAAACAACCTGCAACAGAAAAATCCTATCAAGAAGTGGTTATGAAATTCGGATCTGATATCGCACGTTCTTTGGACCTACGCTTCAAAGAGGCCGAAGAAGAATTGAACACGAATAAGTGGATTAGTACACGAACAGACGGATAAGTAAAAGACGGATGGACTACAGTGGTAGCTGCAGAAACATGCCGATCCAATACCACATCGCCGACATGTAAAATTATACGTCTCATCGTTTCACCGTGTATTACAGCAAAGTATATATGACAGGCCTTGAGGAAAAATGCTGTATCGTGTATCAACATTGTGGATTATTTGGTATATACAGGAAGAAACAAAGCTCAACTAGTGAAGAACTTCTTCGACAGTTCATAAGTCGATATCATTATGGCGCAACTTGGTGCAATCTTCATCACCCTAGGTAATAGACCGGTATATAGCGCTCTAATACCTTCTGATTTTCTAATAGCATTCAAATATGAGAACATGCGTCTTGAATCATCAGTCTTAGTAACGTTTTTGCCCACTTTTAGTTGTTGCGGGTTCGCAATTGCGATCTGCATGCGGGTCTTGCCTACGTCAAAAGGGTGTGTCACAAGCGCTGCTACAGCACCGCCCATACTACCACAGGCAAAACTGCCAATGAAGTGGTCCCAGTTTGATGCATGCTGTGCTCCAGTGTGATGTGCCCAAAACTGAGTCTTGCAGAACTCGTATGTTCCCCAGTAGATTGCACTGAAGGGCACATCTCTCCATAAGGTGATCTCCAACCCCTTGAATAGCGCACGGTACCCCAACGTGGAGACCTCATGTCGCATCTCTCGCAGGAGATCACCTATCAGCGACAGAGTCGGCCCTGTGTTTCTTGCGCGGGGCACACTCTGGAGCCGCGTGCGCAACAGCTCCAACGGCGCAATAGTAGTCGCGGCTAATATCCGCGCAAATGCTCCACATACCAGCGGATTTGCCACCGGTAGCCGAGATGCCAAGGGTGAGTTGTCGCGCAGCGCCTCATAGCCAGAAAAGTAGACCACGTTAGCAGGCACCGCCATCACAAGTGTAATCCCCAGCCCTCGCCACAGCGTCGGTAGGCCCTCTAGATGGGCTATCTTCCTCAGCCCCTCCATCGTCCCTTGTAGCCGCGCTGCCGGCTCTCGGCAGCCCACATGTGCGAAACACTCGTCCTGCCAGAACACTTTTCCTTCAGGTTTCGATAGTTGCCCTGTGCATGTACAGCTTGGTAGCATTTCCTGCTGCTGGAGCCGTATACGGACTACATCCAGTGGTGTTAGAATCAGTGACGTTACCAGCGAGCCAGCAGAGGCGCTCACCATGCGTTCTTTCAGCGTAACCTTCTTTCCGTTATCCTTACTCATCGCCTCCAAATATGCACTTTGCAGCGCCAACACCGTCCAATAGTACTACCACTTCCTTTTAGCCTACCTTGCCGCTCGAGAGTAACCTATGTCGTGATCGAAGCTTCCTTGGTGGCTAGTATTTTGCTTTGTATAGGACTTCGTTTTACTGTGCGCTAAAATGTTGTCGGGGCCCGAAAGCCGTTGTACGGCGTCAGCGTTGATGTGCACCCCGTGGCTATTTAAATAATATACTATATAAATACTAAAACTATTAAGTATTAATCATGATGATGTGGAATCAGTATTTCAGTAAGATGTAGCATCAGAGTTGTCCAAGGGGACCTCTGGGCTTTCCTCATATAGTCTTAGGACCATGGAGGTTATCCGTTTCAGCTGGAATTGTAGTAGTTCGTCGACAGTTGCCATATTGATCTGGGTCTTCTCACCGCGCTGGAATAAAGACATATCAAATTCATCCTCTTCCCAGTTCATGTACTCATCAATGCTATAGCAGTCGTGGGTCAGATACTCTTCGTGGACAATATGTATGGGAACATTTTCTATCCACTGGTTAACCTTCTCGCGGTGGGGCATGTTCAGCGCAGCGCGAGGATTGAAATAGGCCGGAAAGCTCGACTGTGGGACATCATAGGGATCATAAGTCTTGGTCATGGGGACGTTGGAAAGGTTGGGGTTCCCAATCATGGAACTGTTAATTGGTATTGGGGTGCCGACACCGTTTGAATAACTGTGCCATGGAGATAAATAGTTCAGATCTGGGAAAAACTGCGGACTGTTGTTGAATATAGGGGGATTATCTAGTAGCTGTTCCTTATTCTGGATTGGATGCATCATGAAACTGGAAGATGGTTCGTCGACGTTGTTGATTTGTTGTAGCGGAGTCTCGGTGACGGTCTCCTGAGCGCGCTTCTTGCCGAACACATTGTCCTTCCTCGGCGTGTCAAACTTCTTCCTACCATTACCAGCAATCATAGACGATCTTCTATCATGATCGAAGTTCATGACGTCTATGTTGGGGATAAGTGGTTTTGTCTTTCTGTACTGATGCATCTGGAAGAAGGTGCTATACTTTTTTGTATATAGTATTCTGAATTGCCTGGAGGCAGCCACGGTCTTTTATATTCTAGCCCATTCTATTTGTGTACAAAGAATACTGTCTATTGACGCTCTGCTCCTGTGGAGCGTCAGCGTCAGCGTCGGTATTACAATTATAAAAATGGAAAAAGTTACTTCGTACGCCGTTTCTTGAGCATAACCGTAGCATCTCTAATTCTTCTGCCTAATTTCGCGCCTTTGTCAGCGTCAATAAATTTTGTGGGAAAGAATTCGACCAATGTAGACTGTGTACCCTTGCTTCTGCGCTTGTTCAGTTCCCTGATAAGCGGAATCAGAACTTCGTCTGCTTTCTCCGTCGGCCACCCGAGGGTATTACCAAGAAAAGTTCTCAGGCTGTCTAATTCCGGCAGCCCCCATACAAATTTGGTCGTATCGTGGTCCACCTGGGGGTTGAGGTAAGCATCGTTTACCGCTGCACTGGGGAAATCCTCGCCCAAAAACACACCATTTTTAATCAGCTTTTTCCGTAGATTCCTTTGGAATGGAGACTCCTTCTCCAGAACGCTTTTCCGGAACTGCCCCTCATTGTACCATGTGCGGAACTCTTCCAGGGTGTTGTAATTTGCAAGTATTTCTACACCAGAGACTGGCCCGATTCCCTTAATGCCATTCGTATAATCACTACCCATCAATTGCGCAAGCGCGATGAACTTTGCTCGATCTAGGCCTAGTTCTGCCAAGATAGTTTCCGTATTGTAGTACTCAACATAGTTCTTCTCCTGGAACATATTTTTGTAGACTTTTGAGCCTCCAAATAGGAAAACATCGCTATCATCTGTTATAATGCCATCTATCAACTTCAGCCGTAAAAGCTCTGCACACTGAGCTTCTGCTTCCATAGGCGCCGTCAGGTATGGGATGCCAAATATCGAGAGTAATTGTTGAATATCTCTAACCATATCTGGTGTAACTTCATCAGCGTCACGCTTATCCCTCATGTTTTGTTCGTATAACTCATCTTCAATAAATGCAGTGGCCACAATAGAAGGGTCTAAAGTGTGTTTGAAGCGATTGTAGTCTGCTTGTTCTTTCCTTAACTGTTCGACTAAAACCTCTTCTTCTTCTTCGGGGAAATCGTACGTGAAAGTAGGTTCTTTGTCCGAACTTTGCGTTGTATCCTTAGGCAAATCGTCTGCTATGGGGCTCAGTGTATGCATTGGCTCTATAGATTCCTTAGTAGGTTGAGTGAGTTCTTCTAATCCATCCGATTCACCATCAATTTCTCTATCTGGTGCTTCAGGTGATACATTCTGACCAATGATCTCTGAGGCGGCAGTTCCTGAAAAGAGACCGAGCTTTTCATCCTCAGTAAAATCCCTAGCCTCTTTGTCTAAAACAAAGCCGGTAGAAGTATGCGGATTAACTGTAGGCTCGGAATTAAACCAGAGAGGCACTGTTGGTGCACTTTTGCGTGGTGCAGGTCTTGTTTTGCCATCATCGGAGTGCTCTTCTGTAGAGACCTTATTATCGAAGAGGAATGAGCCATTATCTAGGCTAAATCTGGGCACAGACGGTACATTGGGTATTATTCCATCATCTACTTTAGAATTTATTTTCTCTCGCACAATATCAGCAGTATTGTCAGAATGGGAAAACTGCGTATCGTTTCGAGCACCATCCTGTCGGGTGATTTCTCTTGCTTTGGATGCATCCACTAAAGGTTTGTCTCCTCCAGCTTTATCTTGACCTTCTGACGGCCATGCTTCGTTACTATCGAGAACTGGTTCCTGCCAACTATTCTCTGATATGCGATGCTCAACATCTGTAAATTTACCAGTGGTTCTCTTTAGCTCCTCCATATGTTTTGTTTCTTCTATGTAATCCAGATACTCTTGATCAGAATCAGTACTATTCTCATCAATAAAGTGTATCCTTTTGTCATTCCGCCGTGGTTTCGTACTAGTTCTCACAGGTCTATCCAGAAAAGATTGACTGCCGGTAGAACTTCCTTCTATCACTGTTGTAGGAAGAGCTGACGCCCTCAAGGAGTAATCGGTTACCTTCTTTTCTTGTTTAGGCGCCACATCAACATCCTCCCATTCAACATTGTCATCATCACTGTTCTCGACGTCGTCTCCAGTCTTATTAGCTAGCGCTGGACGCGTCGGCGCGATAACTGCGTCGTCAAGAAGAATGGCCTTGCTAGCCTCTGATCCGTCATATTCTCCAAGACTCATTGCCCAGCCCATTTCAGTTTTAACAAGTGTATATTCCTTTTGTTTCTGGCCTGCAACCCTGCTGCGGGAATGTTCTAAGTCTAACTTTGAAAGACCACCATCGTGGACGCCCGTTGTATTCATTAGCTTTTGGGTATAAAAGTTCCTCTTTTTAACCATTTCAATCTGGAAGCGTGAGAAATCCATGCTATCTGTGAATATCTCCTCGAGCTGTTCCTTAGTGTAACCCATTCTTAATCTCGAACGTAAGCGGAGTGTAGAGAGAATAAGATATTGGGTGGCATTTGGAAGTTCGTCAAATTCTTTGGATGCAGGATTGATTGATTCCAAATCAATGCCATCTAGCTCATCAAGATGTTCGATCACAGCCTTATACTCTTCGGTCGACATTATACGTTCATCGTGCTCATCATATAGGAAACCAGGAATGTTCGGTAGTTCATATTCATCAGACGGGCGGAAGATAACAGGGCCCTCAGATACGGACTTGCTGCCACCCTTAACTCCTGTGCCTCCACTTTGCTGTACTTGTAGCGCCAACAGCTTGCGAGCTGTTACGGCTGCATTCTCGCGCTTGCCCTCTCGCCTCTCCTTCCTCTGACGAATCGTTTCCCTCTTAAGAGGTGGAACACCGCCATCAAAAACGAATACAGGCTTGATACCAAAGTATAGCAGCTTGCATATACGGCGGAAAAACCCGATTATATGGGCACCCTTCAACCTATTACCATTCTTGTCCCTCGCTGCCTTCAGAAACTGATATATCCATATGGATGCATCAACAGCCATACGAGTATTTGATAGAGACTCAAGCTTTACAGGTCGTGCAGTTGGTCCCACAATATCCCATAGCGCATGTACACCCATTCCGGATATCTGTAGTGCTTCGAGTCAAAGTGTTGATATTAATCCGATGGCCATCGGCGAAGATGCTCTCTACATTATCCAATAGCTCAAAAATACCAAAAATAAATGTTCCAACTGAGGATCGAACTCAGGACCTTTGCCGTGTGAAGGCAACGTGATAGCCACTACACTATTGGAACCCTTCTTGAAGGAATATATTTGTAATGATAGCCATGAGGGACTAGCTCAATCAGACGCCATCGTAATATGCAGTTCAGAGGATTTGACTGGTGTGATATATGTATATAACCATATTGCAAATATTGAACAGTACAGTAGTCCTGCTTTAATTGCAATGCAGAATCACGTGATTAAATGAGCTCCTCCTCGACACGTAAGTCGTATTTGTTCTTGCTGCTATTCGGAACCCTCGTTAATTACGCAGAATGACGGACTCAGATTCTCTAGCGTAGTCCTGGAGCCATTGCTTTATCTTTTGGCACGCAGCCTGCTATTTGTGATTTGCTGATCTAATATCGTAGCATTTGAGCGCCTGCATGTTTGAGAGGGCAGCACACCCAGATCAATTACTAGCAGAAAGGAAAACTAAGGATAATGGCTTTATATATCTAGAATCTTTAGTGATGTATCATACCTCGTATCCTGGCAACAGCATGCGAGTGTATGCATGATGTAGACGAGTCTGTGAAGCATGGTAAATCTTGCGCAATTCAGTTGAATTGCTTCAAGAGAGCCTCACCTAGACGGCCTGGAGACTCGACAACCGCGACACCGGCCTCACGTAGGGCGGCCTTCTTGGACTCGGCATCAGTACCAGAACCCTCAACGATAGCGCCAGAGTGACCCATTCTAACACCCTTCATCTGTCCGGCCACAGTACCAGCAATAAAGGAGGCAACAGGCATAGGGTTGGCACGAGTCTGGTTGTATGCCTTTAGGAACTCAGCAGCCTCGATCTCAGCCTTACCACCGATCTCACCCAATAGAATAATACCCTCAGTGACACCATCTTCCATGAAAAGCCTCAACGCATCGATGAAGTCAGTGCCTGGGAAGGCATCACCACCGATACCGATCACGAGCGACTGGCCAAGACCCACAAGCGAGGTTTGCTGCACGGCCTCGTACGTGAGGGTGCCCGACTTGGACACAATGCCGATCTTGCCGGGAGTGAAGATCTTCGTGGGCTGGATGCCGATCCGAACATTGGAGCCCGGGTTGATGATACCCGGACAGTTTGGACCGACCAAACGCGTCTTGTCCTGTGTCCTCAGCATCTCAGCGATGTATAGCATGTCGTGCTGTGGAATACCCTCTGTCACACACACAGCTAGTGGCACCTCCGCCTCAATAGCCTCCCGGATAGCGGGCGCCGCGATTGGAGGAGGAACGAAGATCCCCGTAGCAGTGGCCCCCGTCTCGCGCACAGCCTCCGCAACACTGGCAAACACCGGCTGGCCTAGGTGCACCTGGCCGGCCTTCTTGGGGTTGGTCCCTCCGACCACCTGCGTACCGTACTCTTGCGAGATCTTGGCGTGGAACGTCGCCTGCTTACCCGTGAACCCCTGGAAAATCACCTTGGTGCCCTTGGGCATTAGCAGGTTCTTGATGGTTTTGTCATATGGTGTGCTTTCGCGTGAGAAGCAGCGACGGGATACGTGTCTGAACATGGGGTATGTGTGCAGTCGGCTCTTGATTTAACAGTTGTACCGGTCCGAAATGAATGGAGAAAACCTTCTCTCCTATGTTTGCGTTGTGTTATTGCGAACTGCGCTCCTTCTCCAGATTGCGCCTTGCGGGGTCGAGGACTCGCCTTTTATATGCTGTATGTACGTATGCGGATTAAAGCTTACTCTGCTTCCTCATCCAGATTCCGACTGTCGCCGAGAACTACGAAACCCCTGCGAGAGAGCGCGGTGGGGCGCGGCGCGCGGAGGGGAGAGGAACGACCGCCGGACGTGAGGTAGTGTGCAATGCCTGACGGACGCTGGCTCTGGCGCTGCGGAATAGATTGCGGAATACCGATCTTTGGGGTTGGCCTGGCGAACTCGGTGCCGACAAGTCAATCACGTGACCGTAATTAGGCCCATGTGCTATGATCATTATGTACGTATATATGCCGTTGAACGACACTTATCACGTGACGGCGGGTGTCAAGAGGACCATGCATCTGGCGATGCAGTAGCACCACTCTAGTCGCAGGCGGTCGATAGCCAGCATGGACGACGAGCGCGAGATGTCGGTCGAGATGGATGTGTCTATAATGGACCCAATTCCCACGACTGAGGGGAAGGTGACGAAGCCGGAGATCGCGGGCGCGGCCGCTGGCCAGGGGAAGAAGGTGCCGCAACATCTGCTGGAGAAGCGCCGGCTGGGGCGAATCAAGGCTGCTGAGGAGTTTGCACGGAAGCTGAAGAAGATTGGGATCGAAAAGCAGGATAATTTACACATCTCGCAGACCGGTCTGTTTCGGCCACTGCCGTTGATCAACCAGAAGAACTACTCTTCTGACTACCTGCGGAAGGATGACCAGATCTTCTCGATGCGCGAGCGTAAGAGCTTGCGGAGCGGGAATGTGAATCCGGTGAATAGCAGCCAGCCGCCTACCTTGCTGGTGGAGGCCGGGGACGACGATCTTAAGCTCAACGGCGACGAGGACGGTATCGATGACACGGAGGACGCGAATACCATTGTTATTCACCCTGGCTCCCGTTCTCTGAAGATAGGGCTCTCTACGGACGTATTTCCGTTGTCAGTTCCGAGTTGCGTAGCGGTTGCGCGGCGTGCTACCGAACGCTTGGCGCCCCAAAAGCGCTATGACAAAAACGAAGACTTCATGGAGCACCTGCAGCAGATCCAGTCCGACTTCAAGGAACGTATGCGGTACTATAAGCGGAAGATTATACCTAATTCTCACGAGCAGGTGCTGTCTTATAACAGCAGGTCGCAGCCGGAAAAGATTCCCGAACATAATGACCTGCATAGAATCGAATGGATCAAGGATGCACCGGAGGGGACCAGATATTACGGCGAAGGTGCGGAGCGTTGTCTTCCCGAGAACTTTGTTATCCGTTATCCATTTTCTAATGGGGCCTTCAACGTGGAGTGCCCTGATTATAGTTCTCTTCAGGAGCTCCTGAACGACGTCACAAAGCTAATAACGTTTGCCCTATCTGAGACCAAACTGGGTATAAGCAAGTCGCAGTTCCCCAATTATAAAGTTATATTAATCATACCGGATTTGTTTGAGAAGAATTACGTTGAACAGATGATAAGACTATTATTGTCCGAGATGAACTTCCAAGCCGTGGCTCTGATCCAGGAATCTCTTGCGACCTGTTACGGCGCTGGTCTTTCGAATTCTACCTGCGTCATAGATATAGGAGCCTCTGAAACGAAAATCTCCTGTGTCGACGAGGGCCAGGTCATTCAGAATAGTTGTATGAGACTATCCTATGGTGGTGATGATATTACAAGGTTATTCGTCGAGCTACTGTTACAGTCTAACTTTCCATATCCCGATTGGAATCTGAATTCAAGACAGGGCTGGATATTGGCCGAACAGCTGAAGAAGACCCACATTACGTTCCAAGATGCTGATGTAGCTGTCCAATTATTCAACTTCTTCAAGCGTGAACCTAGTGTGCCAGGCGCAGAAAAGTTCGAGTTTAAGTTATTCAATGAGGTCATGATAAGTCCAATGGCATACTTCTATCCGAAAATCCTCTCTTTCCTCAAACCTGCAACCTCTTATAACAAGTATATGTCACAACAGCTCCCGGAATCTCGTGATCCCTATACTTACAAGCCCGATAACCCAAAATCTATTGCACAAGAGAGTGCACTCACCGGCAAAGTTTACACTGATATCAACAAAGATCTGGATATTATCCGTAAGCTTGTCAGTATCAACGATGAAGTAGAGGCACTAGCCTCAGGACCGTCTGAGAGAGCCTCGGAAGATACCATTAAGCCAGATTCGAGGCGAGCCAGCAACTATATGCCCTTGGATAAAGCTATCATTGAATCCGTTACGACTGCTTCTGTTCTGCTTGGTGACAACATGTCAAAGTTAGTTAATTTCTACTCCAACCTGTTAGTGATCGGTGGTTCTTCTAAAGTTCCCGGTCTGGATTTAATACTGACTGATAGAATTAATATCTGGAGGCCCCGTTTACTGAGCGTTTCTACTCTTCCGGTGGTATACAAGAAGGTTAGTGAGATGGTAAAACAAGTTGAAAATGAAATTAAAAAGAATAACCCCGAATCTGAAGAAGAAATTGCACAAAGCAGGAAAAAGCTGATCAAGTCAATTAAGATTGAATTGGAGAATTATTGGGAATCTGTGGATCCTTATGAGCATGTTTATCCTATCACTGTCCTTCCGCCACCAAGGGAGATGGACCCATCAATGCTGACGTGGAAGGGCGGGAGTGTATTTGGAAGAATTAAGCTTTGCGAAGAATTGTATATTACAGCAATGGATTGGGAGATGCTTGGTAGCAGAATTTTGAAGTACAAATGTATCTTTGACTACTAGATAAAACGGTATACAACTGTAAGATTTAGTTTATAGGTAACCTGAATATAATCGGGAGTGACATACAACTGGTATTTGCTAGTTGATTTTCAAACAGATGAACCGATAAATATCTATCTCAATTAACTAGCATTAGCCACCACTAATGGGGAAGTTCCTTAACCGTATAACTAATTGTCATGATTTAAGAGTGCGTACAAACCTCTGCTTTTGCTGTTCGCAGGGCTAGTACAGGTATCCTGGCTGGTAATAGATTGCCTGTGGGTGTTATTCGTGCTTTGCTTAACTGTCGCTGGTGCCTGTTGCTCATCTGTCGTGGGTTTAGTGGACGAAGGAATTTCACTGTTGTTACAAGTGGAGGATTCTGGGATCGCTGAAATGGGACGCGGAGGAACGTGTGCAGTGGTGACTGCACTACCTGATGTAAAAGAACCTGAGCTGGACTGAAAAAGTGGGAGAATATACTGAGAAGACAGAACTTGTTGGGGCGGGATAGTGCCATAAGGAAAATATGGCTTATATGTGATTGAAACCTGACCTGGTCCACGACCAGCGTTATTCTGAGGGGCGGGGGCAGGTAGTCGATTTTGCAGAACTGTTGGCGGTAGAGTAGCAGGGCTCTGTGGGGCAAGAAGCATGTTGTTCCCGTCAGCGCTCCCTCTCGTGGTAGTGGACAGCAGAGGCAACAGCTGCGACGGTGGAGAGTCTTTACGAGAAGGAGAGAAAAGCCTTTTGTCTTCGGAAACTGGAGGATTTGAAGTTTGATGATGCAAATCCTGTCGAGAGTCGATACGAGATACGGGGCATGACGCGTGAAATGGTGAATTCGTTCCAGCCACATTAGCATGCGGCATATTTCCCTCATGAGCGTGTATTGGGGAAGAACTAGTAGAAGTGGGTTGGGGTAGCGCTGGTATTTGCAGTGCTGCAGGTGCAGACATCGGTGCAGGTGCCAGAGGGTCCATCAAGACACTCATATGCCGTTTCTTTGAAATTGACGAAGAAGAACCCTTAGCAAACGGATCCAACATTAGGTATGGGGAATTGTGGAATCCCTGAGATATCGCACCTGGAATACTCATGCCTGGCTTGCTAATAGGATACGCGTCGTAAGTCGTGGACATTCCAATGGATCCAGAGCTGTTGTACGGTAGGAAATTTGTACCAGTTGAGGGCGGTGCAGAAACTGCATACGTACTTTGAGGATGGGACTGCCGCTGTGAGGGCGTTGGCGGGAGCATATGAAGTTGAATCTCCGCATGTCTTTGTAATTTCATCAGTATTGTGGTTCTAAATGCCGCAATCTCCTGGTTGAGGTGTTCCAAGGTGCTCTCACGGGTACCAGTAGGCGAGCGCGCATGGCTAGGAGAAGATATGGCATCATGAGAACTTCCACTAGGATTACCTAGTTGGTTAGACGACCGACTGCTTCCCCCAGACGTGGAACACACCGAGCCGCTTAGTTCATTAGATGATGAGGGCGACGAAATATGCATCGCCTTCTGCACAAGATCAAGTAGCTTCATCATATCGAGGTTTGTGGCACGTAGATCCTCAATTGCACTATTCGGCAGACGTGGGAATGTGATCACTCCCGAAGTATGTGGCTTTTGCTCTAGAGGGAACCGCATATCCGGATACGCCTGCACCTGGCCCTGTGAGTGCTGCGGCAGAGCGTCTGTATAGGGAGGCTGGTAAACTGTGGCGTTATAGTACTTCTCCGCTGACTCAATAGAGTGTACGCGCCCGGCTATCGAACTGCCGCCAGCTCCCAAGTCTTGTTGAGAGCTGTACTGGGACGCCAGGCTTTGTGCAGAGTTGTTCCTCGAAAGCAGCACCTGGTTCTTCGAAGACCGCCGCTTAATAGATTTCAAAGATTCCTTGTCACCTTTTCGGAAGCAACCCATACTGTGCCGGAACTCCCACAGACTGATTGCCTCATCTTCATCCTGGGACGTGCCCTTAGCGGAACTCGGCTTGTGGTCACTCACCTTGTGGAACCCGTACATGTTCAGTTGGCGCACAAATGAGGCTACGTTGGTGTGCTTGAAGAAGGTTGCCAGTGCCTTGGAGAACTTCTCGTTGGGTTTGATGAGGAATGAGTTCTGGGACGCAGACCACCAGATCAGATCTTTCATATTATCATCCTCCAACATGCTATACAACTTATGGATGAACGCAGTATTATGATGCTGTCCATGCTGGCTCTCGCCTACTCTCCCGGCGCGTTCTTTCGGATCTTCCAATTGCGCCATCTCCAAGTTATGCTGCTCCGTCGACGTCGCCTGTAGTTGGCGCGTCGAACCATTCACAGGTCTCTCAACGCACGCAGACAACTTTCGTATCTGTTCTGGACCTCCTTGTTAATGTATGCGATGTAGCCGATGCGATGCACCTGACTGGTGTAATGGGATGTATGCTTCCCCACTGCTCGCTGTTGTATGACCTTGACTAGCTCTCCCGAGTTCACACTCACTTCAAAGCTGAGATACAGGATAAAACACCTCACAAAGAGCTAGAAAAGTATCTAATAAAAGGTGGTAGACTCCACCAGATGCAAGATTCAAGGTGGTTTGCATTATACTGAAAAATTGTTACTCCGATGCTCTAGTGGTTTCAAAAATTGGGCTGAGCCGCGACGCATAGCTGTGATTCTCGGCATGGTCGTGCGCCGCTCGACAGCATCTCGCGCAGCGTGGCGGCGGGACCGCAGCCAAGGCCGGATCGACAGATGGACTCTTTTGCGTTCATGGAGAGCGTCACGATTGGAGCAAGATCTGCAGCTGGCGCAGCAGCGGGAACGGCCTAGGCTAAAAGTATATAGATATAGGGTAGTATATGTATGCGCACGCCAAAGATGGCGACTTATAGTTTACAACCGCTGGATAACGGCATTTGTGAACGAGGAGGTGGAGGCAGTACCGGCAAGATCCCCAGTACGGTTCTCACGGCCAGACGCTATGGTGGATAGCACGGCCTTCTCGATGCGGCCTGCGTGCTCGTGCAAGCCCATGTGATTCAGCATCATAACGGAGGAGAGCAGCAGAGCGGTGGGGTTCGCGCGGTTCTGGCCAGCGATGTCCGGCGCCGAACCGTGGACGGCCTCGAAGATGGAGACCTGGTGCCCGATGTTGGCGGAGGGGGTGAGGCCCAGCGAGCCGGCAGACAACCCACTGTTCAAGTCGGATAGAATGTCACCGTACAGGTTAGGGCAGACGGCCACAACGTCCTTGTATGCCTCTGGCTTCGTGACCACGTTGAGCACGGTGTTGTCGAGCAGCTCAGTCTGCAACTCGATGTCCGGGTATTCGCGGCTCAGCTCCTGCGCAACGTTCACGAACAGCCCGTCGGCCAGCCGCTGGATGGTGGACTTGTGCACCACCACGACCTTGGGGCGCCCCACCGTTCTCGCGTACTCGAAAGCGTAGCGGATCACCCGCTCCGACGCATCGCGCGTGATCAGCTTGATCGACTGCACCACGCCCGGCGACACCACGTGCTCGATCCCGGAGTACTCACCCTCCGTGTTCTCACGGATCAGCACCAGGTCCACGTCTGAGTATGTCGTCTTGTAGCCCTCGATCGACTTCGCTGGGCGCACGTTCGCAAACAGCCCAAACGTCTTACGCAGCGTCAGGTTCAGCGACCGGTGGCCCTTGCCGATGGGCGTGGCCAGCGGCCCCTTCAGCGCCACTAGGTTCTTGTTGATCGACGCCACCGCAGGCTCAGGGATCGTCGTCAGCCCGTTCACCAACAGAGGTGTCACGTCGCAGTACTCCCATTCAACTGGCACGGATGCGGCCGAAAAGATGTCCTTGACCGACTGCGAGATCTCGGGACCCACACCATCGCCCTCGATGAACGACACCGTGTACTTGCCCGCGGCATTCGGCTTACCGGTGTACCGCCCAATACTGGGCTGCCGCGCAGACGCTAACCACCTGCGGCTTCCTTGCAATAGCTTCTGTCTCAGCATCTCTGGTGCTCCCTGCGCTCGTCGCGGCCTCGCAAGCCTTCTGACCGCCTATATATACCCTCGCTGAACTTGCTTCTCCCCCACGGGACGCCATCTTGCTTCGGAGCCGACTTCAAGGACCCTTGCGAAACCCGAACACGGCAAAGTCGCCCGTCACGTGATGATCTTCCAACATCGCCAGCTCTACGCTGCCGCATCAAGCTACCAGCCAGCAGCAGGCCTCCAAGCGGCTATGACGGGTCCTCTGGCTAGTGTGCGATGTTCGTTGTTCTCGTGTGCGGCGGTCGTGTTTGGCGAAAATGCGCGTTACGAGCTCAGCCAAGAGCACGAGAAGCCGAGCGGCTGTCAGGAAGGTGACTAGGAGCTGAGTAGCGAGATGCGCGACTACAGTGTGCGTCAGATTATCGGCGATGGGCAGTTTACGCGGCTGCAGGAGATGAAGGTGCTGTTGGTGGGCGCAGGTGGGATCGGGTGCGAGCTGCTCAAGAATCTGGTGCAGATGGGGTTTGGGGAGGTGCACGTGGTGGACCTGGATACCATTGAAATATCGAATCTGAACCGGCAGTTTCTGTTCCGACAACGGGACGTGAAGCGGGCGAAGGCGGCGACGGCGGTTGCGGCGGTTGGGTACTTCAGCTCGGGGCGCCTGGTGGCGCACCAGGGCAACATCACGGACGCGGCGGTGTTCCCGCTGGCGTGGTTCCGGGGGTTTGCGGCGGTGTTCAACGCGCTGGACAACGTTGCTGCGCGGCGGCACGTGAACCGGATGGCGCAGTTTGCGGGCATTCCGCTGCTGGAGTCTGGGACGGCGGGGTTTGACGGGCAGGTGCAGCCCATCGTTCCTGGGAAAACGGAGTGCTTCGATTGCACGGCCAAGGAGACGCCGCGGACGTACCCGGTGTGTACTATCCGCTCCACGCCGTCTCAGCCGGTGCACTGCGTGATATGGGCGAAGAACTTCCTGTTCCAGCAGTTGTTCGGAGAGGCGGCTGAGCCGCCAGCTGCGGAGGACCTGGGCACGGACGACCCCGCGGAGATTGCACGGATCAGACAGGAGAGCGGTGAGCTTGCGCAGCTGCAGGAGTGGGCACGGACGGGGGATGTTGCGCGTGTGCACGATGTGGTGGAAAAGCTGTTTGTGGTAGACATCCGGAAGCTTGCAGAAATAGAGAGTCTGTGGCGCACTCGTCCGCGGCCGGAGGCCGTTGAGGGCTTTGAACTCGGTCTTCCTTCGGATTCTGCGGACGCCAGTGCGTTGTGGGGGATCCAGGAGCACCTGAACCGTTTCGCGGCGTCGCTGCGGCGCCTGATGGAGCGCATGCCTAAGGAGGGGAGCATTGAGTTCGATAAGGATGATGCCGATGCGCTAGAGTTTGTCGCCACAGCTGCAAACATCAGGGCACATATCTTCCACATCAAGATGCTTTCTGTATTTGATATCAAGCAGATCGCAGGAAATATCATTCCCGCGATTGTGACAACGAACGCAATCATCGCGGGTCTGAGCGCTCTAGTTTCCTTGCGTGTGCTCAACCTGCTGCGTGTGGTGCCTAACGACCCATTGAATCTGCCAATGGCGTTCACGTCCATGGCCTCTAAAATATCTTCGAACAGGTACCTAGCTGCTCCGCGTCTATCACCGCCGAACCCCAATTGCTCCGTCTGTGCACATTACCAGCGGTGTGCGTTGACAGTTGGCGCAGAACGCTGCAAGAGCCTTTCCCTGGGCGAGCTCATCAAGGCAATCCAGGAGAAATATGGGTTTTCTAACGAGGTCTCCGTTGTCGATACTTCCACTAACCGACTTCTGGCAGACTTTGATTTCGACGACCTAAATGGCGTCACTCTGGAAAAACTAGAATTGGGCACAGGTAGTATCCTGACGGTTTCAGACGATGTGCCAAGCGAAAACGATAATACAGTGCGGAAACCAATAGAGTTTTACCTGGAACTCAATGATAGCACAACCGGTCTTGAACTTGTCGAACTGCCACATATACGAGTTGTTGATAAGGAAGCGGCGTCTAACTCAGATTCGACAGAGGCCGATGGGAAAACTGTAGAGGCGGACGTAGATATTGTTGATTCCTCTGGAGCCATAGTTATCCAAGATGAAGACGACCAGGCAGATGCTGCTAAGCGCAAGCACTGTCGCGATAGTGACAGCGACGACTCCACGTCCAAGCGCGCGAAGTTGGAAGCCGATGCCGCAGAGGTCCTAATACTTGACTAATGTATTACTATATGAACCTATTTACATCTTGCGACGTGCGTTGGCATATCGTTTTAGTACATCAATATCAAAATTAGGTAGTAAAAGTGTGACTAACCAGTAAACACTCGCGAGAACGCTGATATATTGTCCAACTAATACATGAAAAAAATAATACACATCTAGGATATAGAGATACTAATCGAATTCGTGGAACAAAAGGTAATTAATAGCACAGATGGTTGAAGGATATTTATCCTTAAACAAGACCTTTTGACCGGATAAAAATAACATTAGCACAGCAAATCACAATAAAACATTAAAAATGAAACAACTCCTTTTCAGCTTGATTAAACGCCAGACAAAAATATAGACATATTCAGCAATTACGATACTATACTTTACTTCATCCCTATGTTGCTGACCTAGAGCGGCTCCTTAGTTTCTGAAACCACGAGTCGCGCTTCTTCGACCTAGCGACGCGCTCTCCTTGGGAATCCTCATCGTAATACATATCGGCTGTAGCGTCATCGTCATTATCATTAGTCGCCTGTGAAAAGCCAGTGGCAAGATTCTGTTCCTGATTATTTTGCTCTGAAGCGTGTGCAGTCTTGGAAACCACAATTGTGGGCGTGGCGGATATGTCCGCTGACGTATCTAAGAGGTGCCCTATCGGATTGGCATTTGGATGTAATGTCCCGACGGTATTATAATCATGTGGCCTTGAGGAAACGATGTTTGGATCATATCGTTTCTCCGCCGCAGTAGGACTGTCAATAGACACTTCAGAGCTACCTTGCCACATTCCTGTGGCAGGTAGGGAGAAAGCTGGGTTAACAACCACAAAATCGGAGTTATTACTACCGGGAGAATAAACGTCCTGATACCCAATGCACTCCTCATCCTCATCATATTCCGACATACCTTCAGTATCACTTCCTAACAACAAATACTTGCCCATCCTAGGGGTTATGTTGTTGCGCCTGGCAGCTATCATATCCGAAGGGCTGATCGCAGAAGACAGCGATTTCGAGTGCGGCCTGTACCTATATCGCCTGCGTAGCTCCGGTGAGCCAGAGCGAGAATCTAGTTTCACCTGCTGCACCCATTGCTGTGGTGGCTGTTTCAAGCCAGCCAAGTGCTGGGACTGTGCTGGCCGCGAAAAACGCTGTTTCTGCTGTAGAATATGATCATGCTGTTGCGGTGACAAGTTCTGCTGTAGGTGCTGCGGCTGCTGCTGTAACTGCTGATGCTGTTCTTGCTGCTGCTGCTGCTGCTGTTGTGGAAAAGAGGACGATAGCATCTGTGGAGACGGTAGACTACTTGATAAAACTTGGGGTGCATTCGGCAGAGAGGGAGAAATTGTAGGAGAGGTCAATCTTTGCTGCGCTGTTACAAAAGGAAGTTCAGAAGCAGACCAAATATCAAGATCATGCACCTTTAATACACTACCAGTAGGAGTAAGTGGGATCGATATCGCGGGGGAAGGTGCATTCATATATTGGCTATCTCTCTCCCCAGGCCTGGATGCAGCCTTGGCTGCTATACCTTTGGTAGTCGGATTATTCATAACATCAGAAGCCAGCAAATTCGAGTTGGAATGAGGGCTTGAAGAATCAACCTCCTTGTTAGTCTTCAAGAGAGGCGCTGGTGAATTCATGACATGCCCACATTGGTTCATTTCATTCGTCACAGGTATAGGAACATCAGATGGCGCCTCAAGGCTGCAAACATGGGTCTTCAGGCCCTCTCCCATCTGTTGCTGTTTCTGCAACAGGGCCTGCTCATTTTTGGTGATCTTCAGCAAATGTGGTAGCAAACGGTAAGAATAGTCAATCAAAAATTCAATAACCAGTCTAGAAAGCTCGTATTCTTTGGGATCCATGTCGTGGTCGGGATGTGAGAGGATAGAAGGCTGAAATATTGCGGCCAAGTTCCTGGCCGACATTAGGTTCACTTCGGATTGCTGTGCGAAAAGCGAGAGAAGATCAAGCAAGTAAACTATTAGCTGCTTTGAGTCGTTGGATAACTCTGAGAACAAAACCTCATACTCATGGAGCGCAGCCTTTATGTCTCGGGTTAGCCGCTTGCGGTGGCGCCGCTGTCGGCGCGCCTCCTCCGCGTCTAGCGTTTCTTCTGCATCGGAAGTCGACGTCTTGGGGTCCGACAGCGCATTTTCACCCTCGCGCCCACTGTCGTCCTTCACCGGCGGCGGCCTGGTCATGTGCTTCAAGATGCGCACGCGCGTGCGCAAAGGCTCCCGGTATGTTTCGTAGTGCACAAGAGGGATTAACGGCTCGGTAAGGTTGTTCAAAAAGCGCCGTAGCACCGAAGCTGCATCGTGCACCGTAAAGCCATCCCAGCTCGTGAACTTCGTGCCGTAATGTGGAGGCGTCGAGAAAATGTATACCAGCTCCTTGATGCGCTTGCTGTTGCCCGCTATGCGGAAGATGCCTGACGTATACAGTCCACGCTGTTTTAGGAACGCCCCGCACTTCGCCACCACTATCGGAATCCGCCCAAAGTTTGCCAGCTCGCCCTGCACTATCACCTCTGCAGATGCCAGCGCAAGCGAGTCTGCAAGCGGAACCCCGAACACCTGCCCCTTGAAGTCGTTGCGGCTGTGGAGGAATGAATCCCGGTACGTCCGGAAGTCGCGCCCCGGCGCGCACGGCACCGCGTGCACCGATGCCGGCTTGCCCAACAGCGGCCGCTCCCGGCCGCTTATCGAGTCTGTCGAGATGCTCTTCGGGCTGTTCTTGAACTGCCGCCACCACGCCGCCAACTGGCTCTTCGCCGGCGACGTGGCCAGCGCGCCCTGCTCGCCCATCGCCGCCCCTCCCGCACTCGCTGTCCCCTGCTTCTGCGCCGCGGTCTGCACTTGCCGCTGCGTTGCTCTCTCTTGGACCTCGCTGCGTCCTTTACGAGCGCGTCCTGTAATGGCTACTGCTTTGTGTTGCCGGACTACTGAAACTACTAAACGTATATGTATAAAGTCGTCTGCAAAGAAAAGAAACTGGTCCTGCTTCGGGGGCTTAATTACTGTTGGCCGCCATTTCTTTTGCAGGCCGATGAAACAGCGCCGCGGCGCGGCAGAGCGCAAGGCTCAGTTCTTCAGCGCGACGTAGTTAGCTGGAAAGAGGCCTTCACGGCCATTATAGCGCCCCGTCCACCAACCGGCGGCGTCGGAGCGGTCCAGGATCTCGATGACTGCATTCGCAGGGAAGGACAGGTCGCCATCAGCCTGGGCTGCGAAATCGTACAACGCGATACATGTTTCTGGCGCAGCAGTGGTGGCAGGACTTGCACTGGAGGAGCCGTAGTTGGGCTCGGAGTAGGCTGGAGGGTCCAGGGGCGTGGACCGGAATGTGGCGGTAGGGGAAGGGGAAGACTCGGAGGCATAGCGTTTTTTGGTGAGCTCGAGCTTGTTGCGCGAGTAGCCAACACGGAAGTGGGTGATGGTCAGGGCGTCGGCCTGTTCGTCGACGTTGCCGCGTTTGGCCTCGAAGCGGGCAACGATGTCTGAAGCGAGGTCGAAGTACGGGATGCGCAGGTCCTGCATGGCGTTGTGGAGGGTGTAGAAAATGTTGAGTTGCATGTAGTAGAAGGAGACGAAGAGCGGGCGGACGAACTCAGCCTGGAGCGCGAAGAGCTGAGGCAACTCGGTCTTGAGGAGGTCGTTGTAGTAATCGTATTCCTGGCGCGCGACCTGGAGCTCCGCCTCGGCCTTGAAGAGCTTCTCCTCATCCTTGGTGGAGCGCTCCTGCTTAGACTCGTACTTACGGTGGGTGTTGAGGCGGCGGTCTAGGTCGAGCTTCTTGTGGTTGCGCTTGGTGGCCATCTTGCGCACGGCGCTGATGATCTTGAGCAGGTCCTGCACAGGACGCACGACCTTCTCCTCGATGAGGGACAGGTCCGGCGAGAGTACAGACTGTAGCTCATTAACAATCGCACGGTACTGTTCGGACGCCTCTATACCCTCGGGGTTGTCTTCGGGAAGCGCCGCGGTAGGATCAGACATGACGCCGCTGATGGGCTTGAAGATCTCCTCCATGGCCTGCGCAAACGATATTTGGTGCTGCAGCATGCCATTCACGGCAGAAAAATACCGCTTCGCCTCAGTGGCTAGCTTCTGCGTCTCCGTCTCCAGGTCCTTGAAGCGCCGCTCTGCATCTGCATACACGACATCGCTGGTCTGCTCTCCGACATTAAATTTCTGCTTGATCGACTGCGGTGCCCGGACAACAGCCTTACCGAGACCTTTGAAAGACATGGATGGAGTTTTCGCGCTTATTAGGTGTATTGGACAGGTCTACTGGAGTCGCACTCCCTTGTTGTTAAAAGTAAAAGGGGCTAAAAGGTCGAAATTCCACGTTGCGCGGTCGGTAGCAGCTTCAAGTATCACTATACACGAATTTAGCGGACAGATTATGGCAGGAGAGCTAGCGATGACCAAATGTGTTCCAGAGCGTAGCAGCTAGTGCTTTGCCGACCCTGCGGCTCGCTGGTTGATCAAGTAGCGCAAGGTATAGCATGCGGCGACCATCTTCCTCTGATTTGCAATTGCGGAACGCGGTCATGAGGGCCCTGAGCGTGGGAAATTTAGATTGCACAGCCAGCGCCTTTTCAAGAGAGACGCCGCGGTTGAGCATTAGTGTGCGAATATAGAGCTCCTTGACAGTCATAAGGCCAGTCTTCCCCAGCACTTCCTGGTAGCAATCGAAGGCGTGGCAGCATTCGACAGCAGTGTTATCACGTTCGAATTGGAGGCGGAAGGAACTCAGTAGTGCGCCGTACTCTTCCTGGTTGGAGATCTCCCTTGGCCGTAACACCAATAGTCCTTTGCTGCGGTAATAGCGCTGTACAGTGGACGTCATATCATGCAGCCATTCGACGGTGTCATCGGCATTCCGGGTGCGTTTTACGTGGAAGCCGCTGTAGACATAGGTCATCCATATAGACGTCTTAATTGCCTCTTCCATGCCAGCAACATTCGTGCCGCTGGTCTCCTCAACCAGGTAGAAGATGTGCTTACAGCCTGTTTTCTTAAGGCGGTTTTTCTGTTCCATGAAACGGTTGTCGCGGATGCTCATGGCCAGATCGTCCAGCCTCTTACGCTCCAGCATGAAATTCAGCACGCAGGCGCTTCGGGAATCCTTATGGCGAGCGACCCACACCATATCTCCCAATGCTAATGCTTTGCCTTCAACGTTAACTCCTCGTGTTAGGAGCGCGTTGACGAAGAAATCACGCTCACTCTTCGCCCGCACTTCTCGATGGTCAATATACAGCTCGATGTCGTAGCTGCCCGGTTTCCATAGTTCATAACTTGTGCCGTGCCAGCGGGCTTTAACCATGCCGACAGAGGGCCCAATTGGCGGTCGCAGTCTATGTGGAGAAGATGCAACGTTTGCAGAGTTGTGACGCGGATCTAAGCAATCAGAAGGCACACTGGATGGCGGCTCGAAGGAGAAGCACATACCAGAATGGTCCAGCGGCAAATGCTCTTGACGCACAAGCTCACTCAAGCTCGCAGATAACTCCGTGTGTTCTTCGGCGGTACACTCAGGTACCCGTTGCCGCCGCTGGTACGGGCAGTCTTCAGGGAATATCACCGAATCTGCATCTTTCAAAGTTTCCGCCATTTGTTCACCCGCCTCTGTAACAATGTAGCGCCGCGGACGCCCCTGTTCCAGTATCAGGTCGTGCTCTATGAGCACCTTAATGGCGGTCCATGCGCTGTAGAATTCCCTGGTAAGCGGATTAGAAACAAAACTGACATCGCAGTATTTCGCAGCCGCGTCTATGATCTCCTCTTTGGTCAACCCACGAGGCGGACATCCAAGTTCTAGGGCACCCAGCAAAATGGCATATGCTCCAGATCTCTTACGTGGGACGTACTTCCTTTTCTTTCTCTTTGGCGATTGATCGCCCTTCTCCTGCGTAGCCGTTCTGATCCGTGTTACAGTGCTGCCCACTTCATGAGAGGGCGCAGTAGCATCTTCCAAAGGAATGTTATTGTCCTGACAATATTGGGTTAGCTTCGATGCCAACTTATTTTTGATCGAATTCCCTATTCCCTTGACCTTCAGTACCTTGTTCGTTTCGGTAATGGGCTGCTCGAAACGCTTTAGAGACTCGCATGCTCTAAAGTATACCATCGCCATTTTCTCCTGCCGTGGCCCACAGGCATCAATCTCCTCTTTCAACCATTCTATGAAGAGCGGCTTCAGATCTCCGAGTTGCTTTGCACTCATTACTCTTTATCATAAGCGCGTAGTAATTTCCTGAAGTACAGAAATCAACAACTTTAAAACTAAGTCGTAGAAAACCATATTTACGAGAGCAACATCAAGCCATTAAACTATACAAGAGCCGCGTCAATCTAAAACCTTACTTCATAAGATACCATCAGGTCGAAAGGCGTACGTGGTACTAAAATTATACAAACATTAACAAATATAATGAAGTCTTGTGCAAGTACGAGCAGGCTGCAACTATATACATAGCTTACAACTTGTCGTAGTACTCTTGCCAGCCTGGAACAGTCTCCTTTAGACCGTGTCTCTTTCTCGCCTCGACGACGATCTCACCGGCCTTGGTGGTTGGGTCCAATGGGTCAGTACCCAAGGTAGCCCAGTGGTCGAACACCATCTGTGGGAAAGCCTGACCACCGGTAGCTTGTCTCAACTCACCAGTGAAACCGAAGGACTCGTTAACTGGCAAGTAAGCCTTGACAGTGAACAATGGAGTACCTGGTCTCTGCTCCTCGGAGACAACTTGACCTCTCTTTCTGTTCAAGACGGAGTAGATACCACCAACAGCTTGCTCTGGACACTGGATCTCGACCAAGAAGACAGGCTCCTGGATCTTTGGCTCAGCCAACAAGAAACCGGCGTAAGTGGCTCTTCTCATGGTTGGCATGATTTGACCAGCACCTCTGTGGATGGCGTCTGCGTGCAGGGTAACATCTAGCAAGTTGATTCTGACGGATCTCATCTGCTCGCCGAAGATAGGACCCTCCTTGGTAGCCCACTGGAAGGCGGACACGACGGAGTCCTTGATTTCGTTCAAGTACTGAACAGCCTTAGTCTGGTCAACAACCAAGTTTGGACCGTTACCGTCTGGGCCGAAACACCAGATCTTTCTGGCGTCAGTGACGTCCCAGCCGTATTCGTCAGCCATCACTCTAGCTCTGGCCTTGAAGTCATCTCTTGGGTTGATCTTACCGCCCTCAATAGCCAAGGAGACCTCCTCGTCAATTGGCTGGGCCTTCAAGTAGATTCTGTTGTGCTTGTTTGGAGACTTCGACAAAGCGACCTGGGAAGACTCACCCTCAACAGTCTCTCTGTATGCAACAACTGGAGGAGAGATCTTCAACGGAATACCAGCGTGATCGTTCTCCAAGTCCTGCAAACAGATTTCCAAGTGCAACTCACCGGTACCGGCGACGATGTGCTCACCAGACTCAGACATGTAAGTCAAGACACATGGGTCAGACTTGGACAATCTCTTTAGACCCTCGACCAACTTTGGCAAGTCGTTGGCGTTCTTAACCTCGACGGCAACCTGGACGACGGGAGAGACAGAGAACTTCATGACCTTCATGTTGTGAGCGGACTCGAAAGTAGTCAAAGTACCAGTCTTCAACAAGAACTGGTCAATACCGACTAGACCGACAATGTTACCGGCTGGACAGTCGTCGATTGGCTCGACGAATCTACCCATCATCAAAACGGCTCTCTGGATGGCCTTGATGAACAAGTCCTCCTTCTTACCTGGGGTGAAGTTTGGACCCTGGATTCTGACCTTCTGGCCAGACTTCACGGTACCGGAGAACACTCTACCGAAAGCGTAGAATCTACCCTTGTCAGAGGTTGGCACCATCTTGGAAACGTACAACATCAAGTCAGCCTTTGGATCACAGTTCTTGATGGCGATACAAGCTGGGTCGTCGCTTGGACCTTCGTACAACTGCTCAGCTCTGTAGTTCTGGGCAGTGACTGGGGATGGCAAGTGCAAGATGATCATCTCCAACAACGCATCGGCAGCTGGCAAGAACTTTCTCATGACGATCTTCAACAAGGCCTTACCCTCTAGGTCTCTCTCGTCAGACTTTAGAGAGATCTCTAGCTTCTCCAATAGAACTGGAATCTCGTCCTTCTTGAAGTTCATGATGGCGGCGAATAGTCTGAAGATAGGGTCCAACACGAACATGTTGAAAGCTCTCTCCAATGGCTTACCGTCGGCGTCTCTGTCCTTGTTGGTCCACTTCTTGGTCTTTGGGTTGAAGTAAGAGTCACCCCACAATCTGTCCATCATCTTTTCTTTGTCGACACCGAACTTCTTGGAGTATCTGTTGGCGAACTGACGGATGGTGAAGGCCCAGCCGTGTAGACCGGAACCGAAGGCAACCGTACCCTTCTGTGGGTACACCTGCACATCGCCCAACACCTCATCGGCGTAGGTGGAGATAATGACGTTCACGGACTCGACAGTTCTGGAGAAGGACTGGTAAAGGTCCTCCTTGGACACCTGAAGCTCCAACAGAGCTCTGTCGACCTTGTTGATAACCACAACAGGCTTGATTCTCTCACCAAGAGCCTGTCTTAGCACAGTCTCGGTCTGCACACACACACCCTCAACAGTGTCAACCACCACTAGGGCACCGTCGGTCACACGTAGAGCAGCAGTCACCTCAGAGGAGAAGTCAACGTGACCGGGCGAGTCGATCAAGTTGATGAGGAAAGAGTTACCCTCGGTCTTCTGCTTGATGTCCTTAACATCGTCGTCAGTCATCTCGGAGAACAGAGAAATGGCGGTGGACTTGATAGTGATACCTCTCTCCTGCTCGTCCTTTCTGGTGTCGGTGAAACGAGCCTCACCAGCCTTGGCTGCGGAAATAATACCGGCTCTCTGGACCAAAGAGTCGGTAAGCGTCGACTTACCGTGGTCGACGTGCGCAATCACGGACATGTTACGCACGTTCGTAACCTTGTCCATCAAGGAACGGATTTGGTCAACAGTGAAAGCAACCATGGTTAGTTTAGATACTTGATGATCAGGCGAGGACCTACTACCACTACATAAAATGGCAGGAGATGAGATGAAAATTTTTCACAACGCCTTATATAGTCGAGAAAAATGTAAGGGAGACCATCATGGTGAAGGCATCACTGTCCACGTAGGGCGTTTCTTTTTGCTGTGTAACGGCTGGGCATCGCACGATGCCGAGCGCTCAGAAGGTGCTTGTGCCAAGGATGGTTGCCGCCTGGCGCGCGTCCAGCGGCCCGGACAAGTCCGGCGAGTCGCGGAATGCGCCAGGGGATGGAGAATCGAGGCCCTGTAGAAGGTGGGGCTCGAGGTCGGAGCTCGAAAGGCAATGGCTTGCGCGGCGGTCCGAGGTCCAGGAGTCGCCATGGGAGAGCGACTGAGACGGTGTAGGAAGCGGCGAGGCCACCAATTGATGGCGTCCCAGGCGGGAGAGGCCGCCTTGTGTATCGACAAGTCTGACGTCTGCGCGTACGCGCTCCAGCAGCGAGAGCTTCTTGCGTTCGTACTCTATCTTGCGCAGGGTGTACTCGCGCACGGCGGCGAGAAGCGAGTTCGACAGGTTGTCGACCCAGCGGACGCGCTCGATAAGCATGTTTGCGGTGACGCGCTGCAGGCGGCGCGCGAGGTCGTGCTCGTTCTTAGTGGCGAGCTTCAACTGGTGGATGGCATCATCGACCTTGAGCGGGGAGATGTCGCGCTTGGCGCGCAGGCGGCGCGCGGCGTCCTGCTTGAGGCGCGTGCTGTTCTGCGCCTGGAGCAGGTCGCGCATGAGGAAGTGGCGGTCGGTGAGCGTCTCCTTGACGACATAGGCGTCCCGCACTAGCCATTCCAGACTGTCGTAGAGAGTGGCCATGTCGAACGTGGCCATGATGCTGTCGAGGTCGCCCACCGCCGTGAGCACTTTTCCGAATCGCTGGTACAGGCGGCTGTGGCCATCGTGCTCCACTGTTAGCTGGTGAAAGCTCTGGCCGAACGCACTCTCCTCGTGGGACAGCTGTTTGCGCGTCTTGGTCATACGCAACAGCTTAGCCTGCACATCCTGCGCGACCACGTAGATGGACTTGACCAGCGGGCGGAACTCCGCAAGCTCCGCGACCTCGTCGTACGGCGGCGGCCGCTGCTTCATCGTCTTGCGCCGCAGCCCGGTCGCGGGCGCCCGCGCCTTGTTCATCGGCGTGTACGTGTTGAAGTCGCTCTCCATGAAGAATGCCAGCTCCTCGTTCCGCACGAGCAGCGGGTCCGCGCACACGCGCTCTAGCCAGCGGTTGAAGTTGGCCATGGTCTTCTGCGTGTCCTCGGGGTTGTTGATGCCGTAGCTCGTGCTCGGCGGCGGCAGCGCAGGCACAAACGTCTCCGGGACCGCGCCGCTGAGGTACTTGAAAACCTCCTGAAATTCCTCATACGTCTTTTTGAGTCCCTTGTGCTGGCTCTTGCGGAACGTCGGCAGGTTTGTCGACACGTCGAACAACACCGTCGGGCACTCGCGGCGATGCGCCAGCGTGCCCACTCGCTCCAGCCCCGTTACCTTCGCCACCAGGTGGTACTTATTCTGATGCCGTTCCGGCAGCAGCTCCGCTAGCGCAGGAGCCGCACTCTTGCCTCCTGTGCCGGCTGCGCCCTCGGCCGACGCCTCGGCCTCGGCCTCTCCGGACGCCTCGTCAGACGCCTCTGCCTCCGCCTCCGCAAGGGCTCCCGCCTGCGGCGCCTCTTCTGCAAATGGATTGTTGTCGACATCCTCCTCATACGGATCGAAAGGCATCACGGAAGCCATGGTCTTTGCTGCCAATTCTCGGTCTGTTCTACAGCCTTTCAAGCCTTCGCGTTCAGCTGGCTACGTGGCTGGGGGGCGGCGCTGCCCGCCCTTTAGCTTCGTTTTTTTCAGGACATATCGCAGCTACGGCGACGGCGCACGCCCGACACACCTATGCACCTTGCCCGCCACGACTCATTGCGCCTATATACCACCACGGCGCTGCTGCGGATGCCTAGGACCTGATGCCACGGCGGTGGGCCATTTGCCTGTGTATCACGTGATCGTGATCACGTGATACACATTCGCCGTCGCCTTCCGGCGGCAGAACGCTTATCATCGGTTCAGGCACAGAGTACAATGTGACAGTTCCTAAATAGGCACCAGGTCACAACGGCGTGGGGGATACGGGGTTAGGACACAGCCGTAGGCGCGGCTGTGCACCAAAGCCGGGCATCGGCAAGTTCAGCTAGTCGATGGCCGGGTTCGGGTTGCCAGTGGAAAGATACGCTGGGGGGCGTATCCAGATCCCAGAGGCGAGGAGGGCGGTATAGGAAGCGGTATAGGAAGCCGAGGGCAGGTAGCAGGCAAGGAAGGTAAGCCCTGTCGACGGAGACGCTGGCGGGCTAGACTCGAGAGGCGGCAGGGCGCAGACCGGCCAGCACCCCGAATGTGGTCTGTCCAGTGGGCGGCAGGCCAGCACGTTGACGTCTCTTATGTATATATAGAGAGGGGCTCGAGAAGTGGGGTCGGCAAAAGTGGGGCTCGAGAGGGCGAGTGAAATTACCTTTTTTGGAAGATGGATACTGTGGGCTCGCAAGACTTGGAGAAGGCTTGCATGCGGGAAGGATCGTCGTGTAAGACGCGGGAGTGTGTGGAGACGCTCGAGGACAGGGTGAGCAGTGTGGGGCTGGAGGGCGACTATGTGCGGCTGGGCACGCAGCTGTTTCGGCGGCAGGACCTGCGCGCAGCGCTCGGGCCGTGCCGTGCGCCGCTCGCAGATCCTGTTCCCCTGGGTCTGTCGTCATTTTCGTTTTCGTGCATGATTCTTGGGCTGTACAACGCCGAGGTGCTCGGGGTAACGAATCACCAGCTGCTCGTGGGAGTGGCGTTCTTTTTGGGTGGTCTCGCGCAGATGTTGGCGGGGCTACTGAGTTTCGGTGTCGGGAACACGTTTGGGTTGACGGTGTTCTCGATCTTCGGTTCGTTCTGGTTCTGTCATGGCGCGATCATTACGAACTCGTTCGGCGTGTTGGAGACGTTTGCAGAGGACCCGGAGATGCTGCGCAATGCAATGGGCCTCTTTCAGCTGTGCTGGGTTGTGTTCACGCTTATAATGCTGCTGTGTTCACTCAAGTCCTCATGGAGTCTTTTTGCATTACTTGTAACTTTGGATTTGACGTTTCTACTACTTGCCATCGGCAATTTCGCCGATATTCCTGCCTTGGGCCGCGCTGCGGGGTGGACCGGATTTGTCTCTAGTATATGTGGCTGGTACACTCTCTACGCGGAGATGGCCAACCTGGGCAATACGTACCTGGCAATACCAAAACTACACATGCCCCACTCTATGGTTGCCTAGCTTGGGAAACTACATGCATACCTTTATTTCTAGGCCAGAGTGGCACTAGGCTGCCGGCATCGTTTAATACATATCTACACATTTTGCATATAAAAAAAATTTACGCATTAGGAGCTACTGACACAGGAGGTGAACTGTAGCCAAAAAGCAGTAACAAAAAATCTCCGCGACGGGGAATTGAACCCCGATCCCGCGCGCGACAAGCGCGAATTCTAACCATTAAACTATCGCGGATGTATCTTGGGTTATATATCTCTAGATCGGGTCAAAACTGCACAGACCTCTTCAGCCGCGCGGAGCAGCTATGCGTGCCACTTGCAGGGACATCATTGCACATATTGCCATCCTGCCGCAGCATTCCTGCGCGCGTGTGCAGGATACCAACAATGTAGTGTTGAAGTTGTATTCAATTAAAACATGTAATTATATATACACTGTGAAACGGCAATCCGGGAATTGGCGCACTATACTTAATCGAACAAACCGAAGCCCATGTCGTCGTCAGACTCCTCCTTGGCCTCCTCAGCGGCCTCCTCAGCGGCAGCCTCGGAAGCACCGCCAGCAGCAGCAGCACTGCCAGCTGGGGCAGCACCGCCAGCTGGAACGGAAGCGAACTTCTTCTGGCCCTCAGCAATCAACTCCTCAATGGACTTGCCCTCCAAGGAAGCCAACAAGGTGGAGATCTTAGCATCCTCGACCTCAACGCCGACAGACTCAATCAAAGACTTGATATCAGCGGCGGATGGGGCCTCGTTACCACCCTGCAACAACAACAAGTAAGCAGCCAAGTATTTCATTCTTCCTCCTGATGGTTATGAAATAATCGATTTAAGCTGAAAGCAGACTATTCCTTGGTAGACTAGAAGTAAGAAAGTGTATGCGAAAGAGGAAGCATCTCTATCCTCGCGTTGCCAACTTGATGAAAAAAAAAATGAGTCTATCGTTATACACGGCAGTCTAATAATTTCACATGAGAAATTTCTGGCACGTAATCTTGAATTGTTCGCGGTGGATTCACAGCAGGGCTTAAGGCGATGACTCTTGAAGGACGGTCTGGTAATCTTCTCCTCCACCGAAGCCATAGGTCGTCGAGATGTCGTGGGATGCGGATAGAGCTTGCAAGGATGTCATGTATGGCGGTATAGCGGGGTCTCTGGGGAAATTGGTTGAATATCCGTTTGATACCGTGAAAGTAAGACTACAGACGCAGTCGGCGGCCCTGTTTCCCACTACGTGGTCCTGTGTATCGCACACATATAAGCACGAGGGCCTGTGGCGCGGCTTCTACCAGGGCATAGCATCGCCCGTATTAGGGGCATTTCTGGAGCATGCAGTGCTCTTCGTGTCGTTCAACAGGGCTCAGGCAGTTCTCGAAAACTGCCAAAGCTGTGGCCCCCTTGAGAAAGTGGTGTTTGCGGGCGCCATAGCTGGTGCGTGCACGAGCTATGTGCTGACACCAGTTGAACTGGTTAAGTGCAAGCTGCAGGTCTCGAATCTAGGCGGCGAGTCTGGTCCGCGGTATACTGCCGTGCTGCCGACGCTGCGCGCAATCGTAAAGCACAACGGCATCGGCGGGCTATGGCAGGGGCAGTCTGGGACCTTCATCCGGGAATCCGCAGGCGGTGCTGTGTGGTTTACTGCGTATGAGGTGCTAAAGGGCTGGCTTGCCAAACGTAGAGGTAGCACAGAAAATACCATATGGGAATTGCTGACTGCAGGCGCTGGTGCCGGCGCAGCTTTCCATGCCAGTATTTTCCCTGCTGACACCGTGAAGTCGACGATGCAGACGGAACACATCGGCTTGGGGCCCGCGGGACGCACAGTTCTCAAGAAGCATGGGCCCACTGGGTTCTATCGTGGCGTCGGCATTACGCTCATTAGGGCACTTCCTGCCAGTGCAGTGATATTTTACGTCTACGAGAGCCTATCCAGACTGTGACTCCGCGGATATTTAGTTACTTATACAGAGACTGCCTTTGTCCTCGAAGAATACCGCCGCAGCGCGCTAATCAACTTGACTGCCCACAGAGTAAAACCCTCCTTAAAGTAGAATAGGAAGGCCGCAGTCAGGATGCTCTGAGTTAGCTTCACTCCAATTCCATGGTACAGCCCTTGGATCCCCTCTTTCTTGACAATATCGACCATGAGTGACCACATAGATTGCTGCGCATCCGTGTCCTTTTTGCCCTTGGCTAAATGCATCCTCGTCTTCAGAGTGATGTATGGGTAGGTCGAGCCCGTGGCGGCCAGCTTTCCCACGGCACCCAGCAAGAACGCCCACGAAGGTAGCAGCACCTCTGCGCCGCTCCATTTGAGCACAATGTTCTTCAGCTGCTCGAATACGGTGTATTGGATGATGGGATTCGACACAAGCATCAGCGCTGGCCGTAGGCCACTGAACAGTGCCATCACACCGTCGTTGCGCACGATATCGAGCAGCACTGCCAGCGTGCTCTGCTCGGACTTGGCGACCGTCATCCTCGTGTTCACGACCCAGATCGGGTTCGACGCGATCGCCGTCATGGATCCGGCAACTGCGCTCGACAGGATCGCCTCCGACGTATTGAGCCGCCGCGACCCGCGCATCCGCATCGTCGCACGCGCCGCCAGCTCGTAGAAGTAGTAGTAGATGAAGCTGTTGACCGCCATCCCGTACATCGCGCTCTCCAGTCCCGCATAGAAGCCGACCACGCCCTCCTTCCGGTATATCTCCCGCACGGTCTCCAACTTGCTTTTGCTGCGGTTCCCCTCCTCTCCGTCCTGCTCGCTCACCTGCATTCGTGTCGCCAACGTAACCAGAGGCATAGTGAGCGCCATAGATAGTGCGCCTCCGCCGGCTCCTGCCACCGCATGCACCAGCTCGTCCACCTCCGCGGGGTTCGCCGTATTTGAAGCCTGCGCCGTCATCCCGTCTTGTTCAATTACGTTTCCGCCTCTGTGCTAGCACCGGATCCCTCGGATGGCTAATCACTCTGTAGTCAGGCCACCTTACGCTACTTAAGTAGTACCACTTTTCGCTTGACGTCAAAAAGCTGCCTTCCTGGATGTGACTACCTAGTACCCCTCAACCGTCCGGTGTTTATCTTTTGCGTTTGAAAACACCCACGTGTAATAGCCGCAGCCCAGGACCCGGATGGATGCGTGACAACCAATTAGGCAGCATTCTTTGGCCAGTCAACGTTCTCCAATTAGCGCGCTCTACTCATGAGAGACGTCAGCTAACGCATTTTCGTAGCGAGCGACTGCTGGGCATCACCACTCGGACCGCATGGAAAAAGCAGTGTCGAACGTCTAAGTGATACTTGGCCAGTGGTAGACCAGTGACCATTTGATACCAGTACTCAGCCAATATGTCTTCTAATCAGATGCTTTTAAATGCTATGTATGTAATAGCTGTAATAGCTGTAGGCGCGGGCTCTTCGCATATACTAACGACTGGTACAGAAAATCTGTAGGCTACCTCTCGGCCGGCGCGGTGGCCATGGTGCTCGTGACGAAGACTCTGATCCGGGATCGGAAGGACAAGCAGTTTATTCCGGCTGCTCGGCAGCTGGGAGACGGCTCGGAGGTGGAGGACCCTTATGGGAACATCGCGGTGATCAAGCCCGGGTTCCCGATGCAGCAGGAGAAACAGCAGCGCAAGAGCGAGTTTGAGGGCACAGGGCTCTCATACGGCACCAGGAAGACCGGTGACCGGCTGGGCTTCTTTGACCGGAGGCAGGAGTAGCGGCGGTGAGCTTATTCTTTATACATAAAGAGGTTCAAGTATATATAATTAACCGGTAATTCTAATGATACAAAGGAGCCGGGAGCGACTACTTCTTGGCCTCGTCGAAGTAGTCGGCCATCTCCTGGTCGAGTTGCTCCAACGATTTTTTCTGAGGCTTGGGCTTTCTCTTCTGAGCCTTGGCGGCAACGGCCTTCTTAGTGGGCGCGCGGGTGTCGCGTCTCACAGCAGGGTCGGCTCTGGCGGTCCTTAGAACTCGCTCGGGTCCCTTGGAGACAGGAGCAATCCGGGCTGCCAGGGGCTTCCGTGTAGGGTCGACGATGAGGTTTAAGCGCAAACGGGACTTGCCGCCGTCGATTGGAGCGCCGTTGAACTTCTTGACCGCCTCGCGCGCCTTCTCAGCGTTGGCAAACGTGAGTGTGGCCATGCCGGTCGAGTTTCCACGCTCGTTGTAGCTTAGCAGGACTCTCTGCAAGCCTCCGACACTGCTTCTAAAAAAATCCTGCATGCAAAAGTTAGTCAGCTGTCCCATCATTAAGGCATTGGAACGAATGAATCTGGAAGCAAAGCGGTATAATGCCACCTGGGCACATCGGAATTTGCCGTTACACGTGCACAGCCGGCTGTTCCCGTGGATCCCAGCAGGCGGTCACGGAGCTTGGTCCGCCGCGCTGCAGCACAAAGAGCGCGCGCCTAATCCCGCATGGCGCACTGGGCGCCCACCCGCCTCACAGGCGGAGAGGTCTGGGCCGCAGAAAACAAAGCTAGTTGCTCCCTGGGCTAGAAAAGCTATGTGGCCACGGATCTTCGCATCCTCCGGAGGCTAAACGGCGTCATGCCGAAACGCGGCCCGCTCTGCTCATTGGCCACAACCCAGCCACATGCCAAATGCGTAAACTTCCTGCGGCCGTTCCGCCCGAGGGCAGAACGTTGGAGAGGCACATGCGCGCACCTGTCCGGCCGGCGGCGCCCGGCGCACGCCCGCCTGCTCATCCCACTTGCCAATCTACTGGATTAACATACTCTGACAGCGTCCTCCTTAATGTCCCTTGGCAGCCCCTCCACGTTGACTTTCGTTGCGTATGCGGCCTCCAGCATGCTGGTGGCGCGCTCCACCGGAACGCTCTTCCGCACACCCGCAGCCGGGCCGCGGCGCCGGGCGGCAGTCACACTCTTGGCCACCTTCCTGGGCGCATTCTTGTTAGGCCTGCGCACCGGCTTCTTCTGGGAGTCGATAATTTCGTCTAGGGCTTTGTCCAAGTTGGCAGACATCTGGAAATGTGATTATAGGATAAAAAGAACAACTAAGCGGATATTCTTGAGGGAAAGAGCTGCAAACAATAGTTCAGGAGTGCCTGGATCCCGAGTATCGACTTCTTTATGAGACTAGTATTGCCACCGAACAACGTGCTAAGCTCGCAGGGGCGAAAAAATTTCTCATCTTTATATAGTCGTGTTTCGATTATATCTGCACCGGGTAAATGGAGCTCGGGCGAATCCGGCTCGCAGGTGTTACCCGGTGTATGTATGTCACGTGCCGATGATCACGTGCTAACCCGCATAGTGCTTTGTGGCATCGCGTAGCTAGACGGAAGCGCTTGATAGCGCGGCGCCCCCACCGTAGGCGAGTTGTGGTTGCTCACGACTGCGACCAGCTATGAGCAAGAGGTCACCGAATACACCCATCTCGGGGCTGCAGAAGAAGCTCAAGATGTCGCCGCCTCCGTCAGCCGCGCAGGTTGGCAGCAACTCTGCCGAGAAGTTTCGGCGGCAATTACTGGTTATGGGCTTCGAACTCCAGCGGGTACGGGAACTTAATCAGTTCTTGGAGTGGGAGCGCCAGATGCAGGTAGAATAGGCAGCTGGTATAGCTATTTACATGTACATAGCTAGCAGCAATATACGCGATCGTTACTGCAGCTGCGCAAAGGTGCGCAGAGTCGCCGCCACGTGACTTGCAGGGACGCGCTTCTGCGTGTCGAAGTGGAGCATGCCCAGGAGCATGCGTGCCAGCTCTTCATGCTGCGCGACCTCCGTGAGGCGCGGGAATAGCTGTTGCACCTTGGCCAGCTGTTCCGGCCACGGCTTGTCGAAGATGTAGTTTCCGTCACCCTCGGTGCCGAACATGCCTACAAAGCCGCTGCTGCCGTAGTGGACCACCTGCGGCCACTGCTCCTGGGATGGAATGCCCAGATGCTGGAATATGGACATCACGGCGCGGATGTCGGTGCCGGCCTCGAGTTCCTCCGTCCCGTCGTCCACGAAAGCACCAATACCGCCCTGCGGCGTCTCGTATCGCTGGAACAGCTGCGAGAAAGTGACTGCCAGCGACCACACGTCCACCGGCAGCCCGTAGTTGCGCACACTAAACATCAGCTCAGGTGCCTTGTAGATCGAGGTCGAAACGTCCGGGATCTTGTTGTCGTCTGTCTCGCCATAGCGGCGTGGCGCCCGCTGAGCCGTGTCGTAGCACACCCCGAAGTCAATCACGTACACATGGTCGTCACTGTCCACCAGCACATTCTGCGGCTTTATGTCGCGATGTATGATGCCCAGGCCATGCAGATACGCCAGCGCGTCTGCTAGCTGGCTACACACCCGTATCGTGCGAGCCATGCTCAGCCGGTTCTTCTGCGCCCGCCGCCCACGCGCCTCGCTGTCTAGGCATGGCATCAGGTACGCCAGATGCTTGCCTCCGTAGTGCTGCCTCATGAAAGCATATAGATCCGTTTTGACGTACGGCATGCAGATCTCCACGATCCCTCGATCCACTGTCGCGGAGAGCACCGGGATGATATTGGTGTGCTGGCACGCCTGCAGGATGCGCAACTCCGTCTCCACGTCGTGTGGCGCGCATTGACTTTCAATCTTGACAGACTTGGCCACAGACCCATCTTCTAGAAGCTGGATCCGGGCATACCGCGTCGTACACAGCACCTTCACGGGCATGTGCTTCGTCATTGTTCTGTGCTCTGTCGGCGCCTTGCAGCAGAAACCAGCGCCCGTTGTTCAAAGCGGAGCGCCCGTTTTTCCGCTCAACGTATAGAGGCGGCGCCAAGCTACCAGCACTGGAACGGGCTACACGTGGAATCATTAGGCCTATGTTGCGGGTATTACATAACGGTAGTGTATAGTGTGATACAAACGGTGTGCGATCATGTCATAATACATCCCTTCGCAGGGCGAAGAGCAGCTCGAAGAACGGAGAGAAAGGAAGTCAGCGCTCGTAGACGCGGTCGTCGCCCGGACCTTCTACAGTCTTGATCATCTCGTCGACTTCCTTTATCTGCTGCTCCCATACAGCCTTGTCCTTCTTGAGGTTCGTGTCGAACAGCTCGCGGTCGGGCTCACGGTAGGACCCACCGAGGCGGTCCCACAGGGTGGTGAACTGGCCGTAGTTATAGTTGAAGTAGAGGTGGTGAACGGTGTGGCAGGCCGCGCCGTTGATGACGGGGTCGTTCGACAGGTATTCGCCGTCGTGGATCATCACCGTCCATACGTTGACAAAGGTGAAGAGAAAGAGGTAGGACACCTTGTGTAGAGGGAAGAGCATCGGGAAGATGTGGTAGGGCAGCGACTGCAGGTAGCCGTCGACGGGGTGGAACGCATGGGACGCAAACGGCGTGCACACGAGCCACTTGTGGTGCTTCTTGTGCAGCACCTTGTAGACGGTCGGCCAGTGCAGCCAGCGGTGCAGCAGGTAGATGCCGAAGTCCGTGAACAAGATGAAGAACAGCGCCTCCAGCGCCAGGCGTGCGTACCCGCGGCCGTTCAGTTCCAACCCCATGTACAGATGCGAGTAGCCGTGCAGCTCCAGCAGGAACCACGGCACCGTCAGCACCGCCATGTATGGGATCGCGCCCAGCCCCTGCTTGATCTCCATGCTCATCTGGTTTTTCAGGTAGCGCGGGTGGTTGAAGACGGACTTGTCGAAGACAAACACATACGAGAACGAGGCCACCAAAAAGTACAGCAGCCAGCCAAACACCGTCGTCACCACAAACAGCGACAGGCTCTGCCGCAGCAGGCTGTACCGCGGCAGCACCGACTCAAATGCGTGCGGGCTCACTCCAAACATGTACGGTGCGTATCCATACACCTCCGGCGACCGGTCCAGTGCCCGCTCGAGCACCCGCGTCGCATTGGCCATCTGCTCGCGCATCGCCGTCTTCTGCCACATCCCGCCCATCTGCGGTGACAGCGACGCTGGCAGCAGTTTGGCGTACACATAATCAAAGAAGTACGAGTCGCAAAACTCGAGCACTAAATCCATGGTCGGAGACACGCTATAGACTAGGAGAAAAACAAATTTAGCTCTAGGGCCCAGGGCTTGCCTTGTAGCGTGATAATAGATCCTGCCACAGCTGCTTGCGCTCGTCTGCCCCTCTAGTCTGGCTTTTTGCACCTTTTATATGGTCCATCCCGGCAGTGTCGTCCTAATGTATGCGGCTCTATACGACGCTGAAAAATCAAGTTACGAATGCACCTATACGAACGCTAGAGCAAGGAACGATATCCCTTTGGGAACGAGAACATCACGTGAACGGCGCCGCAACGTTCGGGTCGGGCGCTTATTGAGGAGAAAGGCTTGGCTGCAGTGTGGCCTCCGATAAGGCTGGCGGTTACGTAGTTACTCAGGTGCCGTCTTGCCCTCGTCGCGCGCGAGCCAGGCTAGTGCCAGCGGGTGTAGGCTGCGGACGTGCCCGATGCGGACATGGCCAGCGGCTTCGACAACGTCGGTGTGGTCTGCGGCAAAGCTGATATCGCGCGTCACGTCGAGATCGGCCAGCACACGGCCGTGGGCGATGTGCACAATGCGGTCGGGCCAGTCTGCGAGGCCGTCGAAGATGTGGGTCGCGTAGATGATGCTGCACTCGCGGCGCTCGGTCTCTAGGCGGAGGAAGTGTAGCAGCTTGGCGCGGGCAACAACGTCAAGGTCGACGGTGACCTCATCGAGCAGCAGCAGCTTGAAGGGCTTGAGCAGGCCCATGCAGAGCTGGACGCGGCGCTTCTGGCCGTCGCTGAGGCGGTGCATGCGCCAGCGCGGGTCGACGTCGAGGATGCGCAGCAGCTCCGTGCCGCGCTCCAGGTAGTGCTGCAGGCCGACGCTGTCGAGCAGTTCCTGCACGCCGATGTCGCGGTGCACTATGGCCATGTGGCACCACTCGGTGCCCAGGTATGCGGTGACCATGACGTCGGCGGGGTCGGCGGTGTTGGCGGGCGCGAAGGGGTCACGTCCGTCGACGCGGATGTTGCCGCTGCGGCACAGGTGCTTGCCGCTGAGCAGCTTGAGCAGCGTGGACTTGCCTGCGCCGTTGGATCCGCAGAGCAGCATGCGCTTGCGCCACGGCAGCGCTAGGTCCACGTCCGTCAGGGACGCTTCCTCGGCGTGCGGAAACTTGTAGCTGAGGCCGCTGACCTCTACTGCTAGTCTGGTGTCCATTTCTACGCGTACAGGCCGCTTGTGGATGTTTCGCTTGTTGTTTGGGTCTGGAGTCCAAGTCGTCTTACCGCGCCGTTTTTTACGGAAGGCGCCAGCGCCACAGCGCAGCCCTGTGACAACGGGTGTGGCCGGTAGCGGGCCACGCGAGTCTTAAGAGTACCATTAGCCGCTGTCTTACGTGCGGATACACGCTCTGTGTGTTCTTGAACTTCGACTTTTAGCCTAACGGCGGCCTCATAGCAAGCGGGTCTGGTTTTTCACCGCTTAAACTGCCATATCGCACGTAGCTACGGTAATACAGAGGGCGCGAAGGATAGGCAGGCTTGCTGGAACTGCAGACCGGCATGGACGAGGTAGACGACATCTTGAATCAAAATCAAGTAGAAGAGGAAGAAGACGACGAAGATGACCTAGACGAGGAAATTGCAGATGTCGCAGACCCCGCCAATGGTAATGATGAGGAGGGCCAGGATGATGACGACGAGCAGGAGCAGAATATGGATGAGGAGGAGGAGGAGGAAGAAGACGGGGAAGAGGAGGATATGGAAGATGAAGACGATGACATGGATGACGAGGACGAGGACGAGGACGAGGACGAGGACGGCGACAACGCAGATCTCAATGGCAGTTCGTACACTAAGGTAGGGAGCAGCAAGACCACGCCAGAGGTGGATAACGGCCGAACGTCTGCGTACGACAAAATCCACATGTACTACTCGGAGTTGGCGCGGAATGCGGTGCTGGCGTCCGACTACTCCATCACGCCGACGGCTGCGATACCGATACAGACGCACGTCCACTCCATCACGATGTCCAAGGGTCTGAAGTACCTGTTCCTGGGCGGTCAGGATGGCTACATTCGCAAGTTCGACTTCCTGAACACGATTGAAGGTAAATTGTCGCTAACGATCCTGCAGAAGCACTCCCTTGTGGAGTCCATCTCTAATGCAGGTATTCTGCTGTCATACTGGGAGAATGAGGTGCCGCAGACGCAGAAGGATATGAAGCTAACGAAGAACGGCAAGGAGTACGAACCGAAAGTCTCGCCTGTGCACTCGCTCGAGGTCCACTCCGAGTGCCTATACATCTTGGCAGGACAGGAGGGCGGCGGTATCACGCTGCAGGGCGTTCGTTACATGGAAGGCCAGATAGGGCACTACTTCAAGAAACACACGGGTACGGTGAACCAGCTGCTACTGAACGACGATGAGACACGATTTGTTAGCGGTTCCTGGGACAAACAAATTTTGGACTGGGACCTGCACACTGGCCATTGCATCACAGAATTCAAGGGCGTGCCTGCACAGATTTCAACACTGTCCTTCAGGCCTCGGTTTAGCACTGTCGAACTGTCTTCCCTATCACATAACGATGAAGAGAACAGATCAAAAGCTGACAGCTCCAGGGCTGATGACGACATGGATTCCTTATTCGGCGATGATGATGAGGACCAGCCTCCAAAATCTCGGGAAAAAGCATTATCGAGAGATGCATCATTTGTAAAAGACACCGATACGAAGCCAAGCATCTCGGACCCAAGGGATGTGTTGAGTAAATATTCTCTTCGGACAAGGAAGGATGAAAATGCGCTGCTATCCTCGTGCATAAGTGGCACAATTCAACTTTGGGACCGGCGCGTAGGGTCGGCCCCTCAAGTCACTTTGCCTCGAGATAAAGCGACACCGCCGTGGTGTATGTCTGCTTGTTGGTCGCACGATGGCGATCGGATTTATGCCGGCAGAAGAAACGCTACGGTGGACGAGTATGACCTTCGTTACACTTTGCGTGCATCGAAGACTTTGAAACTACCCAAAATCTCGGGCCCTGTCTCAGCAGTGCAAGCGCTTCCCAATGGTAAGCATATACTATGCGCTTCACAGGATAATATCAGAATATACGACGTCACTTCCAACACATCCACTCCTTTCCTGATCGTTCCTGGCCACCATGGAGGTACTATTTCCAATATGTATGTCGATCCAACATGCAGGTTCTTAATCAGCACTAGTGGGAATAGAGGGTGGCAAGGAACATCTACAGACACCACGCTAATATATGATATCGACCTTGAATAACGTTGAACAAATCAGTAACACTCCCGCTCCCAACATTTTTGTTGCGATTAGAAGTTGTAGATAAAGCATCAAGCTACGGGACACAAATAGCAATTCCCTAACTACCATAATGTAATAATATATATGTATATATATATATTATTATACCGACCCTTCTGACCATGAAGCCACAGAAGCACGATCCAGTTCGAAACGAAATCTATAATACATTTAGGATGTCATACCTTATGGGGACCGGAAATAAAAAAAAATACTTCAGCTAAGAGCCATTCCTGTTAGCCTCAGAAGACTCTTACCATTAATATATATTGCGCCATAGTATAAGTTTCCAACCTGGTGTAAGATATCCTCCAGCGCATATCCATACAGAAGCATTACTGCCTATCTCGTGTGTGATGGCAGCAGAGATTTCAGCGGATCCAAAAACCACGCTTTCGTTCCAACACCTGGCAATCTAAAACTGGTTGGTAATCCAGTCGTAGATGAGTCCCCAGCAAGCACCGACGAAAAGACGTGCCAGAGATTAATAGGAGTCAATTCTTGGAAGTTGGTAGTGTATGCTCTTATGAGTAAAGCGACAATGCCAATATAAATTGGCCATTTCCACAATGCTCCAAAGTACAGGATAGAACGGTAAATGCGCCGAATATTTTTGATCCTATTCTTTAATGCATCTGAAGCTAGGGCCATTGACTTCCGCCGTTCGTTTTCGGCAATCTCACGTTCCACTATATCAAGTAGTTCAGAGGAGCTATACTTGGCGCCATCGCCTGGATTTTCCTTCAATACGCTGTATGGGTTAAGCCAGCGGAACTTTCTGACTTCACTAGAAGTAGCTGCGAGTGGGTGCTCCTCCAAAAACAACCTGCCCCGCTCTAGCACGTCCTGCCACTGCTCGGTTGTCTGTTCACGTTGCATTACCTGCTGCATTGCACCATGTACGAGGTCTGTAATGTTCTCAAACAGGTCTGACTGAGCCTCGCATTCGCGCAACAAGTCTTGTTTATGTTCTACGATTAGCTCCATGTATATGACAAGCGGAGCCATCATATTACCAGATGTGACAACTAGGTCGAAGATCTGGTATAGCGGAGAGAGTTGGTTTTTGCAAGGCTTCAAATCATGGCTGAAGATAGTTAATATCGACGACAATGCAAAAAAGGGACTAACTTGATCTAAGTGCAACTGCCGGAAGAGCTCTGCATCTCTAATCTTCAAAAGCTGTGGGATGACCCGCAATTGGTCAATAGTAAAATCAAGCGAGTCCATCATGAAGTCCCGTAAATAGAGCAACGAGAACATCTCCACAACCTCGAACATTGTATCCACAGTGCTCTGTGTACTGTCATCTGGCAATACAGTCGCGTCGCTCGTGCTGCTAGCAACGCTGCTGCTCAGTAAATCGTCAGCACTGGCCTGCAGAGGCGAAAACTGATCTGATTCCAGTGCGTCGTAGTACACCATCAAAATGACACTTACCACGTCATGATAGCCCTGGTAATACCGCAACGACGGGTATTTGCGGAGAAATCGCACCAACGTCGCCTGCAACAACTCCCGCAGCCGCTGCTTCTGCGCCTCATCCTCCACAAATCCAAACGACCGCCGCACATCCAACTCCACCTGGTGCTCGTCTGGGTGCTCAGCGACCCCTGCCCGCGGGCAAATGCGCACCCGACCCCTGAGAATACAGTGCCAGAAGTGCCGCCTCAAACCATGGCTCACAAAGCCGTTCCGCGAGACCCCCCGTTGCAAGCCCTTCGCCCGCCCGTCCCACTGGTCGCTGGCCGCACAGCTCTGCATGATCTGCAACTTCAGCTGCCGCTGCTCATCGTGGCTGAAGTACGTCAAAGACCTGTGATCGAACACCGAATCCGTCAACGAGATGTTATCACAACTGGAGAACAAACTGTCCGACATCCTGCGCCAGTACCGTGGTCTCGTGCTTCTTTGTGGCTATCGTCTGTTGCTGTGATGGTCCTGATCGCTGCTGTCCCGGCGCCAGATAACGCCCCGAGCTAATCAACATCACGTGCTCATTACCCGAAGATAACCGGCGTTACCCGGCCTCTTACGTAACCCCGAATCTTGATCATTTATAACGAATGCAGTCAAAGAAAGTTCTAGAGACTGACCTGTGACTAGTGAAAATTTTCGCCTCAGCTCCCGCAGGCGAACGCGGGAAACGTATATAAACAACATACACCACTGCGCGGCAAACACAGAAGAAGCGGCAGTCTTTGACACTATCTTCAGTTCTGTGATATCGGGGATTTTCGGAGCAGACGCACAGGTCACTTTCAGCGAGAACTTAGGAGAATTTTAGGCAGTAAAATGTTGAGATCCAGTGGTACCAAGTCTGTTTTGAGAGGCTTGCGGTTCTACTCGCACAAGGAGTTAAAGTTCGGCGTTGAGGGCCGCGCAGCGCTGCTGCGCGGTGTCGAGACGCTAGCAGACGCAGTGTCCGCGACCCTTGGGCCAAAGGGCAGAAATGTGCTTATCGAGCAGCAGTTCGGTGCTCCAAAGATCACTAAGGACGGTGTGACTGTTGCACGGGCCATCACGCTCGAGGACCACTTCGAGAACATGGGCGCCAAGCTGCTGCAGGAGGTCGCATCCAAGACCAACGAGGCTGCGGGTGACGGTACCACGTCTGCCACGGTGCTCGGACGTGCGATCTTCACGGAGTCCGTCAAGAACGTTGCGGCCGGCTGCAACCCAATGGATCTGCGCAGAGGCACTCAGGCAGCGGTGGAGAAGGTTATTGAGTTCTTGAGCAAGAACAAGAAGGAGATCACTACATCTGCTGAGATCGCGCAGGTGGCCACAATCTCCGCCAACGGCGACTCGCACGTCGGGAAGCTACTAGCATCTGCCATGGAGAAGGTGGGCAAGGAAGGTGTGATCACCATCAAGGAGGGCCGCACCCTAGAGGATGAGCTCGAGGTGACCGAGGGTATGCGCTTCGACCGTGGTTTCATTTCCCCATACTTCATCACCGATGCCAAGGCCAACAAGGTGGAGTTCGAAAAGCCATTGTTGCTTTTGTCCGAGAAAAAGATTTCTTCCATCCAGGATATCATCCCAGCGCTTGAGATCTCGAACCAGTCCAGAAGACCTTTGTTGATTATCGCCGAAGACATCGATGGTGAGGCGCTAGCTGCCTGTATCTTGAACAAGCTGCGTGGCCAGGTTCAGGTCTGCGCTGTCAAGGCTCCAGGCTTCGGTGACAACAGAAAGAACACCTTGGGTGACATTGCTGTCTTGACTGGCGGTACCGTATTCACGGAGGAACTTGACTTGAAGCCAGAGAACGCTACGTTGCAGCACTTGGGTTCCGCAGACTCCATCACTGTCACGAAGGAGGACACCGTTGTCCTAAACGGCAACGGTAGCAAGGATAATATTGAGGCCCGTATTGAGCAGATCCGTAACTCCATCGACATGACCACCACCAACTCTTACGAGAAGGAGAAGCTACAAGAACGTCTAGCCAAGCTATCCGGCGGTGTCGCCGTCATTAGAGTCGGCGGTTCATCGGAGGTTGAAGTCGGAGAGAAGAAGGACCGTTACGACGACGCCCTAAATGCCACCAGAGCTGCCGTCGAGGAGGGTATCTTGCCAGGTGGAGGTACCGCGTTGTTGAAGGCCACCAGAGTCCTCGATGAGGTCAAGACCGAGAACTTCGACCAGAAGCTCGGTGTTGACATCATTAGAAGAGCTATTGCCCAGCCTGCCCGTAAGATCATCGAGAATGCCGGTGAGGAGGGCGCCGTTATCGTCGGCAAGATCATCGACGACTTCGGTGAGGATTTCACCAAGGGCTACGACGCCGCCAAGGGAGAGTACACCGACATGTTGGCTGCGGGTATCATCGACCCCTTCAAGGTTGTGAGAAGCGGTATCGTTGATGCCTCTGGCGTGGCGTCCTTGTTGGCTACCACTGAGGTCGCTATTGTGGACGCTCCTAAGCCCGCTAACGCCGCTCCACCCGCCGGCATGCCTGGTATGCCGGGTATGATGTAGTGCCCGCACCTCTAATGTATTCTCTATAATGATCATAGCACTGTAAATAGGAACTTTGATGTCCGTTGTCTATTCGCAAGCCCTGTGCTCCCGCTCGCCGCAGCTGTCAATCACTCTCGGCGCTCGACTCCATCCGCCGGCAACCGCATCCCGACGGATTTTTTCTTCCGCCTAGTTTTGTACCTGCGTTGGGGAACCCCCGTGAGCCCTGATGCTACTATGGGCTACGGCACGACCAGGCTTTGCACGCACGGCATCGACGACGGCTAAACGTTGGGCTATTCCGTATATACCGTCACAACATCTGACCCAAACGCCTTGCCCTCCCTATGTGCGCTCACACGGAGTTGGCACATAGCTTCGGATCTTCGGCAAAGTCTGTGCAGGTGCCTCTCCGCTGCATCATATACGGGATAGCCGTATGATAGCCGCATGATTAACATTGATACGGCATTTCTTGATTTCCCCGTATTAATGATAAGTATTAACGATATAGGCATCAAAATTGCAGGAACGCCGATGACGTCTTAGCTAAATAGGCTGCAGTAAGCAGAGGACTTGCGGGCGTCTTTATGCGCAGCAATGGCGCAGGTGTGCTTATTCCTGTGTTTCGAGCTGACTAGTTCTACCCCGCGATGGCGCATCGGCCAAGCTGATTAGTTCGTATATATAGCGTTAGAAGTTGGTGTCCTGAGGTACGTGCACGACCACATCTATCGAAAAGATGGCAGACGGAGCTTCTAGTGCAAGTATTGAGAAGGTGGATAATGGGGGGTATATGCATAACGTGAAGACGCCCCGCTCGCGTACTTCGCTTGAAGAACTGGAGACGCAAAGCGGGGGGTCTGAGTACAATACACTGCATAAGGGCCTGCAGAGCAGACACATTCAGTTAATCGCTCTTGGAGGGTGTATTGGCACCGGGTTATTTGTGGGGACATCATGGACATTGCATAACTGTGGCGCGGCGCCACTCTTGTTGTCTTTCATTCTTATTTCAACAATAGTCTATCCAATCATGTGCTCGCTGGCGGAAATGATTTGTTATCTGCCACAGCAGGGGTCGGTGCCGGAACTGGTGTCGCGGTATGTGGACCCAAGTCTCGGTTTCGCCACTGGTTGGAATTATGCATACGCTTACGCAATCCTAGTTGCCGCTGAGCTGTCTGCGGCTGCGTCGGTCGTGAGCTACTGGGAAAACCCTGTGCCCATGGCCGCCTGGATCACCATCTTCATGGTTGTTGTGGTGGGCTTGAACTTTACCGCTGTCAAGTACTACGGCGAAGCCGAGTTTTGGTTTGCGTCGATCAAACTGATATGTATTCTCGGGTTGCTGATCGTATCCCTGGTTATCTTCTTCGGTGGAGCCCCTACTCATGACCGTATTGGCTTCCGCTACTGGAAGAACCCAGGACCTTTCGCAATGAGCCTCGCTCCGGGAAGTACGGGTCGCTTCTTGGATGTATGGCGGGCTGTGATCAAATCCGCATTTGCGTTCATCTTATCGCCAGAACTCATAGGCATTGCATGCGTCGAGGCGCAGGACACCCGGCGGAACACTGAGAAGGCATCGAGACGTTTCATTTACCGTATTATCTTTTTCTATGTGAGCTGCGCGCTCATGATCGGTGTCATTGTGTCAAGAACGGATCCGAAGCTCATAGAGGCGCTCGAGAAGGGCGCTCCAGGCGCTGCCTCTTCGCCATTCGTGCAGGGCATTGCAAATGCAGGCATTCCTGTGCTCGACCATGTCATCAACGTCGCGATCCTATCTTCCGCTTGGTCGGCAGGGAACTCCTTCATGTATGCCTCCACGCGCATGGTGCTAGCGCTTGCGCGCGAGGGCAATGCACCAAAATTCCTAACTAAAATCAACAGGTATGGTGTCCCTTACAATGCGGTCATTGTCTGCACACTTGTCGCCTGTCTTGCGTACCTGAATGTCAAGGCGGCTTCGGCAAATGTGTTCCAATGGCTGTCAAACATATGCACTATCTCCGGCTTCATCGGCTGGTTCGCCATGGGCATTGCATATATTCGCTTCCGGCGCGCTATCGTGTTCAACAACCTCCAGAGCCGTGTCCCATACCAGGGCCCGCTGCAGCCATACATCGCCTACTACTTTACATTCATGACCGTAGTTGTGTGCCTGACAAACGGCTTCCACGTCTTCATCAAGGGCCACTGGAACATCGTCGACTTCGTCGCCGCCTACGTTACATTACCCATCTACCTAATCCTCTATCTTGGCCACAAGCTATGGTTCCGGACCCGGTTTTACATCCCGGTCCAACAAATCGATGTCATGACCGGCCTCGTGGAGGCGGAGGAGGAGAGTAGAATGACTCCTGTTCGCGTGCCAAAGAATCTATGGGAGAAGTTTCTCTACTGGCTTCTCTAGAGCTATTTACTGTCATCGGCAGTGTACATATGTATCCTATAGTATTACTATAATATATCCCTATATTCCGCCTATACCGCGCTTTTTTGCAGCTGCTGCAGCTTCCTTCTCCACACTAGTCAAACACAGCAATGGCATCCGCAGTAGCCCACGACGCCGCGTGCGTATTCTGCAAGATCATCAAAGGTGCGTATAGCAGTTCTAAACCCTCATCAGACAGCCACTAACCAGCTACAGGCGAAATCCCATCTTTCAAACTTCTCGAAACTGCGCATTCGTATGCGTTCCTAGATATCCAGCCCACTGCAGAGGGCCACACGCTGATCATCCCCAAGTACCACGGTGCAAAGCTGCACAATGTCCCGGATGAGTACTTGGCAGACATCCTTCCTGTCACGCGCAAGCTGGTGAAAGCGTTGGGCTGCGACAACGACGGCCCAACTGGCCCAGGCTACAACGTGCTGCAAAACAATGGCCGCGTAGCCCACCAGGAGGTCGACCACGTGCACTTCCATCTCATCCCCAAGCGCAACGCTGTGTCTGGCCTCGGTGTGGGGTGGCCGGCTGCGCCCGCGGATATGGCTCACTTGCAGAACGTACACAAGGCGCTATCCGAACGCTTAGAGTCCTTGTAGAACGTTATGCCAGGCCCACTATCTATATACATATGTATATGCCCAGTGCCGGGAGGCGTTCGCGGCACCTTAACTCCTCACGTGACTCGTGATGCTGTTCGCCCGTGCGGGCCCTTGGGTGGCAAATGAAAACTGGGATCTTGGCCCACCCCTTTGACATGTACAACACACACTGCTAGACCATACTTCGAGTAAGAACTAGAGGTGCACGCTAGGATCTCAAGGACGTATTTCTGGTAATAGTCATTTAAGAAATGGTCAAGGACGAGCACAAGCGGTTGTTGGACGCGTCGGGTACGGAGCCTCGGGACGAGGACGCCACCGCCACGGCGATCTTGAAGCGCAAGAAGAAGGACAACTACTTGCTAGTGGATGATGCGGTAAAAGATGATAACTCGGTAATTGTGGTGAACTCCAACACAATGGACCTGTTGCAATTGTTCCGCGGAGATACAGTGCTGGTGAAGGGCAAGATGAGAAAGGACACGGTGCTGATTGTGTTGCTGGACGACGAGCTTGCGGACGGCGTGTGCCGGATAAATCGGGTGGTGCGGAACAACTTGAGGGTGCGGCTTGGGGATCTTGTCTCCATCCACCCCTGCCCGGACATCAAGTATGCGGAGCGCATCTCGGTGTTGCCAATTGCCGACACAATCGAGGGTCTCACGGGTAACTTGTTCGATGTATACTTGAAGCCTTACTTCGTGGAAGCCTACCGCCCGGTTCGCAAGGGCGACCACTTCATAGTTCGGGGGAGCATGAGGCAGGTGGAATTTAAGGTTGTGGATGTGGAGCCGGAAGACTATGCTGTCGTGGCGCAGGACACGATTATCCACTCCGAGGGTGAACCAATCAACCGGGAAGATGAGGAGAACAACATTAATGAAGTAGGCTACGATGACATTGGTGGGTGCCGCAAGCAAATGGCGCAAATTCGGGAGATGGTGGAATTACCTTTGCGTCATCCGCAATTGTTTAAGGCGATAGGTATAAAGCCGCCCAAGGGTGTGCTCATGTATGGGCCACCTGGTACCGGTAAAACATTAATGGCGCGTGCGGTCGCCAATGAGACTGGTGCCTTCTTCTTCCTCATCAATGGCCCAGAGGTCATGTCGAAGATGGCTGGTGAATCCGAGTCCAACTTGCGGAAGGCTTTCGAGGAAGCAGAGAAGAATGCACCAGCTATTATTTTCATAGATGAGATCGATTCTATTGCTCCTAAGCGTGACAAGACCAATGGTGAGGTCGAAAGGAGAGTCGTATCGCAGTTGCTAACGTTGATGGATGGTATGAAGTCGAGATCTAACGTCGTGGTGATCGCTGCCACTAACAGGCCGAACTCCATTGACCCAGCGCTAAGGCGTTTTGGTAGATTCGACCGTGAGGTGGACATTGGTATCCCGGATGCCACTGGACGGTTGGAAATTCTCAACATCCACACGAAGAATATGAGATTGGCCGACGATGTTGATTTGGAAATATTAGCTTCTGAAACGCATGGTTATGTCGGTGCCGATATTGCATCGTTGTGTTCTGAGGCTGCGATGCAACAGATAAGAGAGAAGATGAGTCTAATTGATTTGGACGAGGATGAAATCGATGCTGAAGTGCTCGACTCCTTAGGAGTTACAATGGATAACTTCAGATTCGCACTTGGGAACTCGAATCCATCTGCGTTACGTGAAACCGTGGTGGAGTCGGTCAACGTTACTTGGGACGACGTTGGTGGGTTGGATGACATAAAGCGGGAGTTGAAGGAAACTGTTGAGTATCCTGTCTTGCATCCTGACCAGTACATTAAGTTTGGCTTATCGCCGTCGAAAGGTGTGTTGTTTTACGGACCTCCAGGTACTGGTAAAACGTTGTTGGCGAAGGCAGTCGCAACTGAAGTATCTGCTAATTTTATCTCCGTTAAGGGCCCAGAATTGCTAAGCATGTGGTATGGTGAGTCTGAGTCCAATATTCGTGATATTTTTGATAAAGCTAGAGCCGCAGCGCCAACCGTTGTGTTTTTGGATGAACTAGATTCCATCGCTAAAGCTAGAGGTGGCTCAATGGGTGACGCAGGTGGTGCCTCTGATAGAGTCGTTAACCAATTGTTAACTGAAATGGATGGTATGAATGCAAAGAAAAATGTTTTCGTTATCGGTGCCACAAATAGACCTGACCAGATCGATCCAGCTATTCTAAGACCTGGTAGATTGGATCAGTTGATCTATGTTCCTTTACCTGACGAAGCTGGAAGAATGTCTATCCTAAAGGCGCAGTTGAGAAAGGCACCTTTGGAGCCTGGGTTAGACTTGGGCGCTATCGCCAAGGCCACGCAGGGTTTCTCAGGTGCAGACTTGTCCTACATCGTTCAAAGAGCTGCCAAGTTTGCTATTAGAGACTCGATTGAAGCCCAAAAAAGAGCAGAGGCAGAGAGAGCCAATAAGCCAAAGACCGAAGATGTTGAGATGTCGGATGCGAACGCTGCATCTGAAGAAGAGGTTGATGCCGTTCCATACATCACTCGTGAACACTTTGCTGATGCAATGAAGACAGCTAAACGGTCTGTTTCAGATGCTGAACTCCGTCGGTACGAAGCTTATGCTCAACAGATGAAGGCATCAAGGGGACAATTTGGTAACTTCTCATTTGGCTCAGAGGCTCGCTCTGACAACGGAGCTGGTGCCGCACCAACAGGCACCGAAAGTTCTGGTGCTGCTGCATTCAACAACGCTGCTGATGAAGATGATGATTTATACAGTTAACCGACCCACAGATCCGGGAAAAGTTTACTGAGATCATTTGTTCTTTTAAGTTTGAGTATTAATTATTGTATATTCAACATAAACATAAATATACCCTGTTACAGTACTACACCTGTTGAATAGACAGGGCGATAAAATTAATATGCGGGAGTAAGTGTAGTAAAGCTTAGCTATATAAGTGTATGTCAATTCTTCATGTCTTGGATGAAAGTCGAAAAATACATAATGTTATTTACGGTTGTACGTACGTCCATTAATATCCCTATGAAATAGTGCACCTTCATGAAACCAACGAAACTGCATGAAAGCCGATGTTGATACTGTATTGCAGATGAAGGTGCGAGAGTACAGCTATTGTCACTGCAGAACTAAAGTGGCTAGTTGAACAAAGCGGTCCAGCTAGAATTTTTTAATGTACGATAGGCGCCTGTATTGGCCCCATCGGATGTGCCACTGATACTGTGAGCACCATCACAAAGGCTGTTTAACTTTGGCTGCAATATCACAGGTCTTGCCAACCCCTTCCGCGAATACTGTGGTGGGCTGATATTTGTTTCCCGAAGATGTAGCTTCGGGAGGCGCTCTTCCTGTATGCGTTCCATAGTTACAGCCTGTTGAGCAGCTAGTGCACTGCGCGCAGTACAACGGGAGCCATTGGTGGAAATAGTAGAAATGGTACGCGAGGATACCAGCGAAGGAATGGACATATTCGAGGATGAGGTGGAGTAGACTTCGCCATTTTGAAGAACAAACTGTTTGGTTTGACCACTGAGGGGAACATGGAAGAGGAGATGCGAGCGCTGCTCGCCCCTAATGAACGATTCTTTGATGGGGTTGAGGAAGTGAGAAAGACAGGATATCAGATCCTGATTTGTTATTCTGAGATTCCAGTTGAAGTATTCAAGCAGCTCGCGCTCGATTGTGTTTACCTCTCGCAGGCTCAGTAGTCCATCTGTGTAGCGACACCAATGCTTATTCATTGGGGACGAATCATTCAGGTTCTTGGCAGCCAGGATGAGACACCCAAGGAACATCCGGTGCCTCGTTGTCTCAATTCCGTAGACGTTAGCGGGAATGATGCTTCTCAACCGGGCAAGGTACACAACTGTGGACATCAGCGTCGGCGTTTGTACGTTGGACCTCTTTACTAATCCCTTAATGAAGTCCACTAGCGAAAGGATAGGCTCGGAATTGCTATCGCTGCGCACCTGGATGATTGACGCTGTGGTCGACGCAAGGAAGTGGACCATCTCCACCGACACAGGCGTCTTGTTAAACCGCAGTAAGGCCTCATAGTCCGACATCGTTATAGAAAGTGTTAATGATACTGAACGAAAGACGCAAGTAGGCGTATGTATTTAAAAAGCAGCAAGTGGAGCCCAGTCTCCGGCAGTGGTGGTCCTCCTCTTGCCTCCTGACGACTATGCCTGAAGGTGAATGGCGCCTGGTCTAATATACTTCTTTGTAGCCCCTGCAACTAATTAGCAGTCGGCGAATTACCTGCCTCCCGTTGTGTCGCCGAGAAGTGCGTTCTATACAATTTCGCAGCCAGCACAGTGGGCAGACAGCTTTCCCCCATCTGAAATGCGGCAATCAAGACGGGCACTTGCTGTCCGCCGCGCCTTTCCTGTATCCTTGAGATCCACGCCAGGGAAAACAACACCAGCCCGCTGCATACTATTTGCCTAATCTGGCAGTAGTTGCTGTGCGCCCAGCGTTAGCCGGACTCAGCCGTTGTAGCTTGCTTTTCGTGTTCCCCATAGACATGCGCCTCACAAACCAGCGCTCCCCGAAGTTTGCCGTAGTGGGCTAGAAGGCGCGACGGGCGTAGCCTTCTCCGTATGCTATGCGGGCAAACAGTTCGCTCTGTGCCAAAGTCGCTGTGCAACGTGGAATACCTGTACGCATTAGGAAATGCTCGAGGCTCGAGAAAGTTTCCAAACCAGCCGTCGAAGAAAAACTCTAATTTCCCTGCATGAATAGTTCGAGAAGGGTAGAGATTCAGGCGAGCACAGAGGCAATGGCCTCCTCATCCGGATAGTAGAAGAAGGCCAAGGATATGAGTGCATACATGGCAAGAGACATAACGCCTTCGAGCCAGTTGGATTCGCCGTCTAAAATGAGGTAGTTCGACAAGAAAACGCTAGTGAAGAGCGTGGCGGTCTCGAAGGTGGAGAAGTTCAAGGTCATAGGCACGTTGATCCACCAACCAATAAGGACCATGAATGGGGTGACGAAAAGCGAAATCTGGAGAGAGGAGCCGATTGCCACGCTCAATGCAAGCGACATGTTGTTCTTCATTGCAACAATAACAGAGGTCACGTGCTCGGCTGCATTCCCGACAATGGGAATGACGATGAGGCCAATGAACGTCTTAGAGAGACCTGTAGACTCGACGATGTCGTCGATGCTGTCGACAAGGAAATCTGCAGCAAGCGACACAAGCACCGTAGATCCCAGGAGGTAGCCTAGCGCAGAGCGCACGGAGAGTTGGGCGCGGCGAGGCTCGTGGGCCTCCACCACAGCCTCCTCCTGCTGTTCAAACATTTCGTGATGTGTGAAGAGCTGGAAGCATAAGAAGAGCACGTAGACAACGAGCAACACCATAGAGGTGCCGCGCGAAAGCTTCAAGAGCTTGTCGCCGATTATCACGCTCTGCTCTTCTGTCTCGCTGGGGAGCGTAGCCTTGAACGCCGCGGGAATGAGCAACGACGCGCATGAGATGACCAAGAGCGAGCTCATCGTCTGCGCCGCGGTCTGGTTGAACTTCTGCTGCCCGCCGTTGAACCCGCCGAACAAGAAGCAGAACCCGAGCACTAGCAACAAGTTCGAGAGCAACGAGCCCAACATCGACGCCTGCACTATCCGCACCTGCCCGCGCCGCAACGCGATCACAGACACAATGAGCTCAACCGCGTTGCCCAACGTCGCGTTCAAAAGCCCGCCAAGCGTGCTGCCCACCTGCTCCGCCAACTCCTCGGTCGCAAACGCCAATATCGCTGCCAATGGTATGATCGCCAGGAAGTTCACCGAGAACACCCACCCCGCAGATGCCCCAGCATACCCGAGCGCCAGCCCCAACGGCACGAACACAAGCAAGTAATTCACCGGCGATGAGTGGAACACCACGCGGAGGTCTCTGCCAAGCCGCGCTGCCACTCCTCCGCCGCCCGAAGCCCGTCGCGGCCGCCCGTCCAATAAAGGTGTCTGTGTGTCCATTGCTGTATATCCTTGTGCGCACCTTTTCGGTAACCGCTTTCTAGCTGTGTTTTATGCTAAATATACGCCGACGCAGTCCACCTTGGAGGCCCTGATGAGAACGCACAGTAAACGTTACTAATTCGCACGCACGCAACCTATGCTGCGGGAGGAACGCATCGTATTGTTCCAAACGCTACCGTCGCTGCGGAAAAAATTCGTCCGCAGAACAAAAAAAGGAGAACTGAGCCCAGTTTCCTTGCTGTTTGTGGCTTACTTTAAACAGCAGCCAGACGCCCGTAGCGGCCAAGACGACTGTCGGGTCAACTATGTAATTGCATGGCGCGCACAGCCAGCCTGACTCGCTTGAAGTGGCTGAGTGCCGCTCTTGGCGCAGGTGACGGAGATGTCTTGCTCGAGAAGCCCAACCGAGTTTTCGGAGGGTAAGTGTACATACAGCGTTATGTAGGCGGGCGAGTTGCCCAGACACCGACCACAAAAACGGCCAGCGCCCAACACAGAGCGCCAACGGGGGAGGCGCCGCGGCGAGAGGCCAGCGCACGCCAGCTCTGCAGGGTGCCGCGGCACAAGCGGGGAGGCAGGTGGCCGCGGAAGGGGGAGGGAGGGCAGGCACCGGCGGGGGAATCTGACGCAGGCGAGGGCAGCAGCGAGTCTGGCTCGTGCGAGGCTGAGCGTGCGAGCAAAACGGCGCGGTCGTCCTTCCAAGAGAGCAGCAGCACATGGCAGGCAAAATTGGCCAGCGAAAAAGGCAGTAGCAGCACGGCCGCGAAGAAGACAAAACTGTGAGCGCCGAAGTAGACGACGGGACGTGCGAGGTGCGCATCACGGCCGGGCACGTAGAGGAAGTAGAGCGACATTAGCAGAGCCTGGCCCGCGGCCTGCAACAAGTGGGCCAGCACAATGAGGTTGGCGAGCAGCAGGCGGCGGCAGAAGGAGGGCCAGGACGGTGCGGGCGCGAAGTAAAACGGCGCGCTAGAGTAGGCGTGTGCGCGGTGCGCGCGGTTGGGGAGCAGGGTGTCTGCGTCTGGGCTGTCGCCCGTGAAGGCGAGCACGACGAGGTCATCGTCGGCGCGCGGCGGCACGAGACTGCCGTAGCTGTGCGGGGCGCGCGGCGGCGGCTGGTATATGTTGTCTGAGATCCTGGAGGCCTGGCGGCGGACGTTCATGCAGCGCGAGAGCGAGATGCTGCGGCGCACGGAGCTCAGCTCCTCGCTCTGGGCGTCCGGCGCGTGTATTATCAGGCCGCGCGGCTCCTCCGCGTACTCGTTCAGGCTGCCAAGCACCGCGAGTAGCAGCTCGTTGAGCGCCCACGACAGCCCAAACACGTAGCTCTGCCGCGGAGTCAGTTGCCAGCCGTTGTCGGCGCTGGCTGTCTGGTGCGCCTGGGGATATGCGAGGGCGGCCAGCAGCGCGGCCATCAGCGCGTCGCTCAGCGGGTAGTCCACCACGAGCTCCGCCAGCGTCGCTGAGCCGTCTGTGCCCAGCACGAAAGTCTTAATGCAATGCACCAGCACCGGCGGCAGAAATCCGAGCAGCGCTGTGCGGAAGTAGTCCTGTGCGTTGGGCTCGAACGGTCCGGCATCCGGCCCCAGCAGGCCTGCCCCTGCTGCCGCGGCTGCAATGGCCCCTGCTGCCCCGACAAGCGCGGCTGCCGGTGCGTACGGGCTCGAAGCCAGCAGCACTGGCATGTAGTACGCTCCCCAGTAGCCTATACGTGTCATGCCTGTTTGTGCTACGGAGCCGGGGCAGACTGGGAGTTCGCTTGTGTGCAACGTATCCCGTTACCCGGGCGCGTTGCTTAGTTCTTCTGGTTAGCGACGTTAGAAACTATGAATGAATTAAGTGTACGAGATACAGCGGGGCCGCCACGGCGGCCGCCGGGGCTGGACAACGGAGCGAAAGATATTAGTAGCGACTTGGTTGGATTGTCCTAGCAAAGGCGCACTGCGCCGGTTTTTGTAATGTTACACCCACGGCCACTGTGGCGCGCTACAGCACTGCAGGCCGGTGGCGGGTGGCAGTTAGCCGCCCTTGTTTTTCGGATTTACAGTCTCTCCAAATGGAAGACCCGCACAAAGCCACTAGTAGAGGGATTGTCCATATGGCGGCGCATCCGAGGATGCGGCTTCGTGTTCTCTACCAGCTTGTAGCCCTGTGGCGAGTCTAGCAGCGCCTGGCGCTTGCGCGGCGTCTGCCCTAGCGGGCGCTTCGCGACGCGGCCCGCCGATGGCGGCTCCACGCCCGCGGGGCGGCCTGCCTGCTCCAGGCGCTTTTTGAAGAATTCGGCCTCCTTCTTGATTAGGTTGTTTTCCACGAGCAGGCGCGAGTCCCAAACGCTCTTGCTTTGCGACAGCTGGGCCAGCTGGGCCTGCAGCGACCAGTGAGAAATGGCAGAGAGTGAGCGGTCGAGCACGGCTAGCAGCTCGTCCCTGGGGAGGTCCTGCGCATCGCCGGCCTTGAGCTTGTCCATGACACGGACGATATGCATCTTAAGGTCCTTGGTGGCGCCCAACAGGGGCGCGGGCGCCTCGGGCGTGCCTGGCAGGCGCACTGGCAGGCTATCGACCGCAGGCGGCTCACGCTTGGTACAGCCGCCAGACGGCTTATCCGCGTCTTCTGGCAGGCGGGCCGGCTCCTCTGGCGTGATTATTGCCTGCAGAGATGAAGTCCGGTTGACCGGGCGTGCTCCCATGGCTGGTTGTTCGTGGAGATGGCAAGCAGTCATCTCCTCTGCCGGCGGATTACTTTTTCGGCTGGTGGTCCGCAAGGGCGGACTAGGGGGACAGGGGGGGCGGCGCGGTGGCGAAGAGCCTTCGCGGCCCGCGCACGAGTGTTGCGGCGGCGGCGGGGTGCGGAGGGGACACGGTACCACGAGTAGCGGAATTCCCTTTGGGCTGCCGGGGGCAACCGGTGGCGGTGCGACTGTGTGAGGGTCTGCGGGCGCCGGCTCACGGCGGGTGGTACCAGTGGAACGCACAGGTTTCAGTAAATCACGGCTAGCCGAGATATGCTCCGAGTCGGGCGGGAGCGAGCAGCGCCAGCGGCTCACAGGCGTGGTCGGAATCGGGGTGGAAGATGGCGGGCGGTGTGTGCGTGTTCCGGCGAGGTGGAGCTCGGCGCGCATGGACGCAGGTTTTGTACATATATATGTCGGCCAATACCGCCGCTGGCACGAGATCGTGAACTGCCGCCTGTATTATCTATTTTATATTGGTGGTATCGGAGCAGTCGAGTGTTAGTGTATTTCTTTATGTAATCTTGTTCTTAGACATAGGCGCGGCCGTGTGGGGCGCCTGGTGGCGGCGACCTTTGCCAGACGCCGGTGCGATTGGCTCTGCGTTCGCCAGGAGTGTCGAAAGAGGACGTAGCAGCGAATCGGCAAGCTGGGAGGGCGGCCTCGGGCTGCCTCGATGCGTGCCTTGCCGTTTTACGCCCTGTGGGGTTGCAGCGACTGAGGAGCTGCACGCGGTGGTAACGGCAATGCGGCCCTGTGTGGGATTTTAGCGCGCCGGGAGCTGCACAGCGCCCGCGCTTAGATGCACTGCAGGGACGTGCTGTGCGAGCTGTCATCGGCAAATCACCTGCCGATTGGCAGGGAAGGCCAAAATTGTACGAACATTCTGCTCCTGCCGCTCCTGCCAAATTCGGCGTAGTCTGGCACTCCTGTTACAGTAATTGCAAGGAATGCGGAGCAATAGCAGGCTCGGCGACCAATACGGCGGCCTTGCTAGCGGCGCAAAGCCAGATTTTCAGAGCACGTGAATTATTGCTTACCCTACGTATCAAAGTTATATGCTTGGTCCTAAGGGAATCAGTCGAATAGACCGAAGCCCATGTCGTCGTCAGACTCTTCAGCAGCCTCCTCAGCAGCCTCCTCAGCGGCGTCCTCAGCAGCAGCACCAGAGGCAGCAGCACCGGAAGCAGCACCGGCAGAGGCACCGGCAGCATGGAAGCCGGATAGAACCTCCTTGACGTCCTTGCCCTCCAAGGCCTTAGCAAAGATTTCAGCCCAGACCTGTAAATTCGTTAGTATCGAAGCGATCGGCTTAGTGTTGCGACATTCCACATACATTGTCAACGGAGGCGCCAGCAGCCTTAGTCAAAGACAAAAGGTTGTCGGAAGTGATGTCCAAGCCAGCATCGGCCAAGATCAAAGCAGCGTAGGAAATAATAGCGTCGGACATTGCGTTTGGTAGTGGTACCCTTCTATCAGCGTGTAAGTTCACACATCTTCGCTTATGTGCAGGTTCAACTTTCATCAACGTGCTGCGCCGGCGAGCATCGACATCGAATATGATGTACTGGTGGAACAGTCATAAGATACCATTATCGAAAACCAAAAAAACCTCCGATACCGGGAGTCGAACCCGGGTCTCCACGGTGAGAGCGTGATGTGATAGCCGTTACACTATATCGGAATTTGATGAGATTCAGTCGTGTGCCTTTGATTATGGCGTGGAAGCTCTACGACGCCGACTACGATGCTGGTTACTTCGTACACTGAAGGGAGCGATTGAAGCCATCCGAACCACTGGAATCTCCTGGGATCCATTTAGGCCTATTATCTGCCACGATTGTATGGCACCCAATTGTTTCATAGTGCAGCTAACGCGCCGCGATACCCGCCCGGGTATTCTTGTGGGCAGATACTGCCGTCTCCATGAACGTGCATATGTTCAACAAGGCGAAGTGTCACATTCTTATTTGACGTATTTCCCTGCTTGTAGCTAAATGCCGGGGAAGGCGATCATTTTGCACTATACACATGAAAGGGGATCGGAGATGCCTGGGTCGCAGAACAATTTTAGTGGTTATCGGGTGTTTCATGAAGCGTAGGCACTACGACGAACAAAAACTCTTCGGATTAATAAGATAGCTGGCAGCTGCCTACAACTTACTCAAGCCTTACATTATGTAAAACGAGAAACATAACAATAGCCTGATAAATAAACGCTTTCACGCCACTTTTGTGGCCCCCATGTTACTGCAAAGGACTGGAGAGTAGTGGCGGCGTATGATGCAGCATCGTGCAGCACGGTGTGGCTTAAGAGCAGTAATCTATTCTACGAAGCCTATTGTTAAGAAGAGCCCCAATTCACGTTAAACTGTTTGCTGACAGATTAGATCTGGCTACAGGTGCCTATAATACACACTGCCAGGGGTTATGCTTTAGGCAGGTGATACAATAAGCAGCGTTTGCTTATGGCCGTGTTAAACTCCGTAACTAAACACAAAATATAATTGCTGAAGCTAAAACCCTCAAACGCCAGCTCAACCACCAGCAGAGGAAATGAACCATGATTAAGCTCGCTGTCGCGGCAGACTGTGATCCGCCAGTGCCTTATTGCTGGTTATTCCCCAGTTCCAGTAGCATAGAATTTGTGGTACCCGCTTGTATATCGGTTTAGTGGCTTTTATGTAGGCTTGGTATCGCTGATATCTGCGATGCAAGGAAATACTTTTCAGGTAGAAGGGGTATTTTCACGCTCTAAGTTCCTTTCCGTCCACAAAATGTAATCATAAAACTGTGCTGTGGCAAAAATGCTAAAAACGTATCACATAATCGTAAACATCTTATCGTCACATATTTACCAACTTCAGAGCGTTGATGACCATGATGCAGCGATTTACCAGTAGCGGAACCTAAGCGTAATCACGCTCTGAAGTGTCTCTGCAGTAGAGACCTGTGATAACCTGACACCGCAGCTCCGTTTGCGTTATTGCGCCCGCCATGATAGTCTGTAGTTACTATATCCATCTCCTTAATTCCCAAGCTGCTGGGATATACTGCTGTTGGAACCTCACCTTAACTGTCCAGTTTCACTCATAATAGCATTATTGTATAAAATGTAAAAAAGTAACACCACCATCAGCAAACGTCAAAGTGGCCGAGTGGTTAAGGCGATGCCCTGCTATTCGATTAAGGAAAGCGTTAGGCATTGGGTTTTACCTGCGCAGGTTCGAATCCTGTCTTTGACGTTATTTTTTGTTTTCTACTTCAAATTTTATTCTGAGACGTTCACCGAAATTAACTATAAGTTACCTGACCGTGTTCTCTGGGATCAAATACGTGAAGTAAGAGTGGCCTATGACTCTGTGTATGCGTACTTTCCCCAGATTGCTGGTGCGGACGATGTCCACCGTCCCATCTGGCCAATTGCCCTACTCTCTTGCAGACATACGGATCGGAAAGATTCTCAGCGTACGGGAGCATCCCGATTCCTACAAGATGTACATCACTCAAGTATCCTTTGGTGAGTTGGGCACAAAACAGATATGCACAGGTTTGAGAGATCATGTGTCGCTATCCGAGATGCAAGATTCACTGGTGGTCGTGTTGAACAACATCAAGAAATGCAAACTTAGGGGCGAGGCTAGCGAAGCGATGATGCTCTGCGCGGAGTACTCGCCTAAAGAGTTGAAACCATCCGTACAGCTCCTGCGGCCAGCTACACCCCAGCTGGAATTATGCGGCGCGCAGGTCCTTGCAGCCGACTCTCTAGGGAAGGAGGTAGCATCGACTTCGAGGAGGATCAAGCCTGCTGAATGGGAAGAGCTTTCTTCCCGCCTTTCTGTGGACAAAAGCGGCAGAGTAGTGTTCCAATCAGAAGGAAAGGAGTTGCCACTCTACGTCAACGACAATAGCGGCTCGATGAACTATATAATGGCCAGCGGCATGCCGGCAGGGAGCCAAGTAAGATAGTTAGCAACGTAAAGAGACGCTACTAACTAACACATGGGGCCTGGTAAGCCAACCAACACTAATTTTCAAAAATTAAAAAGTGAAATGGTTGCGAGGAGATTCGAACTCCTGCATCTTACGATACCTGAGTGTTCAGCTGTGAACAGCTGTAAGCATACACTTGAATCAGGCGCCTTAGACCGCTCGGCCACACAACCGGAACACGTGAATGATACCTATTTTATAGATGTAGTGATATAGTATTAGTAGACTATCGGAAGACGTCCGAATAACAAACTGCGATGAGATCAACTGCTCTAGCGCTGGGTCTTCGAAAGAGCACCTACCAGACATAGTATAGAAATAATTATGTACTTAACGGCTTGCAGTGACAATATCTAAATCGTGCCGAAATCACCTTGCCATCTTTACTCTCGATACATGCGGTGCGCAGAGCTTCTTTTTCTGCAAGAAATGCACATGAGACTGCTTCCGTGCACGTAGTTGGCCGGTGTGACTGACAAGATGACAATTATGATTATGTTAGCAGCGGTATCAGAAGTGCATCCATGTTGAACTGCGATAGAAGCACTATCGATGTTACGGAGAACAGATCCTAGAATTACTTGTATTAGATCACGGATCATCAGGTGATATTTCTGCAACCTACCCATGGCTTTCCCATCTTAGACACATACACCCCACTATGAAAACTGCAGCACCAGCTATGCGGCTTTCTGGCACTATCAGTTCCACGCCACAAATGAGCGATGTTTTGCAGTTCTCCATGGCCACTGTATTCTAGACACATGTAGCACATTATGATAAGCTATTGAGTGATCCCATCGCACTTGAGCGTGACATATTGGGGCCATGGCTAGTCGGCAAGTAATGAACTGCCGGCAAGGCAAGAGCTACAACACGAAGTTCAAGCGTAAATATGCCCCTTATCCATCTATAGCTGCTAAAACCCACGAACAGAGACGCGTAGCTATATATTTGAGAGAAACGGTATATTTTATACACCTTATATGCTAAATATTTTTATTTTTGTCATGGTTGTTAGATTTAACTTCTGAGATGTTATCATTGTCACTCCTAACTCTAGCTGTCACAGCAATGGCAACTAAGCTACTTGACCCAAATCTTCCTGAATGTATTGAGGTAGATTTGCGTCAGCAACCTATTGCTGAAGTAAAAAATTATGAGGAATCACAGCGCCCCGTTTTCTTTCGCTCGTCCCTACTATTATGTCCTGGTAGAGGATGTCCTTCTTTAGTCTTCATCGATCCAATACTAAAAAGCACGGGGAAGAACATGTAAATTTAGATTCGAATGCAATCCTTAAAGATTCGGATACCCACGGTATAATGCCAATTGCCTATTTTGGCGATCTGGCTGAGTTCGGCGATGACTATCACGACGGTGTACTATATCCTAAAGAAGAAGTTGGCGACAAAGAATTCGCTGCTAGCCTCATCCAATCAACCGCGCCGAGGAGTGAATACGACGAGTACTCTGGAATTGACACATTTCTAGCGGCGCGGCCAGGAAGGTGCGGGTACGCGCCAACTACCTCATGGCAACAGCGAGACAGGAAATGGCACTGTCGCCATCCGACAGAGTGCAGATGGATGACACAATTCTTTACTAAATCACCGCACCATTCCTTTGGCGGCAAAGTGAAGGTGACCGGATTTTGCGGGGAAAATGGAGTCCGACCAGTATTATGGGAAACCGAAACGACTTCTTTAAACAGATGTGTAACCCCGGTAGCGAAACCGATAGCGAAAAGTATAAGAGTATGTGCCATCCATTCGGGACCCCGGCGTATGAGAGGAACTCCGCATCATTTTTGCGACGAGAGTAGGCATCCCGGTTGGTATTTGAATGTTCCAGCGAACGGATTTGTGACGGTGAACTATGAAACCTATTCATTCCAAGTCGTCGCTTAGACACAAAACTGGCAGCTCATGATAGGATACGGAATCAGCTCTGTATTCCACAGGCTTTCCGTACATATTTGGCTGCTAGGCCGCGTCACAAGAGGTCCGTCGCTATGCCAGAAATATACTTATTTTATGCGCAGCACACTTTTATCTAGCCTTAGAGTATGCAAGTTAAATGAGTTGGCACGCATCGCGCTGGGGATACCGACGCAGATAATAGAAGATCGTTGTGCCACGAAGGTGCAGCTCTGTACTGTGATGCAAGAGTTTCACGGATTGTGAAACCCCGCAAAATTTGCCGCAGCGACGCATCCAGTGTAAGAGTGTATTGGCAGGCCCTACAGTTCTCCAATCAGACTTCCTCGTGCTAGGATTCTGAAGGATAACCTGCAAAGGAAGTAATTGCGTGGCTGCGTAGCTTACGCGTCTTTGCTGGCTAATTTGGATTTAGGTGCTCTACGCACTGTAGATACGATTATCGAGTCTGCAGGCGAACCCGAGCCTACCGATCTTAAAAATATCGGCTAGCAATTGGTATTCGGATATTTAATTCGTGCTAAATACTTTGGCGTCGCATCTAGACATAGGAGGTGACCTCGAAGAAGCTACGTAGATAGTACACCTGGAAGAGAGATTGCGCAACAACAACGGCCAACTGGAAAATAGACCACCACTTGACCCTGTCATTGGTAGATTCAGCGGTGTTCCTGTGCGTGCGTTCACGGATCTCGATGTACTGCTGCTCGTTCATCACTTCCATGGTCAGCATGGAGAGCCTGCGCACAGCGCCCTCCAACGTCTCTGCGCTGGAGTCCGCCGCATCAGGGGACAGCACGCCGTAGGTGTTGAACGTGACATCCTTCGTGAGGTGCCCCGAGTCATCATTCGAAAAGCAGTACTGGTATTTGCCATCTGTAGGTGCCTTGAAGGTCAATTCACCATGCGAGGCTACCACCTGCGAATCCAGGATCGTCCGCCCGTCGACTCCATAAACCAGCAAGTCGCCATCTAACTGCTGATGTGATTGTGGGTCTCTGTCTCCGAATTGATACGTGATTGTCAGCACGTCCCCGCCTTTCAACTGCTCAAAGAAACAGCGCCGCCCATAGGGGGGGAGAAGGACATTGTGCGCCCATGAAACCTGGAACAGGGCAAGAAAGAGTAGACTGATAGTCCCGTCGATTCTCATTATGCTTCGGTTACCGCTTTGCGTAAGCTATCGTATCCGAATTCAGGAACCAGGCTCGCTTCTGCTAAGATTCGTTTTATTTGTTGAAGAAACACGTTTGCCGAAAAATCAAGCTGGACAGATTTCTTTTTCAGCCTGACCTGGCGCTAAAGCAGAATTAAGATTCGAGCATTGGTATATAGATTACGCCGAGGTAATCGTACTATATATTAGAAGACTTAAAACTTAAATCGAGACGGTTTAACAAAAGCTAAAATACAGAGTTGAGAAACTATACACAACCTGGAGTATGTAGTGCAACATACTTCAAGGAAAGGTACGAGACAGATGGCAGGAGTGTGCGAGGACTTAACCATGAAGACGAAACGGACGCGAGCTATCGAGCAAAAGCCGACGTTCAAGGAAGTGCTTTTTGGTGGTTTCTTTGTACAATGGCGGCAGTTGCAACATGGCGCTTGCGCTTCTGGAATGGGTCGCTCATGGAAAAGAGGCTGGTGTTATGAGATGCGGCTGCGCGACATGGCTCCAGGAGTCCGGGAGAGCGGAGTGGTCGATAGTATTCTTGCAGGAAAAGTCAGAGTCCACTGTGACATGTAAATAACCGTGGCGGGTCAACCGGCGGGACAAACCAGGATGTAGGTGAAAAAGGGGACGCAGAGGAAGCCAACAGTAAAAAAGCAGAGCAATCAGGCTATGGAATGCGCAACTCGAGGGGTTGGCAGCAGGCGGTGATAACACAGTTTTAGAGACAAAGTAAGAGTTACAGGATATGAAGAAAACAACGACAGTATAACAAAGTTGCGAAAGTTAGAGCGGACCAAAGTATCCCGTGACGTGTAGGGAAGTGTGTGTTTCCGTGGCAGGCGCTTCAGGGCATGTGTCGTGTAGGAGTCGCACGTCGTGCGCGGGCGCGCACGGCACGTAGATGTATGTGTATTGTGTATGTCAATGTGTGAGTATATGTGATTGTCGGTAGTGTATATGTGTATGCGGTCGCATGCAGTGTGCGTTTCTCGATGTGTGCACTTCTGCAAGCACGTGTGAATGTATGCAGGTTATTTTCCATGCGCAGATTGGTGCACGCAACATGCAAGCATGCCTGTGTATCTGTGCTGCGTGTGAATGCGCACTGTTTTGCCTGTGCTTATGCGTGTACTAGATGTCTTTCGTCGCATATGCTTCGTTAGTACCGACGCGTAGAACAAGTCAATGTGAACTCGCTTTGCATTTCCTTTGCCTGGGAGACAAATAGATTCGTAAACAGTAAAAAAAAGTGAGACGACGAGATGCCGCCAGGAAGCAACATCGAGACGACAGGAGCCCTGGACACCATACCCCCAGATTTTTTAACATTACCAAAGTTGACAACTCTTCCAGAGAAGTGAAATAAAACAACAAAAAAGGTGGGGTCTGTAATATCTGCGTGGCGAGGGGCGGGGAGTAACGGATAGTCACGAACTGCGGAACTAGATGTGCGTGTCTTTGTAGTAGCAGTAGTAATAATATAGCTTACTTTTTATTTATATCTGTTCGTCATCCCCATATCCGCATTTCCCAGTCCCCTGCTGCCCTTGGTCCCGACGTTTTTGTCCCGTCACCCGCGCCGTGGCTCATTTCTTCTTCTTAGGCTGGCCGCGCCCTGCACTGGGCTTGACCGCCGGCTTCAAAATCTGGAAGGAACACAACAAACTCTCGTCCACACTCATCATTGCACCGGCGTTGTCAAACTCCCCGCAGTAGTTGGGCGCGCTAAACAGCGTCACCAACTGTCGCTTCGAGAAAAACTCGTAGCCGTCCTCGACCACCTGGTGAGCCCGGCAGATGAGCTCCATATCCTGCTTCTGCAGGAACCGCGACACCACGTCCGGCCCAAATGTAAACGAAACGCCTCTATCATTCTCAGACCACCCCACGATGTCCTTGTCGGGGTCCGACCACAACAGGTCGCACAACAGGCCCACGTCCGGGATGTCCGTCGGCCGCATCACCCGCCGGATCTGCTCCATCGTGTTCAGGTCCGGCGACAGCCCGCCGTGCATACAGAATATCTTCTCGTCGATGATCGCCGCAATTGGCAGGCAGTTGAAGCAGTCCGTGAACGTCTTCCACAGCTTGATGTTGTACCGCCGCTTGCACTCGTCGTAGAACCCATATATCCGGTTGATCGACGCGCACTCGTGGTTTCCGCGCAGGATAAAGAAGTTCTCCGGATACTTGATTTTGTACGCCAGCAGCAGGCAGATGGTCTCCAGCGACTGCTTGCCGCGGTCCACGTAGTCTCCAAGAAACAGGTAGTTGGACTCCGGCGGAAACCCGCCGTACTCGAAAAGCCGCAGAAGGTCGTAATACTGCCCGTGGATGTCGCCGCATATCTGCGTCTGTTAGTACGCGTTCGCGTTTCTTTTTCGTGCCCCTTGTAGTGCGTTTTCGCCACTGGCCGACAGGGAGACCAGGGACGCGCCGGCTGGAAAGCCGCGAAAACGCCGCCACAAGTACAGGCGGCGCAGCCGCCGCCCCTCGGGCGCGAAGGAAAAAAAACAAGTGGCTGCGCAGGGACGCGCCACCTAACATACCTTGATCGGAGCCTCCAGCTCAAGAAGAATGGGCTGCTTGATAAAGATGCTGCGCGCCTTGGAGCACAGGTAGCGGATCTCGTGCTCTTCGAGGTCCACCTGCTGCCCCGGCTTCGAGCCCCGCACCTCCAGCAAGCGGTCGATGATGTTGTCGATATCTACAGGGGGCGTTTCCATGCTCATTGTAAGGTCGCCTGTTGTTGTTCTGTTCTGGCTGGGTGTCAGTCCCTGCCCCCGTGGTCTGCTAAGTGCTGGGTTGCGGCGTGCGGAGGAAAACACACCATATAAATATCAAAAATATCTATGTGGAGCTAGTAAATAAATAAAGAAGGGAACGGGGCATGAGTCCTGTCCTGTTCGGTAACAGATCGTTGTGTGGTTGGCCGGCAAATTGCTTTTTCGGGCGCGATAGTGTTGGCGGCGAAAAATTTTCAGTGCCGGGAGGCCGGGTAACTGCACGTGACGCGGCGCGGGCGATGTGGGCAGGCGGGGGCGGTGGGTTTGGGTGGGTTTGGACCCTGCGTGGCCCAGCGGGGCGGCGCGCGGCGGAGGCCGTGCGACGCGGGTTCGAAGCCGGCAGGCGCCGGCGGCCCCTCATAATGATGAACGACATTGAGTGAACAATCTCTGAGGCCACGGCCGTAGGATTAAAAACACATGTTGCCTTCCTTCTGAACACTTTTTGCAGGGCGACAATGAGCGACGAGATCGAGGCGGACGGCTCGGCGCGCGGCGCGCCGCAGGGCGCGGGGCGCGGCACGCTGGACGAGAGCGCGGCGGCGACGCTCGTGCGCGACGTGCGCGCGATGCACGCGCGGCTGCGGCAGGCGGTGTACCCCGCGCTGCGTGGCGGCTGGCAGCCCGTGGCGGACGGGCCGCCCGAGACGGACCTGTGGGCCCCGCTGGTGTTCGTGCTGGCCCAAGCCGCGCTGCTGGCGCGCGGCGGCGGCCACTTCTACGCGCTGTTCGTGGCCCACTGGGGCGCGCTGGCGCTGCTGGCGGCCCACCTGAAACTGACGCGCGCTGTCGAGAAGTGCTCGTGGCTGGTGTACGTGTCTGCGTGCGGCTACTGCCTGTTCCCGCTGGTGCTGGCCTCGCTGTTGAGCCGCGTGGGCTACCCGACCCTGCTGATGCTGTTCGCAGCCGGCCCGTGGCGCGTGCGGGCGCTGTACTGTCTCCGCTTGGCGGGCTTTGTGCTGAGCTCCCTGTGGGCCTACGCCTCTGCCTGCGCTGTGGCGAGCTGCGTGGGCTTCATTGAATGCTACCCGCTGGCCCTCTGCCTTGCTGGCCTGTCGTGGCTCACCGTTGTGGTCTAGTTTGATACGTAGCGCTGTATAGTGGGGCTCCTGTCGTCGCGGCGCGTGGTTGCCTGGGCTTCGTAGTACATAGTAACGCTCCGTGAAATTTCGAAAAATGGTTGCGCTTAGACAGCTCTTCAACTTTTATCATACAAGACCCTCTGGTGCAAGACTATCACAGCAACGTGTATGTCAGTTAGAAGGCACCATAATTAGTGATAGAAGGTGCTAGAATAAAGTTTATATGCCTTTACTACTTCCGTCGGCGGGCAGTTGCTTTCCACTGCGCCTTCCGAAGTTGGACGCAGGGCAGCTACAAGATTTGGACGAGCGAGCACAGAAGAGACTTTTGCTTGAGTGCCGGACGGGTGCGGCAGTAGCACTGGGGAGGTCATCTTTATTTGTATATGGTGGGCTGACAATTCCGCTGAACCTGGCGAAGGTGACGCTGGTGCAAATCCAGCAGGAGCTAATCCTGCATTTTGCGCGGTGCAAGACGACGAACTTCCGCAACCTGTGCGAGTACATTTCGCAGGAGGTGTTCTCGCTGGACCTGCTGTCGCGGCGGTGGGAGCGGGTGCAGCTTGCAGAGGAGGAAAAGTCGGGCGGCGCAGGCGTTAGTGCCGAGGGGCCGGGTAGGCCGGCGATGCGGGAGCGGATCTTCCACGCGATGGTGTACTGTGGGGGCTGCCTGTATGTGTTTGGTGGGCTAGTGGCGTCCAGCCACTCGGAGTACGAGCTGGTGGCGACGAATGAGCTGTGGCAGCTGGATATGCGGACGAAGGTGTGGACGCTTCTGTCGCACGACCCGCGGGTGCAGCGACGGTTCAACCACGAACTGCATGTTCTAAATGAGTTTGACGATCATGACACGCACCTTATAATCGTGGGCGGCCTGGACAATATGGATAAGAAGGTGCACAAGGTCGACGTGTACAACGTTACGAGGGGATGCTGGGAGTCCTTTGAGGATGATTATACAGCCGACATAATCAAGGACGATACGCTGGAGTCCGCATGCGACCTGCATGTGGGGCAGATACACACAAATATAGATGATCAGCCCGCAGGGTTTGTTCGAGGTTCTAACTTCGGGCTGTTGGTCGAGAACAACGAGGACCATGTACCTACGCTGGCCTTCTATTCAGCGCCGGAAGTGAACAAGGCAGTCGATACTAATCGCTGGGAGAATCCAATTGTGATGATGCCCTTAGTCCCGAATGCGCGGGGAAAGCGCACGAAGGTCCATATGCCCTCAAAAGCCTCTATCCGCCGACTGAAAATGCTCTTTGATCTGAGCTTCGTTTCGGGGATTCTGTTCGGTCCCAATATTATCATTATTGGTTTCCATGCTGGCCTGCTTGGATCTAACTTCTATGCTTTTCTCTACAGTATACCATTGGGAAAGTGGACCCATCTAAACATTAACTGCCCCCATTCAGGAATGCGGCGGCATCGATACTGGGGTCTCTTCCATTGGGAATCCCATCACAAGGCACTGCTTCTTGGAACGTATGAGGATGACTCAAATTTACCGACGGTACAGAAGTTTGACCGAATGCTAGCCATTCGGCTTCAGAATGCGTTCCCGACCGTGAAAAGTCTTCTCAGCGATGGTGTGGGAATACGGGTGAAAATAGCACGTACCCATTCGGGGCAGGGATTTACTTCTCAGAAAGATGCGTTCAAAAAGACGGATCAATTTGAGAGCTATTCGAGGTATATTGTACCACCGTCTGAAATCACCAGTATCAGATCTGTTTTCCCTTCATATGCCTCGGTCTTGGGAAAGGATGCTTTGGAAGTGTATGGAAAGTCATTGGCTGATTTTGAGTTCATAACTATGGAGGGGGATTCTGTTAGCATTCCATCCTTACTGCTCCGAAAAAGATGGGGTAGATTCTTTGACCATATTCTTGCCCAGGATTACAGTAAGTTGTCGTCATCTGTTGATCACGTTCAGCTTGAAAAGGGTACCGACGAGTCCAATTCCGGTTCAAGCACTAACATCACAACCTCACTATCAAACCAAGCAAACGAAGGAAAAGATCAGAATGCGACGGAGCCCCAGGGCTCTTCCGAAAACGTTCCAAAATTGAATTTCGGGATTAGGTCGAACGTTGCAACAGGGAGCGCAATGCTAAACAAGAAGTCGGTGTCATTAATCCTCAACCCCACATGGAAATTGTCTCCTTCGCTTTCGGGATTGGCATTAAATATTCAGGAACAAGAATCTAAAGAACCTTCCTCGGGCCCATTAGCGGAGGAAACCGCGAATGAATCTGCAGCAAAAGGTTCTTTGACTAGTTCATCTGGGGGAATGGTCTTTAGAGTACCTTTCACGGATAGTTCAGAAAGTTTAAAAAGGCGCGACTCTTCCCAACCTGCTCCCTCTATACATTTAGAGTTAGCCGATTATTCTCCTCAGTCGAAGAAATCTGTGTCTACGCCTACTGACAAAAGAAGGAGGTCTTCATACACAGCAGGAAGCCACTGGAAGCAAGTAAAGGCCAGCGGTTATCGTCGTGCATCTCACCCAATTGGAAATATTCGGGATTTACTTTATGGTACCGATAGGATGGTATCGAGCCCTTTAAATTCAAGACGCGGCTCTGCTGTGTCAAATACCAGCTCTATTTCCTACGTTAGTTCCAGCTCAGAACGCATGAGCAATCGTCACTGTAAGCGTGATAGCGAAGATTATTCTTCAGGCACCTTGACGTTTAATATCAATTTGCCTCCACAGCAACCACCCCCAACGGATCCTTTGCCCACCTTGCCGCCAAATATTGCTGGAGAACAATACGCTAACCGGAGAGAATCCGAGCACTCATTGGGGGGTATGCCAAGATCTCTAAAATCGAGCCCAAGTTCGTCCAGGTGCTCCTCGTCTTTTAACGAATTTGATACAAAATTTCGCCAATATACTTTAACCGAACGAGGTAGGGAACATACTGTGGGGTCTCACGCCCCCCCTATCCAGTTCAATTCTGTCATGGAGTCGGGCGACAAGTTATTTTACAAGGAAACAGAGCTAGAACTCGGCCCGAAGCAATCTATTGCAGGATCCCAGACGACTGAAAGTTTTAATAAGTTAATTGGAGACGTGCGTAGGTTATCTTTGACCCCTACCCTGGAGAGCTACAAGAGTCAGAGTTCCCTATCCGCAGCTCTCGGAGAGCTAGAGCCGTTACTTATTCCGAGGTCTTTATACCTTCCTTGGCCAACTTGCTCAGTAAAGGCCTTCTCGGAATTTTTCTACACTGGCCAAGTGAACAGTAAGTGGCCTTTTTCACCTGTTTCTCTTGACTTGTTACATATGGCGAAGCTATATGAGGTCCCATTATTGTATGACTTAATTTGTGAAGTATTTTATTCCATTATTGGCAAGAAGATGGTGAGTTTAGTACAGTCCGTGTCTGCATTAAAGGAGTTATTTTTGCAGAGGGTGGTGACCTTCTTAGGCAACGATGAGCTCAAGATCAGCGAATATACAAAATCTCACCACACATTCCAGACATTATTACAACTTGAAGAATCTATTGCATCTGTGGACGACGGTTATTTTGACTTAAGGCTGATGCAGAAGGTTTCTAGAGCGGTTTCTATTAGTACCGATGTGAGCACGGATGCAGATCACGATAAAGAACTTTCGACTACTTCCAGCTGTGTTTCGTCTCCAGCATTATCACCAATTTTTGGTGACTACCTTCGCGATAGTATATCCCTAACGGGACCGCGCACCAATCCGTCAACATCTTTACGGCCTCCTGGGCGTAACCTATCAACATTCCGCCATAGGAGCCTTTCTTCATCCAAGAAGAAGGAGAATATAATTACGGAGTTCTCAAAAGTGCTGAACAAATCACCACCTTCTGAGGGCAATTTCATAAGCGATATGCCCATGCCGGAAAGCGGGAGCCATGCAGAACATGCCGAGGAGGATGCTCACGCTGTTTCAGACGCTGATATTGAAGATTTCGATCAAGACTTGCCTAAAATCAACAGGGACGAAGACGCTGGCTCTACAAAGAAGGATCCAGCGGCTCATGCATGTGAAACCGTTACCAGAGTCGATAGTTTCGATATCGAAATGGCCGGGAGCTCGTCTGCTTCTAGCTCGGATTCTGACGAGGATGGAACCGCAGATCTCGGCAGGATCTCCAACACGAAACTTGCCAAGCTACGTGCACGTAACTCAGAAGAGGCAATTGATCCGCTTGATAAGATCACTAGCACCATGGATAATCTAAATCTGCGGTACCAAACACCCCCGATAAAAACTAATATGGATACGGACCAGCTGCCTCAAAATACACTGACCCTGGACAGTTTAGCTTCCCGAAATGCTCCGCCGCCAATGGATTACGTTGTGGAACTTATCTTGGATGCAACTGTACTCAACAATGATGTGCTTATGATGGTCCGATGCGAAAACTGTCTCAGTCTGTCTAAGTGGCTGCGATCAACAAAGAAGAAGCTGTTCCAAGATATTTCGATACTGGACACACAGATAGCTGAAAAGGAAAAAGCTCGTGCAGGCTCGAAGCATTCTGACTCGAGCCAGGATCATAGCGATCTCTCTGACAGGGAAAGACCATCCAAATCACCACTGAAGCTCGTCTACAAAAAATCACGGCCTTCTACGCCTGACCTAAAAGACGGGCTCGGAACAACTCCTGCGCATTATGCCGCTTGCAGCTCGCCCAAGTCCCCGTGCTCGACTCATACATCTAGAGATGGAAACCGGCCGGAAGAAGAATGCAAGTCGAATTGGTCAGCCCGTAGCTCGGTCAAAAGCTCAGCTTCCTCAGCGGTGGCCGCTACAGGCCAACGCATGGGAACGAAGAGGACCACAAACGTCGCTCAATCTACTCTGAGCACCACGCCTTCTTACAATGCAGCAGCCCTGTACAAGCACAAGAAACCCAAGGACAGCGCCGGGAACTCTTCTGGTAGCTTCTCCTTCTTCAACCGGAAAAAGTAGCCCCTAACCAGACCTGTACATTACATATCACCCCTAGAATGTCCTCGCGGTCTACAGTCCCGCTTGCGCAATACGAAGATCCAAGAACAGTCTCAGACAATCGTTCAACACCGCTTAAAGGTGGTGATGAAGGTCGCGGTGCAATCCGCACGATTCCCAGGAGGCTGACTGACGTCTGCCCCGAGGTAACCAATAGGATGTATATCAAGTAACCCTTTCCTCATCGACTGTTATAGTTGATGAGGAGCTAGAAAGAAGTAAACTGAACCGTACCAATCTATGAATTGAACATGTCCTTTTCTCTCCTTTTATACTCTGACTTTAGATAATCGTCATCTAAATTATGTAAGCGAAAAATTTTCAACAATAGGGCTCCCGCCTCGAACACTATCATCAAGTCAATGATCCAATCACTTAGATACAAAGCCAGCAGAAGGGTGTCTAGTGTCCGAGATGTCCAAGTGGGAACAAATTGAGCCGGTATTGGACAAATCATGCTATGATTCCCAGCTCTCAGTTAGGACCCCGGCGCTGAAGAGTATACGTGAACTGCTGCAAGGTGGACATGTCAAAGAGAAGGAGCAACTGAACAGGATATCTAATTGCATGCTAAAGACATATGCGCTTTATCAAGATGCAGAATCCAAGGGACTCGTGAGGCAAATCTTTGAAGAAATACTGCGGATTGAGCCCGACAGCCTTCACACATACCTGAAGTTCATCAGCGACGAGGTCGGTAGCAAGCTGGGGACAAAGGCATTTGCCGACTACATGAGCTTTCTTGAGTGGCTTCACTTGTTTCTAGTTTTTACTGCTTCGAGCAGTGCTATGTTTCATGAATATGCGGGGCCGCTGGTGCAGCTGCACTGCAGCGTGACGAGTGGCATTGAACTCGGGCTGGATAACCAGGAGCGTGGGATGAGAGCGGCTTCAAAGCAGAACCAGCACAGGCGGAGGATCAGGAAGACGCTGATGCAGAGCTCTACCAAGGCGCTTGTTAAAGTTCTCGAGGCGGATGAGGAGTACAAATATACCGGTATTATATCTGAGATTTTGGTGAGCCAGCACGCTCGCTTGAAGCTAAACCCATGTGGCGTTGTGATTCTAACGGGGGCGTTAGTAAACTCCATCTTGCGGCTTCTACCGCGTCAGCCGGCACATTATACTGTTTTCCAGGAAAGTTATGTTGACAAATTCGGGGAGTACCTGAGTGCGGAGGTGCTGTTGGGCAAGAATCCACCTACTGTTTTCTGTGTGGAGGTTGCATTGCCTACATTTCTGCATGAATTTGTGGACACAGAATTTATGGTGAAGTACTTGGTGCCAAGCATGGAGAAATGTAACCTGCGTTCACCAGAAATGTCTTTCGGGCTTGCTGCGGAGATATACAAGCTAACCAATCCAAACAACGTTAATCTCATGAGCGTATTCGTGAGCTCGAAATTAATGTCACAGACGTTTTCCGCATACAAAAGCACTAAAGAGGCTGTTCGCGAGGCTGCTCTACAGGCCACCCATGAGCTTCTTATGTCCCTCAACCAAGATACATGTGACCAGGAAGCACTTCAAAAGTTTGTTGCCGAAGTCTTCAAAAATATGAAATCCAACTTACATGTCGACTATAAGTCGATTGCTGCCCGGATTTTAAGTTGGGTACCCACCTTTTCTGAATCTGTCTCGAGTAAGATCCTAGAAGGCCTACATCCATACGTTATTAAGGAGTCGAATGAAACAGCGCTCTCTTTGATGTTAGAGGCATTCTTCACTCATCTGGGTGCGGTCAGTGCGCCAACTGATATCTATTTGGCGTCATTGGCGAACGGGTTTCAAGAAAAAAAGCTGCCTATTAGAAAGCTATGGCTTGTGTCCTTTCTCTCGAATATTGACTCTATGCCAGCCATGGTAGTAGAACGTTTTGAAGGACCACTCATTGAGTTCACCAAGGAGGCATTGTCCAAACCATTGAAAATTGGATCTACATCCCTTGTAGGTGTAATTTCATTCTGGTGTCGAGTTCATGAGCTAAAACTTGATCAGATTGAGCACAAGTTGCTTGAGGTAGTCCAGAATGCTTCCTCAGAGGAGTTTAATTCAAACTGCCTAGGATTTACGTGGATATACACAACTATGTCGAGAGTTTTGCCAGCGGAGTCTCGTCTTAAGGCCGTTCACGTACTGGAGAAGTTATTTCCATCGTATCCCGCACTGATCGGAAATGCAATTATAGAGGCTTTCAAAGAACTTTTCTCTAACACTTCCTTAACGCAGGCGAAAGAAAGTCTTTCTTTCCGCTACTCTAGTCCAGTCTTTGCTGCTCTCTCACGGGAGATCGCCAACAGAGATGCTTTGGAAGTTGTCCTTGTTAATATGCTGATAGTCACACAATGCAGTGAGCTTTCTATTAAACAGAGTTGGGCTGAGTTAGTTATGAATGCAAAGTTTGACCCAAGCCAACTCGTTGGCAAGAACGCCGAACAGATTACCGAGGAAGCCAATAAGATCCTATTGGATCCCTTGTTGCACAGTACAAAACTCGCAGATGCTGCTGCCAATGCTGTCGCATATTCTACATTTATAAACCCTGATGCTATGGCTCCTTTATTGAGTAATATCATTGCACATGGTCTCGATGACACCCAATTGGCACGGCTATCCAGCACTGATATAGAGATATGGCGCGGCCAGGATGATGAACTGGTGATAAATGTATTAGAAAAGAGTAACAATAAGCCAACGCTCTCCAAAAATTCCAAGGACTATGAGACTCTCAAATGGGAAGAAAGCATTAGAAAGAAGCAACAAAATAAACCTGGTTCTGTCAAGAAGTTAACCAAGGAAGAGCAGATACTTGTTAATCAACAGCTTGAGAAAGAAAAATCCATACGGGCGCATGTTAATAGCTGCCGTCTATCTATTATACGTTCCATCCGGCTAATTTCCGTCTTAACTAGAGACGCTGCCCAAATTAATAATGGGGCTGGTACCTGGTATCCAATTGCTGTAAATAAGTTACTTGATATCTTACAGCAAGAAAAATTCATGGAAGTGGTTGGCTCATCTGGTACAGAAACATTCTTGCAATTGTCCAACTTGGTTACAAATGCCATGGGCACCATGAAATATATGCTGGGTGTTGCTATTTTGCGCACATGTAAGATTACGCTGCCGTCGGATTTACAGGAATCGCCATTATCTGACCTTATTTCCACCGTGCTTTTCAAAGCGAAGTTTGCTTCTGACAAGAAGCCTTTCGATGCAATTTCGTTAGCATATATTCTCCCACTATTAATACGGGTTCTGGAAGAGGGGAAGAGAGTCGCAGTTCTTCGTGCCGACAAGCCAATTGGAAACACTGAATTTGTGGAGGAAGACAAAGAGGAAGAACACTTACTTTTGGCATTAGAGATTATCTCATCTCACGCGGAAGCCTTTGTAGATCCTTCCATCCCTAGAGGTTGCATTGTTGGAGTTCTTCTAATGCTCTTAGCTGTGCCCTCAAAGGCTAAGCTCGCAAAGGACTGCTTTATGTCTCTATGCAGGAACATTTCCATGTCTCCATCGAAAGATGATATTAAACTGCTTCTGGAAAACCTGATGTCTCCGAATAGTTTTGTGAGAGGCACAGTGCTTGAAGCACTTGATGATGAGTATGAACTACATCCTTTCATGACATATTCGCCTGAGTTGTTCATATGCACGCAGGATGAAGTCACATCTAACAGCGAAGTGGCAGAGTTTATTTGGGAGTTCAATAATTTCAAAGTGACAGAAGATATGCTTGCTGAACTTCTGAAGTTCTATGATCAGAGCGACAGTGGGCTACGCTTATTTGTTGCTAAAGCATTTACGGAAGCTGTTTCGCGCCTAGTGCAGGACGATACAGACTTATTTGTCCGCGCATTGACCATGCTAATGGACTTATATTCCGCCAAAGCCCGTCCTGCAGAAGCAGTTCTGGATGAATTTGGGCTTGTTGCTGTCTCTGCCGCTGAACAAAAAGACCCATGGCAAGAGAGAAGCACAATTGCTATTACATTGAAGCATATGGCTCCTCTATTCAATGACAGATGTCATGTACTAACATTTGTTAAGTTCTTGGCAGAGAGTGGTCCATTGGGAGATGTAAATGATTTGGTCAGACAAGAAATGAAAGAGGCCGGCATTGAAGTCATTAAGTTACATGGTGCAGAAAGTATTGAAGAATTAATTCCTATATTTGAGTCTTCTTTGTCCTCTGCATCTGATATAACTGTGAAACAAAATATCATAATATTATATGGGTCACTTGCAAGACATTTGAATGTGGCAGATCCCAGAGTGAACATTATTGTTGAGAGATTATTGGTAACTCTTGATACGCCTAGCGAGGACGTTCAGCAGGCAGCATCTGCCTGTATCTCTCCACTTGTACCGTTATTCAAGGATAGAGTCGGCGATTACATTGAAACATTGTTTAGGAAGCTTTTCGATTCGACCTTGTCTGACTCGACCAGACGTGGAGCAGCCTGGGGTATAGCTGGGCTAGTAAAGGGCTATGGTATTTCAGCATTGTCTAAGTTTGATGTTATTAGGAACCTCGCTGAAGCTTCCGAGGACAAGAAAGATGCTAAGCGCCGTGAATCTGTGGCCTATGCCTTCGAATGCTTATCCAAGTCTTTGGATAAATTTTTTGAGCCATATGTTATTGAAGTTCTTCCAAATATACTGAAGAATCTTGGTGACTCGGTTCCTGAGGTTCGGTCAGCCACCGCAGAGGCTACAAAATCAATTATGTCCCATACTACTAGTTACGGTGTGAAGAAGTTAATTCCAGTAGCCATCTCCAATTTGGACGATATGTCTTGGAGAACCAAAAGAGGCTCCGTTGAACTACTGGGCAATATGGCTTACCTAGACCCGACGCAATTATCTGCTTCTCTGTCAATTATTGTCCCTGAAATAGTTGGTGTCTTAAACGACTCTCACAAAGAAGTCCGGAAAGCAGCAGACCAGGCTTTGAAGAGATTTGGAGAAGTCATCCGGAATCCAGAAATCCAGAAGCTAGTACCTACCTTGATCAAGGCCATTGGCGATCCTACTGCACATACCGAGGCTGCTCTTGATGCATTGATCCAGACCCAGTTCTGCCACTACATTGATGGGCCTTCTTTGGCCCTCATTATCCACGTGATCCATCGCGGTATGCGCGATCGGTCTGCGAATACCAAGCGGAAAGCATGTAAGATCGTTGGTAACATGGCTATTTTGGTAGATACCAAAGACTTAGTTCCATATTTGCAGCAATTAATCGATGAAGTCGAAGTGGCTATGGTGGACCCAGTTCCGCAAACACGTGCAACTGCTGCGCGTGCATTAGGGGCCCTGGTTGAAAGATTAGGAGAAGACCAGTTCCCTGACTTGATTCCTCGTCTGTTGTCTACTTTGAGTGATGATTCTAAATCTGGAGATCGCCTGGGCTCTGCTCAAGCATTGGCGGAAGTCATTAGCGGACTAGGATTGTCTAAGCTCGATGAGCTACTGCCTACCATTCTCAACGGTGTTACAAGTTATCGCGCTTATATCCGTGAAGGGTTCATGCCTTTATTGCTCTTCCTACCTGTTTGCTTTGGGTCTCAATTTGCTCCTTATATCAATCAAATTGTGCAGCCTATTCTTTCAGGGCTGGCAGACAGTGATGAGAATATCAGAGATGTGGCATTCAAGGCTGGTAAATTGATCGTTAAGAACTATGCTAAGAAGGCCATTGATCTGCTGCTACCAGAACTCGAGAGAGGGATGTTTGATGAGAATGAGCGTATTCGGTTATCTTCCGTTCAGCTATCTGGTGACTTGTTATTCCAGGTTACAGGGATTTCCGCTCATAATGAATTCTCGGAAGAAGATGCAGATGTTGAAAATGAACTCAGCGGACAAATGGTGGAAGTACTCGGGGAAGAACGCCGTGACAGAATATTGTCTGCATTGTTTGTTTGTCGTAATGATAGCTCTGGTATCGTGCGTGCGACAACTATTGATATTTGGAAGGCATTGGTTCCAAATACCCCTCGTACGATCAAAGATATTCTACCAACGCTTACTAGCCTTGTTGTTGTTCATCTGGCATCTTCGTCCAACACTTTACGCCATATTGCAGCCCAATCGTTAGGAGACTTGGTCCGTAGGGTTGGAGGCAATGCGCTATCACAACTATTACCGACACTGGAGGCTTCACTGCAAACCAACAGCGATCCAAATTCAAGACAGGGTATCTGTATTGCCTTGCGTGAACTAATAAGCTCTTCTAACGTGGATTCCCTAATGGAATTTGAAGATACAATTGTCAATATTCTCCGGAACACTCTGGTGGATGAATATGAGTCTGTCCGCGAATCAGCTGCGCTATCATTTGATACATATCAAGATGCCGTCGGGAGAGGTGCAATCGATAAAGTTATTCCATACTTGCTGAATATTTTGGAATCATCCGAAAACTCCGAGTATGCATTGCTAGCTCTCCAGGAGATTATATCCACGAAATCAGAGGTGATTTTCCCTATTTTGATTCCATCTCTGCTGGCACCTCCTATGGATGCGTTCAAGGCGCGTGCTATGGGGTCGCTTGCTGAGGTTGCTGGTGTTGCTCTCTACAAACGTCTCTCTACCATTATTAATTCTTTGGTCAATGCTATGGTCGATCCAGAAGTCGATGAATCTGCTAAAGAATCTATTATCAACGCCATTGATAAAGTTCTGGCATCAGTGTCCAGTGAGGATGGTGTTCATCCATTATTGCAGCAGTTAATGGCTTTATTAAAGAATGATAATATCGAGAAACGTGTTGTAATTCTAGGACGTTTGCCAACTTTCTTCAAGAACACGGTTCTAGATTACAGCATTTACACGGCAGACATTGTTTCCCAAGCTGTTTTATCTCTAGATAGTGATGACGAAAGGATCGTGAAGGGCAATTTCGAAATGCTTTCTACCTTGGTGAAACTACAGGACAAGCAAATGCTGGAAAGATTGGTAAAGCCAACTTTGCAGGCATTGCAGTTAACTGGCAAGCCAGGCGAGGACCTAATGGCATTTTCACTACCAAGCGGGCCCAACTGTATCTTACCTATCTTCTTACAGGGACTAGTTTACGGATCCAACGAGGATCGCGAAAGCTCCGCACTGGGTATCGCGGACATCGTGTCGAAAACGCCAGCAGCAAACTTGAAACCATATGTCACTGTTATTACAGGCCCACTGATCCGTGTTGTTGGTGAAAGGTCGAGCAGCGATATTAAGGCTGCTATCCTATACGCCCTAAATGTGCTCTTTTCTAAGGTTCCACAATTCTTGCGGCCCTTCATCCCTCAACTACAAAGAACTTTTGTTAAATCCCTCTCTGACTCTACTAATGAGACCTTAAGACTGCGTGCTGCCAAGGCACTAGGTACCTTGATACAGTACCAACCAAGAGTTGACCCTCTGGTGGTAGAGCTGGTGACAGGTGCCCAGCAGGCATCTGAAAGTGGAGTACGGACGGCTATCCTGAAGGCACTGTTGGAGGTTGTGTCCAAGGCTGGCAGTAAGCTGAGCGAAGTTTCCAAAGCCAATATTATTAAGCTTGTGGAACAAGAGATGGCGTCAACCGACAGCAAATTTGCCGTCGCCTACGCGAAGCTTCTCGGCGCACTTTCAGAAATCATGTCTCCGGAGGAGGCGCGGTCTATACTTCATGAAAAGGTGCTTGAATCAAACTTTGATGATGAGACAGGTAGGTTTGCGGTCCTAACCCTAAACTCTATCCTGCGCGATGCGCCTGCACATGTATTCACCGATGAACTTAACCAATATGTTGACTTCTTGGTCGCTGCAACGGATTCCTCAAACTCTTTCATTAGCGATAACAGTATTGTCGCAGTCGGCAAGCTGCTGCTACTAAATGGCGAGGTGAAGTCTCCTCATTCGAAGATGGCCGCAGAAGAACCTTTCTACCTGGAGGAAGAACAAATTGGTAAACTGATTTCCCAGCTTGCGCGCTGCATGCTACAGCCACGCAGCAGCTCTCTGGATACAAGGCGTCTCGCACTGGTGGTGGTCCGTACGCTTTGTAGGTACCAGTATACCTCATGTATCGCCCCTCACCTGACACTACTGGCTGCCTCTACTTTCGCTTGTTTGCGCGACACAGTCATACCTGTTAAGCTATCAGCTGAGAAGGCCTACCTGGCCATGTTCCGTCTAGTCGATGAGAAGGATATGGATACCTTCGCTGCTTGGAGTTCAGGCACCCTACCCGACCCACTGCCCACCGCGGTCGGGACTACTATCGTGCTCCGCTCCATCACAGACTACACCCGCCGTGTGGGCGCTAGGCTAGCGAAGGTCGAGCGTGACCGTATCGCAGCTGGTGGTGATGCAGAGACCATGTTCTCCGATCGCTACGAGGACGAGAGCGAAATCTGGGCCGTCGGCGGTGTCGATCTTAACACTGATGTCTAGAGAGTACATAAATTCTATCAAATCCTTACTATAAATTGTTTAAGCTTGGTTAGCGATCTCAATATCGTAGTTTATTTCGATGTAATCCACTAGTCTCCATATAAGTTGCTCTAGGCTGGAAAATCGCTGCCACCAGAGAACACCATAAAGCTCATCCGAACTGCTCATCAACCAGTAATACAAATATGGGAAGAAATGGCGCTTCACCAGTTTACATGCCACATTAAAGAATAATAGTATGCCTAAGACTCTTGAGGCAAGCTTGAGCATCCCCACAAGCTCCTCTTTACTTGTATGTTTCATGGCCTAGCCGTAAATGTGGCGATGAGAATGTTACTTCATCGGCGACCCCCCCAAATTTTCAATGCATTGCTAGGTACGCCAAACAAGACTAGCGAGAGTATCTAGGAAGTCGGTAGCCGGGTCACGGACTATGGATGTGCCTGAAGCCGGCAGGAAGGGAGTGCCGAGGCGAAGCAAGTACTCTAAGAACGGCTGCAGCGAATGCAAACGTCGCAAGGTGAAATGCGACGAGACAAAACCGGCCTGCTGGCAGTGCTCGCACTTGGGCAAAAGATGCGTTTATATGGTGAATAACTCGAAGATCCGGTTTAAAGAGATTAATGTGCTATCACTCCGTGGTCGCGAACGCGTTACTGACAAGAAAGCTTGTGCGAAGAATGGAATGAGCAGCAGCGATCCGGTACGGATGATTTCGCGTGAGATTGATAATAGGACGGATCTGGGCAGCATTGATGACCCGCTTCAAACGGTAGATTCGCAATTGCGTGTGCCAAATTATGAGTTCCATGGAAACTGGGTAGTGCAGGCGCGCGCTGGCTGGGATGCCGTGGCACAGCGGCTGTATATGGTTCCTGAGGAAGAGCTGGGCTATCTACGAGTCTTCTACTACAAGTCATCGTGGTGGCTTTTGCCGCTGGCGGTAAGCGCAGAGACCAATATCTGCAATAATGTGTTATTCGAACAGCTGGCACGGATCAATATTGCGGAGCAGGTCACGACATCGTACCTTCAGAGTGCACTGATATCTGTGGCAGCGAAGTTCCTCTACAATACTACGCGCCTTGCAAAGCATCGCGAGGTGCGACAGACACACCTCCGGCTGGTGTTCGAACAACTACACAGGGAGTTCGGTCGGCTTCCCGAGGGTAACATTGCACAGGGAAAAATTGAGAGTTTGATGCTCTGTGTGCTAATTCTGACACTGGACAGTTCAAGCTTTGATGGGAAGAGCTGGCGGATCCACTTTAGCGGTGCGAAGAATTTATTCAGCAAGTACGGCATATACTGTAACCGATTGCCGATGGAACCTTCTCAGAGATACCTGGTTGTACTTGTAAAGTCATGGCTTGCAGCAATAGAAGCGACAGCGTCGGTATTAAATAGCGGAACCCTTCAGACAGACCAAGAAATTGACGAGATATTTTCCGTGGGCTCTACAGATGACAGTGCGCCCATACTGCGGGAGATGGGCTTACTGACGAATGATGGATATAATATCTTTCTAGGATATTCAAGGGAAGCAGTGATGCTACTCAAGGCCGTTAAAAAGTTCTTATGCGACCCATCTTCGGATCGATATAATGATCAGTTCCTCCTAATCACGGACTTACTTCAAGCCAGCCGAAAGTACGCGGTAATACCAAACACTTTTGGTGTCGTTAATAATACTGCCTGCACAGAAATGTTCTCAGTAAAGGTCAGTGCTATAGTAAGACATCGCGGTCAAGTCTACTCTATACTTGATACAATACAGCAGGTACAGGTGGAATCTCTGTTCATAACCTTCTTATTAAAGGGATTCCACTTTCCGCAAAACTGCCTACTAATTCAGAATAGTGCAAACAGAATATGGCGCAACATTGAATGGATGTTTGAGGAGTCACATCTCTCCGCTGGTGAAATACATTCTATAATGGCAAAAATTGCAGATGGCTCCGTTAAGACATACGAAGATTTCCGCACATTGAACATTAATCTGGCTCCGCTGTACGTCATCGAACCGCTTCGATCCGACTTTCGCTGCATGATGGTTCATACGGGTATAGTTATCTGCTCCTCGGTCCTGACACATCGGATGGATATCGATATGATTCGCTGCAAGCTCATAGCGTATTTCCAGTACATTGTAGATGCGCTGGGCGCGGAATCAGGCAAGACCTCATTGCAGTATCTGTTCAGCATCTGGCGGCAGCCCTCCTATTGCTCAGCTACATGCCTACGAGAAGACGTCCCATTGCCGTTTTCTTAAACAGCCTTCCGAATAATTTTACAACTATAAATGCGTTAATATTTACAATAGCTCGCCGCGCCTAACATTGTCCTTTTCAATTTGCTCTAGCCTATAGGAATCATCTTCTTGGTTTAGTTCCCGTATCAGATCTTCCTCTTCTTCTGTCAACCCTGAAAGATCCTGAGTAGGGATCACCTCCGCATCCATGCGCACGCTTGGCGCTCCCTGCAGATACTTTATGTTTTCTAGACACCGGATTCGTATGTTTTCCAAGTATTTCTTCGAGTTTTTGTTTTCGTATAAATCATCCAAGACAGGGTGCAGAGAGTAATCCGGGCCGAACCATTCGCGGAACGGGATGTCCTCCGGGATATCCGAAGGCAAAAGTACATCGTTAAGGATTCCAGTTTCGTATGTCCACAGCCGCGACACATTTCTCGGGGTGTATCCTCCTCCGCCAACACATAACATAGGTATCCCGAACGACTTCACGAACTTGACGCACTCTCCATGCGCTCTGATGTTTAGATTAAAGCAGCCCAGCCGGTCATGCCCTAGAGAGTCCGCCCCACATTGTTGGATGATTACCGTTGGCTTGTAAGATGTGACTAACGGGTCTATGATGCTCTTAAATAAGTTGATGTACGAATCATCATCAATGCCGTCATTAAGCGGCACATTCAGCGAAAAATGCTTGCCCCGTGAGCATCCTATCTCATCCAAGTCTCCAGTCCCCGGAAAAAACTCCCCATTGTATTTGTGGAACGAGACCGTGAACACACGGTCAGTAGTGTAAAACGCCTCTTGTACCCCGTCTCCATGGTGCAGATCAATATCAATGTACAGAACGCGCGGGTGATAGCGCAGTAGGTTCAGAATCGCCAGCACGATATCGTTCACATAGCAAAAGCCAGAGGGATTGCTCTTCTTGGCGTGGTGCAGCCCGCCAGACCAGTTGATCGCGATCTCAGACTGCCCGTTTATTAGTTTGCGCGACGCATCCAGCGACGCCCCGGCGTACAGCATGCTGTACTCAAACAGCCCCTGGAAGATCGGACAGTCGTCCCCGATATTGAACTTCTCCAGCGAACCCCGCGGCAGCTTGTTGAGGTTTTCCGGCGCCACGTGACTCAGAAATTCCACGTAATCCTGCGCGTGGAATGCCAGCACCTCCTCCTTCGTCGCCGCCCGTGTCTCGTATAGGTCCATCACCTTGTGCAGCCCATACCGCGACACCAGGTGGTCTGTCAGCATCAGCCGGAACGGCTTCATCGGGTGCCGAACGCCATAGTGGTACTGTGATACCCGAGCATTGAAGTGATAAGATACGCGCGGCGTGTAGCTGGCCCCGAACTCAAACAGCGGTTGCTCGGTCATTGTCCTAGCATCGTATGAGAACGTCTGCGACATCCTGTCACGTCTCCTCTACGCGTGCTTCCTGTTATTGGTGTTCGTCATATGTGTGATGCATGTTGAAAAGATGTGAAACAAGGCTCCTACAAATCTACCGAACCTGAGGCTATCACGTGATATTACCTCAAACACGTCTCTAACACTGAAGAACGGCGGGATGCACATTACTTGTAGGCGGCTACCCTTATGGTAGCTCTTTTCTACGTAGTTATATGCTAGCTTTCTGTCCTGTGAGGACATTATTAAATTTGGCGAATTTTGCTGGGAGACTTAACATTGAGCATGACGGTTTTAAACCGAAGATCAGGGTTCCTCAAAGCAAGAGGGATTGCGGTAGTCACCCGTGCCATTGGACGTGTGCTCGACTTGGAACAGAAGATCAGCGGATCTTAGCAGGCGCATTCAGAGATCTATAGAGGGTACAGCGGCGGCAGCGATGGCGGTAAATTTGGAACTGGTGAAGTATCTGATCGAAAACCATGTCACGATCCTGGCGCATCCGGTGGACGGGCGGCTGAAAGACCTTTACGCGCTGTTTTGCATGTATCTGCAGCAGTGGGCGGGGAAGGACCAGGAGACTCCTTCGTACGGGGAGTTCCACGAGGATCTGGTGCTGATCGCGCAGGTGGTGCAGGGTGCCATCGGGGTGGTGCGCGACGGCATCTTTCCGGAAGGAGAGCAGCTGGAGTATGTGAACGTCACGCCGCTCAAGTACCTTGTCAACCGGTTCCACCCTGGTTACTATCCCCTGCGCGAGCAGGTCGCCACGCAGGGCGCAGAATGCGCGCAGGCGACACTGCTGGAGCGGCTGACCAATGCATTGGAGACGCGTATAGAGACTCCCAGCACGCAGGCGCTGAGCCGACTAGAGGAGCTGCTGGCGTGTAAGCTGGCGTCCTTCCGGCTAGCGCGCGAGCGGGTCAAGCAAACAGTCCCTTACGCGCCGTACATCCCCACCTGCAAAGACCTGCAGCACTCGTCCATCCTGTCCACGGTCGCATATATCTCGAACAACAAAATCGTGTCGCTGCAGAAGGAAAAGCTGTTCAAAGCAGACAAAGAATACCCCGGGCTGCTCCAATGCATCCAGAGCCACATACATTTCATCCCGAACTTGAAGCCACAGACAGACTTATCGCTTGGCGATTGTTCATACTTGGACACCTGCCACAAGCTGAATAGCTGCAGGTACGTGCATTACCTTCAGTATATCCCGGAACGGCTGATGCAGGCGGTGGAACAGTCTGTAAACAAACTGAACGAAACACAGGAAAAGAATAGACGTATAGGGTTCTATACGCACGGCGACTGCTGTTCCTCCGTTGTCAAATCCATTCTACCCCCTCAGTGGATCAAGTGTGACGTACGCAAGTTCGACTTCACTATCCTTGGTAAGTTTTCCGCTGTGATTGCCGATCCAGCATGGAATATCCATATGAACCTGCCGTATGGAACTTGTAATGACAACGAGCTATTGCTACTCCCACTAGACATACTGCAGGATGAGGGGTTATTGTTCCTGTGGGTAACTGGCAGGGCCATCGAGCTAGGAAAGGAATCCCTCATGAACTGGGGATATAAGGTCATCAACGAGATATCTTGGATCAAAACAAATCAACTCGGGAGAACAATTGTTACCGGGCGGACGGGACATTGGCTGAATCACTCGAAAGAGCATCTTTTGGTCGGATTGAAAGGTGACCCAGAATGGCTCAACAAACAGATCGACATTGACCTTATCATTAGCTCGACCAGGGAAACGAGTAGGAAGCCCGACGAACTGTATGGCATGGTCGAGAGAATTGTTGGTACACATGCCCGGAAGCTGGAGATTTTCGGCCGCGACCACAACGTGCGTCCCGGCTGGTTCACCATAGGAAACCAACTGACCGGGACTTGCATTCATGAACTCGATGTAAAGAGGAAATACGAAAACTTCATCGCCAATTCACGTAGGCAGAATGACGCTCGTTCCTTCGACTATCGGGAGGATATGCCATCAAAGGGTCAGTATAATAAACAGATCTACTTGCAGCAGCAGCAGCACCATTCGAAGCAAATGCCTGCCATGAAGGCCTCACAGTACGTCACAACTACCTATCGCAGTAACATATAGCTTCACGAAACGCGCATTATTAGCTATGATATGACTCATGCGGTAGTTTTTTAGCACTTACTTTCATTTATTTTGCTAAGTTTTGCATCATGTCAGGAACAGGAACGTCAGCCTCGTTAAAGAATGCATCAAATGTCGCATGCTGCGGAACATGCTTCCGAAGAATGGTTTGGTAAGCGTCGCTACAGAAACATGTCCTGCACACTTATAAGTACCTATCTCCATATCAAGCATGTATTAATACTACCTCATTCATTCACTTCAAATATTTTGAATCGTACGACGTAAGCTCGGAGGCTGACGATCCTTCGAAGCAAAATCACGTGCGCCAGAGTATAGAAAGCTCGCTGCAAGTAGGTGCTAGCTACCCTATGGTTCTGGTAAGTAGATGTTCAGTTACTACTAGTGATCTCTAGTCATTTCGTAGGCACCTTGAATGAGGATCTTCTTAATTGCGGACATGCAAGTACAGGTAATGAGGTGAAAAGATGATCTTCATATGACATGTATATACGAAAAAGCTTCCAACTTCAACACACCGACTCGTTAAACACGCATGGCCAAACCTTTCACTCACTATGCCGCTCACAGGCATCTAGTGTTGAGTTGGTATAGGTATACATTTCGGATTACGGATTATGTACCAATATCTAGTCTCTTGAGAAGACAAGCTCGTGAAGTAGTTAGGGAAACGATGCTCAAACATCGTGGTACGCAGTCCAGCTGGCGGGTATTGCAACTTCTGGAGGATATGAAGCGGTTAAATAGTTATCTCGCTGCCGCAGACATAGAAGGCGCATGGCAGATGGTGAAGAAGTATGCTGCAAAACCGAAGACACAGGAAGAGCTGCTGCCCATGCCAGCAAAACACTATAGTGATCCCAACAAGGATAAGGAAGCTCATTACTATTGGCGTTACCATCAAGAATTGAAGAGCAAGCACCTCTTACCCGCAGTTATACCAAAAGACTACATGGAGAAGCTCATTGCCCCTCTTGCGCGGCATGCCTCCGACCTCAGGACGCTTGACGTAGTCCAACGTGAATTGCAGCGCCCTCCTAAAACATACCTTAGCTACACTATGGTAGGCAGTGACCGGCTGTGGTTCGTACGTTCAGCGGTTAATCGGAAGAAGAGGCAATCGCGAAGACTTACAGCTATCATCGTAACAATGCGCAAAGCTGCCCAACGAAGTCTCGATCAGTCGAACCGCCTCAAGGAAGAAGCGGTGTGGGCCTCCCAGGAGGCTGCATGGGAACAACTGCTCGCCACTGGAACACTCCCTTCGAACGGAGCTAAGAGCGACTGGCAGCCTGGCCAAGCATGGCTGGAACCATATGAGGCTGCATTCCGGATACTGCTTACAAATCGTACGCGCAGGACGCAGAAGCTCCAGCGGTATGGTGCCCATCTCAGCAGACTACAGCTCCCATACTATAGTAAGTGCAGCGCTGCTATGCATGCCCGTCGCGCCAAGCGCTTCGAGTGCTTCCAGAAAGAGCTCCATACCGTTAATCCATTCGTTCCTGGCAGAGACCTTGGTTCCCTGCTGTCCAAGTGGCGAATGGTGAACGGTAAAAACTACTATCGCTGAATGTATATAGTTTATAGTCCTATTCCTTCATCAGGTCTCCCAGCAGGGGTGGCCGCTCGTTCTCCACTATGCGCACCTCACTCAGCCATTCGCTGAGGTCCCTCTGTAGTTCGTCACCAGCCCCATTCTCCGCCAGACTTAGTCCATTCATACCGCGGATCATCGTCCGCAGATCGCGCTCCTCGGCCATGGCTTCCTCTAATAGTACTACTCGCCCTGCTTCATAGTCGTCCAGATGCACACCTACTCGCGCAAATAATGCCTCATCTGACAGCTGCACCTGATAGAACTGTGAACACCGGAAGTGGAGCTTGCTGCAGAAGCTTGTAAGATACTTGTAGGGGTTATTCTGTGTCAGAAAGCTGCTCACCCGCCGATTCTCGTAGGGATCACGGATACGACCCTGGCTCTGCCCGCACAGCGGGTACCCACACCGCTTGTTTAGATTGCGCTCATCTATCAAGTCTGAATATGTTGTCTTAGTGAAGAACCGTCCCACGTATTTGAGTGTCTCGGGTGTGCATTCTGTTTGCGAGAGCAGTTCGAGCAATTCCACCGTCAGCAGGTCCGCCTCCTTTAGTGACAGCTGTCGATGTTGCCGATAGGCAGCTAACACCTGCCTTTGAATGTCCTCAATAGTAGCCATAAGCTTTTAGTAACGCTGTACCAACTCTGACCCCTCACCGCGCTCCCTGGCGTGGCTCTCAGGCTTCTGGGAGGCGATGCAAAGGTTTCGTTTTCCGTTGAAGTTAATTCCATTCGTAAAGTCAAGGTCAGCAGGCGTATAAGAGCGTACGTAGTCCAACACGGTTGGACAGCTAGGAAGGTTGCAACAGTTGATGAGGCGGCGTGAGAAACTGACTAAGCAGTGGGCAAATATTAGAGCATGGGATATAGTGGGATTGCTAGGTAACGCACGCAGAATTCTGGTCAACGCACTAGAGCCACTTGCGGCGCGGGTAGCGTCGCAAACGGAGGCAATGGCCACTGATGCAGAAGTAGCAGGGGAGGTGGAGCAGATAATCAATATGGTCGTGTTGCCGGTAACACTGGAGCGCTTCTTTTTGTTTTCTCTGTTGGCATGCGTAGACTGCTTCATCTATTACTTCACCATTGTACCTCTGCGGCTGGCGGGCGGGCTAGTGCGGCGCGATACAGGAGCCAAAGCCACTCGGGACCTGCTGATGCTGAGTATGATTGTGGTGGCAAGCGCTATTCTGCTTCGCGTGGATACATCCAGGGTCTATCACAGGATCAAGGGCCAAAGCGCGGTCAAGCTGTACATGATGTTCCAGGTGTTGGACATGTGCGACAAGATGTTAGCTAGTCTGGGTCAGAACCTGCTGAGCACTATAACAGTATCGCGCTCCTGGCGCGCGCGCGATTCAGCACTGGTGATAGCCGCTACGGGATACTTGGTAGCGCATGCGTTTGTTCTGATATACCAGACTATAGCGCTGAATGTGGCAGTGAATTCATATTCGAACTCTCTGCTGACATTGCTTCTATCTATGCAGTTCGCGGAGCTCAAAGCGTCGGTATTCAAGCGAATGGATAAGGAGGGCGTCTTCCAGCTAGCAATAGCTGATATTGTGGAGCGCTTCCAATTGCTGACGTTCCTGACAAGCATTGCGTTCAGGAACGTTGTGGCAACGGGACACTCGATATCTCAGGTCTTGCCAAACTCGTGGCAGCTGGCCTCAACCTCATCAGTGTTGTTGGGCGTTCTATACGGGCCCATGGTGACAGTCATCGGCAGTGAGCTACTGGTAGATTGGGTGAAGCACGGATATGTGACCAAATTTAACCGTATGCGTCCGCACCTATACGACCGTTTCCTGCATATACTGTGCCATGATCACCAGACAAATCTGCACAAATTCCAAACGCGTATCGGTTTACCGGTACCGGCACTGGTCGTACTGTTCATAGTGCTGGTAGGGCCTACAGTTTTGCAGATGTTAGATCCTACCAATACCTCGAGGCTCAATATCTTGACCGTGCTTATGCTTGTATTTATCTGTATGGTGCTGGCCAAGTTTATATTGCAAGCGCTGCTCATGAAATGGGCCAAAGTACTTCAGCAGCAGCATGCACCTACACCGCAGGGGATATACGTGCCAGGTGCTCTATCTCCAGGTCTGGGTAAGGTTGATGATCAGATGCGGGCTACAATACACTCAAAGCCACTTACATCACCCTCAGATTCGAATGACGACACTTGGAAGGGCATACCGCCTAGTTTAAATGAGTTACGCAACAAGAAAGACGCCAAGCATACGCACTCACTGGAAACGGTGGAGCGCTTCAAGATGGTCTCCAAGCGAATATGGTAATATTTTCTGGATAGTTTACGTAACGTATCTGCTAAACGGTTGTAGGATATGGGCAGTATATGTAGGGTCTTATGGCGAGTCTTTCGGGGGCTCCTTTTGCGCCTGAAAGAAAGACTTGATATCCTCCTCCTTGACTACTTTTCCCGTATCAGCAAAGGGCTGGAGGAACTTCGAAAGCTTCGTCTTGAACGCCTGGTATGCCATGATGCCATTGAGGGCCCGTTCGTGACTCACCATGTCCAATGCGCGGGAAGCGGCCTCATACGAGGAGATAGGGTCGGAATCCTCTGGAGGCTGGTAAACAGGATCTTCATGGATTAGAAACGGCGCCAGGTCAGTTAGGAAGATTCGGAGCTTATCGTCCGGAGGCAGCGAGTCTCTGACGCGCTCAAGCGCCGCGGAATAGCCCTCCTTCAGGAAAATCGAGTAAGGCTGGTCTTCCGCCTTGCGTTTGGACCCAGCCGTGCCTGAAGTAGCCCTGTCAGTGTCTAAAAGCGTTGCGCGCTCTGCTGGCGTCTTTGTGGGAACCCATTCTACTGTATCTGCGATAAGCTGACCAGCTAGCTCATGTGCGAGCAGGCATTTGAACTGCGTCTCGTATTTGTGAACACACTTCCAGCAGACGAACGCCGCGAATGTGTCCAGCGCAGGAAAGCCTGGTAGCTTGCGATTTGCGTCAGCACTGTCGGGATCATCGCGGACCCCCATTATGCAGTGGTCATGGTACCAATCTTCGTTGCACTCAAGGCCTAGCAGGCACTGCACCATCACCGCATCTTTCTCCGGGGAATACTCCCGCGCACACCAGCAGAATAGACCTTTGAAGTTCTGCCCATAGCGGTTCGAGTAATCCGGAATGTCGGCCTCGCTGTTTTTCCTCAACTTACATGCCTTCTCCGTTGACTTCTGCCTCTCTGTGCCGCAGTCGCAGCTGAACTGCCTCTTCTCGAACAGCTCGACCAAGTCGCACTCAGTATGGCACTGTATGGAACAGGAATAGCAAACCCCGATATCCCCACATGTCCGGCATGCGAATATCGGCTGTCTAAGCGGCCCCATGGAGTACGTGCACTTGGTAGGGTCCCATGGCATTGCCTCCCTGGCCTGTAGTTCTAGAGCCTCTTGCTGAGAAATATACTCCTTGACGCTAACTTCGCTCATTGCTCCCTTGAGTTTCCCTCGGGCCGCCTGGTCTTTGCTTGCAGTGTGATGCAGATGGTAGCTTCGCGTACTTACCAGACAAGCCTTTCACCTGGCCCATATCGAGCGCACCTGGACATACAGCTCACGTGCCCCTACCACATTGCACCGTTATAACTACAGTACTAGGCTGAACGCTAATTTCTCGAGCTAGCCTCTCGCTTCAAGTTCCTGTTCGCAAACATGCGAAGCTAGGTTATATCATTGTGCCGCAAGCAGGCAGACGTAAGCTAAACAAACAGAGGCCCAAGAAAGCGCACCCTGAACTACTTTCCAGCCCCAACAACTCAATGCAACATAGCACGCAACATCAAGAGGGATCTAGGTTGCTTTAAGGTGTTTGGTTGGGTATTGAGCAGCTCATCCAATTGCCCAGTTTGGAAATAATTTTTCAATATGACTGAAAAATCTACGCTTCACCAATACAATACAATATGAGATATTGAAAGTCACGTAAAATCACGATATTTCGCTGTCGTGGGTACCTGTGGGTCTGTCAAACATCTGGGAGATAGCAATCGATATCATAGGAACGGTACTTTGATAATTTGGGCATGTCTTCGAATAATGGAATGGAGGGTTCACGCGGACGCAGGAGGACCAGAGAGGAAAACGAGACAGAACAGCGGAGTAGTGATGGTAGGTCACAGGGCTACGAACATCCGCCATCGTCGCCGCAAGTTGGCAGCGGGAGAAGCTCGCGCATGGGGAATAATTCCCCTATCGGGTCACCGGACGAGATCGACTTTGAGAACCCTGACAACGACGGCGACGAGCGCATCGAGTTTGCAGACGATCTCGACGACGCAGAGGAGCGCATAGACGAGGTGGATTTGGTGGGCGATGATATGTATGCCGATTACGCGGCCAATCGCAACAAGGACTTCTATGAAAATGAGGGCGTGGACGACGGGGAGCACGAAGAGCTGTCGTTAGCGGATCGGCGACGGATTGACGCGCAGCTCAATGCACGGGACAGACTGCTGAATGATAGCCAGACATTTCTTGATGACGGCATGGACGCCGACGACAATATGCAGGTGGATGCGATGGGCATGCCGTTGCAGCGGCGACGGAGGAGGAACCAGTATGATGAAGCAGACTACGACGACCTTCTTTCAGACATGGATGTTGACCCGCTGATGGAGGAGCTGACTTTAGAATCTCTGAGTGACGTTAAAGCGGCCAGCTACTCAGAGTGGATCACGCAGCCGAATGTTGCGCGGACGATTGCACGCGAGCTAAAATCGTTTCTTCTTGAGTACACGGACGAGTACGGTAAGTCTGTATACGGTGCGCGTATCAGGACGCTTGGTGAACTGAATTCTGAGTCTCTAGAGGTCAATTACCGCCACTTAACAGAATCCAAGGCTATTTTGGCTCTGTTTTTAGCGAAGTGTCCGGAAGAGATGCTGAAGATATTCGATACCGTCGCCATGGAGGCGACACAGCTACATTATCCAGAATATACACGTATCCACTCGGAGATTCATGTGCGCATTTCTGACTTCCCCACAATCCACAACCTGCGAGAACTGCGTGAGGCGAACCTAAACTCATTGGTGCGAGTGACCGGTGTCGTTACCAGAAGAACAGGTGTATTTCCACAGCTCAAGTACGTCAAATTTAACTGTTTAAAGTGTGGATCGATTCTCGGGCCATACTACCAGGACTCTAACGAGGAGATTAAGATATCTTTCTGTACCAATTGTCGTTCGAAAGGCCCATTTAGAACAAACATGGAAAAGACATTGTATCGTAACTACCAGCGGCTCACACTGCAAGAGTCCCCTGGAACTGTCCCTGCTGGCAGGCTTCCGCGCCATAGGGAAGTTATTCTTCTTTGGGACCTGGTTGACATCGCCAAACCAGGTGAGGAAGTGGAGGTTACTGGTATCTATAAGAACACCTACGACGGTAACTTGAACGCTAGGAATGGCTTCCCCGTCTTTGCAACAGTCCTGGAGGCTAATTCTATCAAGCGAAGGGAAGGTGGACTTCATGCGGGCGACGGTGCAGACGAGGGTTTAGATGTTTTTGGATGGACAGAGGAAGAGGAGCGCGAGTTCCGTAAGATGTCACGGGACCGCAGTATTATTGACAAGATCATTTCATCCATTGCACCATCTATATATGGACATCGCGATATTAAAACTGCTGTTGCTTGCTCGCTCTTTGGAGGGGTACCGAAGAACGTCAATGGGAAACATTCTATACGTGGTGATATTAATGTCTTACTCTTAGGAGATCCTGGTACTGCGAAATCCCAAATCTTGAAGTATGTGGAAAAGACGGCCCACAGGGCTGTCTTTGCTACCGGACAAGGTGCATCTGCTGTGGGTTTAACTGCCTCGGTTAGGAAGGATCCTATCACGAAGGAATGGACTCTGGAAGGTGGTGCCTTGGTTTTGGCCGATAAAGGGGTCTGTTTAATTGATGAATTTGATAAGATGAACGACCAAGACCGGACTTCTATTCACGAAGCGATGGAGCAACAGAGCATATCCATCTCGAAGGCTGGGATTGTCACCACTTTGCAAGCTAGGTGTTCGATCATTGCGGCTGCTAACCCGAATGGAGGTCGTTACAATTCTACATTGCCATTGAGCCAAAATGTTGACTTAACCGAGCCGATATTGTCCAGATTCGATATTCTGTGTGTTGTACGAGATCTTGTCGACGAAGAAAGCGATGAAAGGTTGGCGACATTCGTGGTCGACTCCCATATAAGATCGCATCCAGAATCTGATATTCATCAGGAGCCTGCTGATGACGAGATGGGTGAGCCTGAGGCTGGATCGGCGCCACTGTCTACCAGACAGAAGAAACTTAAACGGCATAGAGATAAAGAGGGTGAAATATCTCCAATTCCTCAAGAAGTCTTGATGAAGTACATACACTATGCCCGAACTAAAGTTTACCCTAAATTACACCAAATGGATATGGGGAAAGTCAGCAAAGTATATGCGGATCTCAGAAGAGAAAGTATCACAACAGGATCCTTCCCTATCACGGTTAGACATTTGGAATCTATTCTTAGAATTGCTGAAGCCTTCGCAAAAATGAGACTCTCTGAATTTGTTTCTTCATGGGACCTTGATCGCGCGATCAAAGTAACCGTGGATAGTTTTGTTGGTGCACAGAAGATTAGTGTCCGGCGGCAGCTACAGAGATCATTCGCGATATATACAATGTCCAACGGCGACTGAGTGCCGCAACTACTCTTTATTTTCGGAAAACTACCAAACAGAGACTCCCCAAGTATTAGGATGCTGTACATAATTGTAAGTATATAATTGAATATGGATTCGTAGTTATATACAGCATATGTTACTATACAATATTATATGAAAATGTTGCATTAGACTTGCTCTGTGGCATTATCAGCCTCGGCAGGGACGGCGGCGGTTAAAGTTTCCTTCTCAGCTGGTGATTCCGACACTTCAGCCTGCACATCCTCGGTTGACTCCTGTGCAGAGTCCTTGTCCGCAAGGGCAGCTGCCTTCTCTTCCTGGGCCTTTGCCTGAGCCTCTGCCTTAGGATTTTGCTTACTTGTAGTCTCGATACCGAATACACGGTATAACAATTCATGCGTATCCTCCTTGCACACCATCAGGTTGACACACTTATTGCCATTCCAAAGAGGAAGGAACAGTCCTTCCTTATCTTCCGCACGGGTTACTCTAATAAACGCACACCCAGAAGAGAGAGAACTCATCTTCGAAATGAAATTATCGTCGATATGAGCTTCCTGCATATCTTCAAACCGAGGGAAGGCTTCTAGTAGCAGCTTCTTCAACATTTCCAAATTGGTGTCAACAACACGCGCATCATTCATATGATGCTGCATTATAGGTAAAGCCTCGCTTTGAATTCTCCATGAACACCCAACATCACTTCTTTGGGACACGAATAGCTTGATACCGGAGTACACAATCTTCAATCTATCCTCGTTCGCCTCTATCAAATATTTTAATGGCGTTGCAACATGATAAATGACTCTAGTTGGTTCACCGGCGGCATTCCTGACCAAACAAGTGTTTCTATCAAAAGCGTCGTCAACCCCGTAAAAAGACCAGCAATTAGCCAATTCTGGATGTGTTGGACTAACGAAAACAAATGGCTCCTCATTTGCATCGCGTGGCAGACGTTCTTTCTTTGGTGCAGATTCGTGCTTCTGCTTCTTCTGTTCAGGCTCCTCTGACTTTTCATCTTGTACAGATTCGACTGGCTCAGTGTTGATCTTTTCGAAAACTGCGATGAAGAACCCACCAGTATTTTGCTGATGAGGATACACTCTAATACAGTTTTCTAATTTGAAGTCCTTAGCCTCCTCCTCTGAAGGTGCGAACCACGTAGCAATAGTACCTTCGTCACCCTTGTTTTTCACTTCATAATTCTTATCAAGAACTGGCCAGGAACTGATACCAGTAGAGCGAACTAGACCTGGAAGCTGGTCATCGCAGTTCACGAGCTTGATTTTCGTACCCCACTTTCTCAAAGCCGCGGCAACAACAGCCTCATTTTCGATAGGATTTAGAGAGCATGTAGAGTACACTAGACGACCGCCATTCTTTAGTAAAGTCAGACCCCTGTTCAAGATGTTCAACTGAACAGTGTGCAAGCCGAGACCGGAGCCCGTTCCCCAGTCCTTCCAGACGTTAATGTTTTTTCTCATGGTGCCGTCTCCAGAACATGGAACATCACATAGGACCCTGTCAAACTTCAAGAAATCCTTGGAACCTTCGGCCGTTTTTATGCGTGGAAAAAACTGAGCATCATGGTTCACAACAATCAAGTTAGCGGAGTTCAGTCTCTTCAGTTGGTGGACCAGCATATGCGATCTCCTGTAATCGGCATCGTTTGCAACAACAAAACCAGATGGCTCAGGCCCGTTGGTATGCAACGCCTCAACTAGCTGAGCCGTCTTAGAGCCTGGCGCAGCACACATATCCAATACGGAATGATGTGGTTGCACACCCAACACAATCGGCGGAATCATGGACACAGCTTCCTGGCGCGAAATGTTCCCAACTGCATTTTCCACGACTAAAAACCTCTGCATCTTAGAAAATTCCTCATTCTTGCGGATGACACTTTTGGACACATCCAATTGCCATGCCATGTTGTTGCCATACCATGGAAGTGGTTTGGGAGGCTCCACCTTCTCACCGTCCCACACGACATTCGTCAGCTTGGGCAGATGGTCACGCTCGAAAAGCTCATAAACTTCCTGTGCATGCTTACGGGAGCCCGTGATGCGGAAGGTTAGTGGCAGCTGTGTCTGGCACGTCTTCTTAAAGTCCTCCCACTCAGCCTCTGGCACTACACCTAACTGCTTGTAGTAGTTTTCCCACTTCTCGTTCTCCTTGACCAGCTCCGTCCAGTCCTTCTGCGCATTGCTGTCATTGCGAGCACCAAACGTCTTTTTGGCACCCTTGCCACGACCGTGCTTCTTTCTCGCCATCTTGACCAAATTCCGTATGCCGATGGGTTCCAGCTCAACTGCAGTTCTTGATGACCGAAGTTATCACGGCAAAAAATTTTCGCCCGCAGGCCGCCATCACGTGACCACCCCGCGACCGCCCCGCCCCGGCCTCATATATCCGCGGGAGAGTGTCGGTAGTTTGTCTCCTTACTGACCACCAGCGCTGGGCCTGGCCCCGCGCTTCCAGCCGCCGCCCGTAGGTACTCGCGCACCCATTCTTCCACAATTAGCCCTAGCGTGATCAGCGCCGTCTCGTCGAAGCATCCCGCCAGGTGTTCGTACTTCTGCAGCACGAGCTGCGTCATGAAGTAGTGCAGCACCTTCAGGTCTACGTGCGGTAGCACGTTGTCGCCGGCTTCCAGCTCGGCTTTAGCCGCCAGCTCTACCTCTTCAGTTGCCGGAACTGGCACCGGTACTTGATGCCCAATTTTGTCGCCGAGCACCTCATCTGCACTAGCCACACCGTGGTGACTCCTTATCAGATCACTACACGCCTCGTACACGTTGCGATCCATGTTATTCGCCGTGCTCACTTGCGTAAACACTACTGTATTTCGCTGTCACATCACCACCACTACTACTGCGCTCATCATGAAGTACGTCTACCTTGCAGCAAAAAGTCGGTCGATCCGCCGCACTCATACCAACCACGAAAGGTCCGCTAAGCGCCTTCTGCGTGCCATCCTGCTCGCCTCCCCACGGGCCGCTCGCGCTGTGCTGGATTAGACTCCCCTCCAGCGTACGAGCGACGGGCATTCGCCCTATCATTACCGCACGTCCCACTGACAGGTTTCCCATGTCAGTATTGACGGCAAGCCCGCAGAAATCGATATAAAGCAGGACACGCATCAGTGTACCAATGTGCAGCATGGCGCACGGGAAAGCCAGGCTTCCCGCTTTTTCGCAACCAAGCCCGTCTGTAGGTTCGAACGCCGGAGCGTCTCACCAAGACCGGATATGACAAGCGTCCCTCCCGACCAAAGGCCATCACAGCTAAAAACAAGACACTAGAAGAAGTATATAACTAGCAACAGCGAAGGTAGCGGATCAGGAGCTCAAAGAGCAGATACAGCAGGAGAAGACATCACAGTCACTGCTGTTATCTCGAAAGCGTGGTGCGTAGACACTAGCCTGATAGGCAGCGGCTGGCATAGAATTAAGCGTGAGCTGGCAGCTAGGATGCAGAATACAGCAGGTAGGCCGGACTTGGGGGTACTGACGCGGCTGCTGGCAGACAGAAATGCATCGAAGGAGCAGTACGAACGTAAACTAGCACAGTTGAAGACAGTGCTTGATTCGCTGCTTGCGATGCAGCGGGAAGCAGGTGGCAACACGGCAGACACGATGGCGGTTGACAGCAGCGCGATGGGACAGATGCTGGCGGAACCTCTGGAAGTGATTGAGAAGGACGGGCGGCAGTATGCGCTAGTGCCGCTCTGCGCGGTGGAGCCGGGCGCCGCGCCACCGGCGAAACCGCGGCGAAAGAAGACGCAGCTTGTGTGTTCATATTGCCACGAGGCTGGCCATACTCGTGCTCGCTGCGAGCGGCGCCTGTTGGGCCGCGACGCCGAGTAGCGGCGGGTCGGATCGGATTGTTTCGTTTAATGTACATAGCTCAATACATATAGAGTACATATTAGAGGGTAGAGCTACTTCCTTTCGCTCATGGCCTCTCTGCGGGCGGCGTCCTGGAGAAGGTTCGTGTCCACCATGCCTTTCTTTAGATATACGTAGCGCACCGTGGAGCCCCTGATGAAGATGTTGCGCACGCTGGAGAGGTGGGGGTACTTGGACTCGTTATTGCAGGAGATGTTGTCTAGCTTAAGATTGAGAAACTGGTCGACCGACTTCAGGGTGCCCTTGAGTTCGATGTCATTCTTCAGCTGTAGGAGAAGTACAGTTAGTATCCCGCTGGACGGTTAGTGCGCGGACAGCCACGGAAGAGCGCTAAAGTGGCACATACCTCGACGGTGACCTCCTGGTCAACCAGGGTCTTGAAGAAGGAGAAGAATAACATGTCTATTTGCCTTTCCTCCGTTGATAGGTGGAATTCTTGTGATTTGCTTAGGTAGTTTTTTTTTTTTGATGTGAACAAGCGCTGACTACTAAGGTATTCGCTAAGAGTTAACACTATAAAAAAGTGAGGCTTGAAAGCATCTTGGCTGTAGCTTACTCTAAGATATACTGGAGTTAAAAATATAGCTTCTTAGGACAGGGCTGGATAGTAGTATACGTGGATATCGTTCGGAGATGATAGCGTCAGCGAGAGAACAAGCCGCAATGGAATCACTGCTCTGGCTCGGCATCTTCTCTTTTCTTCAGAACTAGCGGCTGGCCGGTAACCCTGAAGTATATGTCCTTCACATCGTCAGTCATGGACTCAAAATGAGAAGATGCGTCGTACGACTTCGACAAGTAGATATTGTCTTTGGAGCCGTCTTCTTTGGGTTCAAAGATTTCAGCAATGCCCATGAAGCGCTCTTCAATATTGCCCAGAATCTTGAACGCAGGTTCCAACTCTATATGTGGCTTATCGGTCTCAATGATGGTGGAAACAATTGCCAAGTAGTACCCCTTGGAGGCAACATGATGGGTGTCCGAAACAACGGCAATGTATATGTCGTTCTTCCTGCCCACCTGTGACTGCGGTATGATAATCTGGCAGGAGTCCGCATTAGCCGTGTTAGGGACAGGGTGGTCCAAAATACAGATTGCACGGATTACTTTCTGTCCAGTGGACTGGCACTTGTCTGGGAAATAGGTGGGGTCTGCAATCACCAGAGGAGCGCGGGCTGTGCCCTCCTTCGTGACAATACCCTTGAACTTCCCATCTTCGGTGTAAAGAACCTCATCAACGGGAGTATTCAGCATGTAGGTACCGCCAAAGACGGCTGACAAGCGCGTAAAGCCCTGTGGGAGCTCACCAAGACCATACAACGGGTAGAGGTATGGTGACTTTCCATACCGTGCAACGCTCTGCACGTAAAGCACAATCCGCTCAAACGTGGGACGCGCAGGCTGCTGCAGGTAGTCGTCATTGGTCCATAGGGCCATCGCATGGCCAATGAAGTCCTTTGTGCTGCTTCCCAAGCCAAACTTGTAGTATACTTCCTCCATTGTGTTGTTGTCCAAATCTAGGCCGAGGTGCGTCTTCGGGTCGTCCTCCTTGTAGTCGCCAATCCACTCCAGGAACTTCTTCATGCGCCGCTTCTCGAATATGCCCATGAATGGCGACGATATCGCCTCCATCTCGTTGGCAGGAACCTTGTAGACCTTGCCCTTGCTGTAAACATACGACCCACTCACCTGCTTGAACTCCACGTACCGCGTGACGTCGGTGTGCACCAGAATATTCGTCAGCTCGCCGTTAGCCATCAGAAACTTGGGGATCAGATCCACGTTCCAATCCCTATCGCGCCCAAACTTCTGCTCAATCTCTTCCTTCGAAAGCGGGTTCTGCTTGAACTTCGCGTAGAGCTGCGACAACGTCACCGACGCAGACTCCCCACCGTAGTGGTCCTGCCGGTCGATATGCAGTACCTTCTTGCCCTCGACTGACAGCACACCCGATAAGATGCACTCCGTGAGTCCAGTGCCCAATACGATAACGTCGTAGTCTTCGTCCATTGCTCTAGTAACCTAGCCTTTTTGTTCTTGCTTTCTATGAGCTATCTCCAACCACAAATACGCGCAACTCCAGCTTCTGTCCAAATTCAGAACGTGGAGATTTATCTTCTAACTTTGTGAGTTGTTCAAATGAAGTTCAGTTGTCGTCATGAGGCTGTTAACCGGGTGGGTAATGTAAACTAGGTGGCCCCTTTGCCATGCAAGGGCAGCAAAGCGCACAACGTAAATAATGATGTAAAGCTTCCCCACGCCCAAGGCAGCATACGGCCATACAGTCCACGCGAGCGGTCCCTGCGATAGGTGAGCCGCTCTGTGGCGCGGCGTGTGCTGTCTGCAACCGGCTGTGGCCTGTCTGTGGCCTGTCTTGGGCGTTGTAAACGCTCAGACGCGAGTGCTAACTGCAGCGCAGGTCTGGGCCCGGAGATGCTCGACCGCGGAGAGCAGCTCGTCCAGATAATGGTCCTCCAGCTCGCAGAGCCGGGTGCCAAATGTTTCGGCTATCGAGTGTAGTGCGTCATGAAGAAGCTTGAGATACTCGTAGTTAGGTCCGCTGGGGCCATGGTTGTGCGCGATGACGGCGGCAGTACGCTGCACCTCTTCTGGACCGACAAAGGTGGCGGCATCGGGGATGCCAATGTAGACGACGGATTGCACGACGGGCAGTCCGGAGATGGAATCACGGGGTAGGTCGCCCAGTGCGTCGCGCAGCTCCTGCGGCGGTTGTGGTGGAGCGACGAGATGTACAGGAACGGTCTGCGGAAGGTAACCATCTTGCTCGCGAACATCGAGATACGCCGTGACAGCGGCGACATGTGCCGCAGGAATAAAATAGGCAACGACCAGGAGGCGGGCGCCGGCAGCAGGCACTAGGGTCGCGACGCGCCCGGGCAGTTCCGGGGTACCGCGGTGGTCGGAGCTGCTCTGCCAGAAGCGGCGCCGGAAGCCGTGTACCACGCCGATCACGCGCTGCGAGTAGTGCGGTGGAGGCTTGTAGATCAGTGAGCCGTAACCGACGACCCACGCGCCGCCATGTACAGGATTCATGCTTATTGGCCAGAAATGGAGGCGGTGCGGCCAGCTGGGAGTTCTTTTTTATCATATGGAAGCTGCTTGACAAATGCATGCTGCACTAAATACTCTAGAAGAATGCGCTATCGAGTTCGCCAAAGGCATCATCAAAGCCGTTATTGAAAGGCTCCTGGTCAATGTCGTTGAACATCGTATCGAGCATCTGGGCACTGGGCGGCTCCGCCGCCTGTGCCTGGTGAGCGGTAGCTGCCGCCGCAGCGGCGTCCGGCGGCAGCTGCAGCTGCAGCTGCTCCGTGGTAGCTTGCTCCTTGAGCTTCTCCTCCTCGCGCTGCCGCTTCCGCTCCTCGAACAGGCGGCGCGCGCGCTGTTCTCGCAGGCGCGGGTAGATCTCGGACCAGTAGTTGTCCGGGGCACAGCCGCCGGCCGGCTGAGGCCGCCCCCCGCAACTTCGGAACACCACGGGCTGCTGCATGCGCGCAGTGCGGCGGAAGTGGTGCTCATAGCGTGCCAGCGCACGCTCCACGGCCTCACGGTCTAGTGGGCTCTTTTCCAGCTCCGCATACGTCTCGCGGAAGGCACTATCGGGCGTCCACGAGTCCAAACGCGCCTCCAACGCCGCTACCTCCTCAGCTGCAGCCGCCTTCCGCGCCTGCAAGTCGTCCGGCCGCAATAGCTCGCTGTACAGGGCCGGCCGCCCGATGCGCCCAACAGGTACTGCCTGTGTCGTCAGCGCATCCATCCACCCCGCGGCAAGAATGTAGTTCGCAAGTAGGTGGTTGCGGAAAGAGATAGTATCGCTCTCGTCGTGCACGGACGTCCCAATCTGCTCTGGGTTTAGGCGCTGCGACCTGTGCCGTTCAAATTTCTGCTGCTGCATGCCATGCATGCCATGCATGCCTTGCATATGGCCATGCCCGCCTTGCTGCTGCACACGCCATCCCCGATTCAAGGGCTTCCTGCCACGTTTGGCCATGGGCAATGTTCGTTGAGGTCGCGGTTGTGCCTGCGTGCGATATGGTCCTGGCGGCCTTTAAGTTCGCCAACCTGAGACGAAGCGCCTCGTGAAAACCACATACACGCGGTGTCTGGATTCTCCTGTAGCCCCACGCTGCCTGCGCCGGCAGCTCCGGAGGTTCACTCTTAGGCCCCAACACCTCTTGCGAGGCTTATAGCGCCTCCAGAGCGTTCCCGTCTACCCTTGCTGTATTTGTTCTCGCGTCCGGGCTCGCTAGCGCAGCCACAAGGCCGCCGGCATCCGCGGTGACCGCGCGCGACAGAGTGGCCCACCTAGGCGCGGAGGCGCCATAGTTCGCGCAAAGCCCGCAGTCTGCGTGGGCCGTTATACCCGCTACGCTGCAACGAATGCCCGCTCAAGAGAACCCGTCGCGCCGTCTCCCAACGCGCGCCCGGCGCCACTCAGGCGGCGACAGAGAACCGTGTACATTAACAGTGCCCTCATTGCGCATGCAGTCCTCGCATTCGACCGGCCACGGGCTTGCGGCTAGGTCTGAGTTTATTGGAACTGTCACAAAAATAGCTGTCCGTGGTCTCCACGGCCAGCTGCTTGGCGATCGGAGTAGCAGCTTCCTGCTTCAGGGCAGCATAGCAGATGCAGCTACAAGCATTCTGGGGCTGTCAATAGAGTGTGTAGAGTGCCTGGAGGCGGTAGCCTCCCCGCGCCAGGGAGCGGTCGCAGCGGTACGTGCTGCTACCCGGGCATAGTTGTGCTGCGCTCTTCGGCGCCAGGCGGGCACTGAAGAGGCACGCAAAGCCCGCTGGGGCGCTGCGCAGTCCTACACTACATACACTCCGACTCTAGAGTTCGATTTGGAGCCACGCGAGGTTTCTTGTTCCCGGCAGGCTGGCGCGTCGGCGACGCTTCTTTAGGTCATTAACACTCGCGCCACCTTCTGAAAACAAAAGCTGAAACAAAAACAAATAAGCAGCATTAAGACTGACACTTTGAGGCCAGTGGCACAGAATATAGTGGACTGTATCTGTTTTGCAGATATTTCAAGTGAACTAGGGGACCTCAAGATAGGAGTTGCTGTAGCGGCCAGCCGATGAGGATGGAGCAGTACGTGCCAGTAAGAACCAAGGTCTTTCGGAAGCCGTCACAAGCAGTGTTTTGCACACAGAACAACTGGAAGCCTTTCGATGAAGCAGGGGAGGCGATCTTCCGATTCCCACAAAGTGAGCAGTGCGTGGCGAAGCGCGAAATCAGCAAAGACAACATCATCGAGTATCATTACTTGTTGCGGTGGTCTGAGGCGGCAGCATGGGGCGCTGGATCTATTTCCGGCATCTGCATTCCAGTGAACACGGAGATGACGGGGGAATTGGAGAGGGAGCTAACGGATTTGTTCTCTTCGGCCGAGTTGCGCAGCGTGGACTTTGTGTTGTCGCAGACAAAGATATATCCGATCAAAGCGAGCGAACAGCGGCCGGCGTACTATGGCTACCTCATTGGAGAGAAGGGCGCGTTGAACGCGGCACACGTGCAATTGGCGGTTTTGTTGCACCTGCACGACGGCAATGTGGTCGAGTGCTTGGAGCTCCAGTCGGTATCTTTTATCCCTATGATTGCAGGGGTACAATCCCTAAACTTGAAAAACATCTCCACAAGCTTCCAGACGAAGGTGTTTCTGCCGAACCTCTCCAACGCGGGAGCTGACACGGTGCCGCATGTGTATTTGGCCGGGCCGGTGCACTCCATGGTACTCCAGGCGAAGGAGGTTCTAACGTCAATGATCCGATCGATCGACAGCGAGATATACTACGCGAAGCTGCAAAATGTCTCCCAAGTGAAGTTGCGCTACATCTGCTCAGAACGTGCCAAAGAACTCAATCATTTGATGATGAAATACCAAACGTTCATTCACTTGAACATGGAGAAAGAAGAGGTGGAATTTCAGTCTTCGTCAACTCACTTGCTCGAATTGGTAAGGAAGGAGTTTACCATGGAGATTTTGTCCCAGGTTTCGGAGTTGCAGTTACTTTTCCACGATGGGGAATATAACTCACTAGAGAAGGCAATCCCTGGTCCATTGCTTGATCTATGTATCAAATATAGCGTCACTCTTCTTGCGGAGCCTGAACACTGGAATTTCGTGTTGGTTGGCGACCAGGGGAAGTTAGAAAAGGTGCTCGAGTGGGTATCCAAAAATATGCTGAATACACCATTACAAGTGAAATATTTTGTGGAATTAGATCCGTCCTACAAGGACTTTGTATCCGGTAAGAAGAATGGGAAAATTTCACGTATTATGGATAGTACTGACGTCGTTATAAATTTGGACCTACAAAATGGTCACGGTAATATGATTCTCACTATGTTTGCCAACGATATAAAAAATGCCATTTTGGGCCAGAAGCTTGTATCGGACGAGCTACCTTCAGAACGATCTTTCTTTATTCCAGAAGCATATCACAGACCGGTTATCGGGACAGGTGGATCCGTCATACAAACCATTATGAGAAAGCACAATGTATTTATACAGTTTTCCAACAGCTTTCAACTTCCGCAGAACAAGCTTGCCCATATTCGGTACGACAATGTTGTAATAAGATGCCCATCAAAGAATCGCGGGGAGATTATCCCTGCCAAAGAGGAGCTCAACCAGCTAGCGCAGGAATATAGCGAGATGCAACCAAATGTACAGCTCAAATTGTCGCCAGGCCAGTATAGATACCTGTTACACCACAACGAGAAAGACAAGCTGTCACTGGTGGACAACATAGGGACAATCGAACGAAGGACTTCTACTTATGTAATGTTTCCTTTCCAAGAGCCAAAAGAAGGATTTCTTTTAGAGATTAGAGGCAACGATAACCAAGCCACAATTGCAGCTCGTAAACTATCCGAATCTTTTGGCGAAGAACTAGAGATCATTATTACAAACCCTATCGTTGACACAGTGGACTTTTGCAACTCCATCGTTGTTCCATTTCTGGCCATGGACCTCATCGTGACTACCGCCGACTGCTTGATACGATTCACATACCAAGAAGGAAATAAGTCTGTCACGTATGCTTTAGATATTCTACGTGAGTACTTAAGGAAGATTAACGTCACCATCATGGACAAATCTTTTATCAGATCATGGATCGTAGAGGCGCCGAAACATCCAGTTCCCCAGCCTGTAGCGGAAAAAAAACACCACGCGCACCATGGTACATATATCCAGCAGTATTCGTACGGATATGCGACTTTATAGCCTAGTTCCCAATGTCTCATTAAAATGTATAATGGATATGTCAGCATGTCTTAATGACGTATATTTAGGATCATGGTACTTGGCGTCTAAGTACTCGTAGCTTTGGCGTAGTATTTGATGTCGTTTGGGATTTTTGAACTCGAGACGCTCCCGCTGGTATTCGAGAGTAAGTATGTTCTTCAGAACCTTCCGGCATATATAGTTGTCATTCACGAGGTCCGCACTATTGCTGGCATCATCAATCTCGGAGACAGCCTTCTGGATAAAAGTCAGCGACCTCCGACCGGCCTCTACGGCATCGAGTATCGGCAGCGCGCTCTGCGGCAAAGCTTGCCGCCGTTTTAATGCATAGTCCTCCCGAAACTTCACCCTGATATAATTCGTATAGGTCGTCTTTATCATTGCGCGCCTTGCAACCAATGGTCGCAGTCGAAACATGCGGCGATAGAGCATTCGCACTTGTTCGGCCCTGGAACTCTCATCGAAAAATGCAGGAAGTAGAAACGGCGTCTTATCTGTCAATAGAGTGTACTTGCTCGTTACAATCGCCTTAGATGTGCGCAAGAAGGAGCCAGCCTGATTGGGAGATGACATTACTCGCTCTGTATTATTTGGAGGTCGCGAGCGGTAACATTTATTAGCGAACAACCTAATAAATATTGTTTATTCAACAGAAGAATTGGACAAGATATTAGTAGAAGCTTGATACCTTTACAAGCGAATTAGAGATGCAGAAATGGTGGATTATGGACGATATCAGAGGTCCAGCGGGTTGCTCTTGTGTCACGTGACAGTTGATGTTCCACGAAATAACGTCTTCAAATTTTCACCCTTCAGTCATCGCCATCATCATCGCCGTGTTCAAGAAGTTATACACCTGCGCAAGGGTCGTGAGCATTACCATCGAAGCTTCATTCGTGCCCCAATAATGGTAAAGCCACGGAGTGCCACCAAAAAAGGGTCTCTGTCCCAATCCCTGGACAATAAAATAGCTGATCTTATTTATCGGATGCTTGATGAAAAGTCGCTAGAGAAGCAGCGCGCTAGAGCACAACTTGCCCAAGAAGGCGGAGGCAGTGACAGTGAATCAATGGATGATTTGAAAAATGACTTTGCAGATATATATCTAGCACAGGACCTAAAATTCGTTGATGTCATCGGTTATGTTCAAAGCCGAGACCTGTCTCTACAGCGAGTCAAAAAGGTACTGCTTGAAAAAACCGTTGAAAGGGTTCTAAAGCAGGTTATTGAAGATGAAAAGGATGAGCTTGACTTAACGCCACAGCCAGAAACAATAACCGAAGAGGAAATGTCAAATCAGAATCTTATGGTGGTCCAGGATAAAAATGAAATGAACAGGAGCATAACCGGGCAGTGGAACTTTTCGCCTGTACCCCCACCAACGCCAAAGTCAGCCGAGGATGGCATGCCTGTCGATAGTGACGCCAAGAAAGCCAGTAAAAAGCGTTCAACTAAAGATGCCAGTACCAAAACCAAGCGCCAGAAAGTACAGGACCGCACCCCGCCTTCTGCAGACTTGTCATCCTTGGGGGGCATGGATGATGTCATTGCGCAACTAATGGAACTTGTGGCTCTTCCAATATTACATCCTGAAATATTTGCATCTACTGGTGTGGAACCTCCTCGGGGAATTCTACTCCACGGTCCCCCTGGCTGTGGTAAGACCTCCATTGCGAACGCCCTAGCCGGGGAGCTTCAGGTTCCCTTCATATCCATCTCTGCTCCTTCTGTCGTGAGCGGGATGTCTGGTGAAAGTGAAAAGAAAATTCGGGATCTATTTGAGGAAGCCAAGTCACTAGCGCCTTGTTTGGTATTCTTTGATGAAATAGACGCAATTACACCGAAGAGGGATGGTGGTGCTCAGCGTGAGATGGAAAGGAGGATTGTTGCCCAGCTTCTGACGTCGATGGACGAGCTTTCTTTTGAGAAAACTAATGGTAAACCGGTTATTATTATTGGGGCTACAAATCGGCCGGATTCTCTAGATTCAGCTTTACGGCGTGCGGGACGATTTGATAGAGAAATAAGTCTAAATGTTCCCAACGAATTATCTAGAATGCACATCCTGAAGAAAATGACTTCCAACTTAAAAGTTGATGGTGAAATAGACTTTCTGAAGTTGGCTAAGCTGACGCCGGGGTTCGTAGGTGCCGATCTGAAAGCCTTGGCAACAGCTGCTGGTACATGTGCGATCAAGAGAATATTTCAAAATTACGCATCAGTTGCCGCATCAGAAGGGGCAATGGATATCGACTGTGAAACTAACCAATCCTCTCTAAAGAATACAGCTGATGTCATTGAACCTCTTCCTCTGTCAACTATACAGGTCTTTTTGAAGAATTACACGGAGCCACTAAATGAGCAGCAACTGGCTAACTTATCGATAACTTACGAGGATTTTCTAAAAGCATTACCCACCGTACAGCCTACTGCCAAAAGAGAAGGGTTTGCTACGGTGCCAGATGTGACGTGGTCCAGTGTCGGTGCTCTCTCCAATATTCGCGTTGAATTAAATATGGCCATAGTTCAACCCATCAAAAGGCCAGAACTCTACGAGAAAGTCGGTATATCGGCACCTGCAGGTGTTCTTCTATGGGGCCCACCAGGTTGCGGTAAAACATTGTTAGCTAAAGCCGTCGCCAACGAATCACGGGCCAATTTTATTTCGATCAAAGGACCGGAACTGCTCAATAAATATGTTGGTGAATCGGAAAGGGCAATCAGGCAGGTATTTACACGTGCGCGTGCTTCCGTTCCTTGCGTGATTTTCTTTGATGAACTGGATGCTTTAGTACCTAGAAGAGATACATCCCTGTCAGAATCATCCTCAAGAGTAGTTAACACACTCCTGACAGAATTAGATGGATTAAACGATAGAAGAGGTATTTTCGTCATTGGCGCAACCAATAGACCAGATATGATTGATCCGGCAATGTTACGGCCAGGAAGGTTAGACAAGACGCTATTTATCGAATTACCAAATGCAGATGAAAAGCTGGATATTATGCGCACATTAGTCAAGAGCAATGGGACACCGCTAGCGCCAGATGTTGACCTCTCCGTGGTTGTTAACGACGAACGTTGTCGTAACTTCTCTGGTGCTGACCTCGCTGCATTGCTCAGGGAAAGTTCTGTGCTCGCTCTGAAAAGGAACTTCTTCCATTCTGGTGAAATTCAGTCGGTTCTGGACAATAACTTAGATAGAGAATTTGGCGATTTGTCCGCTGGTACACCGACAAACGAAATAATTGTGACCATCAAGGACTTTGAAAATGCCCTCCGGAAGATAAAGCCTTCGGTCAGCGATAAAGATAGAATGAAGTACAATAAGCTAAACAGGAAGATGGGCTGGAATGACGAAGCAGGCGTGCAAGTCGAGGAAGAAGCATAGAGCAGCAAGTTAAATAGGTCCAGCTATGTACAAATAACCAAATTCAACTGGTTGGTGCCCTCAATTCTCACTTATTTCACATATTGAGACGGCGAGATTTACTTGTTATAATGCCCTCTCCGGCGGACATTTTTTCGAATCTTCCAAACGTATTCATACTTCTTCCTCTTCGAGAAAGAAACATAAGGTATTTTTCTATTCCTGTGAGTAGAGCTTAGTAACTTCTGCGGGTATAGTTCACAAAGAGGTAGATCGGTGGCGCCTCTGACAAGTACAAAGTTATTTTTGAGAGAATGAACATGACCGGATACGTGCCCGGGAATGTATATGTTCATAAACTTGCGTTCAACATCAATTGAATGGATAAGAGCCAGTGTCACAAAGTTCATACTAGTATAATTAGCGGAGGTCTTCAACATTGGAAAGCTCCCGCGCATTTCAATATCAAGAGGCATTTTTGAGTGATATAAACAAACCACGCAGCCTTGTAATGTGGCATAGATATCGTCCTGATGGTAGCCACTAGAAGGATCTTGCAGGAAGCGGAATGCCATAACCCCCTGAGATCCGAAAGATACTTGTAGTGGAGGCGAACTCAACAGTGGACTAGGATAGTAGGAATTTTCGCTTAGCCTGTGTAAATGTGCCAACAGACGGAAATTCCTAATATTCGCTACATGGTAGCGTGGATCTTGCGTTGGCGGTCCTGGAATATTATGCTGGGTAAATGCTTGTAGAGTATAGGTTATTGGTTTATAATTACCCTTTTGTGCTGTTTCAAACATTTCTGGTACGACTAGTTCCCTCGATATCAGCTTGCCGCCATGAGTGAGGAATATTATATGAGTCGGCTTGAAAAGCTCCAAAGCCTTATTAATAATTGTGATCCCAAATCCTTTTATCCACCCCGGTAAGTTCAGCACCGAAGTATTCATATGTCCCTCCGTCTCCCATTTGTGAATAATACGTTCCATCGCAGCAAGATACATTTCGGGCCATGTTTGCGGTGTCGAAGATCCTATGTAGGTCATTTCAACTATCTCGCGGTGCCCCTGCGCCATATGCTGCCCCAAGGACAATGTATCAGATGTTAGCCTTGACCAAGAGATGGAATCGGGGGCCGAATACTCTGGTTGGCCAGGATCCATATCGAGGTAATTAACTATATCAACCTCATGCAAAACACCAGTCCCCTTCTTGCTAGTAGGCCTATTACCATGTAGAAACTTCTGTAGTAGTAGCCTTAGCAACGTGCTCTTGCCGCTATTCTTGCCCCCAATACACATTACGCGCATATCATGTTCGGAATTCATATGATGCAGCATGAGCTCAGCTTGCAGATTAGCCCAATCCTTACTCAATAACAATGGACGCGGATACTCTTCAGGCCGTAATATGCTAAACGTGCGGCAGGGTTGCCTCGTCCATAGCTGCCCTAGCTCTGCCATCAGCCTTCCGACATCGCCAGCATTCGAGCCTTCAGTGAGCCGCAAAACACATTCATATTCCTCTCTGATATCAGCTGGTAGCCACGAAGGTAGCCCATACGATTGTTCCTCCCAATCCGATGCGAAGGATGCGGCAATCGGAGGAATCGATTCCGAGAGAGGATGCCAAAAGTCGTGAAGTTGTAAGCCACAGTTGTAATGTACAGAATTGTACGTTATCCCTCCCTTCAGTACCTGCAGTTTGAATATCCCACTCACTGCAAGCTGCTCGTAGCTATGTAGGCAGATCACAACCGCCTTACCGGCAGCGTCGGTGAAGTAGTTCGAGCCCTCCCGTGCAATGTATAAGTTCGCACCCTCTGCGCCTGATAGATAGCCAAGGCTAGCCGTGGCATCCATTGGTGATCCCTCTGAATCATATTCAACATCTGCAGTTGGCAGCGGCGTTGCAGAGATCCCATTAAAGGAGCCTTCCTCGATGTCTGATATCTCCTGCTCAGAACCTGAATCTGAACCGCCGTCCTCATACGTGGGTACCACAAAATCATCCGACATTTCGATATACCGCTAGAAGTGCCCGCTAAGGTAGGCCACCTAAACACTGCAGTAAGATCAGAGTACTGACTCTGGAGATGAGCTAGCACACTCCAGTTGGACGTGTACAGACGAAAAGTATCATAGTTCAATACGTTAAAAACGATCCGTGGTGAGGTACCAGGCCATATACTAAGAATAAAGATCCAATTACACTCAAGATTTCCATATCCACCGGTAGTAGTATGAGGGGCGCTTCTGTTCCCTTATAAGCACCTGTTAAGGGTATAAGTACCGCGGCATGCGGGACAGTGTCATACTTTTATTTGTGGGTACTTGCGCAAAGTCGAGTGCGACTTCTCCACCGGCGCCGAAAGTCCAAAAGACTCCGAGGCATAGGCATCCTCGAGCATTAAGCAAGTAAGATAGTCTTTTATGATATTCACTGTCTGTAGTTCTGCACGTAGAGCATCAGTATCGTCCAGCGCAAGATTCTCGAGCGCGTTATCGAGCTCATCCTCACAGAACCCATCGTTCAAAGAAGCTTTTTGATTGAGGGAGTAGGAATTGCGCGCAACAAATTGCGACTTGTCATGGGAAAACCGGCTAAGGGAAGGCAACTGTGAGCCTGGAATTAGTGGAGCGGGGCGGAAATTATGTCCCCGGGGCAACGCGTAGGATTCCGACCCAGGAGAACTAACCAAAGGAGGCAGTTCAGGCATTGCAGGATATCTAGGCACCCGCGCGTATTGCTGCTCTGGACGAGGGAGCATCACCATCTTGGCGGCGGTTGCAGGACTCTTGCAAGGAGCAAGCGAAGGCAACCGACGAGACATGTCCTGCGACAGCGTCGTGAAGAACGACACTGCTTTCCGCGTGTAGCTTGGTGGTTCGGACGCCACAATACTCCCTAGCGCGGCCGGCGGCGGGAGAATAATGTGCGACAATGTTTCGTCTAGCTGTTGTTTGCTCTTGTAGTAGGGGTAGTAATTTTGCATCTCCTGGCTGACAAAGCTCTCCACAGTTAGGTTGGGTAATGCGCGCGCCTTCTCTTGCAGTGAAGACTCCCTGAGAGTACTTGCCTTGCGGACACAGCGTGACCCCGGCGCCGCGCGGGAACGCTCCTTCATGGTGTCCTCCATGTGCACTTTCAGGTGTTTCTTCAGATCCTGTGGACGTTTAAACTTGCGGCTGCAGGTGGAGCAGCTAAAGGGTTTGAGCGGAACGTGCACGCGCAAATGGGAGGTAATGTGATCGCGTTTGACTGTCTTGGTCGTGCATGAGCCCCAGTGGCAGTTCAGTTGCAGGTTTCTCTGTGACTTGCGTCCCACGTGATCCTGGCATAGGTGGTGATAGAGCAGTTCTGGCTGCGAAAACTCGCTTCCGCAGGCATCCCACTGGCATAAAAGCCTCTGATGCTCGTCATTTTCTGTGTCTGTCGAAATGTCGCTGGGCGACGTCGGGAGGGTGCTGCTCGGGCCGGGTCGATTCTCCCGGTACCCGGCGATACCGGCCAGTTCATCATCGCTTGACATCGGAGACCGTTGTGCACAGCTGCGTAAGACTGGGGAAGGAATAGCCTCGTCGGTGTTGAGCAAATGGTTTATATGTGACATATCTCCGTGCCCTTGTTTAAGGGTTTCAGGCAGTGTCGCGCTTGCTGTTTGGTTGGCCGTATAATTGTAAAATCTTCAGGCGGCCACGTTGCAGATCTCGTAGCGAAGTATATTACAAATATACAAGACTATTGCACTAGTGGAAAACTACCCCGCGAAGCTGCACCCGATAGTAGCATGATATATGCAGTAGCGCTGGACCCTGAATAATTCTGGTGCCCAGGTGCCTCTCGGCGCAGTTATGGTGAAAGAGAGCTTGCCTATCCAAAAGAAACGTGGTAAATTAGAACTACTTATCCCGGATGAGAAGTGGCAGGCGCAGCGAGTATGTGGGGATCCTACAGGGTTGGCCCGCAAGCGGTCAGCTAACTGAGCAGAAGTGCGGATGGAAGATCTTGGATTTGGTTCGGGCCCGCGGGGCAACGACAGATAGCATTACGTAATACAACCGAACCAACTATTGCAAAACGGATATTATTTGCTCCTAGATCGAGTACGTAGGAAAATGCGAGACTATTCATTGATGACTCGGAGAACCTTGCGCGTGTAGTCAACGTCGTCGGCAAGCGAGACCCTACTGCCGCCGTTCTCCCACTGCGACATGACGTGAGATGGGTCAAGTCGCTGGTCGAAAACGAGAGCGTCGGCCTTTGACTCCCTACTAGCTGGGAGGGAGTTTGAGCAGAGGGTTCCGCCGCCCATGGTGGCCAGGCTCGGCAGCGCCGAGACACGGGCTCCATTGGAGTCAGGTGAAGGGTGAAGGCCCTTTTCGTCGGTGTACATGAAACTGGTTGCGCCGTGTCCGCCGAGAACACTGCCTGCAGACGAGACATCGGAGTGGAAGTGCTGCAATTCGTCATCCTGGTACTCGCCCCGCTTTTTGCGAAGCCTAATGAGAATCCAAATAAGTAAGAGGAGCAGCAAGAAAAGGAGCAGCGCGACAGGGAGAAAGGTACCGATGACCTTGGCCTTAGAATCCCAGAACGAGTTTGCTTTTGCGATTGGAGCTGCAGAGGTCGCTGAAGATGTTTCTGAGCTGAAGGGCGTTAGGGTGGAATAGTAGACAGCAGTTGAAACGACAGTCGCAACGGATACGATAGTGCTTGAGCCCTGGCCTTCGTTGCCGGAGTATGCCGTTGTGGTGAACACCGAGTAAATAACTGAAGTAATGGCTTGAAAACTCGTTACGGATGTGGGAACTGTGGTGGTGGTTCGTACGAAGACCGGTACGACAGGTGTCGGTGCTGCTGTAGTCGATGAACTCGAAGATGTAGTCGATGAACTCGAAGATGTAGTTGATGACGTGGAGGATATGCGGCTGGAAGAGCTAGTGCTCGTTACTGGTACAATAGTGGATGCGGGAGAAGCTGCGCTCGAAGTTGATTCCACTGTCTCGGATGTATGCGTGTCATGATTTTCGTCGGTGAGTAATGACGTTACTGTACTTTTAGTTTTTGTTCCTCCGTTGGTGGAAGTTGTAGATGACTGAGTTGTGCTAGTCTCAGGGTCCTGCGACGAGACAGATATGCTAGTAGGTGACGTGCTGGAAGCTGCGGTCGAAGACTGTGCAGATGTTTGGGTATTCCCTTCAGGCGAATCCACATCTAGAGGAGGTGGACTGCCCTCCCCCATATAAATGTATCCGTATGTGCCCTTCTCTGAATCAGCACACATCTCAAGGGAAGTACCCCAGCACGGCGTAGAGCAGTCGCTCAATGCCAACCCCCGGGACGGCATGCTGTCGGCGCACCAGCACTGCTTCCCGCTGACGATGGCCCATTCGTTCTTGTTTCGACAGTGGTCCATACAAAGCCCATTGGACATGAAGTCCGAAAACAGAGTCTCGGTTGTGCCGAGATTCGAATCAAAGCAGTAGGTCAGTGAGACACCTGCAGCGACGGTGCGCAGGAGGGCCAGAGTAAGCCATATTATCTTTATTTTTGAGAATGTTAGAGATCCCCCCATGTTGAAAAAGATGTTGGGCATCGCAAGCGTCCACGTGCAGCTGGAACGATTGTAATCTGCTCGGAACGTTGTTGCCAGACGGTTAAATGCGTCTGGGGCGCTTCTGATATAAACCCCCCCGTGGCGTCAGACCTCTGTGCACTCTAACTGGCCTGCGGCGCAAGTGGCGAGGAAGGGATGGGTGGCACTTGTTGGAGTAAATAACGCTGCGGCAGCTGAAACCTAGTACCCACTGCTGCCTAGCAGAATCAGTGCAATAGCCTGGATTGAAGCGATATAAACAGATAAAGAGTAACTTGTGTACTGAGCTGCTCTTCTTACGGCAGTACGCTGTACACTTTATGTCTTGAGTTATTTATAAAAAAATGAACCAGGCTTGGTGCGAGAGGCGAACGGAACCCATACCACAACGCGCTCGCCGTAGCTCTTCCCCTGTGTTGTCCTCGCACCTATTCTAGGTATTTTTCAAAGCCTTTTCTTTAAGTGGGACATGTGCTGCTTATGCGCCCGTATTCCAAAAGCGTTCTCGAAGCCCCCGGATATAGCCTACGCTGTCCACTTTTTTTCTCGATTAGATTCCTAGAGCAAAGCTATCCAACTACATTACATCCAGGTACACTCCGCGTGGTTATACGATCCGCCGTATCTCGATCCAACTGTAGCCAAGTACACGTGTGCAGTGCCTGCTGGGCTGCCGGCTAAGGAATTCGACTTCCTAGCTCGGCACTCCAATCCGGGACCGGGCTTGCTATCCCAAAACTTAACTAAATCTGCTCGAGAAACTGAGTTTTTGCTGACGGTAGCGGCAGTTTCAACGCAACGTTTTTTTGTTACCCGGGCTTGTCGAACGTTACCCGTTCTTGCAGAGCGTTACCCGCCCAACATCAACATGTCGGTCACCTTTGCCTCTTCGCGCCGTGATAATAGCTGAAGGAGACCATCAAGTATGGCCGGGAAACAGTTGCAGGGACTAGGGTTGGGTGTATGAGGTAGACATATGGCGCTGCAAAGGAATTCCAAGCAGAACCAGCAACAATGGTACCGAGAGCTGGTCAATAAAGTTATCCAGCTGCTGCAGCAGAACGACCACGACTCATTGGCACTGATCGCTCGAAACTGCGGTATACCGCCACAGCTGCGGCACCTGGTCTGGCCGCTGCTTCTGAAATACCATCCCTTTGTGATCTCGCCGAGCATTCTATCGAATACGTTGATATTTGACAAGACGGAGGACAAATGGGTCTACGAGTGCGAGACCCGGGCGCGGCGGGATGTGGAGCAGATGGTGATGCACGATTTACAGAAGTTCTTTGTGAACAAGCGGAGCGACCAGCACATGCCACTGCCGGACATCGAGCAGCACATGTGCTTTCTACGTGACACGATAATGCGCTTTCTGGATAAATGGGCACGAGTCTTCAAGTACGAGGTCGCGCTAGCGTGGATCGCCATAGGGCTTGCTGAATGGGTGCCCATCGATGTCTGGGGTGAGTCAGCTGCGGGTGGCGACGGCGTTTCTCCGGAGGATATGGCGCTGCCGAAGGGCCGTTCCACGGATGTACCGGTGCTGCAAGGAAAGCGGCACCATATAACGATCCGTTCTCTATACAAGGAATATCCTCTGCCGCGGGAGTTGAGCTCAAGATTACCCAAGCGCTGCTTCAATTTTTTCGATACCTTCGAGCGGCTTGTCTTGGTGATCCTGCATTGTCCAGATGTAACCCGAACGAAAATGAAGGTTGCAAACGGCCGTAACTACCCTTTTATCTCCGGCGGCGATGTGTTGTTTCAGACGCAGCTCTTCTTCAAAATATTTCAGATGACGTTGCCTGAGCTCTACCAACCGTTTACCGATGAAGAGTCGTTGCAATCCTCGAGAAAGGCAGATTGGATATATTGGTGGTTCAAAGCTTGCGGTGCCAAGGTCATGCACAAGCAGGACAGAGCCCACCTATGGGATGTGCTTCTAGGATGGCGGCCCCATCCTTCCACACTTAACTTTTATCTGAATTACAACAACAAGTCCTTTGCGCATCTCTATAATACGAAGCTGAATCTTGACCTTCAGTTTTTCCACAAGGTATGCAAGCATGGTAATGACCACTTTTGGTTTCCCGATTTGGATACGCTTCCCCTGGGGTCACCTGGCCTAGAAACAGACTGCCAAGTCGTCAATGAGCTAATCCGCCACAATAGCTATGAGAGCAAGGACGCCAGCACTCCTGGTACCCCCGTCAAGACGATTCAGGCTAGCAGCAATTATCGAAGTCCCATTCGTCCCTCTCCGAAATATCAAAAGGACATCCCCTTTTCGCTTATAGATCCGCATGTGCAATTAATCTTCATCTACATTGCTATATTGCAGCAAAATGAATTCAAACTCCTGGAGTTTGAAGAGGCTGAGATTACGGAATTCCTCACCAAGGTGCCCCTACTATCCAAAACGGATGACTATAGCTATAAACGACTATACGACGAGGACTCCACCAGTCTATCATCCACGGACACAGAGGATTCCCAGAATTCCTCGTCCAGGCCGTCCACTTCTTCCCATATGATGATCGAAGTTGGAAATGACGACAAGATTGCCAACACGTTCGATGATCTTTCGCAACTGGCTGGCGATATTTGGCGCAAGTGGATGTGGTTTGAGTTCGAGGAAAATCACGATAGTGTATAGAGTATCGCTTATTCGCAGCCATGACTGAACTTGCTTGTCAGTCGTCCATAGGCTAACGAGGACAGTATGCTTACTAGCGCCCTTCTGCTACTACTCCATCGTCTATTGTGCTTCAGAGTCCTACATTGGCATGCGGTGCTGCCCTCTGCCGGGGCCTCTATTCGCTGCCATACATTCACCGTCACTGCATGCGTCGCCTCCGTGGCCCGTGCGCTAGGACCAGGTAGTTCCGTATCAGTATTATACACCTGTACACCACGTAACTATCCTGAGCAGGTCGCGTGTATGGTCCATATGTGCTTCGGAACCAGTCGCGCAGATTGCCGCTTCTGCGGACGCCTTCTGAAGCATAGACCGGACCTATTCACGCGGCTTCTTTCATTATGTGTCATCTGACCTGCAACCAATCATCTTCTTGTATTTCTCAGCCATCATAGAACCGAACATCGCAGCTTACGAATTACACAAGCAGGAAATCATGCGACCTTTAACGAAAACTTTTCCCATATATACAAGTCAGCAGGTGAAGATATAGGCCTACTAATACTGGCGTGAACAGGTGTGTGAACTATTAACCCAAGTTACACGTCCCATTTCATATACTCAATTTAGTATGTTTCTCCCGAACATTGAGGCTGCCAGCGCATAAACTTCGCGCGCGTTGCATCTACGGCAAAGATCCCAACGGTGCCGCCGGCGTGACGCGCACGACAAGCACAGCAATTGAAAGGGGCTACTAGCGGCCGCCTTCCAAGAGAACATATACTAACCAGAGCAGAATGTTGTCCCTTCGCCAATCTATCAGACTTGTGGCTCCAGCCACCCGCGCTTTCTCCACTTCCAGAGCCATCTTCCAGAAGCAGCTCAAGACCGCGAGCAGCTTGGCTGAGGTCGAGGGCCCGGAATCGTTGATCGGTAAGGGTGCTCCAGAGGGCCATATTCCTACCGAGTTGGACCAGGCCACCGGTCTAGCACGTTTGGAATTCTTGGGTAAGTTGGAGGGTGTTGAGGTTTTCGACACCCAGCCACTAGAGTCCTCCCGTCGCGGTACCATGAAGGACCCAATCCTTGTGGACTCCTACGATGACTACCGCTACGTCGGCTGCACCGGCTCCCCAGCTGGCTCCCACACCACCATGTGGCTAAAGCCTTCCGTAGAAAAGGTTGCCAGATGCTGGGAGTGCGGTTCTGTTTACAAGCTTAACCCTGTAGGTGTCCCCGCCGAGGACCACCACCACTGATGGCTGCTCGCTGCATGATCAATCTAAATATAATACTATTTATATAAGAGTATATGTATACTATATGGTTCGAAACGAAGATACTCTAGGATCCTGTCGCTTATATAAACATCTGACGTTTTCATCTTGTGACTGTACACCCATACATTTTACACCCATACATATGATAATAAGGCGCGTCCCGCAGGGAACTGCTACGCGACCAAACTTTTCATCAAAAGCTAGTTACATTGGGTATCACTGCAACTCAGCTCTGTTACTTACGAAGACCCAAATACCAGACATACAAGTATGTGAGCCCATAGCGATCAGCTCCCGCACAGCTACTAACCGACACAGAATGCCAAAGAAGAGAGCTTCCAACGGTAGAAACAAGAAGGGCAGAGGCCACGTTAAGCCAGTCAGATGCGTCAACTGCTCCAAGTGTGTTCCTAAGGACAAGGCCATCAAGAGAATGACCATCAGAAACATTGTTGAGGCTGCCGCCATCAGAGACTTGTCCGAGGCCTCCGTGTACGCTGAGTACGCCTTGCCAAAGACCTACAACAAGCTACACTACTGTGTGTCTTGCGCCATCCACGCTAGAATCGTGCGTGTCAGATCCAGAGAGGACCGGAGAATCAGAACTCCTCCTCAGAGACAGAGATTCAACCGTGAGAACCGCGTCAACCCAGCTGACGCTGCTAAGAAGGCTTTGTAGGCGCCTATGTAACTCGTATCTATATACTCTATAATGCACGAGCCTACCCATACATGTGACTATCACGTGAATGTACCCCTCAAAAAAAGGGCAGGTTCACCAGTGGATCAGCAGCTGGACGGCCCCCTATATTAACCACAACCAGCAACACTACTGCTCGACGCGGGCAGGCCAACCATACGTGATACTGCAGCTACATTGTTGCAAAGCGCACGGACTTGGCAATTGAAGGCAGATAGATACATTTTAACCTGCTGGCGGTACGACATACAGCGAGAAAAAACAAGGCTATTGGTGCAGTGTTTTTTGTTTTTCCTCCGTGTCTAGCCTTAAAGTTTTCATTCTCACGGTGGTTCACTGCTACATCACAGAGTTTAAGGAATTAGGTGAGCAGTGTGCAGTCTGCAGAGCCTAAAGACGAGCAGAGGCAGATTTCGAGTAGTCGCGTGTGCGGAGAGCGGTTAACGTTTTTCCGAGGGGACTCGTCAGTGTCTAGTTTGGCACATAATTCTACGGACGTCGAGAAACAACTCGAGTGCGACGGCTTGTTTGTGTTGCAGGAGTTGGCGAGATAGTTTGTTTCTGGTGCGTGCTCTTGCGCAACGATTTCGGCAGGGGAGAAACGGCTCACTTACGCCAACGAGAAAAACCAAAAAAGCCAGACATAGGAGCGTGATTTATACAGCTCACACTTTTCAGACGCGTGTGTTCTGGTGGTACAAACGACTTCGAAAGATAGGCTAGCAGTACCGAAGACTTCACGCACCGATTAACGCCCAATTTCCCAGAGACATTACATCTGGAGCAGCAGGCAGGCGACGGGCGAGACTCAATTTTTGTTTACGAGCTATTCTTGGTTAGGGTGGACCCAGAGGCGGAGACAGCGTAGCGGGACGTATCCGAGCTTTGGTTGTGCATAGGCGCTTACTGGTATCGTTACCGTTGTTTACATTTTTCATTTTCTCTGCATTTTATCCCTAAACCTTTGCGTAGCCACTCATCGGGCCGGAAACCACGTCGGCATGCCACAGCAACAGAACAGTTTTGACTTCAAATTCAGCCAATGCTTTGGAGACAAAGCAGATATTGTGGTTACTGAAGCAGATATTATCACAGCGACAGAGTTCGACCACACGGGAAACTTTTTGGCAACAGGAGACAGAGGAGGCCGCGTTGTACTCTTCGAGAAGAATAACAGCAAGCACTGTGAGTATAAGTTCCTTACTGAGTTCCAGAGCCATGATGCAGAATTCGACTACTTGAAGTCGCTGGAGATTGAGGAGAAGATTAATCAAATTAAATGGTGTCGGCCGACGAACCAATCTCATTTTTTGTTGAGCACAAACGACAAGACTATCAAACTGTGGAAGATATATGAGAAGAATATCAAACTAGTGAGCGAGAATAATCTATCGGAGGGTGTATTCAACCAGCGGGTGGCAGGTTCGGGTTCGGGTTCTGGCTCAGCAAAGGCCGTCCTATCACTGCAAGCCCTGAGGTTGCCGCGCCTGTCATTGCATGACAAGATCATTGCGGCAACGCCCAAGAAGGTTTATTCGAACGCACATACATATCACATAAACTCGATCTCCGTGAATTCCGATCAGGAGACATTCATTAGCGCCGACGATTTGAGGATTAACCTTTGGAACTTCGATATACCAGACCAGAGTTTCAACATAGTTGATATTAAACCGGCCAATATGGAAGAATTGACAGAGGTCATTACAAGTGCAGAATTCCATCCGACACATTGTAACTTGTTAATGTATTCAAGTTCAAAGGGTACCATTAAGCTTGCAGATATGAGGCAGAACGCCCTATGCGATTTCCGCGCGAAGACATTTGAGGAATACATGGATCCAATCCATCACAATTTCTTCACAGAAATCACATCTTCTATATCGGACGTTAAGTTCAGTCCGGATGGTCGTTATATTGCCGCCCGTGACTACTTGACCGTAAAGCTATGGGACGTGAACATGGACAGTAAGCCCCTTAGAACTATCAATATCCATGATCAGTTGAAGGAAAGATTAAGTGACGCATACGAAAATGACTCTATTTTTGACAAGTTTGAGGTGTGTTTCAGTGGCGACAGCTCTAGCATCATGACAGGTTCCTATAATAACAACTTCATGCTCTATCCGAATGTCGTGAAGACAGGTGATTACTCTAACTCTACTTCTTTGGATGAAATCGTTCTCCAAGCGGACAAATCGGCTTTCAAAACAAAGCGGTTAGGTTCTATAATGCAACAGAGTGCAAGGAACAAGGAATGGGGCGACGATATCGATTTCAAGAAGAGTATATTACATTTTTCATGGCATCCAAGGGAAAATAGCGTGGCTATCGCGGCAACGAATAACTTATTCATTTTCTCGGCATTATGATGGAAGTACACCTACTGACACCTAGTATACAAAAAGCCACCGAAGAGTAACGTCTTCTTGGATACGTATTTATCATCATATTGTATCAACGCGGTAACAGTAGAGCAGCGACAAGCAGAGTTGAGTAGAGCTTACATATACCTATATGTGTATAACCTTCCACTGTGTAGAGAGTACCTGTATCCCCCACCCGTGGAGATGCGCGGGCCGCGAACACCTTCGGCATAGGTCTATCGTTTCAAGCGGGGTACTCCGTACCAGCTTGCGTCAAGCTGTATAAGCTGTATTTATTACGAATTTCACGCTATAAGGACTATTCAATAAAAACCCCTCCAACGGGGTGTCAAGCACTGCCGCCGCAGGGGCCCCGCCTACCCAGCAGCCTGCAAGCCGCCGGCCTCAACATAAATAAATCCACGAGAGGGCTGTTGCATCAGTTCTTCACGTTTCTGTTGACAACAGGGTTCCAGAATAGGGTTCTGTCACCGCTGCCCCAGAAGAATGGCTTTAGTCTCATGTTCATGAACTCGTACTGCTTAGGCCATTCCTCGTCAGGAACATGCGCCAAATGCTTCCGGTGTTCGGCATGTTCCATCTCAACAAAGTACGTGTTGATAGCAGCCAATGCAATGGCTGGGATACCCACTACGTACCAAATCTTCATCCACAATTTAGAGGTGTGCTCTGCGTGCTGCTTGGTAGCATTCATAGATTCCAAGAATGCCTTGCCCGCAGCGGCGTTGGCATTTGGGTATGCCGGTTTCAAAGCGTTAGGTGGCACGCTTGATGCCCTTCTGATAGCCTGTCTCAACATTGTAACTATAATACGCTAGTAACAACGATTAGTGCTAACTGCTTCATAAGACGTGTTGGTTATAAGGCCCGGGGAAGTGGGATGATCCGGTTGCTTGGGTCAGCAAATTTTCCCCTCGTATTTAGTGATCTACATTTACAAAACTGGTGAGAGCTTTCCAACTTCTGTGCTGTGATTGGTCGAGGAACGTTCAAAAACGGACGAGGATCATGATCACGTGCAAATATTTATTGTGATCACGTGTATCAAAGGACGGCCCAGAGACCAGACCTGAGATAACGCGTCCCATATGATCAAAATGTCAATCAACATATGCCGCAGTAGATATTTGGTACAGAACTTGCATTAGCACCTAAGCCTGGTCTTGATGTAGGGGCAAGTGCTGCGTGGCTCTGTGCTACCGAATGTGCAATAGTCCCTAGTTCCTCCTGTTCTCGAAAGTTGCCTGCCATCTTAGTATAGTGGTTAGTACACAACGTTGTGGCTGTTGTAACCCTGGTTCGATTCCAGGAGATGGCATTTATTTTTTTGAAATTGTGCGGCGTGCATTGGCACTTAAATTAAGTTCAGATACGCTAGAGAAGGTATTCCCCGGTAAATGGCCTTCTATACATTTTATATAGCACCGTACTTTGTCTATTAGTTCACTTATTAAACGAAAGCCAATTTGTACCGCTATTATGGAATTAAATGTTTAATGTGGCGGTGAAATTACGTATGGGTCCATTATTTGTTTTGAACTTCAGCAAACAAAATGTATCCACACCTGAGGTATAGAAAGTTCAGAGCACTGGTACACTACATCGGTCTTCGAGTTTTTTTAGTTCATCAGAAGGCTTCGTTATATAAAACTGACGGGGTCCTGAAGAATCGCAAATAGTATGCTGAATCATTACAGCGTACGCTGTAATCGTGCGCGGTGACTGTGTCTCGAACGAACCATCTGTTGTTAGTAGACAATGGCCCCGACCAACTAGGCTCATGGCTTATATGAGATAGAAGCTTACATAAAAAATCTTCGACCAAAATGGTCAGAAAAGACAATAATTACCAGATTCGGGCGTGTGGTCTAGTGGTATGATTCTCGCTTTGGGTAAGCGAAGTTGCGGTTCACTGCGGCTTAACTACTAAAACATGTGAGAGGCCCTGGGTTCAATTCCCAGCTCGCCCCAATTTTTTGCTCCTTCCTCCTCGGAAAGACTGAACATCATTGCACAAGTAGTGAACTCCTCCTACATTACATCCTTCAGCAGACAGGCTGCAGTGGTTGAAATGCTCAGACCTATATTGCGGGCTTCAGTCAAGGGCTGGCCAGTCCGTGGTCTACATACGCCCCGCGTGACGTTAGGGGCAATCCGTGGGTACAATACTGTGTCTCAACAGCGCTCTAACAGGTGGAAGAGCGCTGTGCTGGCTGCGGGCGGGCTATCGCTCTTATCAATGGGCCTTTGGTGGTTCTACTGGCCGCACCACTCATTTCCACGTCCTGTAGCCAAGCTATTGCGGAAGGCACTATGGGCTGAGAGTGATAAGAAGGGACATAACTTCCAAGAAGCTTTGGGCTTCTACATTGACGCGCTAGAAGAGTGTGAGCGTCTGGATCTAGACAGGATCTCCGATGAGTATACTGGAATTCAGCTGAAGATAGCAGAGATGTATGAAAAGCTCAACATGTTTAAAGAGGCGCAAAGCATTTATCTAGAAATGCTGCATCAGTATTATGAGGCGTTGATTACGAATGGCCGTGTCCCGGAATGGCAGCGACCTCACTATATCCAGAAGGACCTCCGTGTCCTGATAAAGGCGTTGGAGATGAACCAGGACCTACAGCTTGGTAAGCGACTGCTATTGACGCATCTAATGTTGCCTCAGGAGGAGGTTCTGATGCGATCCCCGGAGCTTAAGAAGTTCTTCGACAGGCGGAAGGAGGAGGCACGCAATGCGGGGGATAGGGACCAGGCGCAGCCACAGCGTTGGCGCGATTTTCAGCCTCATGTTAATGAGGACAACATCAAACTCGACGACAAGGGCAACATGATACTAGATCTCCAGAAGGATAGCAGTGCATGGCAGCCGTTCAAAGAGGAGTTTTTCACTGCACGCGACCTGTACACTGTATACTGCCTTTCCACAGATGACTTACCCTCAGCGCTTAGCTGCAAGATGACAACCGTTGAGTGGATGGTAATGGCAGATATGCCACCAGGTCAAATACTTCTTTCGCAGGCTAACCTGGGCTCTTTGCTTTATCTGGAAGCCGAGAGGACAGAAGCTCTACTCTACAAGCTAGAGCGGCAGCTAATGGACAAAGAAAAGTCCGAAAAGGATATCATCGCGATGCGTACCTTGAATAGCAAACGCAGCCTGCTCTTAGATATGGCTACGACTTCCTATGAGAGCATCATTACTTTTGCCAAAAGAAATAATAAGCTGCGCTTTCATGCGAAAGAACTGATGGACCCCTCCGCTTCGCAGGCTGTTGCTCTTTCTACCTATGGTCTCGGAGTCATTAACCTCCATCGGGGTATACTACCCAAAGCCGAGCGTCTGCTCAAAGATTCTATTTCAATTGCCAAGGATACCGACTTCCGTGATTTACTGAAGGAGGCAAATCAGGAGCTCAAGAAATTGGAACGAGCCAAACAATCCAATCCATCTAACTCTCTTCTGGAGCCAACAGCTACTGAAATGCCTTAAGTTTGGTCTGGTATGGTGCGAGTAGTGTCTGTACTGACCAACATTTAAATAAAAATTATGTATCAAGATAAAAAAGATGCACTTTTGAATTACACATCTACCTTCCGGACAGGTGAATTTGTCAACTGATAGTGAGTGCAGAGTATTGCACTCCGATACGCCACCTTCCATCCAATAATGTTTGGACGGCTTTCAAAACGGTTGGATAGACACTACACTCTGTGGCAGAGGAGATGGGTATCATCTTCTAATAGGTTTCTCCTGCAAGGTAATAAGAACGCAAGTGTTTCGCCTTTGCGGAGAGCATTTGATGATCAGGAATATTGGGAAGAATCACAGGCTCAGAATACGCCATCTGAGCGGGAGCATAATGGAGGAAACTCGTACTTTTGGTCTCGGAGTAAAGCGAGCACCGCGTCGACGGTGGCGCACACCGGGCTGTTTCAGAACCCGTACCTAAACTCGCCCGACGGGCTACGAAAATTTGCCAATAAATCACTTACAGAGGCTACTGCGCTGGTGAAGAACCTCAGGGAGGATTCTTCACAAGAAGGCCTGGTGCGGTATATCATTAGGTTAGATCAACTCAGTGATATCCTGTGCCGGGTGATTGACTTGTGCGAGTTTTTACGAGCAGCACATCCCGATGACCAGTTCGTTACCGCGGCCCAGGAGTGTCATGAGCAGATGTTTGAGATCATGAATATCTTGAATACAGACGTTGTGCTTTGTAAAAGACTAAAGCAGGTACTATCGGACAATAATATCTGCAGTAAGCTCAGTAACGAGGAGATACGGGTAGGCCATATACTGCTAGAAGATTTTGAAAAGGCGGGGGCGTACGCTTCACCGGAAGTCAGAAAGCAGTTTATACAGTTATCTCAAAATATCAGCATTATTGGCCAAGACTTCATCAACAACACAGAATCGCTGGCTTCCAGCTACATAAAAATTCCTTGCAAAGACCTCGAATCGAGTGGTACTAGCCATCTAGTGTTACGCCAATTAGCCAAGGACACCATGGGGAATAACTACAAAATACCGACGAGTGGCTATGCTCCCTATACCTTGCTAAATGCCTGTCCGTCTGAAGCCATTCGGAAGCAAGTCTGGACGGCTATGTTCAGCTGCTCTGAAAAACAAGTGAGAAGACTACAAAGCTTACTTCAGCTTCGGCGGAAGCTTGCTAATATCATGGGGGCCACAGACTACGTTACCTACCAGTTAGAAGGAAAGATGGCTAAGTCACCGGAAAACGTTAAGAACTTTCTCAACACACTGGTTCAACATACTAAGCCGCTGGCCGCCGCTGAGCTTGAACAGTTAGCCCAGTTGAAGCGAAACGTGGAAAATCTTTCCGAGACAAATACACTAAAACTAATGCGTCCATGGGATCGGGATTACTATTCTTCGTTGTCCCCCAAGTTTACGCGGCCTAACCATAGGGTGGATGGTTTTACATCAATAAATACCTACTTTTCGCTGGGAGTCGTTATGCAGGGTATCTCGGACTTATTCCGGGACATATATGGGATAAGACTGGAGCCTGTGATCGCCAAGGCTGGAGAAACATGGGCACCTGATGTGCGCAAGCTTCAAGTGGTTTCTGAGACAGATGGTGTTATTGGCTTGATCTATTGTGATCTACTAGAGCGACCTGGGAAAACAGCCAGTCCATCTCATTTCACTGTTTGTTGCTCACGTCAAATATATCCTGAAGAGAATGATTTTTCTACAATACAAGTTGGTAAAAATCCAGACGGGTCAAGATTTCAAATGCCAGTCATTTCGCTAATATGTAACTTCAGGGCAACTAGACACGGGAACAATAAGTCTCTATGTTTATTGGAGTTAAGTGATGTTGAAACTCTTTTCCATGAGATGGGCCATGCACTCCATTCCATGCTTGGAAGGACGCAGTTACAAAATCTCAGCGGAACGAGATGTGTCACGGACTTTGTTGAGCTCCCTAGTATTTTGATGGAGCATTTTGCGAAGGACCGCCGTGTACTACTGCGGATTTCGAGTAATTATGCGACCGGTGAGCCCATACCCGAAGAGCTTCTTTCGGCCTTCCAAGAACAGAATAACTTTTTGAAGAACACTGAAACATTCTCGCAGATCAAGATGTCTATGTTGGACCAGCGCCTGCATAGTATAACTGATCATGATGATATAATTGGGATATACCACGGTCTTGAACGCGAGATGGAAGTTCTAGTTGACGATCAGACTAACTGGTGCGGTAGGTTTGGCCACCTATTTGGCTATGGCGCATCATACTATAGCTACTTAATGGATCGGGCTATAGCTGCGAAGATATGGGACCACCTCTTTAAGAAGGATCCATTCAGCAGGGCCAGTGGGGAGAAATTCAAAGAGGGCGTCTTAAAATGGGGCGGTAGTCGGGACGCGTGGCAATGCATTGCAGATGCCCTTGATGAACCTCGCCTAGTGAAAGGTGACGACTGGGCAATGAGGTTTATTGGGGAAGTTGAAGACATGTAAATAGGATAAATACATCAAAAATCAGCTAACCATTAAAAGACTAATCTACCCAAAGTTGTTTTATATGTACAAAGACCACCTAAAGGAAAGAACCTTAGTTGGCGGTCATGACCTGCCAAACTCTGATGATGTTGTCGGTGTAACCAGCAAACAAAGTTTGACCGTCAGCGGACCAAGCCAAGGAGACGGCGTGTGGGTCCTGAGCCTTGTTGTAGCCAGCGAACTCTGGCTTCAAGTCGTCGACGATGGTTCTCTCCTCCAAGTCGAAGATCTTGATACCGGAAGCGGTGGCAGCGGTCAACCAGTATCTGTTTGGAGAGAAGGCAACGGCAAAGACCTCGTCCTTGGCGTCCAAGGTGTACAAAGCAACCTTGTCGTTCAAGTTCCACAAGATGATTTGACCGTCCTTACCAGCGGAAGCGAAGATGGATCCGTCTGGAGATGGGGTAACAGTGTTCACGTAGTTGTTGTGGCCAATGAAGTCAGCCTCAATGGTGAACGATTGCAAGTCCCAAACCTGTCGTAGTGTTAGTAATCTAGCGAATGTTCCGCCAGCATATCTACGCTTCCTGCTCAACCATCAGAGATCTTGGTGATAATAATATGTCTCATTCGCTGCAGAGCAACGTCCGAAGTAGCAAATATATGATAGCATCATGTGAAGAGCGGAAAGCAAAATACCCTGGCATACTGTGAATATAACAAACATACCTTAACAACCTTGTCCATACCGGCAGAGATGACGGTAACGGCATCCTCGGACTTCTCGTTTGGAGCAATTCTAACGTGGGAGACCCAGTCGTTGTGGCCCAATAGGGTCACAACACACTCACCCACAGTGTTCCACACCTTCACGGTCTTGTCACGGGACGCAGACACAATCTGGGTGGCTCTGGAGTCGATAGAGACAGACATAACGTCGGACTTGTGGCCAACGAATCTCTTGACACACTTACCGGACTGCAAGTCCCATAGTCTCAAGGTCTTGTCCCAAGACGCAGACAAAGCGTACTTACCGTCGTTGGTAACGGTACAGTCCTGGACAATGTGGGAGTGGCCCTTGAAGGATCTGACAGGCACACCGTACTGCTGGTCCTCGCCGGTCAACTTCCACGTGATCAAGGTCTTGTCACGGGAAGCAGATAGCAACATGTTTGGCTGCGCTGGCGAGGTGGCCAAGGATGTAACCCAGCCATTGTGGCCCTCCAAGGTGCCTCTTAGGACTAGAAATTCGTCGGTAGACATTATTAGTTCTCTATGGTTCTTCTCCTTCACGTTGAATGGCAAGCTCGAGGGCCATCCTGCTGAAAAATTTATACGCCGCGCCGAGATTCCACGATTCGTTGCGTCTCTCTGCGTTCCGGCGATTTAGGATGCGTGGGTTGACATGTGCATTTTAGATTCTAATATCTGTATACCTGAAGCGTGCTGAAATGTACGCTGGAAGATGTAAGGGTGCGCGCGAAATTTCTCGCACATTTTGGGTATGACTGCTGACACCCGAACATTATTAAAAAATGGATTTCTTTCGCGTGCCCTCAGGTAGCGCCTACCGGGCAGAAAATAGAAAATCCAGAATAGGGTTACAGATAGAAGCTGACAATCCGTGGAACACGATGGTCGGGTATACCAGGTGAGAATGTTCACCACGCTAGCATAGTTGCAATGTGTTGATTATTGTGCACGCCAGGCGCGGCAAGTGGCGTATCGGCGGTTCTAAGTGCGGGAGTTATGGATAAGAAGATAAAGAGGTTCCTGAAGGATGCGGTGCGTGTTGCACCGAAGATATCCAACAAAGGGGAGCTGTTTGAATTAAGGAATGGACTTGTTTCCAAATATCCGCAAACCAGGAAGGATGCGATCAAGAAAACCATTCAGCAGATGACGCTCGGGAAGGATGTATCGTCTCTGTTTCCCGATGTGCTGAAGAACATTGCGACGTCGGACATTGAGCAGAAGAAACTTGTGTACCTGTATGTGATTAACTACGCGCAGACACACCCGGAGCTGTGTATTCTGGCTGTGAACACGTTTGTGACGGATGCGCAGGACCCCAATCCGCTGATACGGTGTATGGCGATCCGGACGATGTCCATGATCCGCGTGGACAAGATTTTGGAGCACGTGGAAGTGCCGCTGCGCAAGACGCTGCAGGACGACAACCCTTATGTTCGCAAAACCGCAGTGATCTGCGTGGCGAAGCTGTTCCAATTGAACCGTGAGCTTTGCATGGAGCTGGACGTGCTGACAGATCTCATGTCTGCGCTCGACGACAGCAACCCGATGGTGGTCGCGAACACCATTGCGGCACTCACCGAGATCTACGAGCTGGACCGGTCAGCAGTTCCACTTCCATTATTGATCCAGTCGCACATGACTCAGTTTTTGAATGCATTGAATGAATGTACTGAGTGGGCGCGGATCACAATTCTTGGTGCACTTGCCCAATATGAGGCGAAGGATGCGATGGAGGCGCAAGACATAATTGTGCGCGTCACTCCGCACCTACAGCATGTGAATGCTGCTGTTGTCTTGGCGTCAGTTAAGGTGATTGTCAAGAACTTAGACTTTTTGCCTCGGGAAATGCAGAAGCAGCCCAGCGAAAAGATATCCACAGCCCTCGTCTCTCTGATGTCTACCCCCGCAGAGATGCAATATGTGGCTCTAAAGACCATCAGGATTCTTCTTCAGAAATACCCAACCCTGCTTGAGAAGGAATTACGGATATTCTACGTCAAATTCAACGATCCAATGTACGTGAAGCTAGAGAAGCTAGATATCATGGTGCGTCTGGTCACCACCTCGAATTTGAAGCAGTGCAGCACGCTTCTCCTCGAACTACGCGAATACGCCTTGGAGTTCGAGCCGGAGTTTGTTTCGAAAGCGATCCTCGCGATTTCGCAATTGGCTATCAAGTTTGCTCACAGTGCCGATGCTGTTAACGCATCCAAGTTCGTCGCTAAGGCCATAGATATCTTGAGTACTCTCATCCAGGATAGAAACACATTCCAGGACGAATGTTTGATATCCATATGTGACCTCCTAAGATACGATCCACAGCTCTCTGGCATGCCGCTGTCGATCATCTCTTCCTGGAGCGACGCAGAATCTCGTCTGGTCACAGACCAGGGTAAATGCAACTACATCTGGTTGTTGGGACAGTACCAGTTCCCCAACGCAGAGGAGAAGCTCATGCAGTTTGTCGATACATATCCGCAGCAGGGCCAATCGACGCAAATGTCCATCCTCGTGACAGTGGTGAAACTCAGCCAACAGCTGCCGGGCCATGTTCTGCAACGCGTGCTCGAGCTGGCTACGACGCAGGCACAGGATATTGATATCAGAGATATGGCAATGCTCTACTGGCGCTGCCTATCGCTTCCAAACCCAGAGTCGCTGATCGACGAACTCTGCAACACCAAGCTGCCTCAGCTCACCAACACGCTCGACTACTTTTCGCCGGAACTTCTGCATACGTTGCTCAATGAGCTCTCCACGCTGTCGTCCATATACTACAAACCGCTCTCGCAGTTCAAGTACCGCGCGCCTCAGCAGAGTGAAGTGCAGTCAAAGGCGCTCGACGAGCTCACTTCCCTCGCCCACGCAGAAATCGCCAAAAACATGAACAATGAGACCCTGCTGAATATGGACGACACGCAGGCAGCCCCCAAGCCCGGTAACACGCTTGCAGAGCTCAGCGACCTCTTCGGCAATACTGGAGGCTCGTTGCTGGACAAGCCCATGCAAGACATGTCGCTGCAGGCCGATGGCCGCCCCGCCCATGGTGCCTCGAAGGACCTGCTCGATCTGTTCTAATACATAGAATTCAGAACTTCTGTTACTAGTACCTAACTATTGCTCACCGGCCTTGCGCGCTCGCACTTGTTGCTCCAGCGCATCCAGCTTGCGCTCGACGATGCGATCCCATTCTGCGTCTAGATACTCGTCTTTCTGGTAAAATAGGAGGCACTCTCCCATCTGGCGCTTCGCTCCGTCACATGCAGGAAATACATTGAGCCCATGTGCCTTGGAGCATTCGGCCATAGCCCGTACGTATTCCGAGCACTTTGAATAAGCCATGGCCTTCAGGTTCTTGCGCGCTTCTTTCTCTTCAGCTGGCGACAGCGCCCAAATGGGCAGCCGGCGTCCTTGCTGTTCCGCTTGACCTTGTTCCTTCGACATATCGGCCTTACGACTTAACTTCTGGCGCTAGCAATACTGCTACAGTTCTTACAAGCTGCGGAGCTGGTAGTTAGTAGTGTACATAGAGATCCGTTTTTCATGATGGTTGACTATATACAAGATGCGGAAAAGTTTTCGATGCTCACCTGATTCAAGACTCGAGACCACGGCCATCGAAAGCAACTAGATAAGGATGTTTGGGCCGTTTAAGTCATCCCAGCCACTCTTGGGGGGGCTACTGTGGAAGATACCATGGAGGATGTCTGCGCCGCAGAAGCAGAGGCAAAGACGCAGGCTGCAGGCAGTGGATGATGTAGTGAAGCAGTTAAACCTAGGTCTACAAATCCGCAAGAAGCTCGAATCGTGGCCCAACCTGTCGTTTGAAGCGCTAAAGCAGAGCCGCGTGAAGAAGTGCATGGATGTCAAGCGGCTGCGGCAGCTGAACGACCCTGCGGTGTTCCCTGCGGAGCACCAGATGTCTCCGAAGGACAAGTATACGGTATTCAACAAGTACTCGCGGGGCTACCGTAAGGGCGCGCACAAGGTACCGAAGTGGACAAAGCTCTCCAACCGCAGGAACCCGGCCAGCTTCTGATATGTAGTCTGTAAATAGCTATAAGCGGTCCCACACGTATTTTGTGCGGAAGAACGGGCTGAGCGAGTCGTCTTCGAGGGCGATCAGGTCAATGCCCGCGGCATCGCCGCGCTCTATGAGGGCCTGGTTGTGCTCTGTGTCCAGTGTCACGCCCAGTGACGAGTACAGCTGCAGTTTGAGCAGGTTTGTCTGCACCTCCGGGCTCTGCAGCTCGCGCTCTGCGTCGCCCTGGAACGCCGCCGTGGGCTCCGAGGTCTGCAGCAGTTGGGTCATTCCTTCGTCCAGCTCGGCCCGGAGGCCGACTAGCTGCTGTTCGAGCTCTTCGAGCTCGTTGGCAAGTCGTACAAGGTCTTGGGAGTGCGTGAGCGCCTGCAGCTGTTGTGACTGCGTCTCCTTTTCCGCCCGCATCGCCTCTGCTGCCTGTGCCCGCTCCGTCTGCTGCGCTTGCAGCTCCGCAAGCTCCTTTAATCCCTTGGCCTCTAGCTGCTGCGTGCGCTGCGTAAGCCGCCGCAAGTTCTCTTCTGTGGCATTCAGCAGCTGTAAATCGTGTGCAATAGAGAAGTTCTCGCGCGTTTGCCGCAGGAGGTCAGCTGGGTTCTCCAGTACATCAGGGCCGGGTACTTGAGAAGGCATCTATCGCCAGCCTATATACTGGTAACCCGTGTGTCGCCAGTGTAGTTTTGCAGTGCTTCTTGTTGTGAAACTTCGGTAATGTTTACTATTAACTCACTCCCAATACCAGGCGCGATGGACCAAACAAAGCGAAGACACTACTCTCAGCTCTCGCAGCAGCTGCAGCTGCTGCAGAAGAACCTGGAGGCTACTACGCAGCATGTGGAGACCATGTCGGTGCAGTGCAACGAACACCTGGTGAACAAGCTTGGCAAGATCCAGGCATCGTGGTTCATCGGAGGAAACCGGTGTTTCGAGCAGGAACTGCTGGGGAAACGTTAATTAATGGATTCATTATGCGCTAAATAATACATAACACAGCAGTATTTAGTGATGCGAGGATATCTAAACTATGCAGACTTTTTGGATGCAGAGCTGGCGGAGGCAGCTGCGGCCTTCTTGGTCTCTTCGCGCTCCTTGCGCCTCTGCCTACGAGCTTCGAACTCGTGGCAGCCGTCGAAGTCGCCGAGGTTGAGCGGTTCGGGACGAGGCAGCTCGTAGAAGTAGGCACTCTTGAGGGCTTCAGAGGCGGAGAACCGCTTTTTCTGGTCGTACAGCAGTAGGCTGCGGGCTAGGTCGCGACAGCTCTGGGTAGGTAGCACGCTACTCACCTTCTCGTCGAAGCGGTTCGGGTAGTGCTCCTTCTGCTGGGGGATCATCATGAACCACCACGGCATGTCGAAGAGCGCGGGCCACTGTTCGATGGTCGGCGAGCCGAGGACCTGGAAAATGCACCGGAGCTGCTCGAGCTCATTGGTTCCCTGAAAGAAGGCGGTCTTCAGGAATAGCTCGACAAGTAGGCAGCCGCAGCCCCACATGTCGACCTCTGTACCGTAGCGCGTAGTGCCCAACAGGAGCTCCGGGGGCCGATACCACAGCGTGATGACGCGGTTTGTATAGTCGGGCTCCTGCTTCATCTTGCGGGCCAGCCCGAAATCCGTTATCTTCAGGTTGCCCCGATTGTCAATAAGGATGTTCGAGCCCTTGATGTCGCGGTGCAGGATCCGGCACTCATGCAGATATTCCATGCCCTTCAGCAGCTGTCGAAAAAGATGCTTGCAGTTGGCGTCTGAAAACTGTATCTCTTTGTTCATTAGAAGACCGCTCAGGTCGTTGTCCGCGTACTCGAAGATCATGTACACGGTCTTCTGCGCCTCGCACATGATCTCTGCGATTGTGCTCACGTTCTCGTGCTGGCAGTGCTGGAGCAGCTTGATCTCGCGGATGGACGTAATGGGGAACCCATCGCGCTCGGTCTCCAGTCGCAGTTTCTTCAGCGCCACGAGCTTGTTTGTGTATATGTTCCGGCACTTGTAGACCTTGCCGTACGTGCCCTCGCCGACCTGCGTTATCCTCTGGTAGCTGGACTCGACCGAGTGTGTGTGTGTGATTATCGTAGCCGGCACTCGCAGCGATGCTGGCCCTGCTGGCGGAGCAGCCGGCAGGTTGCCGTTGTTGTAGCGCGACACCTGCCTCGGGGCCTTGGGCAGGACTCGATGGGGCTGAAAACGTGATTGCCGCGCAGCGGCTACGCCCGCAGACGCCGCGACCTCTGCGGCAGCCGGAGCCGCGGGTTCGGGTGTTGCTGGCGGCCGCACTTGGTTGTTGTATCGCGACGTGGCCGCTGTGGGCTGGTGATGATGGTGCGGTCTCTTGTTCGGGAAGTAATAGTCTCCGCCGTTTCGACGTTTGAAGCTCCCATTCCTCTTCTTGCTATTATACGACATGGTACAAGGCGAACGTGACACTAAACTGGCGCTAGCAATGGCTGAGGATGACAGTATGGTGCTACCTGATGCGAGCTTTGAGCTTGAACTTTGTTAAATATGTGAAGTATAAAATACTTTTCTGGAAAACGGGAATATCGAAAAATTTATGTACCTCCAGCTCGAGGAACCGATGGGACCCGATAGCGCAGCATTATGCCTGGCAGATTATTGGTAACAGACGAGTCATTTCTGGTGGCCCGTCGTGTGACAGGAACTCGGTCTATACTCAGCACTAGTGCGGCTGTCGTGATCGAGCAGAGCTAGTAAAGGCTTGATGACGAGCTCTCGAACTTTTCTCCCCCATAATAGATCCAAGTGCTCGTAACCCGGCACAGCGACGATGTCCAAACGCTGCCCAGGCAGGTTCTTCAGCAGAACATTGATGCCAACAAGGGAGTCTGCTGTGCCATATATAAGCATGGTGGGGACGGTGATGGAGGTGTTAGTCGGAAAATGGGCGACTGCATAGGGCCGTGTGACGTTGTGGAAAAGACAGTCTGGCGGATGGAAGAACTGGAATTGCTGGGCCTGCAGAATTTGGAACCAGTGCACGACGGACTTGACGCTGGTGGTGGAGTATAGTTTTGCGTAGGACACTAGTTTCTGCTCGGGCGCGATATTGGCACAGCGCCAGCCAAAGAGCAGGAGCAGGGCACGGTCGATGAGTGCGTCGAACACGCGGTGGGGGAGCAAGCGCTGCCATAGCACGGTGCTCGACAGCAGGACCTTCCTGCCAAACAGCAAGTACGTCAGGTTTGGCGTGAACTTGATGAGGGAGTCTAGGAAGCGGTGGTGCATGCCTGGCGGCGTCATTGCCGGGGCGATTGCCACGAGGCGCGACACCTTGCGGTTGAGCCCGCTGTGGATAGACAGCGCTGCGAAGAGTTGCGCGCTGCCCTGGGAGAAGCCGATGCAGGTGAGCGTGTCGGCGCCGCTGGCGGCCAGGAGGTAGTCTACGGTGTTGGGGATGTCAAAAAGCGCAAATTCGTCCAGTGAGAAGTCCCAGAAGCGGTCTTCATGCGGCGCGCAGTGCAAGTGTTTCGCAGAATACTTGTTGCCGCGGTTGTTGCCCATCCAGACGTCGTAGCCATGTGCTGCGAGCACGAAGGGAAGGCTATCCTGTGGGTCGAGTCTGCAGCACCAGATGTCCGAGCACATCATGAGGCCATGGTGGAGGTACACGACCGGCGCGCCTGCCTCCTTGGCGGGAATGTGGTGCACCATGAGAAGGTAGTCATCTTCCGTGCGTACCATATGTGTCCTGAGCGAGACTCCGAAAAGACGACACAGCTCGTATATGTCGCGAGCGGCTGCCAATTCCGCCGTGAGTGTGCGATCAGTGCATGGTCGCCCATGTCTCGACTGCGGTTTGCGAAGCATCGCAAGAACCAAGTGAAACAACTGCCAAATCAGGACTTCGGCCAGCGCTGTCAATCCTAATACATAACCCAGTAGCTGGCGGGCGCCATGCGGCCTGCCACTCATTCCAACGGCCTCCGCCCGCATCTTTCACTTTACTCGCTACTGCAACGTATGATGCAGCAGAGAAGAGAACATGCCGTAGGCCCATACTAATGCATTGCTCTGTATGTACAAAACATAAAATTCAAATAAATAATTCTGCAGCCCTGCCGCGCGGCCCAGCCCTCACAGCGTCAGTAGATAGGTCCCTCCGACAGCCATTAGGCCCAACACAGCATAGCCAGTGCGGTACACGCCCTTCAAGGACAGCTCACGTCCCATGTCCCAAATCAGATGGCGAATGCCGTTTCCAAAGTGGAACGCAAACAGGTAAGCAGCACCACCCTTCACGGCCAAGTCGCCCCACGTTGGCATGTGCGAGTGGTACCATGTTGCAAGGTTCTCAGCGTTGAGGTCCAAACCAAGGAGTGCAGACACACCGAAAGAGATTGTGGCAGCGTAGAAGGCCCCACCGAGCAGCACACCGGAGATACGGTGCACGGACGAGAGGTACCAAGTTAGCTGTGGCTGGTAGATAGTCAGGTGGGGCGACACAGGTCTGTTCTTGCGCTGCGCAACTAGCAGTTCCTGCGACTCCTTCGTCGACGTCTTGATGGTCGACAACGCACGACGCGCCGCACCCGTAGTGGAGGGCCTGATGAAGAACTTGAACTGCGAGGCTAGCATCCTGCTGGGTGTAAATATGCGATAATCCTATGTACCAGGAGCGTGAGCGTACTCGACGCCACGCCCTCCGGCGATTCTGTTTTCATTATATACGTGAGGCTACCGCGGGGCGATCACGCTGCTCGGAGCGGATCGGGGCCGAGCGGTCACGTGCTTGTCACGTGCTCAGTCCATGCGCTTCAGCACATCGGTGAGGCGGTTCATGAGCAGCAGGTCTTCGGGCGCCAGGTCCTCTGCAGCGGGTGGAGCAAGCGCCTGGCTAGCTGGGCCGAGCATCACGTCCTTGCTGGCGTCTTTCAGCACGCGCGAGGCGCTGTGTGCTTGAGGCACGCCCCGCGCCACAACTGTGGTAGCACGCTTCCGGCGCTTGGAAGAGTTGACCAGGATCGACTCGATGAGCGGGATACCGCAGGGATGGGGTGGTGGCGGCCGCGGCGCGCCCGTCTGGCGCTGCAACAAGCGCGAATAGACGTCGATCTCCTGCTTTAGCTTGGTGATGATGTTTTTGAGCTTATCATTCTCCTGCTTCACGGAGTTGTATTCCAGCTGCAGGACGTCCTCGGTGTCGCGCCGGGGTGCCCGCGAGGCCTGCTGTATGGGGCCGGGGCGCTTAGGCACGGGCAAGCTGGGTGTCTGCAGTGCTGCCTGCTGTTGCTGTCGTAGTTTGTCGGAATTCAGCGCAAATTCATGCTGCCGCGAGGAGCGGTGTGAAGGCGAGTCGTTCATGGTCGGCGGCGAGGAGCTGTTGGCTACCAGTCATCTGCAGAGTGAGCGACCTCTTCGCCAGCCCATCTTTTGCAGCTGTCGGGGGTATCGCGCGATACCGTACAAAGTGATACCAATCGTATATCGCGCCGACCGGCGCCATGCGGCAGCGTGTGCGCGAAGCAATGCCGGCACCACACGTGGCTGCATATCGATGGTCTTGCCCGGAGCTGCCGCCCTCCTACAGCAAGCAACATGTGTGAACCAGCGCGCTCGTCCTATCGCCGAATACGTTTAGATCATTATTTACGTTCAGATATGGATTTCACGTGACATACCTGTGTACGGGCTTCCAGGCTTGAGGGAGTTAGAGAGTCAGCAAGCGCAGCGACTGCGTAAAGACTCCACGAGCACGTCTGCCAGATAGTTTCGACGCTAATAGGTAGCTGTAGGTGATCTTGGCGTACTGCGTCAGGTGGCTACAATCAGTATAAGAAGTGCACGTTCAGAAGCCAGCGATATGTGGTCGTACCTGTTCGGGTCAGGCAATGCCAAGCAGAAGAAGGAGCTGCCTAAGAAGGCCATTCTGGAGCTACGTGAGCATATCCAGTTGCTTTCCAAGAAGCAGGCGCATCTGCAGACGCAGATGACGAGCCAGGAGGAGAGCGCGCGGCACTTCCTCTCAAAAGGGAACAAGACTATGGCCAAAGCTGCGCTAAAGCGCAAGAAGGTCTTTGAGAGCCAGCTCTTGAAGATAGACAAGCAAGTGGACTCGCTTGAGCAGCAGCTATACTCCATAGAGAATGCGAACCTGAACCTGGAGACCATGAAGGCGATGAAGCAAGGCGCGTCGGCAATGAAGCACATCCACGAGGGACTGGACGTCGAGCGCGTCGACGAGACCATGGACGAGATTCGCGAGCAGGTGGAGCTAGGCGAGGAGATCAGCGAGGCCATCTCGCGGCCGCTATACACAGGGGTGAACGAGATAGACGAAGACGAGCTCGACGAAGAACTGGATATGCTTGCGCAGGAGGAAGTTGCCCGGAAGGTCATGGAGCCCGGCGCGGCTGTCCCTGTCGCAGCGCCGGCGACCAAGGTTTCCTTGCCGTCCGTGCCCAGCTCGAATATGCCGCAGCAGGACCGTGGGCAGCCGGTAGCGGTGGGTATGGACCAAGAAGAAGACGAGGACGAGCGTGCATTGCGGGAGCTACAGGCCGAGATGGGACTGTGATTATGCGCACCGGACTGCATGTGCATGGCGAAGCATTAGTGTAGTATAGCTGATTTTTAGCAGTACATATCTATTCAAAGTATGGAGATAGTATATCATTATCATTAATTACTTTATCTGTTGTCATACATTTTGGGGAGCTGTGCTTTGTCCATGTACTGGCTCACAGAAGACACTCAATTGACAATCACCCACACTAGGAAGAATACAAACAGAATGGCAAAGATCTTAACAGCCATCCAGCGGTTGCTGCTGATTCTATCAAAATACTTCAGCAGCTCTCTTTGCGCTCCTGCGATGTTGATGTCGATATCTTCGACATTGGCGTCGATCCTCTGTATAGTCTCGCCTTGTTCCTGCACCATGTGCGCTAGCTGTTGGAAAAGATTCCCCACTTCCTGGATGGTGGACTCTATGGTTTCGACCGCGCGCCCACGTTCCTGCAGGTACTGCTGGTTCGCGGTTTGCTGCTCCTCCAGCAACATCACACTTTCCTCGTTCGGCAACGATAACTGCCCATTCGCCTGCCCCGAAGCATCGTCTTCGCCCAGCAGGCTGCTCATGAAGGGATTCGCGCTGTTGTATGCCGCAGCGGAGCCACCGGCTACCCCTACACCGCCCATCGGAAGCCCGCCCTGAAGGGATGCGGCCGCCGCAGAATTTCGATCGGCGCTTATCTTCTCCCAGCGGTCCCGGTTCGCCAATTCCAGCTTCTGGCGCGCCTCTAGCACGCTCTTGAAGTCGCCGCTTATGTTCTTCATCTTCGTGTTCAACAGGTTTACCACATTCTTCGTGTGCTGCCGTGTCTGCGCCCCGCCATCTGACGCCCCGCTGCCGCTGTTCGGCATGTGCCGAGACAGTTCCATCATTTCCTGCTCAACGCTGTATATCTTGTGTTTGATCAGGTATGTCATCTCTGCTATCTCCACGGGATTGTCGTTGAACATGGGCTTGCGCTTCGCAAGCTGCGCCAGCTTCGACAGCAGCTGCGCTAGGTTCGCTATCTCGTGCGAAATCCGAGATGCCCGTTGCTGGAACTCTGATTTGCGCAGCGGCAGCCTGTCCGCACCCTCGCCCATGTTAGCAGCGCCTTGTTTCGCATGTCTCCTGCTGTAGCTGGTCACTGACCTCTGGAACTCGATCGTTCTATCCTTAATATCCATCATCTTCACTTTTACGAGATGCTCCGGCTGTCGAGCACTATTCCTGGTAACCCTTGGGGAAAGAAGCCGTCCTAGTCAATATAATCAGCCGTTAGACCCTGGTAGTCAGCACTCTTACTACCGTGTTAACAAGGAATCAAGCGCCATATATGATAGATAGGCGAAGCCGCACATCGTTACCCGGCTATTGTTCCTTGCGTGGGAACTGCAATCCGTTTGCAGATTAAGCTACGCACTCGTTCATGGCTGCCAACGAATCCCTGAGGTCTGGCTGGGCCCTGGGCCCGTATCCAGCAGCTGCCGGCAGCAGGAGAAGCTGTGTGGGTCTGGGCCCGGGGAATCAGTGCTGTATGCACGATTATTACGTAACTACTTGCCTCTAAGCAACTACTTAACGGTCGGACTATTGTTCACAACTTCGCAGTAGAGAAGTGGCGGACAACATTGTCAATTGCATTGGCAACGTGGCCGACATTGCTGTCGTTGAGGCCTGCAATCGAAATGCGGCCGGAACCCGCCATGTAGACGGCGAACTCCTTTTCAATACGAACAACCATTTCCTTCGTCAGGCCAGTGTAGGAGAACATACCGGTTTGCTGGACGATGTGGTCCCAGTTGCCGGGCGTGCCTAGCTCGACCAGACGGTCGCGAAGCACACGGCGCATGCGCGCGATGCGGCTCGACATGGTGATCATGTCCTTCTTCCACTGCGCAGCCAGCTCGGGGGTGGTGAGAACCTTGGTCACGATCTTGGCACCGTAGGCGGGCGGGTTAGAGAGCTCGGAGCGCGTGATGTGGTTGAGCTGGGACAGAACGGCAGCCTTGACGTGCTGCAGCGTCTCGGCAGGCTGGCGGGGCAACACAACGTGCAGGGCACCTGCACGCTCACCATACATACCAATATTCTTGGCGAAGGACTGGCACACGATCACCGGAGCGACATCGGCCAACCGCTGCAGGCCAGCGCGCAGCGCGTAGGCGTCCCGGGCAAGGCTTCCCGACGCAAAGCCCTGGTACGCGCTGTCGAAGAGCACAATGTGCTCGCGCGCAGCCACTGCGTCCAGAATCTGCGCCCACTGTTCCTCGTTAGGGTCAAGCCCCGTTGGGTTGTGCGCACATGCGTGCAGCACAAACACAGAGCCGCGTGGCGCTGCGTGCAGCGCGCCCAGCATGCCCTTCAGGTCTAGCGCCCGGGTTGCCGCGTCCCAGTACGGGTACGTGCCCGTGCGCAGGCCCTGTGTCTCGAACACCGAAAAGTGGTTGCCCCACGTAGGGTCCGACATGTACACCGTCGCACCCGGCACGGTCTCCGCAAGCAGCTTCGCCGCCACGTGTAGCGCCCCAGTGCCGGACAGCGACTGCACCGACACGACCCGGGCCTCGGCCAGCGCCTCGCTGTCCTCGCCAAGCAGCACCCGTGCGGCCGCCGTCCGGAATTCGTCCAATCCTGCAATTCCCAGGTACTCGTGGTTGTACCCAGGATCCGCCAACACCTGTTTCTCTGCTTCGCGCACACACGGCAGTACCCACGGCTTGCCGTTCTCGTCCCGGTATGCTCCGAGCCCGAGGTCCACCTTAAACGACCGCGGGTCTTGGTTTAGTCGCTTCCTGACATCGAATAGCGCGTCTGGAGGAAGTAATTCTAGCTTGTTAAACGCAGTCAAAGACATTATTCAATACGCCACGCTGCCTAATGCTGTCTTGGGTGTATGATGAGTAACAGGTAGCAGAGACACCGCTGAAAAATTAGTCTTAACGCCCCGCGCCCATCATGTGCTCGAAGCCGTGCGGCGCTCCGCTAGCTCCGCCGCCTTTCGGCGTCAGCCTCAGCGAGTGGCACTCGCGGAGTGACATCTTGAACTTGGATCAGCCGCTACTTTTGCAGGCGCTGTATTGGCAGTAGTGTATATGGCTGCCGTCGTTTCAAGAATAAGCTGCGACGGCCTAGGTCACTATTTAATCTGGCTTTTACGAAGCCGAGCGACAGCACCCCGTCTACAAGGCACAAACCAGAGGAAGAGTATCGCAGGCGGACGTTCGCGCGCGAGTGGAGCATAGACACACATGAACTCTAGCGTCTTGGAAAGGCTAGAATATCTCAACCAGTCATCGCACTTCCTGGTTAGCGACAGCACCCCTCTGGCTTCCCTGGTGAATACCCCCTACAGGATCTACAAGGCATTCTACGATGCGGTGGTAACACAATACCTTGCGTCTTTGAACAACCCGGAGATGTTGCCGTTCAACAGCGAAACGTTCATGAGCTCGGTGGGGTACTTCTTCAGTAGCTACGCGGTGGGGTGTTTCTTCATCGCGGTGATTCTGAGCCGGTTGTCGGCGATGGCAGGCTTGCGGTCGAACACGGTGCGGACGAGCATTCCGAACTGGTCGCGTGTGACGCTGCACACGGTAGCGATCGTGGCCCTTGTGTACGGGTTGTGCGGGGTGGCGGTACAGTACCGGCTGGGGTGGCTGGGGCGCTGGCCGGCACAGGACGTGGGGACGTTCTTGTCGCGGACCTACGTTGTATTCACGCTCTCGCACTGCATCGAGACGTTTCTGGCGATCACGACGAATGGGAAACCTCTAGAGGAGTCTGACTACACGATCTTCGAGCTCTCTGCACAGTTTTACGGGATGACGAAGGGACGTGCAACGGCACACGAGTATGGCCCAGACTGCATCATGGCTCTCAGCGGACGGCTCATCATACACCTGGTCGAGTTGTTTCGGAAGCGGCGCTGGCGCTTAGTGTGTTCGACGCTGCTCAACACAGGCTTCATCAGCTACCTACTACTCGAAGTGCGTAGCCACGGGCTCGCCTCGTTATCGCTATTCACCAAGTGCAAGCACTTCCCGAAGTTCTTTTCTGTCTTCATCATTGGAATCTCAATGGCATGCTACCTCCTGGCCTGCCTGGTGCGTTTTAATCCTGCCCGCGAGGAGGGCACATCTGCCATCGACGACCTCCAGTTCCATTCGTTCGTGAGCAACTGGTTCAAAAACTTGAACCTCACCGGGGAAGAGGAGTTCAGTATCACGGTTATGCGGCTTGCTGTGCTGCTTTGCAACCCTTCGCAGAACAAGGAGCATGGCCTACATCGTGAGCTTCCGCATTTGAAGACGGCGACATCATTGCACAAGAGCTACATGATTAGTGGCTATATGAACAAGCTATCCAAGATACCAGAATCAGTGGCAGGGTCGAGGGCGGAGCCGTCGCCAAAGCCCCGTTCAGTGGCTATCCGAAGGGTCCTCTGGCTCGGCTCCATACTAGCAGGGATCTGTAAGCGCATCCGCAGCTCCTTCTCACCGCCGAAGCCGGCGCCCCCGGTGCGCAACACGCACCAGAAGACGGCAAACTTTAACGACTACATTAACGAAAACAACTACACCCATTTTATGACAATGGAGAATGACGAAACGTTTTCTCCTCTGCTACCGGAGGAGGATGGCTCAGCAGACTACGAGAACGACAGCCTCGACGAGAACGACGATGTCTGCGACTCCGATCTAGATGTGGAAGAGCCCCAAGACATCTTGCAAGAGGTTGTCTCGCCGCAGACCATGCTGGAACTTGCGCGCTCTTCCCCACAGGACCTTACGTGGTACCTTTCCATGTGGACCATACTCAATTGCGAGTCCGCGCCGGGCAAACGCCTCACTAGATCCCAGTACGCGCACATTAATGAAACCGGAATCCTCAAAGAGGTGCTGCTACAACGCAACATGGAAACCCGCACATCCGCGAGCAAGATTCAAGATGAAGATGCAGATATGTCCTGTGTCGTATGCAAGACCAATTTGCGCAACATAGTTCTGTGGCCCTGTCGCTGTTTTGCACTCTGCGAAGAGTGCCGTGTTTCCCTAGGATTGCGTGGTTTCAAGGCCTGCGTCTGCTGTCGTGCTGACGTGCACGGCTACAGTAGACTAAACGCTGTTTAGCATACAGATCTTATCACATCGACTTACTAAGGCCACAGTGTAACATATATACGAATCTGCAATAATGATCATACAGTAACTAGCCAGTTTATTCAGGAATGTAGCTCAACCTGTCGTATTCACTGTCGTATGCCCTGCCGCCCTGTCGTTAGTAACGCCGGGTAACTATATTATTTCTTTTTATAATAATTAACATATATAAGGCGAACGCCTGCTGCAGAGAATATTGCCGTTTCATCTTAGGTTCTACAACCATGGGCCTGAAGTGCTCGAGACATATGGGGAGGGGGAACGGAGGAACTTGCTTCGGCAACTTCCTTGTCTGTCCTTGCTATTGTAGCTTAGCCTCCTCAGCTCTCTTGCACACGATCGACACTCGAGAGGCAGAGTCTCAAGAAACCACGCAGCAGCCGCACTAGTCCGCTTCTCCTCTTCTCTTCGGAGCGGGGTCTGAGTCGCGGGCGCCGCGTGTTTGCAGCGTGGTTATTGCCATTTTTAATGGATGAGGCAGAAGCGCCCTGTCGACAGGTACCGAGATGAAGTAGGATGCACGGCCTAGAATTCTTGGAATCTCCTCGGAGGCTCTAATTGAGTTCGGTCGTCTTTGTTGTCGTTCTACCGCAGTATATTCCTAGACTCTGTGTAGGTCCTATGGGCCAGTTGTCACTTGGGTAAAACCATACTGCAGACATTTATCTATATAGCCGTAGCTCTTGGACGTCGGACTCCCGCTGGCACCCGTCACGCCGAGGCCTCTTGGCCTCGACGGACCTGGTAGAGAAGAACTAGATGGGTTACCAGTACATATACAAACGGGAAAGTTTAAACAAGATACATAAGAGACATCTAAAGTTGGGCCCTCGAAACCGTAGTCTAGAGGAGGTCTGTCCGCGCTAGAGACGAATCAATGGTGGAACAGACGGATCGGGTTTTCGACGTATACCAGCTCGAAGGAATCGGCGGCAGCGAAAACAGCCTTGTCCATAACGGAGCCGGATGGCGCGGCAATGTACTTGACGCCTGACCTGACAGCCCTGTAGACATTGTCTGGGAAGGGGAAGAAAGCGTCAGAGGAGAGCGCCACGTTGGTTAGCTTGGAGAGCCATTCCTTTCTCTCATGTTCGGAAAGAGGAGTTGGAAGCTCTTCGAACTTGGACTCGTACTCAGACTTTTCTGGCTCCTCCGTCGGAACCTGATTCGTTACGAATAAGTCAATCGCGTTGGACCTTTCAGGTCTCTTGACACCCTTCGCCCACTTGAAAGCTAGGACGCGTGGATGTTGTCTCAACCACCAGTTGTCAGCCTTGTCCCCAGCCAATCTGGTGCAGTGAATTCTGGATTGCTGACCTGCGCCTAGGCCGACGACCATACCATTTTTGGCGTAGCAAACCGAGTTGGACTGCGTATACTTCAGCGCAATAGTTGCAACAGTCAAGTCGACAACAGCGGACTCCGGTAGGTCCTTGTTGGCTGAAACGATCTCCTTGAACGAAGACTTGTTGATGATGGCGTCATTGCGCTTCTGTTGCAAGGTGACACCAAATACCTGCCTAGATTCCAGCGGCTCGGGAGTGTAGTTTGGATCGATCTGCAAGATGCAATACTTGCCACTTTTTTTCTTCTTTAGAATCTCCAGAGCCTCAGGTTCGTAGCCAGGCGCCACGACACCGTCGGAAACTTCCTTGGAGATAATTTGTGCAGTAGGAACGTCGACGATGTTGGACAACGCAATCCAGTCACCGAACGAGGACATTCTGTCAGCACCGCGAGCCCTGGCGTAGGCGCATGCCAATGGAGACAGGTTCTCTATGTCTGCGACAAAGTACACTTGTTTCTCAACGTCAGACAACGGCAACCCGACAGCAGCACCTGCCGGTGAGACATGCTTGAAGGATGCTGCTGCAGGAAGGTTCAAAGACGCGGACAATTCCTTGACCAGTGGCCAGGAGTTCAATGCGTCCAGTAGGTTGATGTATCCAGGCGAGCCGCTCAACACCTTGAAAGGCAGCTCCTCATGCAGCGCTGCAAAGGCCTGTGCAGGCTTCTGGTGAGGGTTCGCACCGTAGCGCAATGTGAGCTGGGACTTACCCTCGGAATACTTTTTCCTAAAGAAGTCCGCGATGGCCGCATCGTAGTCAGCCGTGTGCTCGAACGCCTTCAACGCGAGCTTGTTGCGCATATCCTCAGGAATCTCGCCCTTCGACAGCTCGCTGAGGAACTGTGGGTAGTCACGCGGATCCGAGAGAATCGTCACACGTGAGTGATTCTTTGCTGCAGCACGGAGCAATGTCACCCCACCAATATCTATCTCCTCGACCGCCTCCTCGACGGTTACCCCCACCTTTGCCACTGTCTCCTTGAACGCGTACAGGTTGCACACCACGAAGTCCACCTTTTCAATGCCCTGCTCCTTGAGGTCTTTCTCGTCCGACTCCAGGTTCCGAGCCAAAATACCTCCGTGCACTGCTGGGTGCAGCGTCTTCACCCGCCCGCCTAGCATCTCTGGCGCATTGGTGATCGACGACACATCCTCCACCGGAAACCCGGCCTCGCGCACCATCCGCGCCGTCCCACCAGACGCGAGTATACGCACGTTGTTCTCTGCAAGACCTTTAGCTAGGTCGAGCAGCCCCGTCTTATCATAGACAGAGAGAATCGCAGTCTTGCTGTATACCATCTTGCTTGGACGTGTTCTAAAAGTAGCTAGTACGAGAAAAAGGGGGGATTGTCCGTACCTCCTTCGTTATAAGTTGCTTGCTATACCGTTGTTCGATCTTACCAAACCGCAGGAACTTTAACGACGCAGCCGATCGATCTGAGCCGTTCTGGTGCCGATATCTGCAGGAAATTATTGAGTAGCTAATATTATTACATTGCCAATTATTAACTCTTTAGTGCTATCTGCTAGTTCTGACCGGAAAAAGAAATAAGCCAGCACCTCCACACTGTCCCCAGTCAAGAGAGCGCCCGCGACCCCTGGCAGACGAGCTCCGGCGGGGCTGCGAAAATGCAAGTGGCGCCAGTTTGTGCAAGCGCCTGAACCGCTACAGAGCCTGCAGGCCGCCGCTTACGAGTCAAGCGGGGCGAGTCAAGCAGATGCTCTTCGGCGAAAATTTTGCAAAAAAAAGGCCAAGCCAAGATTACAAGTAGATACTATGTACGAATACAATACACTTGTTAAGCAGGGTAGCCAGATTACTTTCTGTATCTCCACAGAGATAGAGTGTTCTGTCTCTTCCAGGTCTTTCTTCTGCCGGCCTGGGTGTTGTGGAATCTGTGGCCCTTGTTGATACCTCTGGACTTCTTGCCGGTGGCAGTTAGACCTCTGGCCTCACGGTGCTTGTGCACAGGGTTGGCGATCCAGTTGATTCTGGCGTCGCGTCTGATGGCCTTGTGCGATGGGTCGACAAGGATGACCTCGAAGTACTTGTAGGTGGAGTCCTGGTTGATCCAGTAGGAGTTCAACACGCGCAAGTTGGCGGCGCGTCTGCCAACACGCTCCTCGGCGGTGGCACGCAAAGCACGCTGGTACTTTAGCTGGTTGACACCCTGGTTGGTTGGCTTACCGTAGGTGGCACCCTTTGGCACAGGTCTCTTTCTGTTACCACGTCTCACTCTGACACGGTAGATGACGAAGCCCTGCTTGGCCTTGTAGCCCAGTCTTCTGGCCTTGTCTGGTCTGGAAGGTCTGGAAGCGCGGTGGATGACGGTCTTCTGTCTGTATTCCCAGACTCTGATTCTCTGCAAGAATCTCAAGACGTCGGATTGTTTCTTCCTTTGCAACTCTTCCAAGTACTTGTATGCACCCATTTTGACTGTTTGCTACGGGGGGCGGGAAGAGTGTATCTGAACGGACACCCGCAGCTTTTAAAGATGAAAATCTCATCGCGCTGCGTCGACCTGCGTCTGTGTAGCTTCCAGCACGCCGCGCGGTCTAACTTTTTCGGGTTACCCGGCACGAGCATCTCCGCAGTTCGCCGGCACAAGTGGGGCTCTAAGACGGGCCCGCACACACAGAGGTCTAGGCCCCCAGACCGAAGCCAGTGTGTGCCATCGCGGGAGCGGAGAATATGTCATACTAGAGTTTGCCAAGGCAACGGCCGTTACTATGAGGTAGCCCCCGCGACTGCGTTAAGCCTCTGGCAAGACCGCAGCGCCGCCGGTATGTGAAGAGTCTGGCCGCACCTGGATTCCTCCTGTGGGAGCCGCTTAGCATACGTATCTGCGAAACGGATCGGCATCATGGGCGGACGGATTTCCCACAGGCCTACGTCATTAGAGAAAAGTACGTAGCGATGCAATCGCCGCGCCCAGGAACATGGCGTAGCTGCTTGCTGTCGCTACAGGCTGTAGTGCGTGCCAGCCGGTTATGCGATGACAATATCTCGCAATTGGGGACTAGGCCTCTTGTAAGCCCGGTGCGTCCAGCTTGCTTACGAGGCCAGAGCGTACATATACCGCTGCTCTGCTGCCCTCTTCGCTGATACGTCCAACTGGCGCAAATCACATGTCGCAGAACATCATCCAGACAGATCCCGGCTTCACGACCAGCACGGTCGTGTACAAGTTCACCGGCGCCGGCACCAACTCCATGCCGGTCCTCACGCTCAACGAGACGGAGGTCAGCTCTTACCACAGCAGCCTGAGCACCAAGACGCCAGCTGTCAGCAGTGCACACTCACTTTCCACGGTGAGCAGCGCCAGCGCCACCCCGACAGTCCCCTCCTCCCCCTCCTCCCCCTCCTCCTCCTCCGCCTCTGCAGCGGCTGGCCCGCCCGCACGCTGCTGGAAACTTTCCGGCCTCTTCGCGCTATCGCTTTTTGTGGCCGCTCTAATATAGCGGCCATGCGCCGCTACCTAGGGCCTGGCCCCTGTTGCCGCGCCTGGCCCCTGCTGCGCCTGGCCCCTGCATGCCTGGAGAAGCCTTCTCCGCATAATACTTACGACTAAATACGCTCATACGTACCTAATATCGCGCCTGTACGTGCAGCACTGCACCCTGTCTCCGAGCTTCTGCCCCACCAAGAGAGGGACCCTCGAATCTTGTGCGGAGGCTCTGTTTGTCTCTCGGAGGCAGCCGCAGACCCCACATCTCCGCGCCAAGTTGTCGCGTTGGCTGCCTGGGAAGGCCCTTTGGGAAGGGACCGAAGTCACGGCGTTATACTTTCACCGGTCGGCGCAGACGCTTTGGGGGGTCGCCTTCCTGTTCGGGTGCAGAATTTATTTTTTGCCAATTTTAGTAGCCCGTGCTGATCCCGCGGAACAGGCAGCTCCGGGGGCTCCGCGGGAAGGCTGTGTAGCTGGCCGTAAGCTAAACGCCACCCGCGTGCACGCTGGTATTGCTACATGCAGCCCCGTGCGGCAATCTGGCAGACTCATATATAAACGAGCCAGTGTGCTTTAGATCTCGCAACTTGTCAATTGCTCACAGCAAGACTAAAAATGGCGCAAATTGTTAGTGTATCCTTGGTCCCACAAGCTGCGGTTTCCGCTTCTTCTTCTGGCGCAAGCTCCTCCTCTGCCACCGCCACCTCCGCGAAGTCAGCCGGCACCAGCGCCGGCTCTGCTTCTTCTTCCAGCACTGCCGCTAGCAGCAGCGGTGCCGCCGCCATTGGCGCTGTCGCCAACCCCGTCTCCTGGAAGTACGGTGCTGCTCTAGGTGTCGCGATCCTTGGCTCGTTTGTCATGGGCGCCCTATGAGAAACTTTTATGCGCAGATGGACCTATGTAACTGTCTAGCTACATCGTAAGTAGCATCTAATAAATTACAGTGGTTTCGTTCTCAGTGAGCGCGCTGTGGCCAAAAGGCTCTAGCGGACCCGTGCGCTTAGCACGCGCCACAATGTCTTTTGTCGAGGCGCTGTGGGATAGTGTGTTCCAGCCGGGAGTGCCACCGGTGCTGGTGGCTGCGACGCATGTATCGTTTACGCTACTGTTGGCGCTGCTGCTAGCGCTGTTGTGGACCACGCGGAACCTGCATTTTATGGCGCTGTCCGTGATCGCGGCCTTCCTGTGGGCTACGGTGAGCTGGTTCGTGCGCGAGCTGGCGCGCGCGGAAGCGGAGGGTGCGCCGGCGCCGGCCGTCGACGGCGCGGCGGCAACGGGCGCGTGGGTTGCGCCTCGGACGTCCGCACGTTTGCGCAAGACCTGAGTATATAGCTGTACCTCGCCGGACTGGCCAGCCAGGCTGTGCTCGGCGCAGTGCCCTACGCAAGCGAAAAAGAAATAGCTATTACATATGATCAGCAAAAATAAGTGAGGATGATGCCTCGAGCGAGCTGGCGTTTCACTGACGTAGAAGCTTTGGACACCAGGCGCGCGGGCTAAGGACTTGGAGGCCAGGACCAGGGTGCTGTTGAACATTTGAGCGCTGCATAAAGATTTTATCGATCGGAGCACCGACGAGCAGGCAGAGCGGATTAGGACCCCAGCGAGCAGACCATGGAAGCTGGCTTGGCGACTATGAACGGAAAACGTGGCGGGGCCACGGGTTCTGCGCAGACCCAGCTGCGGAACCAGCTCCTGAGCGAGCACGTTGGAGATTCAGACGCGGCGGGTGCGCACCGGACAGACGCAGGCTACGGGGGGCGCGGGGCCAGCAGGACGGCGTCGCTAACGTCCTCCGTGACTACGTTCTTCAAAGGCCGGCGGCGCGGGGTAGAAAAGGACGACGACAACGACGAAGAGGTGATCCTGGGGGATCAGGACATAGGGGCCCTGTCGATGAACGACCTGGGTAGCCTGCGTAACAACGGTGGGCACAAATATGGATACGGCGGTGGCGTGGACGACATGACCGTGATCCCAACCCTAGGTATGACAGGCGGCGGCCCCATGAGCAACACTGACTACCGCAAGCGGTTAACGGCGCAGAAAAAAATGGCCTTCAACACGATGGCGCGGCAGAACCGCCAGCCTCCGATGCAGGGCTACGGGCCTCCTACGGTGGCCGGGCGCGCCATGTCGCTGCAGTCATACAATCGGCGCCCGCCTTTCGGACCGGCGCCGTACGGCAAGTTGCCTCAAGGGCCCGGCATGCCGCAGAGCCCCGTCCCGTCGCAGGGGCCCATGCCACAGGGGCCCATTTCGCAGCAGGGACCTGGCGTGCCACCGGCAAACGGATGGGGCTCGCCCATGACCGCGCCACCGGCTGCGGCTAACAGGTTCCGGGGTGGTCCCATGCCCGGGCCCGGGTCTGGGCCTGGGCCTGTCGGGCCACGCGCGATGTCGCTAGGCGGCCGCGGCGGTCCGCCGAAGGTGGGGCCACCAGTGACGCAGCCGGTGGCGGTGGGTGGATACCACGGACCACCTCAGCGCCCAATGCAGCCGCGGATGATTGGGCCAATGTATGGGCCCGCGCACCAGCCACAACTGGCTGGGCCGCGCAGTATGTCATTGCAGAACCATCCGCGCCAGGCGTATTCGAACCTCGATGCGCTGCGTCATCCGAGACCACCGCCAGCTGGCGCAATGCCTATGGAATACGCGAACGCTGCGCCACAATTTGGTCCTGAGTACGGAGGCCGCTACAACAGCACGCCGGACATATCATTTGTAAGCGAACAGGAAACATTGTATGAAACTGAAGGTCCCGAAAGTGCCTATGCGACCGGATCGGACGCTGGTGTCGGTAAGATGAATGTGCTGAAGGTCTCTGACTCCAAAAAGCAAGATCTGCAAAATTACCTTGAACGCGAACAAGCTTTATTGATAGAGAAGGAACAATCTTTGAAGGAGAAAGAGGAAGAACTCAAAAGGCTCGAGCAGGACCTTGTGGAGAAGCGAGAACATCAAAAAACAGATGGGCGGACTAACGCAGAGCTCGAGGAGGAACAAAGACACGAATCATCTGCGTCCCCCCTTCCCTCGTCATCTGCAGATGACTCTGTTATTGATCTGAAGCCTTCCAGCCTCTTAATTGATAGTTTAAGAACATTGGATACCGAGGATGATTTCATTAGCTCGTTCCCATGGATGCGCGATGTTCCCTCTGCCGACGAGTTGGAAGATACAGGCTCCGACACACTGGAGTCCACCGAGGGTTCTGGGAATGTAGCGAGCGGTGCGAATCAAAAAGGGGAATCAGACAGCTCTGAGTCCAATGTAAAGGACAAAAACTCTCTCTTCTATGCTGTGGCTCGTGAAGACACATATCACAACGAGGATGTATCGGGACATGAGCAGTCTCCGAGAGACTCACCACGCATACCAAATTCACGGCCGCTGGAACCGGAGGAGTCCCCAGTTCAGTTGCCTACTCAACTTCATGAGCAGGAGTGGCAGCCAGCCCAGCAGACTTCCCGGTCCCAACAGCAGGAGCTGCCATCGACCCAGGAGGCCTCTCGGGCCCAATCGCCAGAACTGGCACCTACCAAGCAGGTTGCTCAACGCCAGTTCCAGGAGCTGTCGCCCCCTCGTGAGACTTATCAGTCACAGCCTCAGGAGCTTCCACATCCCGAACACGCCTACGACCAGCGTCAGTACCACCAATTAGGGTCTCAACAACAGAAAGCGTCTGGTGTTGATAACGTTCCCTTGGATCAGCACGAAAGGTATTCCCAGTCGCAGCCGAAGCATGTATCGGAATCCCATCCAGTGCAAGCTTCGTCTGAGACTACACGCGCAGATGCTCCCTCCAGCGATCCACGTCTACACTCACCAAGATCACCTGTGCCTTTCAACCAAGGAACATCTCCAAATGATTCGCATAAGGAGAAGAAGGGCGGCTTTGCAAAGGCCAAAAGTCTGTTACGAAAAATATCGTCCAGGAAGAATAGCATCACTAGCAGGCCTGGCTCGCCTCTGTCTAGCAGGGTAGGCACAGCTGTTAGTAGCCCAAAACTGTCTAGGAGACAGTCTATCTCTAACAGTTTGCGGTCGCTCAAGAGCACCGATCCAGACAATACCATATCCTCTGCAAAGGAGCCTGCAGGCAGAAACTATGCAGACAATCCTACTTATATTGATTCCCATGGCGCCAGTCCAATCAGTAAGCAAAAGTCATACCATTCGCTCTTCCCAAGTTCATCTTTGGCTCACCTACCGCAAGTCAAGGAGAATAATATCGGCTTCAGCCAACAGCAGGGCAACCGTAATCGTGCAAATAGCCACTTCATCGACCGCACTGAATCCACACTTGGCAGCGGCTCATCGACTGTCACGAGCCCGTCACATCGGCTACCGCCAAGACGCGGCTCTGTGCCAAATAATAGAAAATCTGTCATCTCCGAAGAGACAGTCGTCCCACATACGCATGGCAAACTTGCCGCCCCATACGTTCCAATCTTTTCGTCCGGCCTGGATGAGCTGGAACCAGCTGTCATGGTGGAGGCAGGTACTGGCAAGAAGATCTTCAAAACCGTCATGGTCTCTGCAGAACAGCTGGCAATCCTGAACGCCAACAAAAACCTGATGAACGAACTGCACATAGTATCGCAGGAGTTGGTCGAATCTGTTGCTCGTGAAGCTCGCCTAGAACAGCAGCTGCTCTTGAAGAACAAAAGTGATGACTCACGCTATCTCTCTCTCCAGGATTTCGAAATTGAGCTGCGCAAGAAGTCTGCCAAAATTGTTGAACTAATACAAGGACTAAACGACGAACGCCTCAAGCGCTTCATTGCAGAGGAGCAAGTGCTACTAAGCGAGAACGGTGTGAGGCCCAGTAACCTCGAGCTGGTCTACAAGATCGATCAGCTCGAGAAAAAACTTCAGCAGAGGGACAACGAGATAGCCTCGCTTAAGGAGAGTTTGGCCATCAGATGATTTTCCGGGGCTGGGGCCATAGATAGACCATGAACACTGATGTATATAAATCAAACATAGCTTACGAGGCATTATGCCCACACAAACCACGCCAACTCAGGCTTGCTGAGACTTCAAGGAGGGCACCCTCCGAGCTAACGTTCCCTCGAGATGTCAGTGGTAAACATCCGCACACCTCAGCAAAAAATTTTCAGGTAGCAGGGAATCGGTAAGCACGTAGCACATTAGCATCTATCCGCCCGAGATAAGCAGCTGTTGTCCATATACAAAAGGTTAAACCTAACCCAGCACACGATGTCTGGAATGAAGCGAAGATATGGTATGTTTGTTATGTATGGCTTGTTAACATGGGACGAATATATGTGAGCGATCGCGGTTGTCGTTTTAACGACTTGCTCCAGCTGAAAGCATTTTGTGGCAAGATGTAGTAACGTCAAGCGCGTATAAATATCGTTCACCAGATTCGTGAATCCTAGATTAGCTAGCTGTCAACGTTCTATTTTGTGTGAATCTCCGTTATAGATCACAGCATTTGCCAAGACCCTAGTATACTGACATGATTCTACCCAAAGACTACGAAGAAGAAGATGGCTACCGTGACTTCCGGCCACGCTACTCGAAGCGGCAAAGACTACCACCTGTGGTCCAGCTTTGCAAAGATATGCTACCCGACATCAGAACGATCGGCGAATCGGTGAAGGCCTTCGAGGAGGATATTAAATTTTTAAGCGAAGCTATTATCAATGAATTCGGCAACGACGAATACTTCAACAACGCTCTGCTCTCCACGTTCAACGCTCTAATTTTGGAACAGCCCCACAAACAACCCGCGATTGCACTTTTGACTATAGTGGTCAACTCGGGCAATCCAGCTGCCGGGAAAAGCGTGATAAACTACTTTTATGGAAAGTTACAACATTTGCTCGATATGACGGTTGTGGATGACTTCGAGGTTACTTCGAATGAAACAGGGCCATGGAACAAGATAAAACTAACGCTAAGGTTTCTTTCCCTATTATCGCCAGTGATTACCTTAACCGAACTTACCAACATATACCAGCAGTTATTCGAACTAGCTGTGCAGTTGAACAGGAGTAGCGACGCTAACACAAGAAACCCGCTTTCGGAAGCTATTTATACCAACACGTTGTTGAATATTCCTTATTTGTTCTTCTTCAACAAGGAAGATGAAACGCTAAGGGCGAAGGTGGAAGAGTTGATTCTATATGCGGAGTCAAACTATGAGGTGAAGACTGTAGACTTATCTCTCACCAAAGAATACAATAAAAACTTACCCTACGAACCCGTTCAATGGGTTCAGATTGTCCTATCCAATGTCAAGAACGCCTTGGCCAACGATATGGAGGAGCTAAAGAACCTATTCCCAGATTACCAAAATCTACTTCCTACCTCCATAGAACAGCAAATGTTCAATGATCCTTTGACTATTCCCGAGTACGAGAAGTTATTACCATTTAGTGGTCTAGATAAAGGGTTGGGATCAGTGGATAGTATGTGGAAGACCCCAAGAACGGCATTCCAAGTATATTTGCCAAATGTTGTCGGCGATTTTTCCACTGTTGTGCCAATTACTACTTATATGGGTATGCTATTCGACGACATTATCGTTGATATCGTTGAAAGCTTGGAATTCAACAGGCATGAGGTTGCAAGACAAGTTGTAACGTTGGACCTTTACTTCAAGCCCGGCATTTTCACGGAACCAGGGCTATCCATTGCACAATTATTAGTACAGCACAATGAAATGCCTGAACTATCAACCTACAAGATTGAAGACTTGGCTATTGAAAATATTTTGGGGTTGATCTTCAAGTTACCCACTGTTACGCAATCTTTTGCGTACTTTTACACGCTATTGGTGGAAATTTGCCAGAACTCTCCAAAGGCAATTGCGCCGGTATTCGGGAGAGCTTTCAGACTATTCTATAATAATTTGGACAACATGGATCATGAATTGAAAATGAGATACTTGGATTGGTTCTCTATCCAAATGAGTAATTTCAATTTCTCATGGAAGTGGAATGAATGGGAGCAGGATTCTATCGCTTTTTCTAAATCCTTTTACAACCCGAAGATTACATTTGCCAAGAACTTGATCAGAAAGGAGCTACGGTTGACTTCTAACCGGCCTGACGTTGAAGACAGTTTGACACCTGAATTCAAACAATATTTGGATGCTTCCTATATTTCCAAAGATCAGCTAGCATCGTACTATCAATCTTTCTTTGAGGGTTTCGCCGTTGATCCTGAGATCATAAAGGATAATGACTTGTTATTTAAGAACGAAGCATTCCCCTTTCACGAGCAGGTACAACTGATTTTGGATTATATTCACAAACAACCGTTGGAAAAGAATATTTCAGAACTAGAATCCTTGTTGGAGGAAATCAAATCTTCCCATGGTGATAGCATCCCCGATTTCAATAGATTTACAGTGACACTATTGATCCAGGCTCTGGTATACTCCGGTAACAGATCCTTGTCGCATGCGAATAAGTACATATCGGATGCGAAAAACGATTTAGTTACTATTTTGGGCAAGATGGAAGTCCCTCCAGAAGTTAAAGAGCAATGGATTATCGAAGCTGTTATCAGATACTGGAATTGTAACTCTCAGAATGGTTTCTTAATTGTGGACTCGTTTAAGCATAGCGAATTGATTACTGCAAAGTCCATTTTGACTTTCTCGTTAACCGACCTGAATGGGCAGAACTTGGGCTTAGTGGATGCAACCTCGATAGAATCTACATTTAGGACATTAACAGAGCTCGCCCTACAACAAACCAGTGATATTAGCGTATTTGAGTTCGTATTTGAACGTTTGTTGGAGATTGTGAACGACACCGTCTCCCAGCTAGGTACGAATGAAGAAATAGTGGCTCCAAACGTTGACAATGAAACAATGCTTGATGTGGATGAATTGGCTCGTCTAGACCTAATTTGGAAATACGAGAGTGCCATTGGCTTCATCAAGAGTATACTAAGAAAATACTCCGATGAGTATTCCGTACTGTTGGACAAGTTCAGCGCAGGCCTTGAGCAGGCTGTGCCGCATGAACCAACCAGGAAGCAATTGGATCAGTGGTTTAATGAAATTCGCGAGTTATGAGAGTACAAACTGTGTATATTATTATTATAGGTATCTTCTATTACCCTAATCCCCACCAAAAGATTCAATTACATTCAGAGCAGTAATATACTTCTGTTAATAGTAGTAAACCACGTATTCCAACAAGCTGTTCCAGTAGCATGTGCTAATATTACGATATAGATCCCTCGGTGGGAGGGTACAGCACATTAGCATTTGGAGGTGTAGCGGAGTCCGTCGCAGAACTCGGCTCGCTGGAAGGTGGCGTGTCAACTCGCTGTGTCAGTAAGGAAAAGTCCACCAAGAGCAGACATAATTCCATAAATCTAACAAACGTCTCTCTTGTTACAGGATGACCACTGTATCGAATAGTTTCATATAAAGTAATGAATTCCTCTAACTGCTTGCGATCTACGCAATCGTTTTCCGAGATAGCCCTTCGAAGCTGCTCAGCAAATGTCATACCCAGCTTCGGTTGTAGCATATACTTGTTAAGCAGTATTCCTTGAAACTTGAACCTGTCGGCAATTATCTTGACGCAGGCTTGGTAGTCTAGTAGCGGCGGCAGCATACCATCCCCACAATAATCGGCATGCGCGGGTGGCTCCAAGCCCGGATGCACGACTCTGGTTTCAGGCGTAGAAAATTCATGAGCAAGTTGCTTGCAGCGGTCAAGCTTTTGGTAGATCTCTGTGCGTATACGGGGGTTGGGTAGGTCGCGTTCGGTAATGGGCACGTACCGCTTTGGGATATCCTGCATGCACGACCGATGGACCAGCAACCTTCCAAACCCCAATGACATAAACGTTATCAGTAGTGTAACTACTGCTCCAACGATAATAGCAGTATTCAGTATGTCATGCGGCAGCTGTGCTACTCTTCTTATAACATCGATTGGTAAGATCAACGAAAAGGCTATCAGAAGCAGTATAAGCACTGTTGAAAAGGTATTCCGTGCCCATCTGGGCATCCTGGTGGCTCCCATTGTGTAATATTTGTCAATTCCTAGTATAGGTCCTTTAGAGCTTGTACTTGCAGAAAGCAACTACTCTTCCTTGTGTGGTTCTAAGTTTGCTTCGAAGATAGGTCCATATATGAATGAATGAGCTACCAGACAGAGGGAGAAAGCTTGAATCTTCAACCCGTTCGCAAGATTTATCAATAGTTGCTGTTGAGTTGATAATCGAGTCTGATTTAGGCTCTCGTGCTTTGCACGGGACGTCTGATTGGTTTTCTCTGTGAGGTGTAAGCGATAAACGCGGCGGAAGAGGCAGAACAGTTCCTACTACTACACTTCGCTCCCCGGCCAATAGGATATGCAACGAAACGGTGATGGTGAAAGGCCACGGTTCTTCCAGGAGGATTTAGATGCAGCAAATGACGATAAAGGTTCCAGCCTATTCGTGGAAGCAGCAGAGAGCTCTGATGAGCTAGTTGATGGCGAAGTCATCGCCGACAAAGCACGTTTTGTAACAAGCCTGAAGGAGGTCCTCGGGTCTGTACCGGGTGATATATTGGAAGATTACTGGACCAATTATGGTGCTTCTAAAGATGGCCTCAGCAAAGCTATACAGCAGCACTTCGAAGGTAAAGGAATGAACCGAAGCTCAGATACTAGCGAGAACTTTGATACTGAAGAACATAAACCTGCAGAGGCCCCAGTGAACGAGTATGAAACGCTTCAAAGCAAACGTGGAAGTAGCAACGAAGGGGAGCTCCACTTTTCCAAACGGAAGAAGCGGCTTTCTCGCTGGCGGCGATTCTTAGGATCTACTCAGGTAAACGCTATGGCAACCCGCCCTACCTCACAGCCTTTGAAGTATGGGTCTGAGTTATTGATCAGACGTACCAGTGGCCAGCTGAATTCCGGTTTCAGGGGCCGCAAGAAGCCGGGATTCTCCCAATATGTACGATTCTGTGATGCGGCCTCCTCCCGTGAATTAGGAAGGCTTCCAGAAGATATTTCTGAAATACTGCATACGCTGATACAAACGCCTGAAGTGGAATTTAAAGCTACTATGATATTTTGCAATAGCAAGAGGCTTAGTGTGGGCGATCTGTTTGTGGTTCGTCTTGATTGTTTTGTTACATCATCCCTGTTTGATTCAGTGATGCCCAGGAATGCAGAAGACGAGCGTTATCAGCAGAGAAACCGAGCACTAATGCTGCTTTTTAAAAGTTTGAATATGACGCCCTTAGTGGAGGGTGCCGAAATGATACCCGAGAAGCCTGAAATTTACGATCTAGAAGAAGAGGGCTGCGTGACAGACACCGCCGTAGATAGTCCCACAACATCTGATGATTATATGGACCTGAATCAGCTGCGTAACTTCTATAGAAGTACTCAAGAATCCGCATCGATCTTTAATTTGCGGGAAACTACACCACCTGTTGATAAATTCAAATTGGAACTACGTAGCTACCAAAAGCAAGGGCTTACCTGGATGCTGCTTCGAGAGCGTGAACATACAATTTTAGCACCAGAATCTCGTAATGACTCCGCAGATGAGCCAATGGATCCTATGTGGCGAATGTTTAAGTGGCCACGGGACACATCCTGGGATGTATCTCGAGGAACTACCTATGTTGATCTCGAAACTGATATTCCTGATAAATTTTACGCCAACCTGCATACCGGTGAGTTCTCCCTGGTTAAACCAATTTCTAAATCAGTATTAAAAGGCGGGATACTAGCAGATGAGATGGGTTTAGGTAAAACGATTTCGATTCTGGGCCTTATTACCATGGTCCCTTCTGACACTGAACATCTACTGAAAATTGCTCAGGAGAAGCCGCTTATCGGACACCTAAGTTTGGAATTAGGCCTTGGTAATGTAAAGCCTTATGCAGCTAATACTACCTTGATTGTTGTTCCTATGTCTCTTCTTCCGCAGTGGCGTAATGAATTCGAGAGAGTTAACAATGGGAATGGTTTATATTGTGAGGTATATTACGCCGGCAATGTCAGTAATTTGAGGACCCTGCTATTAAAACAAAAATCACCGCCTACTGTACTTCTCACAACATATGGAGTAGTCCAGACAGAATGGTCTAAGTTACAACAATTTGATTACGAGGCATCAAACGAAGGTTTATTTTCTGTCGAATTTTTCCGTATTATACTCGATGAAGGCCACAATATAAGGAATAGGGTGACCAAAACTTCAAAGGCAGTGATTGGGCTAGCTTCTAGGCGTAAGTGGGTGTTAACTGGAACACCTATAATGAATAGGCTAGATGACTTGTTCAGTCTTATTAAGTTCCTGAATTTTGAACCTTGGTGCCAGATTGATTATTGGAGACAGTTTGTTTCCGATCCCTTTGAAAAGAAAGATTATAGTTCTGCGCTTGAAGTTATTCAAGCCGTGATGGGTCCCATTTTGCTGAGGAGGACAAAGAGCATGAAAGACAGCGATGGTAAACCTCTAGTTCAACTTCCACCGAAAGAAGTTTTTATAGAGATGATTCAATTCAGTAATGCAGAAGCTGCATTATACAAGCATTTCCTGTCCAAAGCTGAGCATTCCGTTAAGGAAAGTCTGGCTCGTGGCGATTTACTGAAGAAATATTCCACTATCTTGCTCCACATTTTGCGGTTACGCCAGGTATGTTGTCATTTCAAACTTCTAGGTAGTCAAGATGAAAACGATGAGGATTTGAAAAATATGAAATTGATTAATGATATACCAGACATTTCTACACTGTTGAGCGAAGCTTCACAGGCACCCGAGGGATCCGGTACAGATATCTCTGATGTTATTGAAGATTTTAAGGTCAAATATCCCAACAACGATTTACTAAAAGATTTGGAATGTTCTATTTGCACCTGTGAAGCCATTTCCCCATTGACCTCGGCTGTATTCACACGGTGTGGCCATGCATTCTGTGAGTCATGTCTATTGGAATACATTCAGTTTCAGAATAAAAAAGGGAGTAAGGTCATCTGTCCAAACTGTAGGGCGGAGGTGGAAAGCAGCTACCTACTGAAGTTAGAAGACTCTAATGGAACGTTGGAGCCTGTACCATATAATAACACCAAGAAATCATCCAAGATTGTAGCACTAATTAGACATCTGAAGCATCTACAGGAAACTTCTGCAAACGAACAGGTCGTTGTATTTTCTCAATTCTCATCATATTTAGACATACTGGAAACTGAACTGAAAAACTCATTTGCCTCTGATATATGTGAAATCTATAAGTTTGATGGCCGTCTGGATTTAAAAGAACGTTCTAATGTTTTGGCCAAATTTACCGAAAAAAGTGTGGTAAAGATGAAGGTTCTTCTCTTATCTTTAAAAGCCGGCGGAGTCGGTTTAAACCTAACTTGTGCCTCTCATGCATTTATCATGGACCCATGGTGGTCTCCAGGTATGGAAGATCAGGCTATGGATCGCATTCATAGGATAGGCCAGTCGAGTACTGTCAAAATATACCGCTTTATTGTCGAAAATAGTATAGAAGAGAAGATGCTGCGGATTCAGGAGAAGAAAAGATCGCTTGGTGAATTTGTTGACGCAGACGAGGATGAAAGAAGGCGTAGCAGAATTGAAGAGATCAAAATGTTGTTTGCCTGAGTGTCCTAAATACCTAATACCTAATACAATGTGTAATTAATTAATCGTTCAATAAGAGATATTGTTCCTGTACCATAAATCCCCTGTCCACTTTTAACTCCTTCGCCCATCGCCTGATCGCGGGTAGCAGAAGTTCGTTATTTTCGGTGAGACATTTTAGATGCTTCAAGGCCATGATCACGTCGGAGACGCGTATACCAGTTACCTCAGAGATAACATTTAGACTGACCTTGTGCAAGTTGGCCAACTCACCCTCGGTTAGATGCCACACTATAGCAAAGGACCAGTACTTCAGATACCCAATCAACCCAAAAGGCGATAGCGGAAACTCGGGCCCTGATACTAAGCCCTCATTTCTCGATAACCGGTATGAAAAGTCGATCAGTAATGTGCCAAGGCTCCGCCGTTGATATGGAGGAAATACCAGGATGCAAGCCAAATTATTCCGATTGTATGAATACAAGTCCTTGGAGAAAAAGCCAAGCGGCTCATGGCCTCCAGTATTGTACAGAATGTAGAACTCATAGCTCGTCATCCTGAAGTACACGGACTTGTTATCCAGAAATAACTTCGTGAATAAGCACATACACTGGCAGAAGAGCTCGTGCTTCTTTCCCTTGACCTTCCGAATCGTAAATTCAGGGCTCATATATTTGATTCTACCCGGTGCTCGAAGCTTGTAGCGGCAGTAACCAACGTGCCCTGCCAGTTCATCCGCGCGATCGTAGTATCTAAAGCAATACTCGCACACAAAAAGCTCATCTAGCCAGAACCCATCATCGGTGCTCTCATCTATGGATCGATCACACATTGCTACATTTTTGGCCTTGTAACCCAGAGTTCGCTTGTCCCCTGCGAAGTATACTGCGCTTCCATACCACGTTTTGAACCGTTTCCCTAGGCCGAATTGCACCTGCTTGATATTGGGTCTGTCTAAAATTCCATATAGGTCGCCTCCATCACTAGAACTCCTGGATGACTTCATGAACTATGGAAACGTCGGATACGACACCACCTCGCTCTAGCATGTCATCTTTCCCGTAGTAATATCTGACGGTGATAACCTACTAATATCGTTCGGAGTGCATTACGGTATCGTCTTAGATGATTAAAGATTTTTCACCATTTGCAAGGCAGCTCATCGCCATCATTATCCAGTATCTGCAGAAGCTAAAGCAGGATTCGCGTTGCATCTGTTCCTGAACGCACTGCTTGGGCTTTCTAGTCGTCTTTCGGGATTTAATGGGTACTTATAGAAAGCGCTGGAACGAGAAGGCCAGAGCAGGCCAGGCTGCGAAGCTGAAAGAACTGAAAAGGGTTAGGAATAAGCAGTTTACAAAGTACGATGACGAAGTTGAGCAAGCTTCAGATCATGATGAAAGCGGGGAACAAACTAATCCTAATGCAGAGGTACTTCCGGCACTCACTCCAGAGGAAAAAGAACAGAAGAAGCGGAAATTAGAGGAGCTGTTCACACCAAAGGAAACCAAGGTTTCACGCAAGAAGAAGAAGAGACTGGAGAAGTTTATCGAGCACCAACTCAAGCGCGAGGAGAAGAAAGAGATTCTCTCGAAATTGCAGGACTACAAGATAGATACATCTATCCTGACGAGCAGCAAAGGTCTTGGTCACGGACGGAAAACGAGGAAAGAGGAGTTTGCTGAGGCTCTAAAACTTGAGCAGCAAGGACTAGGCGATGAGCGTATCCGAGATATCCTTTATGAGGAACATGAAGTCCGCGACTGGGAGGCAGACAACGCGGATGGCTCTGTTTCATACGAAGGCGAGAGCGACGATGAAGGCGCCGAAGATGATGAAGTCGATGTGCCACAGCGGAGTGTTTTCGTTGACAACCGGCCTGCGAAGTTTGGTGGCTCTGGTACTGGGTTTAGTTTTGCCAATGTAGTGGTAGTGGACAAGGGCAAGTCCCGTGAATCGAAAAAGAAGTATAACTGGAGACAGCGCGTTGAACAAGAAGAGCGACGCAAGCATGAAAAAGAGGATGAAGATGATTTTGCTTCAGATTCAGAGAGCGAGGCCAGTAGTGAGGCAGAGGCTAGCAGTAGCTCCGCGGCGGCTGAGGACGATTCTCAATCTGAAGATGATACATCGAACGAGGATACTGAACCAGAAGATAAGATAGACAAGTTCAAGCATAGCAAAGTAGGCGAACAATTCAAAGAATGGGCCAACAGTGAGTTGAAGCGTATTGAGGGTCGTGACACAGAGTACGTGCTACCCACTTTAGAGAATAAAGTAGAAGCCCTCGTCAGACCGGAAGATCTGGATGACGGTCTTCAGGCGGATAATGTGCCAGTGGATGAATCCTCTACACGCAAGGCCTTTGTTGTCGATGTCCAGCGACCGGACGCACTGCAAGCTGTTCGCATGCAACTTCCAGTATTTGCAGAAGAGCATAGGATTATGGAAGCCATTCATCACAATGATGTTGTTATAATCTGTGGTGCGACAGGCTCGGGTAAAACAACCCAGGTTCCTCAGTTTCTTTACGAGTCCGGTTACGGGCATCCCGATGCTCCTGATACGCCGGGCATGATCGCTATCACGCAACCAAGAAGGGTCGCAGCTGTGTCTATGGCCAAGCGGGTTGCAAGTGAGCTTGGAAATCACGGCGACAAAGTTGCTTACCAGATCCGTTTTGATTCCACTACCAAGGAAGATACGAGAGTTAAATTCATGACTGACGGTGTTCTGCTGAGAGAAATGATGAATGACTTTCGTCTGGCCAAGTATTCATCTATCATTATCGATGAAGCCCATGAAAGGAATATCAATACTGATATTCTGATAGGTATGCTAAGCCGTTGTGTTAAACTGCGGGCTAAAGACCATTCAGCGGACCCTGTCAAGAACAAGAAATTGAAGTTAATTATCATGTCGGCAACGCTGAGGGTTACGGACTTTAGTGAGAACTCTAGCTTGTTTTCGACACCCCCTCCAGTTTTGGAGGTTGATGCAAGGCAGTATCCTGTCTCAATCCACTTCAACAGAAAGACATCATTCGACTACGCAGAGGAGGCGTTTAAAAAGGCTTGCAAGATCCATAGAAGGCTGCCGCCTGGCGCCATTCTGATATTCATGACAGGCCAGCAAGAGATTACCCACATGGTAAAGCGACTAAGAAAAGAATTTCCTTTTCCAAAGAATGCTTCGTCGCAGAAAGAGATGGAATCTGAGATTCCGACTGTTAAAGTCAACCCCGAGACAACAGACATGGAGGTGGAAGACATAGATTTCAGTGTCAAAATTTCGGAAGAAGAGTTTGATGATGGTCTATCTGATGGCGGAGAAGAGCATGCAGGGGATTCAGAAGAAGAAGAAGGTTTTGATGAACAATTAGAAGAGGGCCAGTCAGAAAATGACCCACTATACGTGCTACCATTATACTCTCTCCTGCCCACTAAGGAGCAAATGAAGGTGTTCGCGGAGCCCCCTAAGGGCTCACGTCTATGCGTGGTTGCCACCAATGTCGCTGAGACATCTCTTACGATTCCTGGAGTACGTTACGTAGTCGATTGCGGGCGGTCCAAGGAACGGAAGTACAATGAGGACAGTGGTGTGCAGAGCTTCGAGATAGAATGGATTAGCAAAGCTTCTGCGGATCAGCGGAGCGGTAGAGCAGGCCGTACTGGACCAGGCCACTGCTACCGTCTCTACTCCTCGGCTGTCTATGAGAGAGATTTCCAGCAGTTCTCACGTCCGGAAATCCTCCGCATGCCCGTTGAAACAGTGGTACTACAGATGAAGAGTATGTCTATTCACCGAGTTACCAACTTCCCCTTCCCGACACCGCCTGAGCGCTCAGCCCTGGGTAAGGCAGTCGAGCTGCTGCAGTACCTCGGCGCCTTGGATGAGAGTGAGCGCATTACCCCTGATGGCAGAAAGATGTCCCTCTTCCCACTCAGCCCTCGCTTTGCGAAGATGTTGCTTGTGAGTGACGAGCAAGGATGTCTTCCATATATCGTTGCGATCGTCAGCATCCTATCCGTAGGAGACCCGTTCATTTCAGAGAACGAGTTGGGTATCAACCAGTCAGACACTCCCCAAGATGGCACCGAACCGCACAACATGGACGAACAGAAGCGTCAGCTGCGTGCGCGTTTCCATAAGAGTAGGGCGAAGTTCAGCAAACTGGACCAGCACAGCGATGTGTTCCGGCTGCTCAGCGCCGTCAGCGCTCTCGACTACGTGCCAGCGGAGCGCCGTACCCAGTTCATGCATGACCACTTCCTCCGCGGCAAGGTCATGGAAGAGGTGTGCAAGCTGCGCAAACAGGTCCTCTACATCATTCGCGCGAACACCGCACGCGACAATGTCGCCGCAGCCATCCGTGACAAGGACCTCCGCGTACCCGTGCCTTCGCCCACGCAGCTGCGTCTGCTCAAGCAAATGGTCGCCGCCGGCTTCGTCGACCGCGTCGCTGCACGCGCCGACCTGCTCTACCCGGACGACGCCCCGCTCGCCAACCGCGCGTCCCTGACCGCCATCCCGTACCTGCCCGTGCTCGGCCGATACACCCGTCCCATCTCGGAAGCCTTTGTCTACGTCCACAGTTCCTCTGTGCTTGCCACATCTTCCGATCTGCCTCCACCTTACGTGGTCTACCACTCCCTGCACCGCTCTGCCACGGGCACCGTCCGCATGCGCCCCTTGTGCGACATCAAGAGCACGCCGCTGGCTAATGTCGCCCGCTCCGGCTCTCTACTGACCTACAGCAAGCCTCTGACCACCAAGGGCCTGCGGTCTCACGCCATCTCGGCCGTCGAGCGCTACTGCTACGTCACTCCACGCTTTGGCGCCCCCGCCGACAGCGATACAAAGATCGGCTGGGACCTAAACCCCATCCCTGTACACCAGCGCCGCACTAATGGGCGCTGGTTGACCACCAAGATACTCACCAAGGCCCAGCTCAGCGCCCACACCGCTGCTCAATAGCCGTCATATACATACCGTCTATATAGATCGACGATAAACCCATTCGTGTGATGTGATATCTGGACTTTTTTTTCAGAGCCTCAACCTTCACCTCCTAGCTTAACGATATAGCTCCTTCCAACACGGTGATTGATATTTGAGAATTCTTGAATGGGCGTCACATTCTGAAGCAGTGAGAGCTGATATAGGCGCGAAGTGCTTTCGGGACGCAAAGATGGAAGACTCATTAAAAGAGGAGATTTTCAAAGACCTGTATCCGATTCTAGAAGCGTATGTGTTGAAAAGTTCGTTGATGGTGAAGTGACAGGCAGAACAACTAACAAAAATTTAAAACCAGCGCTTCTTCGAAATGCAATGTCATTGACGAAAAGTTCCCGGGCGAGTTTTTCGAAGCGGAGCCCACAAGGATATACAGCAGCTATGTGGAGTTTCTGCGCGGGCGGGCGGACGGGGATGGCCAGATAGACGAGCAACAACTGGCGTTGACGAACATACGGCAGCGGTTCGAGGAGGGCGAATACGCGCGGAGTAAGGACGGTCTGTACCGGCTGTACCACGACGTGCGGCTGGTTAGCACGATGCTGATCCAGTACTATTCGCCGGGCACGCGTAGCTACCAGATGGTGGACAAGTTCTACAAGTTTGCCACCGAGCTGCTGCTGCGTGAGTGCTACAAGCGCGGCGCGACGCTGTTGCACGCGGAGCCCTATGTGAAGAGCAAAGAGGAGACGGAGTTCTTTAACATCATCTCGAAGGATTTCATCAAGATATCCACGAGCTACACGCTGCCGATTGTGGAGTCGTACCACATTTCAACCAAGTTTGGTGATCTGTTTTCGTCCACTATCTCGAGCTCCCCGCTCGACCAGCGGCCGCCAGACCTGCCCAACAGCAACTTCGAGGTAACGAAGATTATTCCGCACACAGGTTTGCACCTGAGCAATAAGCTGGGGTTTGTTGCAGCCAACACAAGTAACATACCGGATCCGACCCTCCCCCCAACTGAGATGATGACGAAGTTTTTGCATCCCAACTGGTACGCGTTACCGACCACCCTTTGGCTAAAGTATGGTGGCTATGAATCTTTTGCACCAACGATAACAGAGAACGGTTCGGTAGTCGACTCTTCTCGTATTGGAGACATATGGCTTGAGCGGACCGGCTACCTCGAATTGTGGAAGCTTAGAAAGGGTGGTAAAGTTGAGGTACCTGATGTTACCAAAGAGGAAGATGACACCGTTGGCAAGGAGAAGGACGAATCGACCGAGAAGGAACTGGAAGAAAAGGTTGACAATGCTGAAAATATTCCCGAGGTACCTGTCAGTGCTGCGCTATCAGCAGCTTTGCCTAATGGCGGCACGCAGCAGCCCAAACAGGATGCAGTAGAGCCACCACAGGAGTTAAAAACGACCACTTATACGCCAAAGCCCGTCAATGTCAATCTAGAGCATCTATACAGATGGGCGCCTTCCAATGAGATAGATGATGATGAATTGGAGGCTTTCCGCGACAACACGCAGCAACAGCTGATTTCGAAATGCTTGCTCCAGCTACAGCAGATGAAACGGAGGAGGATCCAAGCTGGTAAAATGTCAAAGCCAACCTCGGAAGAGACGAAAATGTACTTCAAAGTTCAGCGCATGCTGAAAGAGGTTATCCTGGCTCAGCAGGCTACGGAACTCCCAAAAATATACATCAAAGAGTTCCCTGTGTTGCAAGCTAACTACGCCGGTAATATACCTGTGGTAAGAACTTACCCAAATAGGAAGAAGAAGTATAAGAAATGAAATATCGATTGGAACTATAGATTAGGTGGCTTATCTATGCTTAAAAATCTTTTGTATTATATAAATATGTATTGTGGATATATATTTTTTAGATTTGACGGCGCAGCTCATACTTTCAACCAGTCAAGTTGAACATTTGTTGCCGAAAATCTCGTGGTAGAAGAAATATCTGTTCGCGGCAAAATCTATATTATATACTATTCTAAACAGCACGATTCTCCCAATAAAAGATTAACTAATAGGTTCTATCCGATTAGAGTGATATTGATATGCTGTATAAAAGATCGTATGTATAACTGTCTGTATCAAAACTGTACGTCGGCACCTAGCAAAAAGGAGATGACCAAATAACAGTTCAAAGACCCAATAAGAGCCCATATACCCACGGAGACATATGCTAACCATTTATCATTAGAGTAGTCAACAAATGGCTTCTTACTGGTGACTAAGTTGGTTCTCTCGGTAGGCTCATCGAGGTCATCTTCATTCCCGTCATAATTTGTCACTGTCATGATCTTTTTACTGGATGTAAAATATATTAGAGGCGCACTCACAATAGGTAAAATCAGGGAGAGTACAACCTGCGACAAATTTAAAATGTTGGAAATACCCTTCTCACCCATTAGTAAGGCTACAATAAAACATGGAACAATGGCAATCAGCCTTGTAACTAATCTGATAACCCAGGGGTCCAAATTCCACTTTAAGAATCCCGATGAGACAATTTGGCCGGCCATGGTGCAGATTACTCCAGCGGACTGTCCGCTGAACAACATAGCCAGTGCAAATATCAAACCAGCGGCAGGGGAGATAGTTTTGCAGAGTAACTTGTAAATGGAAATCAAATCCGCATCATCTGCCTCCGGTTCTCCAAAGAGGGTCGCGCCTGCAACTATCAAAATAGCTGAATTCACAAACGTTGCAATAAAGAATAACGATACAATCAATTCGGCGTATGAGAAGTTCAACGTATATTTGATAGCTTCCAAAGAAGGCCCCGTTTCCTTAAGTTGTCCATACTTTTTGATGTCATACTCTTGCAGCCTTGGCTTCACCAAAGCTGAACCCAAATACAATGAGTGTGGCATAACAGTTGCGCCGAGTATGCCCAAGGAAATGAATACCGCCCGCTGCTCTTTGAAAAGTACAGGTGAAGGCAAAAAGCCCCTGAACAATTCCAGCTTGCTCGGAATGGAGAGCTTGAAGAGCTCCAACACGAAACACACCACTGTGCCGGCCACAAATAGACTCACAAAGAGCTCGAACATACGAACTTCCCGCATCGTCTGTTTTTCAGGCCGGTAAAACACCAAAATCAAGAGCACGTCTAAAATTGTCAGCAGCACTCCCCAGATGAGCGGGATGCCAAATAATATCTGTAGCGCCACTGCTGTGCCCACCACCTCAGCGAGGTCTGTCGCAATAATCGCCACCTCTGCAAATGCATACATCACATAGTTTAACTTCCGTGGGAGGTATCGCCGGCAGTTTTCCGCTAAGTCCCGCCCGGTCACCGTACCAAGCTTCACGCAGAGGCACTGCAATACCACCGCGAAGATATTCGAAACAAAAATAGAGAAAAGAAGGTGGTACTTGTACTGCGCCCCACCAGCAACGCTTGTAGAATAGTTGCCTGGGTCCATATATGCAACCGACACCATGATTCCCGGGCCGACGAAGTGCCCCAGCTTCCGGACATATTGCATGATTCTTTGGCGTTCCATCTTCTTGTAAGCCTGCGCTTGGACCTGAGATATCCCTTCTATATGCTAAGTCGTTCTTTCCCCTGTCTGGGATGTTGCGTTCTTTATAATTCGAACTTGCGTTTATATATATTTTCCCAATGGTTTCTCTAGCACCTGTAAACCTTAAGCCCTCCTTTCACCCATAAGTCTTGGGAGACTCTCTGAATACCTTCCAGCTGACTATCACGTCAGTTCAGAGTAGTGGGTAGCGCCATTTTATAGGAGAGGTATTGGTAATACACGCTCAATGTCAGTGGCATCCGAATCCGTTAGGGAATATCACGTGATAAATTCCGGGTAACAGAACAAAAATTGAAACTGTCAACAACGGGATAAAGATCTCATCAGTACGGCATCTACCAACACTAGCAAGAAGAAGGACAAGTATCTGCGGAGGTTCTGGGCGGCTTAGACTGTGCAATATGATGGGCATGAAGTATCGATATGATGTCCCGCTTGAGAAACGGTCCTGGCGGGATACGATGCAGCATAATGAGAAGCTGTACCGAAAGTCGTCATCCTTCGATGCTGATTCGCTGCTAAGATCACAGGCGACTTCGCAGGAAGGGGTGACAGAGACGGAAGAAACGGTAGAACGGGTAGAGCTTGATGTGAAGCCAGTGATAGCGTCAGAGAAGGTTACAGAGCAGGTGGACGTTGTGCGCGAGCGGCCGCTCATAAGCACCGAGGTGCTAGACGTGCCGAGCCAGCGTGCACTGGCTTTTTCGCTCTTTGTGATAATCCAGACGTATAAGCTGTACGACCTTGTGCTGCTGAAGTCGGGGCTGCCTGTTTCAGGCGTGCTATTGACCAACTCTAAGTTCAACTTCATTTCGAAGTACGCGATTGTGGACTCGCTGTTCCTGTATTTCCTACCCAGCTTCAAGATTCCGAAACTGAGGTTTCGGCCGATAGTGACCTTTCTACAGATCATGTTAGCCGTCGCACTTACTATTCTGCTTTCGAATGACACCAACATCCCCCTCATTTCGCTCCTAGTGTCGGCGTGGGGTCGCTACAATACGAAGGAGCTAAGTTTGACGGGCGCTTCCGTCAATCACCGCAAGATCATGGACACGTCGTCGCATTTTAAGGGCGCACATACGATCAAAATCCTCCCAGAGAACACAGTCATGTTTAATCCTTTCCATGAGTCGTTCTGTCTGCCAATGGAAATGGCGATCACCGACTTGAAGGTGCCGATCCGTATCAACTCTACTTCTGAAATCAGCTTTTTGCAGCTCGAACATCATGATATCTACACGAACGAGGTGCAACTGCTAAACTTTACCAAGAAGGAACTCACGAAGATGAATGTTAAGAACGAACCCGATCCTCAAATTCTATATTTGCAGGTCCCTCTTGAAAGGGTCGGATTTTACCAGTTAAAGAAGATAGTGGATACAAACAACTTCGGCTTGAGAATTTATAAGCCGCAGGTTATTGTAAGCCATTGCCCTATGGCTACTGTTGGAGGAACTGGTTCTAAGGATAAATGTATTGGTGACCAAGATACGGTAACAATTCAGGTTACAGGTGTTCCGCCCATGAAATTAAAGTATACCAAAACTATCAATAACGAAGAGTTCAATTTCATTGACTCTTCATTGCAACCTGAATATTTCGAATCACCTTTGTTATCAAATAAGAAGACTTTTACAAAATCAGATATTGCGGACTTGAAGTGGGCCAGGACTTACCCCGTCGACATCACGCTTGAGTCATTTATCAACAGCGATGGTGTATATAGCTATGCGATTGATGAGGTAGTTGACGGTCTTGGAAATGTAATGGATTTCAAAGCACTTTCCCCGGAAGTGCTAGAGAAGTACGAACTAGAGCACACTTTCAATGCTCATGATCTCCCGCGTGCATCTCTTGATGAAAAAATCAACCCTAATTCGGGTACAAAAAGATCTTTGTTGCTGCATGTGGAATCTAGTTCGGCTCAACAGGATGTTCCTTACCTCGCAACAGTCAATTATGAATATGAAAACGAGCGTTCCACATTGGAGTATGAGTTTACTGAGCAGAATGCCGAAATATTTATTGAAAACCCTGGTGCGTATACTTTGACCTCTATCAGGTCTAAATATTGCTCCGGTGCAATTCTCGGTAAATCCACAATACTTGTGACAAAGCCTATCCCCCCTCAACTGAGCGTTAAGTCAACTCCTATTCTTGATCAATGTATTGGTCAGGTTGGGTTAAACTTTGATCTGACTTTTACCGGTGTTCCGCCGTTTTATTATACCGCGAAGATATACAAGAATGAAAATGGTCAACTTAGATTGCATGAGAAGAAAGATTTCAAATCACAAGGTACCAGAAATCAATTCAGCTATAATCCAACAACGGAGGGCCACTATGAAATTGTTTTTGATGCGATATCTAATACACTATTCAAAGATCCTATCCCATTGCTACCGGCCTCCGATTACACCTTTAATACTTCTATGAGGGTAAAGGCTAACGCTGTTATTAATACGAAGTATGATTCCAAATTGTGCCTAGGGGACCAAAGCAAGATACCTGTGAAGTTTACCGGCGAACCGCCTTTCAACCTAGACTATGATATTGTGGAAACATCTTCAAATAAAAGGATATCTTACCACCTTGACAAGGTAAACTCTTATCACTATGAAATACAAACACCTCCCTTTAATGTTGGTGGTGATTATATCTTATCGTTGATTTCCGTGAAAGATTCCTCTGGGTGCGTAGTACCGTTGAGCGGCAATGATGCTCGGATTAATGTGAGAAGAGACATTCCTACTGCTGCCTTTAGTCTTGCTAACTCAACTACAAACGAATTAAAGATAAAGGAAGGGTCTACTGCCTTGTTACCTCTGAGATTATCCGGTGAACAACCATTTACTGTCAGGTACCAGCATATAAACAAAGACGGTACCGTTTCAGGGACATATGAATCTAAATTCCAGTCAAATTATAGGCCTGTGCTGAAAGTGAATCAAGAAGGGTCTTATAGATTGCTTTCTATGAAAGACCATAGCTGTAATGGTAATGTTGAATCAGAGCTGATGCCGAAGGTGACTTTCTTTGAGAAGCCAACCTTCTCCGTTGTGGAACATAACAAAATTACCAAACTCAACAAATTTAATTTTGCGAAAGAGCCCGTTTGCCAGGGATTTGAAGAAACTGTTGATCTATCGTTGGTTGGCTCTGCGCCTTTTACAGTAATGTACGAATTAACTTCGCCCAATGGTCAGATTACTTCTAAGTCGATTCAAGTGGCAACAAAGTATGCCTCCTTGAAACTACCAAATGATCATCAAGGTGAATATATTTTAACTGTTAAGGCGGTTTACGATTCCTACTATACACAGCACGACCTGCAAGGAAAACCGCTGAGGTCATCTGAAGTAACCATAAGACAGACCGTTAATCCACTGCCTACTGTGAGATTCGCTGACAGGGGTAAGACTTATAGGACATGCTCAGCCAATGTTGATCAGCCTTACTTGTTGGATCCAATACCGCTGCATATTAGCGGTGGTAAAGGTCCGTACTCTATTTCCTTTAATATCTACCATGAAAGTACTTCGAAAACCGATTTTTTGACGCTTGATAACGTGACTCCAGATTCATTTGATTATAAACAATTGTACCATGGGTTGAAACTTGGGAATCACATTGTTAGCATTGAGAAGGTAGTGGATAAAAATGGCTGCGTTAACGATGTTATCATGGAGAACAGTCACGTACTAATATCTATAACGGACGTTCCAAAGATTGTACTAATGGATCCAACTATGGAATATTGTGTCGGTGATTATGTTTCATACCAACTCAATGGTGTTGCACCATTCCTGATCAAATATGAGTTCAATGGCGTACAGCTAAAATCCAAGGAACAAACCTCTCAATTCGTCAGGTTTGCCAGTGAGCCAGGAATGATCTCCATCAATTCTATCCAAGATTCGTCTTCCCACTGTGTCATCGACTTCTCAAATCCTGCTCTGAAGGCTGAGTTCGAACGCCTCTCTCTTCTAGTACATCCAATTCCTTCTGTTACTGTCTCACAGGGTGATAATGTTATTGAAGACATACACGAAGGTGATCAGGCGGAGGTAATTTTTACTTTTGAAGGTACGCCTCCATTTTCTTTGACCTATGTTCGGACAGAAGAGGTTGATGGCAGAAAGGGCAGAAGACCTCAAATAGTCGAAACCCACAAGGTGACTGACATTTATTCATACGAATATCGTGTCAGTACCAGCTTACAGGGCACATATGAGGCTATCGAGGTGGCTGATGCCTTCTGCTCCGCGAAGAATGACGCATTTTTCAACAATTATTGAAATCATCCATTTATTGCTGTACCTCCCAATTGGTTCCGCATGCAATTTCTAAAAAGGAATAAAGCACTTGTATAATAGCTCCTCTGCATCTAGAATGTAGTTGATATCAATTTTCATATCCTTTATATTTGTTATCGAATACAACCTATATACCAACTACATACCAACCTTTTGATGTTTGTTCAAGTTTTAAGTCAACGTTATTGTCTATTTCCTCCGCCTTCTGTTGCACACAGTCTATCAAGGACAGAGCCGGGGTTCCTTTTCTAAAAATCCATGTGAGTTCTTTTTTGTAAGTTAGTTTTGATTGTTTCTGTAAGACCATATTGTTACGATCATATTGTACTCTGGTAATAAAATTATTTGTATATTCTGAAAACATGCTCAGGGTTCGCCTCCTCTCCTTAGTGGTCTTTACCTTATTCTTTCGCGCGGACACATTTTCTTCTGGTGAGCCAGTGCCTGAATATTGTAGCTTGAGTAGTTCCCTTTCTTCTCGCTGGGTTGGTCTTCTATTAGTGGCTTTCATCTTTGTGGGGCGTGCATTTCGTTTCGACTCTGAGCCGCTTGCTCTGCGTTTGCTACCAGCGTTACAGATGAGATTTGGACTATGCGCTTCAGAGGTTGCATTTGTTGTGGAGCTGTTTCCATACGAGGAGTGCAGGTCAGACCTGGAAGTCTGGCTGGCCGCAGAATCTAGGAAGCTTCCTTCTGTCGATGAATCAAGTGATGTATTCCAGCCACTCTTTAACTTTGACATATGGAATGGATTGGAGAGGCTGATATTCCCGGGGAAGGCAATGTTATCACCATGAGAGGCCTCATCGTATCGATATGCTAGGACAGATATGGGATTGATCGATGGCTGTATATCAGAATTGAGACTGTCCTCGAAATCAGTTGGTCCCCATTCTTCTGCAGGTTCCGGCTGATTTCGGCTAAGAGACTCTGCTTCGGTACTAGCTTCCAAAGTCCCCTGTTGAGACTCCGTAATATTCAAATAAAATTCACTTGGCTTATCCGATCCTGATTCCTGCTTCATAAAGCATGAGCTCGGCAGTTTCCTTCGCCTCTCAGACGTGGCTAATATTTCAAAAATGTCGTCATTATCATCATCATCTAGTAAGGTTGACTGGGGATCGTCCGTCCGACTGACGGATTCACCAACGCGGTCAATGCGATGGAGCCGTATTACAATCGGCTCCAACGCATCCTGAAGACACTGTATTAAGTTAACCAGACTATTCATAGCAGCGTCATCCTTCGTGGGCTCAATATTCACGTCAATCAGATGCGGATCACACTCCAACTCAACCATCCATATCGTTGGATCTGGGAGACTGTAAGACCTGTACGTCTTATTCAGCATCTTGTTCACTGCACTGCCCAACGACAGCGAAAGCGACATCGGCCTGCGGTTAAGGGATACAACTTTGATCGTCTTCTTCGTCTGAGATACCTCTGAGCCCCGTGTCATCGAGGGCAGAACGCCGCGTGCCGACATGGTATCTGTGACAGGGACCGGCCCAAATTCATGCAGATTCGCCGAAAGCTTCCGAATTCTCGCCTGCGACCCCAGCACGCGCAGTAGCGATAGCTTCGGATCCACATTCAGCTGCAGCTTGCGCTGACATACAAACTCTGAGCGGTCCAAAGAAACCAGGTAAAAGTGGAACCGAATCCGCCTGAACGCCAGCGTGTACTGCAGCACCAATTGGCTTATGTCGTCCAGAGACTTGCGTGGCCGCGAGGATATCGTTACATGTCGCGCCCGCAGCCCATGCAGCAGCTTCCGTATCGTCACAGAGGTCCCCACAGGCATCGGCACGCTGCTCGTGCTCCCCTCCTTCACCTCGCCCGCCCCATCCACCCGCCACCGCGTCCCCATACGCTCGTTCTTGCACCGCGTGCTCACCTCCATCGTCCCGCAATGGTTGCTCAGCGTCGCAAGCATGAATAGCGCCTCTCCCCTGAACCCCAGCGTCCCGCACGTACTGACGTCCTCGTACTTTCGCAGCTTCGAAGTAGTGTGGTTCAGGCACATTACATGCCTATCTACAACTTCCACCCCATTGCCATCATCCCGCACTGAGATATAGTCACAGCCTCCAGTCTTGGAGTCTACTTCGATGTAGACGTTGGAAGCGCCAGCATCAATAGCATTGTCTAGAAGCTCTTTAACTGCTGTTGTCGGGCTATAGATGAACGATGCTGACACCACCTTCCATTTGGACTCATCCTCGATCCTATGGATGCCCATATCAAAGCCCTTGTTGTGTTTGGCTTCAAGTCGCGTCGCAACTTGTAATGATTAATAACGCGAATAACGCGTTTTCGAGCAAGCTTTGCCATAGCGCTACCAGACAAAACGGTTAGGACGAGAACAGACTCTAATAGACTACTTAAAAGGATGGCAATGTCACGTAGCGCTCTGTTAGAAGCGATAGCCCGCAATAGACAGCCTAAGGTCGTTACATTTGACGCGTACAACTGCCTATTCTGCACGCGCCTTCCGGTACCGGAGCAGTATAGTGCTGTGGGCCGCAAGCATGGGGTCGAGGTCGCGCCAAGTGTTCTAGCGAATAGGTTTCCGTTAGGTATGTGTGGAGGGATGGCGAGAGAGAGGTATGGAGACTAACCGCTGTATCAGTGTTCCAGGAGACCAGCGCGCTTCACCCGGACTACGGGAAACACACGGGGCTTTCGACACAGGGGTGGTGGACGTTGCTGATCCAGACGCTTTTCAAGCCGCTGGAGGTGGGCGAGAAGATGGTGGCAGAGATCCTGCAGCGCTTTGAGGGGCATGAGGCGTACGTGGTTTTCCCTGACGCGCTGAGGCTGCTGGAGGCACTGCGCGTCCAGCGGCCGGAGGTGGTGGTGGGGGTGATCAGCAACTCGGACCCGACAATCAGGCAGGTGCTTCTCAACCTGGGTCTCGGGCGCTACTTTGCGGATGCGACCTACCTGTCATACGACCTGGGGGCGAAGAAGCCCGAACGCCAGGTCTTCGATGCGGTGCTGGCGCAGATGGTGGAGCGCCACCCGCATCTACTCGAAGGGACGAGCATGGAGGAGCTGCGCGCTGCGTGCTGGCATGTGGGCGACGAGGAAAAGGCAGATCTATGTGGCGCCGTGGGCGCCGGATGGAACGGCATTCTCGTCGACCGCCAAGATACATACGGTCACTTGGACGAGAGACAAGCTGTTGCACTAGGCAAAAACAGGTACGTTGTCCCCGACTTCTACGCGGTAGGGAAGCTCTTCGGGCTAGCATTTGACGTATAGCATCAATATACTGTTCCAGGCCCGCAAAAAATTATGGACATAACCGGAGTCGAACCGATGACCTCATCCTTGCAAGGGATGCGCGCTACCAACTGCGCCATATGCCCGCTTTATGAATTGAAAGGTGCAACAGACTATAATGGTCCAACGTTAGAACCGCTACTGGCGTGGCCGCCCACTCTGCTTCGGGAAAGGGCCAGGGGCCAGACTGGCAGAGCACAGTATCTTGAGGATAAACATAATAGCACGTGACTGTAGTCCTAATCGTCCGTGGTGCCGTGAGCCTTTTCTCGACACTGTATCAGGCTGCGGAGATCTGGTACCCTCAAAAGCAGCACATCAGCTTGCCGTCCGTCAAGTTGGCTGCTGCATACAGTGAAACTCCCTATTTTTGGCTGCCTGCGACATCGGGGCTTAGTTAAGCTATCGCACCTCAAGCGGACTGACGTGCGTGAGGCCATACCGTATCGCAACACACGCGGAGACATAGATATGGAGACAGAGATGTGGAGGACTGTTTAGCCACGCAAGGCGTTGGCGATCGAAAATCTGTAAAATCATTTGCTTTCCATAGTGCGATGCTGGATGTTATTGAGAGGTGCTCTGCCTCTTGGACCTCGCAGCATTAAGTAGCGAAGTACACCTTGACTCCTCTTATAGAGGCGTTTATGCAGCGCTGTACAATTACACTGTGTATCTGGATCGGCTACATTTTGTTTTGCGTGCTGCATACATACTTTGACTCGGCATGCCAGATTGCTGCGGTCAAGATCGCCTTATCTATATGAGGCAAGGGCCGTCGTAGATATGACCTAGCGGAACGGAATATCTTTTCCGCACATGCTATTACCTTCCGTATTGTTGGGGTAGCCGCATTATCAAGCTGGACATTATGTCTCTTCACTTGACGCCCTACAGCTTGCTTACTCCAACTACCTTATCCGCAACGGCTTGGTCGCATTAGAGACGTTAGGATCTATTTCTTTATCTAGCACTAACTTAATAACGGGAAGACAATGGAGCAAGGTCGGAATGCGCTGGCTGCTAAATATTCCATTTTCAGTAGCTCGAAGTTATGCCGTGTCGTAGACTTGATTCCCACATCACTTGCAGTCGGGCAAATAGTACACATTATAAGAAGAAATGAGGTTGGTAAGAGCTAAGTTCCATGTGTCACAGAAATAAAGTGTGGATGTTCCTAGGATGTACGAAGAAAAGGAAACCAGTACGGTGAACTTCGTCGCAGACTTGGAGAAAGAAAAGTATACTACAGAAACTGAAACACTACCGATTCCAACTGAACATGAAGAGCTGACTCTACGCCGTATAGTGACTAGTCCCAAGTTCCATCTTTATTTTATATGTCTAATTGAGTTTGCAGAACGCGGTTCCTTTTACGGAACAGGAAACAGGATGGGCAACTTTTACCAGTATCCATTGCCGATCGGTGGAAACGGCGCTGGTGCCCCAGGACCCGGCGGAGAGGACCCTGGTGCACTGGGCAAGGGCCTGGCTATAGCTACGACAATGGGTTTACTCCTGAAATTCACTTCTTACACATTTTCTATAATTACCGGCTATATCAGCGATGTATATGTCGGTCAAATAAAGATGCTGTGGATTGGTGTGTGGCTAGGGGTAGGGTCACATATTCTATTCATCATAGCAGCCCTGCCATCTGTCTTAGCGCATACTAATGTGGCTTATGGATTATCAGTGGTTGCTTTGCTTTCCTTGTCACTGTGCACCTCCTTCGTTAAACCAGTGCTACTACCGCTCTTACTACAACAGTACCCTCACAAGACGAATATTGTAAAAACATTGCCGACCGGGGAGCGCGTAATTGTGGATCGTGATGCTTCACTGCAGCGGATGACCATGGTTTTCTATTGGGCCATAAATGTTGGGGCGTTTTTGTCGTTGGCTACAGCATATTCTGCGCAAAAGGTGGGATATTGGTTAGCATTTACTGTTCCTTTAATAATTTATATGTTGATGCCGATAGTTCTATGGAGGTTACAGAGAGATATTAAAGCAAACGAACCATCTCGGGAATCAGTTATTGCGGAAAGCTTGAAGGTGTTAAAGGTGTGCTATGAATGGGGATGGATCAAGCGGTACTGGAACGGGCAGTTCTGGGACTACGCAAGACCCGCGAATTTAATACAGCAAGGACGGATTGGATGGCGCAAGAAAAGGGCGGGCTTCTATGAAGAGAAGTATGTTTACGACACCAAACTGACTATATCTGCTTGTACTATTTTTCTCTACTACGTTATCTACCAAATGCACAGTAACATGGATGAACCTATGAGAAGTCAGGCAGGTTCAATGGAGGGCAAGGGAGTTCCAAATGACCTTTTCTCAAATTTCAATCCAATATCGATCATAGTGGTGATGCCAATACTAGACTATGGTTTATATCCATTACTAAGGCGGTATCGTATCAATTTTAAGCCGGTATACCGCATTTTCTGTGGGTTCATGATAGGATGTCTAGGATCGACAGTTGGTGCAATAGTTCAATGGAAAGTCTACGAAACTTCCCCTTGTGGCTATTCGGGCGCAACAACATGCTTTGAATTACACCAACAGCACTCGCCTTTATCGCGTTGGCTGGTGGCAATAGAATACGCCTTGGGCGGAATTTCAGAATGCTTCGCCATGACAACAGGGTATGAGATTGCTTTCGAAAGATCTCCCAAAAAAATGAAGGGGTTTGTTTTGGCTCTCTTCATGTTTACGCTAGCTATTTCATCTGCGATTATCCTACCGATCACTCCAGTATTCAGGGATCCATATCTCATACAACCGTTTGCTGTCTGCGCAGGTGTGGGAACACTGACGGCTATCGTTTTTCTATGGAGATATTGGGACTTAGACAAACAGATGAAGCTCGAGGGAGACCATTCTTTACCTGAAAGTAAATCTTCGTCTTCATGAGTGGCTATTGACGCTCAATCGCTCTCATCTGTCTAATGCTTGAGGTATTAGGTAGATATTGTGTACGTAAAATTAAAGTTTTACTACAGTTTATTTTATTCCATCTTTGGATGCATTTATTAACTAGCGTTTAGTAATTTATCAGTTACCTAGCGCTGCTCATCGTGGGGATCGCTGCGATGTTTGATTAAATAATCAGATATGCCGTTGTCATCGGGGTGCCGAACGGGAAGCTCAGTCAAGCTAGAAAGTCTTCCAGCGGAAACAAAGATATTATTACTAGACAAAGGGATTATACCAACGCTATAAAGCTTTTCCTCACCGTGTTTCACCATGATTCCGCATGTGGCTATGTAGGTAAGCAAACACAGCTCAAGATCAATGTACAAATCTAAAGTCCAATCTTTTGTTTCCCTGATCAGTTGTGTTTACTATATAGTCCCGCTGCTGAGCTTCAGACATGCTATTCCATTTTTCGTCCCGCGATTTATTACGATACATGTAGTATGCCTTGACCAGAATGAATAATGGTATATTAGCTGCCATTATCCAAAATAATATCTCGTTACCTCTATGATAAAGAGGTGCATCGTCCTCTCTGTACAATTGGTTAGATATAATACTTCCCATTTGAACAAACATATTGTATACTGCAGCGGATATAGCCCTTGTTTTAATGGAATTAGAGTTCCGTGAGGCCCAAGAAACACATATGGCGTGGATGTACGGTGCTCCGAGAAGTAGTGTCAGTATAGTATATGTTGGCCATGCTTTCACCAATGAACCAGACCACCATCTTAAAAATCCAAGCAATGTGGTATTCCATATAGATGGTATCAAACCAAGTAAGGCGCGTTGTGAGATCTTTTCAGAGAACCGCGTGATACCGAGGAGAAATATTATGAAGATAATACTGTGGGGAATGGATAGTAGCTGAACAGTAAATTTCGAAAATCCAACTGATTTGAGCGTCAACGTCAAATAAGGTGATACAGTTCCATCAGGGAGATAGTGTACTAACCCGATCAGATATATGGGCCACAGATCATAATCAGTTAAAGCTTGCCATATTAGTTTCGGAGTCAATGCCTGTCGGTTATGCATATCGCCCTTGCTTGGGTCATCACGCAAGACCCTATTAACAACTATTAGTTCTTCTCGTTCAGTGAACCAACCCTTTGGATGCAAGAAGTTTCTAGTCTGCACTGCAGATGGCACCATGAGGTAAAAACCACCTAGTCCGATCAATAGAGTTATCAATCCTTCCAAAAGAAAGAGCCATTGCCAGCCAGTTAAGCCAGCTATACCTCTCAAACGGAAAAGTAAGAACGCAAGTAAAGAAGTGCAGACCTGGACTAAAGACATTGTCGTCCAAAAAAAAGATAGCCTGATGGGGAGTTCTGTTGATGTGTAGAAGTAAGATAACCACAAGACAAGATCTGCAATAAACCCCCCTTCTAACAACCCAATAAGACTGCGGGTGATCAAATAACCTGTTTTATTCGTTAAAGCTGACTGTGACATTGCAACGATACTCCACGCCACCATTTGAATGGGAATGAAAATGTCAGGCCCCAGTTTCTTGGAGATCAATTGTGACGGGACTTCTGCTAAGAGAAAGCAGATGTAGAAAAGTTGATTGCCCAAATTATAGTCGTTGGTATTCATGTTGATATCGTCTAACATATTATCTGCAACAGCTTGACCGAGGTTACCACGGTCTATTTGCAAAGCGGCAAAGAGGATGCAGGATGTCAATGCCACGCGCACATCCAGTTTTCGTACTAACTTCCGTTCCTCTTCATGAGTCCAGCTAAGCTCGGGGTCAAACGCTTTTCTGCATTCATACTTTGCGTCTTCATATACTTTCCTATAATAATCCGCAACAAATGGGTCATCGAAAGGGTTTGGCTTCGTCGGTTCTCGAGAACTCACCTCAGTCCACACATCAAAATTATCCTTGGCAATCTCACGGCTCCTTTCCATTTCAGACTTTTCCACCCAAATAATCACCGAGACTTACTAGCTTTGATATCTCATCGAGAATCAGCAGAAATCTACTTATGCATCACAATGCTTCCTCCACATTTTTATAATCGAGCACAAGGCTTCCCATTAGTGATCCGCTAAAACAGTTACCAGCGGTCCGAAGTTAAACCCACCTCCACATCTAGGACTTCTAACTTGAACCGTTTACAGCGTTAATAACTGTATTGGTCATATTCAAATTGGCAGAAGAAATGCAAAGTTACTGTTAAGTCGTTGCGCTCGCAGTACGTTCACCTATAAAAAAGACACATAAAGTCAGTTAGTCTTCGCATGCCAACATACTGCGGCGTCGACTTGCAAGTATGGCGACATATTTGGTTGGCATTATAGCGGGAAAGCTTTGTCTGAGAATGACGCCTGAGTCATGATTATTTAATCGTGACAAACATAGTTGTCTAAGCACTCAGGGCTTTCGGACAATGCTACTACCAGAACTCCACTAAAAAAAAGGTGCACAGATGCGCGTTATCGCAATAGGAGTCATTGAAGCCTCGCCTATCGCCACAGTTCATTTATTGCGGCGAATGGACGGCTGAAGCGCTGCTCTATGTAAAGATCTGGAGGTTCCGCTCAACCCCCTGAGCACAGATAGATTTAATAGCTGTATTTCTTATCGCGGTATCTGAGATTAAAAACGGTTTTTCAGTAGCGCCACGACTTTGGACTTGCTCACAGCTGGGACACTGATTACAGGCCACCCGCAAAAAACGGCGTACATATACTTGGTATATCTAATCAAGATTGGGTTTTAGTGTAATAGGCAAGACAAAAGTCCACAACGGACTCGAGTTTAACTAGCACCAAAAGTTATAGACTCTGATAATGAATGGCTTCTGAGCCATGATTGCCTTCTCATGGGCGATTTCTTCTTTGAAAAGCTCCAAATCGAGCTCTCTACGACCGGTATCAATGTCCATGTCCTTCGCTTTGATAAAAAACTTCCAATTCCTTGTCCATATCTTGTGTGAGAGGTACATGACCAGCGCAACAACGAATGATAGGTACTGCTTAAAGAACAGCTCTGGAGAGGGTTTCGCAGTGGTACCATCCGGGGATGGAGGATATAGTGCAACCCAAAACTGCGCAATCAAAATGAGGCATATCAAACCAACGGAGTAACATGAGCCATAGAATCCAGTGGGACTAGTAAAAGCGAGCTCATTAGTGCTTCTTCCCTGGGCTTTCAGCGCCAGTCGGAAACGCAGATGGGCCAAATTGATTGTTAACCATGTAAAGAAGGACGACAATCCAGATATCGCCAGCAGCCAGTCGAAGATCTCACCCTCCTCCTTCGCGCCCGCTACGAAACACAGCAGACCGAATAATGACGTAAAGCATATAGCAAACAGGGGTCTGCCTTTCCTGTCAATGTATCCGAAGATTTTTGGCAGGAAACCATGCTCAGACAGGGCACACATGGTCCTGGAAGAGCTGTATACAGATGAATTTCCGACTGAGATGACCGCTGTTAAAATGACAGCATTGATGATCGATGGCAGGACGCGGATTTTGTGCATATCCATTGCCACGACAAACGGCGAGTGCGCGGCATCAATCTGTTGAGGAGCTAGCAGATGCTCGTTATTAGAGGGGACCAGTAGACCAACAAATAGCAAGCTCAGGATGTAGAACAGCGTTATCCTCCAGAACACCTGTTTTGCAGCCTTGGGAAGCGACTTTCTTGGCTCGCGTGTCTCTGCAGCGGCTAGGCCAATGAGTTCCGATCCTGCAAAAGAGAATGCTGCTGTGACGAACACACTACACACACCCTTGAATCGCTGGCTTGGCGTGCCACCAACGAACGGGCCTGGGTCATTCCAGTATTTGCCGCCGATGACCTCGTGGTCTGGACCACCACCAGACACTAAAACAACACCCAATATTATGAAACCAATCACCGTGATAACCTTGATAAGGGAAAATATACTTTCAGCTTCGCCAAAACCCTTGACACCAAACAGGTTGATGGAGACGATGACCACCCAGAACAGGGCCACAAACCCCAGCTTGTACTTTGGATCGGGACCCCAGTAGCCCACAGTGACCGAAGCAGCCACAATCTCAAGCGGCATAACCACCATCGCCTGCAGCATGTAGTTGAAGTTGTTGGCAAACCCCCACGATTCGTCGATAAACCGGGCTGCGTACGTGATGTACCCCCCCGATACCGGGAACGTGACCGCCAGCTCTCCCAGCGAAAGACACATGATCAAGATCATCGTGGCGGTCAACCCCCACCCGATCAGCACTCCCGCAGGTCCCGCCGTGGCAAGCGCCTTTCCAGATCCCACAAAGAGACCCACACCGATCGCACCCCCGATCGCAATCATCTGCAGGTGCCGGTTTTTCAATCGCCTACTCAGGGGCGCCGACGCAGTACGGATCGCCAGCTTCTCGGCCTCCGACAAGTTGGGATCTATTTCCGGCATCTCCGCCCGCCTGAACGTGTCCACGAAGCCGTTCCACCCTTTGCGGGGCTCCGGCTTCTCGCGCGTTTGCTCGTCCAGCACGGAGTCCGCGCCCACCCCATGCGCTTGCTCCTTGCCGCTTGCATACACACTCTTTTCTATGTCGTCGACCTCGTCGTCCGGCGTTCCTGGCTTCTGAACCATGTCTTTTTTCACTCGCTGACACTGACACTGCCGCTGACACTGCCGCCGACTCCGTCACCTACTTAGCTTAAATACAACAAAACCGCCAGCCCAGTACAACCGTGTCCTGTTCTGCTTCTCCAATAACCGCTATACAGCCTGCTGCTAGCGCTATTGTTATCTCGAAGCTCACTGCCTCAGATAAAATAACGCACTGGTGAGCTGGCCGATCTTCACTCCGCGAAAGATTGCAACCATTTTCATGGAGACATTCCCGCTTACTGCGATTAGCGATTCTGCAGCAGCGTGCGGCCTGCCTCTCGCCTCGATAAGCGACATATCTCTGGTTGTTGTCTGGGCGCCGAGCAATTGGTTGACGACGAATCTCGCCTACTCTTGCCCCCCCAGCTCTGCAACGTGATTTCTGGGCGGGGGTGCCACTTCCGGCGATGGGGCTGAGAAGATTATGTAATTATGGGAGTCACGTGATGATCAGGGAGGGGGTTCTTTCTTTTTGTAACGGAAACTTGGTCGACCAACTACAAACAACATTTGAACGAACTGCAGACAAAACAAATAGCTACTAAACCACGAATAGACGGGCTATCCTTTTCCAAAGCTTTTACCATCTACTGCTAGGAATATCCAAGCGATGTCCTCGGATACAATGTTTATCAATAGCGCGCGGTTGCTTCCCACTGAAAATCGAAAAGTCAAGCAGTTGCAGAGGCCTGACAGGAAGAAACACACGAGGGGAAGCTACGCAGCACAGAAGCAACAGTTGCCCAACGGCGAGCAACCGAATTTCGGGCACGGGCAGAAACAGTCTAAGAAGCGTGGGTCGGGGCGGCAGAAGGGCCGGGACGGAGCGACGGGAGCGCAGGCGAATGTGGGCCTAACGGAAGACTTGAAACAGCTGCTCTCGATCCCCTCCGGCTCTGCTGGCTCGGGCAGCGCGCAGAGAGATGCGAGCGGAAGAGGCTCATCTGCCGGGACCAGTGCGGACCGGGCAGGCAGCGTGCCGGCTGGCGGGCCTGCTGGAAAGGGCAGCTCTGAGCAGGTGCCTGCCTCGTCGGCCGTGAACGGGATACCGGGGCTGGGTCTGCAGACCGCGCAGGTGCCTTTTTCCTCCCCAGTGGTGAGCCACCCTATGTTGGCGGAGCCTGCGGCTGCTGGCGCAGTTCTGTCAGCGCCGTTTCCGGGCCATGTTGCAGGCTACCTGCCCTGCGTAAATAGCACCCGCATGCAGTATCCTCTGCATGCAAGCAATAATATTCCCGTGTCACAACCGATATCTCCATACCCCCCACAGGGGTTCCAAATGCACCCCCCACCGAGCTTTGTCGGGTTGCCGGTTGCCCCAATGTACCCACAGTACCTGTCGGCTCAGAATCAATCGCCACAACAGCAAGCGGCATGCCCGATGCCTGTTCGTGCGCAACAGCCTATTATTCCGACTATTGCACATAACACGTTGCCATGTGCATCAAGTGCTAATTCCACTTCCAAACCCAGTGTGCGTTCCAAGGGATCGCCTGGCAGTGAAGGTGGCAGCAGAAGGTCCCAAAATTGGAAGGGCAGCCAGAATGTAGGCTATGCCGGAGCTACTTTTGCGACAGACCAACCGGCGCTTTCTTCACTACCCAAGCCAAGCTTTGTTTAGAACATGAAAGTTGGTTCCTTGAATATAAGCCATCCCATTTATTATCCTATATCTGCTACCGATTTCAAGTTATTTTCCCGTTGGTTACCCAAGTTGTATTTCTAGAATTATTGTTGGGAATAGGAATATGGCATCCAATTTATTACTTTTGAGGATCATCAATTCCGTACATCACCTACCACAGAGTTACTTTACTTCTGCATTGCTGGTGAATGTCCGGTTTACTTTCACCAGTATCTACAAATCTTTTTGTTAACTATTATATGAATTTGAACTATCAATTATGTGAGACATGCCGATGAAATGAGTTACGAATCAGTGTTATCAGTCAGCCGGTGGCAAGCGCTTTGGTACACCATACTCGCACATAATGTTGGTTGTGAAGCTTGCTCTCCTACTTGGCTGATGGTCTCACCCAACTATATCCTTTTTTTTTTGTTTTTGTTTTTTTTTTTTTTTTTTTTTTTTTTTTTTGTTCTAGATATTTAGTATTCTCTGATAACATGTGTATAATACCAATACCATATCCTAGATTACTATTAATCGCTATCGCCTATAAGCCTGGCAGTGCTCTGTAATAGATTAAAGGTTAAAAATACATAGAATTTTTTTTGGCTATACGTAGATGAAAGAGTTTATCACTATTGAGACCCCGGTTAACTTACAAAACAACGTTCTTGGCCAACTTATTCTTGTAATCCAAGATGCTACCATCCCATCTAGTGGCAGTCTTATTCTCGACGACATAGATGTCCTTGGCAATTCTATCCAAAAGTCTGAAGTCGTGGGAAACCACCACAACACCACCGTTGAAGGAATCGATGGCATCGGCCAAAGAGTCGATAGTTGGGATATCAAGACCGTTAGTAGGTTCGTCCAGTAGCAAAACATTTGGTTGTTCCAATGCTAATAGGGCGAACACGACACGAGAACGCTGACCCTCTGATAGCGTGGCCATCTGTGCAGTCTGTGCTTCACCAGTCAAACCGTAACGACCAAGTTGACCTCTCCAGTACTGGAAATCTTCCGAGATACTGGCATATTTGTCACGGACAAACTCTAGCGCAGACTTAGTCAAGTCCAATTGGTCCTGAGAGTGCTGAGAGTACACACCAAGCTTAACGTGGGTGTGTCTAGACACACGGCCACCATGTGGCGTCAACTCACCAGTCATAATCTTCAACAACGTTGACTTACCAACACCATTTGGACCGACTAGGGCGGTTCTAGAGTCCATATCAACACCAAAGTTTAACTTTTCATATAGGTTGTTTTCTGGATTTCCATCGTAGGAGAAAGAGATCTCATCGAAGGCTAGGACTGGAGGAGGCAATCTTTCAACCTCTGGGAACCTGAAGGAGAAAACCTTGTCCGCAACAACCGGTGGGATCAGACCGTCAGCCTCCATCTTGTCCAAAATCTTTTGTCTCGATTTTGCCTGCTTCACCAAGTTCGCATAGGTACCGGCAGAAGCAATGAATTTCTTTATGTGCGCAATTTCTTCCTGCTGCTTGTGGTACTGCTTCATCTGGTTCGTCTCCAGTTCCGAACGGGTCTTCACGTAAGAGTCGTAGTTACCACCATAAGCAGTTAGCTTCTGAAGCCTCATGTCAATCATGTTGGTACAGACACCGTTCAAAAAGTCCTGAGAGTGAGACACAAGAACAAGCGTACGGTCAAACCGCTTTAAGTACTCTTCCAACCAGACACATGCTTCCAAGTCCAAATGTGCGGTAGGATCGTCCAGCAACAAAAGAGTAGGCTTCACAAACAGCGCCTTGGCCAACGCAACACGCATCTTCCAGCCACCCGACATGTCCTTCGTCTTCTTATTAATAGTCTTAGCGTTGAAACCTAAACCGATCAATATGATAGCGGCACGGGATTCGAATGTAGAAGGATCCATGGAATCCATCTTCTCGTACAGAGGCTCTAGGAGCTCAGACTCCGGGCCATCCTCCAACAAAATCTTCTCCACAAGGTCCTCCAGTCTCTTGAGCTCGTTCTGTGCCTCACGAACGACATATTCCAGCGCGGAGTACTCGGTTGGCTCAGCAGGCTCGTCCAGCAGGTACACATCGATATTTTCCGGGATCGGGTACTCACGGGAGGCAATAGCCTTGAGGAACGTCGACTTACCACAGCCGTTCTCACCAAGCAGACCGTACCGCCGTCCGTAGTTCAGCTCCAGCTGCGAATCCTGGATAAGAACCTTACCGTGGAACAGCAGCGACACGGACGACATCTTCACATCGCGGGACGTCTCCAAAGAGTCTAGCACACCTGTAACCACACGGTCCGAAATACCATCTTTGTCCTGCTGCAACTTCAGTTTGGCAATCTCATCGGCCGCACCGTCCGAGTCGTCATCCTTCTTCTTCGTTCTACGAGCGGTAGTGGGCTTACCGGATGCTGCTCTCTTGGCATCTCTCTCAGCTTTTTTAGCTTCTCTTTTGGCTTTCGATGTAGAAACTGGTGGCATTATCACGACTGGTCAATATAGGTAGAGCCTATGGGTATAATCGCGAGTAGTCTCGAGCGTAACTGGGAGAAGTGCCACTTATAACCTCATCGACCAAGCAAGCACCTGGCTTAAGGAAGCCACTGAAAAATTTGCGTAATGAGTGCACGTGCTTATCACGTGACAAAATAGTGACCGGTTATGATGCTTCTCCACCTGTAGGGACCAGCACAACACTGGGACCAGCGTACAGTGCAGCAATGGCGGCGACTACTGAAGAGCTCTTTACCAGATCCTCGATTGCAGAAGTGCGGGACACGAAGCTTCAGCTCTCGCAGCAGCTGGCGAGAAGCCGGGAGCAACTCAATCAACAATTGCAGGCGTCCTATGGCGAGATACTGCACGTGTGTGGGCAGGTTACGGAGCTCTACCAGGCCAGCCGGGAGGTAGATGGGCAGTTTATGGATCTCTGCTTCAATGATCCCGATTACAAGCTGGGGCAACTGCAGGAAGTGTGGCAGGAAGATGTCGCGCGCGGGTTTCGCCTCTCAAGCGGGCCGCGGGGCATCGAGGAAAGCTTGCAGAACACCGAGGAGCTACTGGAACTGAGCCAGTGGTCGGCCAGCATAGCAGCGTTCCAACGCAGTCCGGAGCCGGGCACGCTGGAGCCGCTGCTGGAGCATTTCCGCGTAGTAGCTGCCCGCACGCAGGCGCGCGCTGCACTGGTGAGCCGCGGATGCCGCGAGCTGGAGGCCTTCCTGGTAGAGGGCGTGCCCCGCGCGCTGGGCACAAATCTGTACATCGATCTCTATGAAACGTTGGAAGCGTTCCCGCACCACGACTTCGGCGCCTCGGTGCTGACTGCTATACTGGACTGCCTACTTGTAGACCACCGCGAGGTGCTTGCGGACAAGTCCCGTCAGGTCCAGCTCTTCATCAAGCGCCCGGAATTCGTCGCCGGCATTCGCGAGAAGCTTCGCCGCGACTTGGACGCCGAGCTGTCACGCTGTCGCGCTGCTTGCGCTCGTACAGACGAGCCTGAATTCTCTCCCTACGACTGCAATGCTATGGACAGCGACACAGCACGCTTTGTTTATGATCTGGTCTACTATGACAAGGGCCTCATCACGGCAGCCCGCGTAGAAGTCGCTGAATGCATTGACAACGCTATAGCGATGCTAACAGAGCTCAAAAACTTCGAGACTGATGATGCAGTCTTGGACCACCTTAGGGACAACTGGAGACTCTTGGTACGCAAGGAGCTGGATGACCACCCGCCCCTTGCGGATCCTCCCGCCATGGCCGATGTGGTGAACGATATTGTAGCAGCATGCACTACGGATAGGTACCGTAGTCTATTAGAGGATAAACTTCGGCTTCTAGAATGATTCACCTCTCACGTGGGACTACAATCACCATCTGTGTTGGTATGTACGAATTTGCGGCGGACTCCTTACGCACACAAACATGGCGAAGCACACAGCCGAGATATATATACTGCAGCGGGTGTCTTCTTCGAAATATAGAGCGCGAATTGTGTCAGAATATACTCTGATTGACGTCAGAAGAACATAACATAGAAGCTAGGACGGACAAATGGCGCCCACTTTTGGTGTTACCTACGCAATGCAACAGAAGCAGTACCAGGAACAGGTAACACAGCAGTTGGTGGAGAACACCAAACACTTAGAGTCCCTTACGCACCCTGGGTCCAAGGTGCACTTTCCGGTGGACGTCGAGACGTTGCCGGAGCCAGATATGCGGCTTCGTGTGTTCTTCTTCGATATCGATAACTGTTTGTACAAGAGATCGACCAAGATCCATGATTTAATGCAGGTATCCATACAGCAGTATTTCAAACATCAGTTGTCGTTGGAGGACAATGAGGCTCGCGAGCTCAATCACACGTATTACCGACAATATGGGCTTGCGATCCGGGGCCTCGTGAAGCACCACCAGATCGATGCCCTCGAGTACAACAGGATGGTGGATGATGCCCTCCCATTGCAGAATATATTGCAGCCAGATCCCGAACTCCGGGAGATGTTGCTGCGGCTCCGGGCTTCGGGGAAGGTCGACAAATTGTGGCTCTTTACCAATGCGTATAAGAACCACGGACTTCGCTGTGTACGCTTGTTGGGTATCGCCGACTTGTTCGACGGTATCACATACTGCGATTACTCGAAAGAAGACTTGATCTGCAAACCCGACCCATTAGCATTTGATAAAGCTCGCCGTGAAAGCGGTTTGGGAACTTACAGCAACGCATATTTTGTGGACGACAGCGGTAATAACATCAGGACAAGTTTGGAATTGGGCATAGTAAATTGTGCACATGTAGTCGAGCGGGAAGTTGACGAAGACCTTGGAAATTCGCCCCATGGCTGCAAAATCATTTCACAGATCACCGATATACCGGAGGCATTTCCAGAATTATTTGCATAGTGACAGTCGTCCATGTAGGCTCGGTTGAGTAAGTTCTTCTATCTTCTATAGGTTCTATATATCTATTTGTAACTCGTGCACATGTTAACATAACTTTTCAATAAAGATAGTTCAATTGATGAAACATTGTCTATGTTCATATCGTATATGCGATCTTTGAAATACTGCCATATTCGTATCCCGCCTAGGGGATAATCCGGCAACCCGTTCATTAGCAGCATGAAGTAGAGAATCTGAAACCAGTCGTCCTTTTCTAGTAGCATGTCAAACTGCTTTACGACCTCGTGGGGGTCAGGTCCCAAGAAGAGTTTGCGAAGTAATTCATCTTTGAGCGGCAGAAGGCGTGTCGCACGGTAATGCAAGAAATAGCACTCTGCAGGGATAACGGAGAGATACACACCTATCCTATCAACGGCGTTGTGTCTTTCCCATACCATAGCGCACCATTCAGTGTCCAATTCGACAGAATCGAAGACCTTGCGATCAAGAATGAAGAGGGTAAAGTAGCGTAGGGAAAGCTCAAGCTGGTCATACGCAGAACTTGGAATATGTCGCTCTATCTCATCGCACATTAGTTCTAGCGGTACCCTTTCATTAAGTTGTTCATATGCATCGCATTGTAGGATCTTGAACTGCGTATCAAGGGCATCTTCTGGAGCCCCGAATTGCTGGTACAGCTCACGAATTGAGAATGAAGGTCGGCTGCCGAGAAATATGTCAACAAGTGTAGGTTCATGATATATCGCATTCATGGTCAGAAAGTACCAGTCCTTGTTTGAGCCCACTCTATCCCTCGCAAGGAACTCAAGCAACTGTTTCGGGACTGGATTGCTTATCTGCTCAGAGATAGCCTGCCGACGTTGTTCCACAACATCCGTCGACCGTAACCATGGCTTTTCAGGTGAGCTAGTGATCTGTTTCTGCAGCCTCTCCAGCTTCTCTATATTGTCGAGGAGGCCTCTGTCTATCTGCTCTCTCGTCTGCGAGGCCCGAATTTGCTCGAGTGCCGTGCCTCTCGCTTCGACAACATCATCATTAGGAGGACCCGGCGTAGAACCCTGCACTCCGGAGCTTATAATCTTCTTTAATATTGGATCATCGTCTACCGACCTCTCGAACTCCTCTTCCGCCTCGTTATCCCAATCGCTGTCGCGTTCGCCGTCTAGGGACGAGATGCCATCAGAAAGTTCTGAGTTGATTGTATTGTGAACCTCACTGGTTTCGCTTTCGGAAAGCCCTACGGGTATTATCCGATCCTCCTCATCTTGCGAGTCGTCCACGAAGTCGCCCTGCTCTGCATTCATGGTGTGTCATAAACAGAACTTCGGGGGATATCGCACTGGTCTTTGTCGCGTGTGATAAATAAAATAAATCCAAGTAGAGAGCAAAGGGCACACAACAATACTGGAAGAAACGGTGATGACTTACTGGTTTATAAACTAATCTATTCTAACAATGTTGCCAGGTCTACAGTTAGTTGCTGCCCTGTGCGCAACTCACCGGACCAAAGCTGGATTAAAGGAAAAGTGGAGACTACCCATAGGACATCAATTCGCTGGCTGGCTCTGCTTCTTCTGCTTTGCAACAGCATAAACTATTCCAGACAGGAACCCCAGGAAGATGGAGAAAATGGATAAAAAGTTCTTAGGAGCATCAAAGAATATTAGGCCCGACAACGCTATCGGCAGCTTGTTCAAGGCGCCGACCATAGAGTAAGTAGTGGAGGAAGTGACTCTGACACACCAGCCCGAGCAGTATGAGATACCAACAGAGGCCAGGCCGGAGATAATCATAACAACGATGTAGTCCTTCGTCAAGTTCCGTCCGACGTTCTCCGCGCCCCAGTCTTCAAACAATAGCGAGGCCAGCATCAGCAGTGGCAGCGACAGAATGTTGTTGTAGAACATGGTGTCAAAGTCCTTGAACTTCGTCAGCGCGATCCTCTTTCTCATGATCAGCACGAACAGCGCAGAGCATATGCAGTTGGTGAACATCCAGAAGTAGCCCACGTTCAAGCCCAAAATGCTCTCGGCGGCAGCAGCAAGCGGCTTTTTGGCCAGCGCCTGCTGGTCCCCAAGAGTCGCCACCACGGACGAAAGCACAATCAGCAAGAACGACGACAGCTCCATCGCCGTCACGCGCCCGCCGAAGAAAAGCACCTCACCGTACGCAATCAGGATGATCGTCAGGTTCTTGAAAATCGTGTAGATCGGTACCGCCAGGTACTTCAGGGCCCGCGAAGACGTGTACGTCATCAGCACAAGCAACACCGAGATCGGCAGCCAGTTCTTCACGTCCACCTTGTTCAAGGGCCGGTACCGCACGTAGCCCAACGCCTTCAGCAGCACTAGCGCAGTAACACACACCAGCGACTGCGCGAACAGCATCACAAACAGCATATTGAATCCGTCTGATCCCACCACGAACTTGTTCGTCACCGTCATGAGGATGGACGACGCACAGTACGCCAGAATCGACACTGGCCCACTGTTCGCGATGTGTGACAACGTACCTGTATCCACTTTCAATTCAGACATCTTCCTTGTTCAAGCTTCCTAATATCTTGTAGATTCTATTGCAGCGCAACAGTGTAGATGCCAAGTAGTTATCAGTCGGGAAAGCCCCTATGGTTGCTCTAGAGGACACTTCGGGACTAGGTGTTGAATGCAAATACTGGATAACCGCAGCGTGGCAGTACCGTTCGTCGGACGCGAGAATGCATTGTTTTTAGAATTTTTCTAAAGTGCGATCAATTCGTGTAAAATGATATAGATCTATGCCGGGGGTTGACTAACTTTAGCACAAGTTGCGCTACGGTAGACGGATGCTGCAGATGGGCAGGGCGATTACGGACAGTGCAAAGGTATTGGGAGTCTGGTTGTGGCACGAAGGTAACTGCTTGTGCGGAGATAGTTGTCTTTTGTTCTCCGGTAATCAGGCCGTAGCAGACCAATGAAGGAAGCGGACACGGTCGAGGCGAATAGTGACGGCCAACAGGTCGATGAGAAGGCCGGCGAAGGGGCTTTGAGCAGGGGGGAGGGCGGAAGAGGTGTACCGCATGCGGGTCAGTTTGATAGCATGCTGGAGATGCTGCCGGAGGATATTGGGGGGGCGCCGTTTGGGTTGTGGGCCAATGGAGGTGAGTCAGGAGAAGAAACGGCGGGCGGACTGGCGGGCGCGTACCACGAGAGGAGCGACATGGGGTTCAGCTTTGGAGCTGGAGACGAAGGCATGGCGGGGGTGGCGGCCGGTGGGGAGGCGACGCAGCCGATCGACATTGTGCCGGCAGCAGGCCGGAACAATTACCTGAACCTGCAAAACGGAGAGATCGACCAGCTGTGGCACTTTAATGTGGACGAGTTCATGATGACGCCGAGCGAGCAGTCTGGCATGAGCGATGGTGCGACGATATCGCAGCCGAACTCGTTCACGTCGGAGGCTGCTCTGGGTCTGCCTGGCTCGCAGCAGCTTTCAAACGATGTGCACGAAGGAGTGCCGTTTCTGTCGGACACTCGCCAGATGCAGAGAGGCGGCAGCGCTGGCGTCGGCCAAGGGGACAAGGTTTGGGACGGTGTATTCATTTCTGGACAGGTTCTGCGCCCTGCCTACGAGCATGACGTGGGTATTTTCAGTCCTGCAGTCTTCACAAACGGTGCGCGCGCTTTGGATGGGCGGGTTGCAATGCAGGATACTCCGCAGGCTCACGATTGCGGGCCAGGAGATCTGAACGCAGTATCACGGCCGCTGGCGGCTCCCAAACGCCCATCCGGCCACTTGAAGACCAATTCCATCGCCGAAGATGGGCATATTCCTCTTTCATCGCACACAACTACAAATGCGATCAAGAAAACCCAGCTCACAAGACAACCTTCCTCATCCTCTCTCTCGTCTTACCGCAAGGGCCCACAGAACAATGCATCATCTGGAGACGGCTGCACGAAGCCCCAGACGCAGTGCTTCAACTGTAAGACATTCAAGACACCGCTGTGGAGGCGAGACTTGCAAGGCAACACGTTATGTAATGCATGCGGGCTCTTTCAAAAATTGCACGGAACCATGCGACCGCTGTCGTTAAAGAGTGATGTGATTAAGAAGCGGAATACCAAGAAGCGGGCTAGAAAGGCGGAACAAGATGCGCAAAAAGCTGCAAATTCTGTAATTCCTAGAAAAGTGTCGGGCTCCCTGCCGCGGGGTTCTACAGATCATCCCATTGCACCAGGGCTGGAAAATGGTCGGTCACACGTCAATGAAATGCAAGCAATGAAGTATCCTTCGCGGAGAACATATGGGTCGCCTACGAAGGGAGGAACTGCACAAAGTGGTACCGTTGGTATGGACTTTAACAGCAGCAGACATTATAGAAAGAGCAGCCAAGATGTCCCTTTCTTCCCAGTAAGCGAGACATACCGACTGAATTCGAGCGACTTGATGAAGCACAACAGTCGGATGGCCTCCACTTCGCAAAATGGCACGCGCAAATCACGGCAAGGTAGCTCGTCTAGCTCTACATCCAGCAAGTCATCGTCCAGGCAGGTCGTCCCAATCCTGCCGAAGCCTTCTTCAGTAGATGTTAACATGCCTCACCAGCCACTCTCCAGTTCCATGTCTCTATCCAATCTCCAAACTTACAATAGTGCCATGAATAGCACTGCTTCATCACCACGGTATATGAACTCCCCCAGAGGCAGTAATGGTGCAATATTTTCGGCCACTTCTCCAATACAGTCAAACGGCATTCTTTCGACATCAGCAGGATGTGGATCTGCTACTATCACTATTCCTCGAAAGAATTCATCCCGTGGAATGTCACAGTCTTTATCCTTCATGGCTCAGTCCTTGCAGCAATTGCAAAATCAAAATTCCAATAATTTAAGTTCATCAGCACAGCCGGCGGTATCTGCCTCTAATGGTGCAGGCAGCCTCTCTCCTCAACACCATACCAGCAAATCTCCCTCGTCCCCAGACTTGTTTTCCCACCAATCCTCTAGAGATGCGACGTCAACGGAATCGCACAAGTCTCACACCTCCCTACTTTCCCAGCAGCTGCAACAAAATCATAGTCGCGCAGCCCAGAACACTGTACAATCCCAATTTCAAACCCCTGATACCCCGGCAGTCACATCTTCGCATAAAAGCATGCTTGTGTCTACTGCCGCTGCTCCGGCATTGTCATTTCAGGCAGTGAACGCTACTGTCTCGCCCAGACATAGCTACGCAGTATCAATGCAGCAGCAACGCGGTGTACTGACTTACGACCAACAGATAAAACGTTCTTCGTCACTGTCACCGATGAACAGTGACACTGCAAATCCTGCAAGACACCAAAAGTCGGCATCTGGCACCCGAATTAAAGAAAGCGTAATGGAGGATTTAGATTGGTTAAAGTTCAGTATATGACGTTGGTTCGCCCAATACTGGGTCAATGCAATCTGAAATTTAGCACAGAGTATAGTGATGAAACGTCATCCTTTTCTGCTCCGTACTTTGCAATAGACCTAGTAATACTAATACATTAATTGTCTGTAATTTAGTTAAATATATATCTGATAATAAAGTTTACGTAAACAGCAAACCGATTGTTATCTTACGAGACATTGAATCTGAGCCTCGTGGCTTATTTTCCTGTTTCTCGGATGAAGTAGTCATATTTACATCACCGGATGAGAATTCTTATGTCAAAAATTGACCTGCCAAAGTAAACACCTAATGCCAAGCAACACTTTAGCAACAATACGACTTTAGTTGTACGTATGGATCTCCATAAAATACTGCAACAGCTTATACGTTACTGAATTATCACGTTGTTCGCATTTCCTACCTGCCGCTTATGAGGCATAATGGGAAGTAGCGAATTATGGGACATAATCAAGCAATATACCAAGCCAGAACGTTTACCATTCCGTTGTTTCGTCGCGAACTTCAAGAAAGAGCATGGAAGGCCGCCAAAAATCGCAATTGATGCATTCCAATGGCTATTTGAATGCGGGTTTTTGTTCAATGTCCAACAGGAAGAACGGTCCACCTCTGCAGTCTGGCCCCCGCCCCGGAAGGCCGTGCTGAACTTCGTTACGAAGTTGCGCGACTTCATTTCTCTGGACCTCGACTTCGTTCTGGTATTCGATGGGGAGGAGAAGCCAGCGTACAAACAGCATTATTGGAAGAAACGTGGCTCTGGGCAGCCCACGGAAGCAAGGTATAGCCCGCGCGAGCGATCACCACAAGTGCCCCAGCAGTTGCATTCTGTTGCCAACCTGGTAGCCGGCATATGCCGAGCTTTTAATGTTGACTACATAAAGGCAACTGGAGAAGGTGAGGCACAATGTGCAGCACTACAAGCTGCAGGAACGGTGGACTATGTACTGACCAATGATTCCGATGCAGCTATATTTGGTGCGAGCAAGATATTGCGCAACTTCTCCAAATATGGCCAAGATCTTCCAAGCAGTGGCGTCAGTCCTGTGAAGAAGCATCTTACCGATTATTTTGTGACTGTAGTCGACATAACGGCGGGGGCCGAAGAACACCCTACCTTTAGTCGCAAGGCGTTCACACTTTTTGCAATCCTGACTGGAGCCGATTATGGGACAGGATTGCAGCACCTTGGGTACAAGCGTGCTTGGGCGCTGACGCAGTGGTCAAAGGGCCGCTTTGCAAACCATTTCTGGAATATGTGCTCTACGCTAGTGGATGATGCGGACTCTGATACCCCACAATACGCTACTTTTAAAGCTGTATTATTAGAGGCCTGCAGGATGCATACGAAGGAGATATTTGGGCAGGAGCTGCAGTATTTCCGGAAAGAGCATGCCCCAGATACTTTCCTGTGGCCGCCAGTGGTCGTGCTACGTAGCTACTACAACCCGAAAGTGGTCCACAAGGACTTCACGAAATTGCTCTTCGTGCGAGGAGTTTCGAATAGTAGTACAGGACCATTTGTTCCGCTAAAGAGCGCGTACAGCACGTTGACTGCTATGCATATTCCTTCTCTATTAAAGGATTTTGACTCCTGGTACCACCTCCTAGCACATAACTGTGCACTCCTAAAACACCTCCTGTACGATGAGATTGAAGATACAGCCAAGATCACGGAGGAGAAGGTCTTAGAATTACATAGGACCTTTCTACCTTTGTGGAAGGTCCGTTACCGCAGTTTTCTTACTGATGTGCCGCAGCCGCCAGTGCCATTGCAGGATGGCTCTCCCCGAAAACGCAGCCCCTCACGCAGGCAACTTGATATCCAAACGTTTCCATATGCTCTCTGGATTGCACAAGGCTTATTACCTGTATCACATCCCCTTGTCGAGGAGTTCAGAAAAGCCGCTCACTTGCAGAAGAGCCCGGTCAAAGCGGGCTCGCAGACCCATTCACCGCAGAAGCGGACTTTGGATGACTTCTTGGACCAGGCTTCATCCCCAGTGAAACGCCACCGACCCACATCAGGTGGCAAAACCCCCATAATCACGCTTGATTCCGATGATAGTTCCTTTGAGTTTGCCGATGCCCCAGCCGTGGCACCTACGCTGACGCCCTTGCGGCGCCCTTTTGCACGTGACATGGGCGGCTCCACAGAACGGAGGTCCCCCATGGCCGATGCAGCTGCGCTAGCATGCCTAAGGGAGCCGGCACGCATTAAAGCGTGGTTTGTGGCTGCTTTTGAGCGGGCAGAGGGCTTTGACGTACATCAAACGGTACTGTGGCGCCGGTACCGCGAATTTTTGCTTGCTACTACGGGCTCAACGGAGACAATCCTTGATTACCAGGACCTCCCCGTGCTACTAGAGGCCGTGATCCCTGGCGTCCATGTGAGGCCAGGTGACCGTTCAGGCCGTATCTTCTGTGGCGTTCGCAGCACTACGGGACGCGATGTCTCACCGAACCCGACTAGGACCGTAAGGCGGCGTCTGTCTTTTGACAGCAGCGCCTAAGACTAACTACCGGTGCCACAGTCATATCCCGTGACTTTCTTTTCTGATTACTCATTTTTCCCGACATGAAAAACTGTGGCTCATCCATCGCCTGGCGCTAACAAAGATATATATTCAGCTCATGACACATTGATCAGAGTGGGTACCTTAGCAAGAGCAGCACATTGGAGCAATGACTTTTGATACACCACCACCAACTGCACCAGTGTCTCGTTCACTCAAATTCAACCCTCAAAAGCACAAACTGCTAACATTGGCGGCTGGATGCTTCTGGGGCACTGAACACATGCTTCGCAAGCATCTAGGACAGAAGATTGTGGACCTGGTGGCAGGATACGCTAATGGCAATGTCCCTCCCGGCGCCAACGGCGTGACATACGAGCGCGTATGCGAAGGTACCACGAACTTCGCAGAGGTGGTCCAGGTCGCCTTTGATCCTGAGGTGTTGGGATTGAATGAGCTCTGTGATTTCTTTTTCCGCATGCACGACCCCACCACGGTTAACGCCCAAGGTCCGGACGTGGGCACACAGTACCGCAGTGCGTTGTACGCGCATTCCCACGAGGACTTGGACCAGGTCCGCAACATACTCGAGCGCTGGCAGCCTCGCTGGAACAACTCCATCAAGACCGAAGTGGCCCTTGCGGAGTCCTTCTACGATGCGGAAGAGTACCACCAGCGCTACCTAACGATCAACCCCACGGGCTACCAATGCCCCACGCACTACCTACGGAACGTCTAGTTTGTAATTGCATATAATATAATACGGATAGTTTATACATCGGACACCTCGAGCCTCGAGACCGCGGCATGGACGCGCTTGTCTGTCACGTGATTAAAGGCAGCGACGCCCAGCGCAGAGAAGAGCACCAGCGAGAATATAGCCTTGCCAACGAGCTCCCCCGCGGCTGGCGGGGTGGAAGTCCCCTTTGCAGCGCGTGGACCCCATGGCCCATATCCGATGAAGTATGCGGCACGTGCCTCATCCTGCGATAACGTGTGCCAACGGTCCTCCATCCGCCAGGCGAAGTACTCTATCAGCTCTTCGCGCACCGGCTCGGACAGCTTGTCCCAGGTCTGTGCGCTTAAGTCCCGGTAGTCTGGTGGATTATATGTCTCTGTACTAGCACATCTCAGTAGCGCTTGCCTGGTTGTCAGAGGGCGACGAATGGCAGCCAGCATTTTACTTGGTAGTGGCGATGAACTCCGCGTGTGCGGTTGATTTATCTGTGAAAAAAGTTTTTAGCCACGTACAGATACAGTGTGGTTATACTACGGGAGAGGAGTTGCACGAGAGATCCAATATGTCATATGAGAAGCTCTATGTATGTCCATATAGCTGAGGAAGCAGCTCTAAGAATGGAGTACTAACGCAGTTACAGAAACAGTTCCAGAATGGCGCAGAATTCTCACCAATGGTTCCCCTAGAAAAGCAGCCGTACTATGGCGCCGCGGCATTCGTGTTCTCCATATTGTGCATCTCGGGGGCGATAGTAAGCGCCAACCGCAGTAAGGTCGCTGCTTTACCGCTGCTGACCTTTATCGTCTTGGGTCTTGCGGGATCTCTGCTTTTCGGGCTTGCGAGTATCTTTCTCGCCAATTCGTTCGGCGTCTACGTCTGAGGCTGCGGATGCGTGTCCGTCACTGGGAGCACGATGCAGGGTGAGTGAGGGGAGGTGTTGAGGTTATGGAGGATATATACTGTTATACCGGCTGCGGGGTGGCTGTGCGCGTCGTCACGAGAGACTTACAGGTTCAAAAGGTCCTCATCGATATTTACCAACTTGTAGTACCGCTCTTGTGAGTCCGTGTTGGAGGAGCCAGGCTGGTCGCCGTACTCCATCAACGTGTTTATCATCGCGCGTGTATAGCTGATCATATTTTCGAGGGATGACTCGCTCTTCTTCTTTAGGAACATCAAAATGGTGGTGTTGACGAGCTGGAAAAGCCTATCCTGTAGGTACGATGGGGTGAGGTAGACTGCTAATTCCTTAGGGCACTCGACCAGTGGGTTATCGTACGCCATTAACGCAGATATCTCTCCAAAATGCGCCTTAAACTTTTGCCGGAGCTCCTGTGGCAATTTATCGTTGTATATGAACTCATTAGAGATTTCTAGCCCCTTTTGAAGAACATAGTCGATAGTTACCTGCTCTAGCTTCAATATCGCGAGCAAATATTCTGCCACCTTGAATTCGAACGCCAGCTCAACGTGTTTCGTTAGGAGACCAGGGAACTTCGATTCTATATACTTGATGCAGCGGGGGATGTCACCCTCTTTAATCAACAGCCGAATATCCTGACGTATCTTCAAGTTTTCTTCTTCACGTTTAATTTGGCGTTCATGGTGTCGAATTACCGACCTTGTGCGCTCCTCGTTATTGTTTGGGATACAATCTTTCTGTAGGTCCTTCAGAAACCCTTTGGCAACATCAATGAGCCCATGATGAATTAGATAGTCATTGATCATTGTATTCAAAGTGCATGGTATGGAGTCGTCCGTCCCACTGATATTGTTTATCTTCTCTTTCTCTGGTTTATATAGCTGTCCACCACTAAATCTCGTGTCCCAACTCAACAAAAACCCGTCTTTATGTGAATCCTGCTGATTCCTTTCTAGCGTGGAATTATTGAGATCATCATAGTTCTGTCCCACTCCAGCATTGGTATCGCTCATCTGAACGTCTGCATCAAGGTTATCGCCAGCGGTATCCTCATTGTCGTCATCGTCGTCGAAACCAAAATCACTCTCTTCTCCGCCAGAAATGGTGGTAAATATATTATGGTATGCCTTTGCCTTCCAATGGTTCTGGTAACCAACGATGTCAAACAAGAACTCCTCATACAAACCGAAGTTTGTTCTAATAGAATTCGCGGGCTTTAATGAGACATAAGGCACAAGGTCCAAATGCGCAACGTCTTTGAATGCAGTACCAAGATGTATACCATTCTTGGTAAAGAATATTGTACCATCGACATAGTTTATGCCACAGCCGATCACGTCGTCTCGCCCATAGGGCTTCGAATACGACTTGAACAAAGATCCATCGTTTATGTAACCATCTGACCCGTTGTATATGTAGACATCCTTACCGGTACTACTCTGTTGCGATGTTGGCCTGGACCCCTCGAAAGGCCCCCGTAATATGTTCGAAGTCTGTCGATTTAGCGCAGAAAATTCACCAGGATCCCGTGAAGGCGGATCGCTGGTCGTTGGTTCGCCAGCAGTTGAGGCCACCTTCGACCAGTCTTTGAATCCGATGTTGATATTGCAGGTCTGGCCGGACTGCGCGCTGGTCACCGATAGCACTTTGATTTCATAGTAAAAGATAGCCACCTTCTTATGATTAATACACGCGTTCGCCCATGTGGAAGCCCACTGCTGCTTCTGGTTATTAACTGAAGTCCGTAGCCTATTATTTACAATAGGGCTGTTGTCGTAGCCAGAATAGAGCTGCCAGTTGGGGTTGGGCCGCAAGTTGGTAAATCCGTCTGTCGACACCAAAACTGAATTGTTCGACTGCGTAGTCCACAGGTGAGGCAAGGGATAGCCTATCGAGGAATATACGTCCGAAAAAAGCGGATTGGCCTTTCGTTTCGCGGCATGCTTCGAGTCGGTGATCGCAGGGTAGAACGCCTCCATGTCGGCATCGCCGTCCAGCTCTGCTCCATGTTCCGGCTCCATCGACTGCGCCGGCTGCACCACAAGCGCCGAGTCATCGCTGTCAGAGGGCAGAACGTCCGATGACTGCTCGTAGTCCTCCGCGTCCTCCTCCTCGTCCTCCTCGTGCCCGCGCTCCTCCATCGCCACGTCCTCGTCCCGCCCGGCCGCCGCCCCGGCCACCGCCTCGCCCTCCCGCAGCAGACGGTCGCTCCCGGCCAGCCGGTCGTTGTGCGTGGTGTAGAAGTACTTGTACACCTGCACCAAGTACTCGTCCGTCGCAGAGTCGTACGGTATAATCCCAAGCACCCCTAGCTGCGAGAGCTTTTCCCAGATCACCTTCCGCGTGGCATACGTCAATTTCGTCGACCGCCGGTATAGCTCCGTCTCTCCACTCTCCGTGTAGTTCGGGATAATCCGCCGCTTCAGTTTCAGTTTGTTGAAGAGTTTCTTGTGTTGGAAGTACAACTTCCAAAGTTCGTATGCCATCGGCTGCTCCAACAAGTAGTGCGGAAACAACGCCTTCACATATTGGTGGTCGATCTCATCCATAAACAACGACATGCTGTTGCTCGGTACCAAATTACCTGTTTTAACTTCCCTGTTGTTTTAACACCACCTTCTTGTGTCACTTGTCTAGAGCCTAGCTTTATGCCAATCCCTTAATATCCTAACAACATACTCAAAATATCATTACCCGGCTTTGAAGTAGCATAAGCAGCTGACGGCATAGTCCGAGAGAAGCATTAATATACGCTGTTGAAGGTCATTACAAGGGCCACGCTATCGCGAAGCACCATCATATATATTATACATCACTAGTTAAACCGAGGTCGTGTCGTGAATGTGGATTGGTAGTCCGAGGCATAGCTGGTAACCAGACACAGTTGAGTGTAGAATGGCCCAGGTAGAGAGAAGACACTTAGTATCTGTAGTGGTCGGCCTTGAATGGACCCTCCTCTGGGATACCTAGGTACTCGGATTGGGTGGAAGAAAGCTTGGTCAACTTGACGCCCAACTTGTCAAGGTGGAACTTGGCGACAGCCTCGTCCAAGATCTTTGGCAGGACGTGCACGCCGACCTGGAATGGACCGGTCTTCTGGAACTCGATGTACTTCTGTCTGAAGGCCTCGTCGTTGGCCTTGAACAGAGCGATCTGGGCCAAGACCTGGTTGGAGAAGGAGCAGGACATGACGAAGGAGGAGTGGCCGGTGGCACAGCCTAGGTTGACCAGTCTACCTTGGGCAAGCAAGATGACGTGTCTGCCGGAGGACAACAAGTAGCGGTCGACCTGAGGCTTGATGTTGACGGCCTCGACGGCGTTGGCCTTTAGCCAGGCAACGTCGATTTCGATGTCGAAGTGGCCGATGTTGCACACAATGGCGTCCTCAGGCATGGCCAAGAAGTGGTCCTTCTTGATGATGTCTCTGCAGCCGGTGGTGGTGACGAAGACCTGACCGTAGCTGGCGCATTCGTCCATGGTGGTGACCTGGTAGCCCTCCATAGCAGCCTGCAGGGCGTTGATAGGGTCGATCTCGGTGACAATGACGCGGGCACCCATGCCTCTCAAGGCAGCGGCGCAGCCCTTACCGACGTCACCGTAACCGGCAACAACGGCGACCTTACCGGCCAACATCACGTCGGTGGCTCTCTTCAAACCATCGACAAGGGACTCTCTGCAGCCGTACAAGTTGTCGAACTTGGACTTGGTCACGGAGTCGTTGACGTTGATGGCAGGCACCTTCAACTTGCCGTCCTTCAACATCCGGTACAAGTGGTGGACACCGGTGGTGGTCTCCTCCGAGACACCGAAGCAGTCGTCCAGCATCTCTGGGTACTTCTCGTGGACCAAGGTGGTCAAGTCGCCACCGTCGTCCAAGATCAAGTTCAACTTCTTGCCGTCCTTGAAGGCAAAGAGCTGCTGCTCAATGCACCACAAGTACTCCTCCTCGGTCTCACCCTTCCAGGCGAACACTGGCACACCGGAAGCCGCAATCGCAGCCGCGGCGTGGTCCTGCGTGGAGTAGATGTTGCACGACGTCCACGTGACCTCAGCACCTAGAGCAACAAGAGTCTCGATGAGCACCGCAGTCTGGATGGTCATGTGCAAGCACCCAGCAATCCGGGCGCCCTTCAAAGGCTGAGCATCGCCGTAAGCCTTTCTGATGGCCATCAAACCTGGCATTTCGTGCTCGGAAAGCTCGATTTCCTTTCTGCCGAAGGCAGCCAAGGATAGGTCTGCGACCTTGTAGTTCTGGGCTGGGATAGACATGTTAACAGTGGAGGGTCGACGCACAGTAATGAGCAGCGATTACAGACTGGAAAGGATGATCCGAGCATTGGAAGATTTTCATTCTGTCTTTTATATTTTTTCACACCGAGCGTAAAAATTTTCCCATGTGATTCCGTCAGCAGGATGACGAAGTAGACCTTCGCCTGGCCTGCTGCGGCTACTGAAAGTTACGAGCAGGGTGATGGCTCACATACTTGCTGCCCAGTAAATGCCGAAAAGTGGCGGACTGGGGCTCCTCTTGCCCTTATGCGTTGCACTGAAGTTTTATGTATCTACGTATTGCCCTCGCTCGAGGACTTGGTTGGCGAAAAAGTCACTGTCTACAGGCCTGCTCTAGGCGCTGGGCTGTTGTGTGGCCTGGGAATCGGCCTGCTCGGAATCAGTACCGCTGAGAGGTTCCCTGGCGGCACCTGCAGGAGGCACTGGCTGGGCGTCTGCATTTGCGCGCAGCAGCTCGTCAATGTCTACCTCAAAGGTGTCTATCACGACCTCGGTGCCGTCGACGGCAAGCTCGGTCGACAATTGCTCACGGAGAGTCATCGCGCGGGCCTCCTGTTCGCGCTGCTCCCTCAGGCGATCGTTCTTTTCACGGTCCTGGAAGGAAAGGTTGGCCTTGGAACGCAGGATGTAGAGGTACTCGCCATTCTCCTGGGCCAGGATGCGGAGCGTGGACTGTATCTCCTTCAAAAACGTCTCGAGCTGGTGGAACTTGACGGGGTGCTCTAGGAGCTGGTCACGCACCTTGATGACGCGTTTCTTGAGCTTCAAAAACTGCTTCCAGTTGAGGTTGCGCTCGTCCTCCGCCTCGAGGTCGCGGTCGACCACGTCGATGTAGGCCATGCGGCGCGACCACTCCGAGACCATGACGTCGGCCCATTCTTCGTAGACCTCGATGTGCTCCTGGCGGATGACGTCCACCTGCCCGTTGACAGACTCCACTACGTCGCGTAGCTTAGCACGGATGTGATCTGTCATGTTGGCCAATTCGTCGTTAGCTTGCGCGAAGTACTCGCGCATGAGCGGCCGCGTAATATACTGGTGTAGCTGGGTACCTTGCGAGTCAAACCAGATGGTCTCGTTCGTCACTGGGTCCAGCTCCATCGTGCTGTTGATATCGCGAATGGCCTGATTGATTTTGGCGAAGTGTTCCTGGCTTTTGGCCGAGATATCCTTGAGCAGCGCGCGGAACGTGGGCGCAACAGCGTCGTGCTGCTGCATCTCAAACTCCTGCACCTCCTCCGTGAACGCTTGTAGCACGCTGTCGGCCTTACGCTCGATCGCCTGCTGCCACGCACTGAACTCGTCGGCGACAAGCTCCTTGAAGGAGGCCTCGACCATTCCGGACACGCCATCTTCGACAGCTGTTGTCATGAGCTCATCGAGCGAAGTCATCGTCATGGTGACCGTCGACGTGATATAGTGCGTCTCTTCCGGCTCGGCCCCCGCATCGGCAGACGTCTTCTCTTGCACCGGACGGCCCAAGTCGAGATAGATCCGACGGTAAGCGCCATGCAATGGCTCCCACACACCCTCTAGCTGCGCAGCCCACACAGGGTACCGCTGCTGCACCGCTGCAACAAGCGCCTGGGCCTGCACGCAGAGCCACTGCCAGCCGCGCGCGGCAAACGCAGCCCACTCCGCGAGACACGGGTACGTCGCCAGCAGACGCCCTGCCAGCGGCAGTACGTGCTGCCGGTAGTACTGCTGTACGAAATGCCATGCGACGCGCGCCGTGACCATCGCATCTGCTCCGGCCTGCCGCACCCGCGGTAGCACATGCTTCTCCGCCAGCCGTCCAACTTTCGCCAGGTGCGGCATCACCTTCTCATGCGCCCAGCTGTTCGCCACCCGCACGTACGGGCCTGCATTTACCCCGTACCACTCACTGGCCTGCTCCAATTTCTCCCGTACCGCTGGTGCGTACGTGCAAGGCCGCGTATACTGGTTTATCACAGCGATTTGTCCCGTGCATGTTCCGTAGCGCCCGCAGTAGTACTGCAACGATCCCAGCGCCAACACTGTAAACAGCAGTAGTTTACTAATAGCTCTCATCGAATCAGATCTCAGCAGTTGGCTGATCGCTTGGTATAGTTTGTATATCTGTATGCTGCTGTTACCATTGAGGCGGTGCAAAACAAAACGCGCACAAACGTAACAAACGGCTATCGGGCCAGCTCACGGACAGAACATAAGACAGGCCCTTGCTGGTCTTAACAAAGGCTCTAGAAATGCCTCATAAGGGCTACTATGCCAGGCCGCTATGCGGCTCTGTAATCATGCCAATCACGTGACAAAACCCAGCAACCTCTGCCCAATCAGAATTTTTTACGGGGAGGGTAAAGCGGACCAGGTATGTCTACTACCACCGTATGCCCAGTTGCTGAGCTGGTGAGCTGGTTGCTGACGGTGCTTAGGTAGATATCGAGGTCAGCTAAACAAGCGTGCGGAACAGCTTCCCGCGTCGAAAGAGCGAGGCAAGTGATTTCTCGGAGAATTAGGCTGGACGCAGAAAATCAGAGACCACCGTGTAGGCGGGCTTCATATTCAAGTAGAGAAGAGGCGAGGAACGCTGCGGGAAGGAAAAGCAGTAGCAGGGATGTCTTTCTGGCCGTTTGGACAGAACGTGAACAACTCCAATATCAACCGGATCCTGGACGACTACTTTCGGGTGCTGCATTCTCTGGAAGAGGATGGGATTGGAGCGTCTGGGGAGCGGGGGGCCGGTGGCGAAGCAGGCGCGGCGCCAGCCGGGGGGAGTGTGAAGGAGCGCAGCGCGAACGGCGGGGGCGCGGGCGGGGGCGCGCGGGACAGCCTACGGCGTGCGGAGGGCGGGGACGCGATGAGGCCTGCGTACCGCAACCCAAACAGCTCGGAGCAGAGCACTGTTTCGTCGGCACCGTGCGCGCCGTCGGCGGTGTCGTCGGCGGTGTCGATCTGCACGGAAGAGATTGCGGGCAGCAGTGACGAGGCGCCGCTGACGAAGTTTTCACTCAACTACTCGTTTATCGACAGCATTTTAAAGGAGAGCGAGCTTCTGAACGAATTAACGAGACAGAATAATACGCTATTAGATTTTGTGTGCTTTGGGTTTTTCTATGACACGGATGGCAACAAAATAGATAATATCGAATACCTAATCGACCAATTGATGTTTTGCATAGATAGAGTTAATGAAGAGCAGAAGGAAAACGGCGAAACACGAACGCTAGGGCATGAGCAGGAAAACGAACAGAACGACGATTTTCTGCCCCCTCAACAGGCAGGGTTCCTTGAGGGCCAGGGTTCCGAATTTATAAAGAAGGGTGTGCCTCCGGACCCTCCTTCGCACGACGGAGATGATGCTATCCTTCCCTTCCTGCACGGCCGGAGAGATACACGCCAGTCTTCGCTCCTTAATAGGGTGAACACTATTTCAGAGATCTTTGCCTTGGATATTTGGCTTATTTCTGAATCACTCGTCAAAGACCCCTCTCACCTGTCCAAGATTTGGTCAGTACTTGGTCACAAGGATTTTAAAGCCGAGAAGTCACCGCTAGTACCTATATTTTTGAAGATAAATCAAAATCTACTTCTAACAAGACAGGATCAGCTTTTGAACTTCATACGGGCTCGCGAGTCCCTAGTGGATGAGTTCTTACAGCATCTTGAGATATCGGTGCTGATGGATTTTTTCTTAAAAATTATTTCCACAGATAAACAGGAATCTCCGACGGGCATAATCGAGTTGGTTTACGACCAAGGACTAATACCTAAAATGTTGTCCTTCTTGGACAACGACAAGTACTCCGCTGATATTCAGGCCTGCGCGGGCGACTTGATGAAAGCTTTAATTTCTATTTCTACCAATGCTCCACTCGATGAATTATCCATCGGGCCTAATGCGTTGACGAGACAGTTATGTTCGGAAGAAAGCATTGATTGCTTTTTGGATGCCATCATTAATAAGAGGGGACATGCATTGACCACTGCGGTTTCAGTTGTCATTGAATTGATCCGCAAAAACAATTCGGACTACGACCAGGTAAACCTCCTCTCTACCAGTATCAAAACGCATCCTCCATCGACAAGAGATCCGATATATTTGGGCAAAATGCTGAAGAAGTTTGCCGAAAACTTGCCCAATTTTAAAAAGGTTCTCTTGGAGATAGAGAAGGATGGCAGTATCAAAGATATACGAAACCAGCTAGGAATCGAGTACAAACCTTTGGGCTTTGAACGCTTTAAAATAGTCGAGTTAATTGCTGAACTGCTACATTGCTCAAACATGGGCTTAATGAACTCCAAGAAAGCGGAGAGGATAGTTAAGGAACGTGATGAGGTACGAAATCACATGGTTAAGCAGTTACAAGATGCGCTGACGGAATTGAATATGAATGATGGTAATGATAGAACTAAGGGCGACGAGAAGGGTTTGACAAGCCTGTGTGCTACTAATACGAGCATGAGTACTCAAACGACCGCTGTTAATGATAACGCTGACGAAGAAATAGATGAGTCTTTCGAAATTCCTTACCTCAACATGAACCAAAATTCGAAGCTACGTCGTAGTCCGACCATTGGCGACTTATTTAAGATTCAGCTTTACGATACACAGCTCCTGCCCAAGATAATCCAACTATTCATTGAGCATCCATGGAACAACTTCTGGCATAATGTGGTTTTCGACATTATTCAGCAGATTTTCAATGGTAGGATGGATTTTTCATACAATTCTTTTCTGGTATATTCCCTCTTCAATAATAAAGATGCAGGACAATTTGTTATCGATGTCAAGTCTGAAGAAAATACGGCCCAAGACTTTACCGATTTTGCAATCACCAGAGATCTCGTCTTACAGGGGTATAAGAACTCACATGCTTTTTACGAACAATATAATACTAACCTGGGGTATATGGGCCATTTGGTTCTAATTGCGGAGGAGATAGTCAAGTTCTCAAAGGTTTACAAGGTAGAATTGATATCTCCCGATATCCACAGGGTGCTCCAGGATCCAGATTGGATATTCTACTCGGAGGATGCTTTAAACGACACTAGGATGATGTACTCCAAAATATTGGGTGGTAGTGAGTACTTGGGCGAAGACAACGGATGTGATGCCGCTGATACGGACCAGCCCTCCGAAATCGGGGAAAACGAACCCGAATTTGGCGAGAAGCTGTCCGGCTATTCGTTCTCTACTCAGGCAGATTTGCACCGGAAGTTGAAGGAAAAGCTAATCAAAAAGAGCCAAGAGGAAGTCGACTTGAAGAACAAGAAGAACGGCGTGATAATCCTGGGCCCACCTCCGGTACATGAATAGCTGCTCGCAGCTTTCGGGTAGAAGTAGATAGAAATAGCGGTAGTTACCCACTTTCCTACTTAGTGATCTAGAGTTTCCACTGTAAATATATGTATGTATGATGCTTCCTATAGCGTCTTCAGTCCTTTTTGGCCCTGCTGTATATCACCTTGCCGTTAGGCAGCTGCCATTTCTGCACCTTGCCCTTTGTCTTGGGGCTCTTCTTTTTGCCCGCAGCCGGTTCTGCGGGAAGCGCTTCTTCAGGTTGCGTCTGCTTCCTGAATGGTGCACACGCACGCTTAACCGCCCAGACCGGCAGTGCAAAAAGAAGGGTGTCCAGAACCCCAGGTGCGCGCAGCTCCTCTACGCCAACCCGCGTCTCTGTCCCGTCCTCTTGTACTGCAAAAACGTCTCCAAATCTCACCACTACCTCCTGAGGCTCCGAGTCGCCCAGCTGGAGCTGAAGCCGTTTTTCCCCAAGCCCAAGAGTGTCGTCCTGCTCTTTCACCTCATGCACAAACGCCTCCACACGCCGCACGCGCGACCGGTACTGCAGTTTCAACAACACCCAGTGTATCGCGCTGCTTGCCGCCAGCACGAACCCAAGCACAACCCACGTCTTCGGCTGCACGCGCTGGAACACAAACCCCCGCTTGTCCACCCGGTACTCCGGAAACCCGTAGTCCAGGTAGTAGTCGTACGTCCTGCGTTTCTCGCCATCCGTCAGGATCTGCGCCGCCAGCTTTAGTCTTTGGTACAACTTCTTGTACTTCGGATTCTTGTCCGGATGATATTTCTTGGCCAGCGACCGCATCTGCCGAGTAATATCCCGCCCATCTGATTTCTCAAGCTTCTCGAGCTTGAGGAATCGGTACAGGTTCATGTCCTTCCCATACTTGTCCGTAAGCTCCTTCTGTAGCTGGAATATTTCTGCTTCATCTGCTGTAAACCCATTTACAATCGCAAGCAGTCCCGCAGCTATAAGCCACACGAATCGCGCCAGCATAATCGACTCTTGTGTGTTTTGGAGATTTCGGTGTCCTCTAGTTCGTGATTTTTATATAGGCATGTTGCGTGCGGGAAAGTTCATTCCTTCTTTCAAGGACAGACCAACATCTCACAAAATGGCAGACCTCCAAAGGATACCCAGCAAGCCCACGAAGGCATCCAATTCGTTGATATCTCGTGCATACCAGTTCTACAGACTGTCGTGTACGTTTCTATATGCAGCATTAGTGGCGCGCTGGTTAGCGCTGTTCCCCTTGGTAGGAACGCGCTGGGTGCCGGGCGGCATACATGGGTTTTTGATCTATCTTCTGGGCGGCAGTGCGGGGTTGGAGGTGCTGTGGATGGTGAGGTTTTATGGGTTTACGAGGGCGCTGTGGACGCGGAGTCTGCTGAAGTGTGCCAACATGCTGTACTTCGTGGCCGTGATGCATTTCTACGACGACTACGAGCACGCGCCCGTGCTGAAGAACATTGGGTACTCGATATTTATCCTGAGCGTAGGATTCAGCCAGGCACTGCATCACGGCGGGCGGCTATTCCGGGGACGGCGGGGACGGCGGTCCTGGTGGTGGCGGCCGGACACATTCGTCTTGCAGCCGGCACTATATATCAGCCAGTTCTATCTGCTGCTACTGAACGTACAGAATCCGAGCTTCCATTCGACGCCGATGCTGGACATACTTAATCGGACGGTGCTGGTGGTCTACGTGCCCGTGGCACTGCAGTGCTTTCGTCGGCAGCTGACGAGCTAAATCACTCGGGCAAGAGCTGCTCTGTGAGCTCGTGCGCTATACGTGTAGCGTATTCGTCAGCGGCCTGCACATCAGTTATCTCTAAATAGCGTTCTCTAGCTTGCTTAATCCTGGTTACCACGGAGTCGAGCGGTGTGTCTGCTTGTAGGGGGTCCAGCTCTGCAAGCGCTGCAGCGGTAGGGGCATGCATGCGCAGCCCACACTCGCTCCAGGGATGGATATCGAGCAGCTCGCGCACGCGGTCGCGCCCCTGCTGTTCTCCCAGTTCGTTTGTGCCGCGCTCGCGCCAGCTGACAAGCGCCACGTCGTGCACCTCGAGAGCACGCTCTAGCGAAGGCGCGAGCTCCGTGGAGCTCAAATCGCACGCTACAAGCACCTTCTCATCTGTGAATTGGCAGTCCTCGACCAGCTGCCCGAAGGTCTCCGCGTCTGTTGTCTCATCGAAGACCAGCAGGATCCCAGCCAGAACATCGCGGACATCGGCGCACTCCTCACTGCAAAATTCTGCGCCCCATGTCTTCAAGCTTTCATAGGTATCAATGTAGAGGTCCACATCGAGCTCGTAGTACTTGTTGCTCCATTTTATCTTTCTTAGGATGCGATCGTCTGCCGAAGCTTCTATATTAAAAAGATCACGAATCACCTGAACCTGGTAGTCTTTCCCAGCTGGGCCTAGTATCAATATCTTGTTGCGAGGGAGCACGGACACCGGAGGCGCCTCCTCCACGTCTGAATCACCCGCCAACATGCGTATCGGATTTGGTCTGCACCATCCTGGTGTGCAACTCTGGCAGTTTTTGCATGGTGATCTCCCTTAGGCCATCACGTGCTAAATCAGAGGCGGCAGGAGGACAGCTGTTTGCGCATCCTCTGCTGCTATTCGGCAACTCCGGCGCTGGTGGTAGCCCCTATGCCGCTCTGGGCTAGCCTTGTGGTGGCTACTCGCACTACACTGCTCTACCTCGTTGCACAAGGGTTCTGCGCAGAGCTTGCGCTGCCGCACAGAGCAACGGAGTACTAAGGGCGGCGCGCGCGCACCATGTTGCACCTACATATTAGGGCGGCCCGCGGCGTAGCAGCGCCTTTTGATGCACCTCGTCATCGCAAATCTCATGGTAGCGCTCCCGCAGGGCCAGTCTTGTATATAATGCTCTGCGCCAGGCGCTAAACGAGAGTGCGTGCAGGACGTATTGGAATTTAGTGGAACTATGGTAGCCCGACAGAAAGCTCCGGAGCCACCAGGAATCGCGTATGCACCCCCCCAGCCACTTACCGCAACGCGCAGTTGGTCCAGTGGCAAGGCAAGCACTGTCGACTCTAGTCATTCCAACGTGGGCCATGCAGTCCATGTGCTGGGTTACGATTCGCGAGGTAGCTCGGTTGTTCCCGGGGGCAGCCAGGAGATGCTTGCGTCACAGGACCCCACCAACCATCGCGTGCTACAGGGCTCGCTCCACTTCATTGCGGTTGGCATGACCGTCGTATTTGCGATAGTGCAAGGCGGCCTGATAGTCTATGCCGCTGCCGTCAAGATGCGTGCGTAGCTTTGAAGATTTGCTACCAGGTAATTTTGACGCCGCATTACTATTGTATCATATAAGTTTATATAAGCACCGCTGACGCCCGACACAAGAGAACTGTTTATCCCGCAATAGGCGCTTATAGAGGTCCCACGCGCGAAAGGATCGCCTTGGCACGAGCTCGCGCCCGTCTAATGAGCTCTATGGATCACCGCTTCGCAGAGCTCCGTAGAACAACGTATATAGTGATGTTACGTACGGGGCAGCACCGGATACTTAATAGCGCTTTTCGGTCCTTGCACTAGGTGCAATGACTAGATAGCCATTTGCGCTAGTGTGCTTTGCAGATGTCTTCTGAGGCGCCAGCGTGGGCTAGATGCCTAGTAGAGCCAGGATATTTGAAGTCGATCTCTGTGGTTAGTTCGAATACCCTCCCGCAGCCACCGGGATTCTCGAAGAAGCAGAAATCCAAAACCAGAGCGGCCTCCAGGGAAGAGGGCGAGGCTAATCGCGAAAGAATTGACGCGCTACAGGTCAAGAAGGCGTGGCAGCTGGCTTTCCAGCCGTCCAAGGCCATTCCCATGAACTTCATTATGTCGTATATGTCGGGGACCTCCCTGCAGATCATCCCGATCATGACGGCGCTAATGCTGCTCACTGGACCGGTGAAGAGCGTGCTGCACGTGAGATCGACCTTTAAGGGCTTATTGGACAACGAGGCGACTTATGGGCAGGTAATGGCTGCGATGTGCCTGTATGTGTTCTTCCAGACGGTACTAATGGCAATAGGGTTGCAAAAGCTCAATGCCATGGGGCTACTGCCTAACAAACATAGCGACTGGCTGGCATGGGAGACGCCGATGGCGTACAGCATGCAGTCGTATGCATTCTAGTGAGATGTGACTATTCATTATACAGCCAATATATACGTAGATTCGTGGCTAGCTGCAGATTATCCTCGCCCCACCGTACGACAAGCCGGAGGCTATGCATCCTTTGTTTGTAGCTTGGTGTCATATATTTCTTGCAGGTTGTACTTTTTAAGAGCCACAGAGTAATCCTTGTCCACCACGGACATGCCGATATTATTCTTAAAGCACTGGACAATGACCAACTTGTCGTAGTCCTTGAGGTCCACAGAGTGCCCCAGCTCTCCACTCTTGCCAACCTCCTTTGCGACAAGCTTAATGATATCCATTTTATCTATTGTGTTGAAGTTGCGTTTTATCACCTCCACTGCGAACTTGTACTTTGCATCTTTGTCAACATGGAAATGAGGAGCAAGTACCCTTCCGCAAAGTTTCTCCAACTCCGTTAGACTAGCATTGCATGAATCTGTGATGGGCGTCAATCTCTGAACATAGCGTGAAACTTTGGTGGTATTTTCCGAAGATGCAAGTTCCTGTACCAGGCGTCTGACAAAACCTTCTGGAGCAATTGGCCTCCTGGTCTTGATAAAGATCATGCATTCGCATCCCAGTTGAATTTCTTGCAGGACAGGTTTCTTTTTTGTATCCACAGGGCCGCTGCCCTTCTTCAATTGTTCCAGTTCTTTCTGCACTTGTTCTTCCACAGATAGTTCTTCATCTTCTTTGTCACTCTGCGATCCGGTATCGGCGATATCTTTGAGCTCCTCAGCGTAGTACTCTTCAACCTTTTCCTGCAGAATGCTCATTAGTTCCCTAGCTGCTTGCTTTTCATGTCTTCTTGCACAAGTGGCATATATACCGGAAGTATTTGGATCTACTGTACCCTGAACGACTTTATACTTCTTTTTAGGACCGCTAGCATCACCAGATCTTGCTCTTTTAGCCATTTCGTGTTGCGTCTTGTACTAGTACTTGCAATCGGAAGTTGTTTGATGTATAATTTTTCAAAGTTAGCCGTTCTGCCCATGCTTCGAGCCATAGCGAAAAGAGGATCAGAATCCCCAAACGTGGTGCGTATTAAATATTGTATATATTGCCCAAGGGTATACTTTATTAGCCACCTCTATTGAAGAATTTAGCAAACCTGCCATTACTAGCAATGCTATAGTCCGAGACTGTTGTGTTGTCACCGTCAGTGGTAGCAGTAGTTGGTCTGGAGAGCTTGTTCATCAGCAAGTGCGCAACTTCAGGTTTAATACGAGGATACTTGCGCATTCTTATACTAGGATCCTTGTATTCATCGAAGTTGTTAGATTTCATCAAGAGAATATGCTGATTCAAATCTGTAAAGGTTGAGAAAAGTGACCGGACATTGCTTTCGATCATATTTGGACTCTTGGCGTTGAAAGTATCTACCACTGGAGTGGTGGGCGTGGAAGGAGATATTTCTACATTCTGCTCAGTGCTTTCGTTAGGAAATATATTGGAGATGACGTTCTCCAGGAACTTCATGTCAGTCTCAAAATTTGCGACGCTCTGTGGGGTAATATAAGAGGGTGACTCGTGAACGAGAAGTTCAAGAAACTTGCGAGTAAGCTGATCAAATTCCCGAAAGATTAAAAGCGACTTGATGCTGTACGGTAGGTTGGCCAGTGTGGACGTGAACATCATCTCTAGGAATTGGGCAATGTCGCGGATAGATAGGCCGGGTTCATCTCTGACTTCCTCTGTGCTCCAGTCCAATTCAACAAATTCCATCAGGTCAGTGACCTTACTGTCAATCAACTCTATCAACTTAGTTTCCGCGTACTTTTTGGTATCAGCCAATTGCTTTGTAGAGGAGAGCTTTATCTCTATATCTGGATTCTGTGTGATGTTTTCTTTTGTCATGATATCACTAAACTCCTTTGCCGCTACAATGAAGTAGTCCAAATTAATCAAAATCTGTGCAATCTCTTCTCTGGAGGTGGTATCTAACTTTGACCTTATCTTGTTGTTAACCACTTTGATGAAAATATCATCTACTGTCCTCACTAATACAATATTCAAGTAAGAGAGATCATGCTGGAAAAAGGTATTTAAGAATAAGAGCATATTGGCGTAAGACTTCTTGATCAGGGCACAGGTCATTGGATATAGTGGCGAGAATGGCAATGTGACAGCAAACCCATTTTCGTCATCCTGAGTGACAATAGGAACGCTATCGGGTTTCATCCAGCACAGCTTCATCACCTTCTCGTAGAAATTTCTGTCGGAAATTGGCAACGGCATGAAATCGTCATCATTCAGCAGATTAGTGAATTCCTTGTCAAAAACATGGATCAATAGACCACAGTACTTTTCAAACACTTGGACTTGTACTTTATACATGGACTCGCTGTTGAGCTTCATATTTTCCAATATGGCAATTAATATTCCCAGGAAGTTTTTAAATTCAATTAGTTGATCTTCCGTTGTTAACTTCTCCTTAATAAACCTTGATAAATGTGGCGAAACCTTGGTCATGAACTGTTCCCAAAATTCCTCTGTAGTGGTGTAAGTGTTATAAGCAAAGATGTAGTCCGTGGACTTATGCAAGAACTTATCATATAGCAAAAACCCGAGAATCTTGAGTAGATACTCCTTCAAAAAGGGCAGAGAAAGCTGTTGATAAAAAGAGTCGACCTGTTCGTTTGCGCTATGGGTCATTGTCGTTGTACTTTTCCAATCCAACGGATAGACTAGTTTAACCTTTCTGAAATCGTACTCTTTCGTGAATTCATCACACAGATAGTTCGTCTCTTTCAAAGATTCAAATATCATGATGGAGTCATAGAATTCGTCCAAATTATAGTAGTCTTCAAGCTTTAGGCCTACCAAGAAGGAATCGTCGCGCAAAGATACTTCAACAGGAGAATTGAATTTGTAGTTGCTTAGCTTCATAGCCTTCTTCATTGCAAGCCAGTGTGGTAACAGCTGGTCGTTGTACACTTGGAAATACGTTTGTCCCACCTGGCTTAGTGTCTTTTCCAAATTGGAGCTCAAAGACTTTTTGATCAGGTTGATACTCTCATCCTTTATTATATTTTTGAGCTTTGGAATGGAGTTATAGATGACAGCTAGAAACTCGAACTTGTAGTTCTTGAAGTCGTGAATGTAAATCCGCTCCAACTTGTCCAGGTTCTGCAACGCCTTGTAGAAGTTGCCATCCCTGATGAGTTCCTGACACTTATTTGTCAGCTCCAGCATCTGAAAGATCTTCTCAATAAGAATGATTGACTCAGATATCTTGATCGACGTGCGCCGGTTGCTAGTAAGAGCGCGCTTCTTCGTAACCACCTCGTTTATCGACCCGCTCAGCTGCGTCTGCAGATCTGCCACTTGCCCTTGCAAATAAGATTCCGCCAGATTCTGGATCCGCTCGATCTCATCAATCGAAGAACTCAAGTTGTCGCTGACCTGCGAATCCTGCAGGATCTGTGTCTCGAAATTCTGGAAGTTCTCCTCCACCGAGCTGTAAACCTCCTCGACCACGCCATCCAGCCGATCGGATTCCACCGCCTGCCTCAGATACGGCACCCACTTTTCAAACGTCTGGTCGCTCAGGCACATGAGCCCATCTCCTGCCTCACCCGGCGTATAGTCATCATCTCGAGCCGCAGCGAACTCGGCTGTCAATAAAACTTTTTGCAGCTCTTGTGAAAGCTGTGTGTGCGGTTCCTGCTCAAGTTCCAACGACATCCTACCTAACTCGCCCGGAATACTTCAGGAGACCGACTGCAACCTATATACTTGAGTTCTCGGTTCTCCAGGCTTGTTGCAGCTCCCGTTTTTGTAGCTTACACGCTCTATCCTGCAAAATACAGTTCCCACCGGGGGTCGTCTCCTCTGCTTTCAGGAAAAGGGGAATTGGAGGTTCAACAACGACTTCGATGAACCACGAAAAGTAAAACGCAGGACGAATTCACGTGAGCGCAGCGGGCGTTGCACATGAAGCACCAATGCTGTATCTGCAAGATCGTGGCTCTGGGCATCTATATGCTATGTTGGCCAAAGGATTGGACGACGCACATGTTGCGGTCTAGATATAAATAGTTAAAAACGGTCTGCAGTAGCTAAAGACTCATTTACTCTCAGAGATGGAGTAGTAGTAGAGATAGGCAGCCATCGTCTTCATACCACCGAAGTAGTTGCTTAGGTCTAGCTTTTCGTTAATGGAGTGGGCACCATCGTCGCCGCGGCCCATTGGCAAGAGGAGCACGTCTGTCTTGAGCTTCTGCTCGAAGAACAAGGTGATCGGGATGGACCCCCCCTCGCGGGTGAAGTCAGGCTCGACGTTGTAGACGGCCTGGATCGCCTTCGAGGCGGCGGAGAAAGCGGCGTTGAAGGGGTTGGACAGCCAGTAGGCCCCACAGTGCAGCACTTCAGGCGTGCACTTGTTGGGCGAGCCCAGCTTCTCGAAAGCCTTGCGGCAGTGCTCGATGACCAGCTTGTTCAGCCTGTCGTTGTCCATGTCCGGAACAGTGCGGATGGAGAACTTACCGATCACCTTGGCGGGGATCACGGTCTTCTCACCGGCGCCGTAAAAGGCACCCTCCACACCGTGCAGGGACAGGGATGGGTACCGCCAACGGTGCATCAGGATGTCGCGCTTGTCCTCATACAGCGAGATGTTGGCGCCCACGGCCTGGTTGAACTCCTCGAGCGAGTAGTCGATCTTGTCGTAGAGCGCGCGCTCCGCGTCCGTGACCGGCGCCACCATCTCGTCGATGCCGTCGATTAGAATGCGGCCCTGGGAGTCGACCAGAGAGTCAAGGACCTTGACCAGGTCTGTCATAGGCTCTGCCACCGCTCCTCCAAACAGCCCGGAGTGCAAGTCCGCCCCGGGGCCCTCGATCGCGACCTGGTAGTAGTTCACTCCGCGAAGCCCGTACGTCAGCACAGGCTTCTTGGTCCCCAGCCAGTAGTTGTCCGAGATGCACACGGAATCGACCTTCGCAAAGTACTTGGTCGCCTCCTGCTCAATCAGCTCCTCCAGCCCGATCGAGCCCGACTCTTCCATGCCCTCGAAACACATCACCAAGTTCACAGGCAGCTCCACGCCCGCCTCCTGGAACGCCTCAATCACGTTCAGCCACCCGGTCAGCGGGCCCGTGTCGTCCGTGACACCACGGCCGCGCATGATGCCGTTCTTCTCGTCCACGTAGAACTCAAACGGCTCCGTAGCCCAGCCGTCGTCCTTGTTTGCCGGCTGCACGTCGTAGTGCGCGTACACAAGCACCGTCTTCTTCCCGGCGTCCTGCCCGTACCGTGCCAACACCACAGGCGGCAACTGCAGCCCTGGCGTCAGCACAGGCGCCGGCTGTGGCCCCAGCTCCCGCTTCTCCACGTCCGTGAACCCTAGACGCTCCAGTTCCGCGGCCAGGAAGTCCGCCTTGCGGACCACATGCGCGCGCATCGATTCGTCCGCGCTCACTGCGGGGATCGCAATAGCCTTCGACAGCCGCTCCAAGTACCGCGGCTTGAGCTCATCGATTTTCTTGAATAGCGGCGCAAAGTCAGCCTCACTCTTCATTGTCGTCATGGTGCGGAAGTTAGTTGCTCTGCTGAGACCAATCTTAGATGCTGATGCTCTAATGGGCAGCGTTCTTAGAAGCATCCAACCAAAAAGAGTGAGCAGCCAAATGGATTGCCCTCTTAAAGAACCTCGCATTTTATCACTTGGAGAAACGGCTGAGTCAACTCGAAAAGCGGAACGTACCGTCCATTGGGATTGGAATTTCCTGCGCTCCTTTATAACCGCGTGACCAAACGGCAAAGCTATATTGAACGTCCAGATCCAGTGAAGGGACATTCGGGAGCATTACTTATTCTACTAATTCGCCCAGAATGGCAGACGGTACTCAGGACGGAGCCGAGGCATCGTTGGTCGCTGAGGTATGTTTCGTTGGCGAAGAATGGGCAGTTGGAAACTGAGATACTAACGGAAGGAAACAGAGACACGGGGTGCGGTCGTCGGTGATTGCGGGGGCGGCGGCCGCGGTGTTCCAGACGACTATGTCGCACCCGTTTGAGTTTCTGAAGACCGGGCAGCAGCTGCATCGCGCGCTGCCGGGGGCGGCGGCGTTCAACATGCTGCATCCGTTCAAGTACTACTTCAGCGGTTGCGCGGCGCTGAACGTGGGGACGCTGCTGAAGACCGCGACGCGGTTTGCGACGTTCGAACAGGCGTGCGTGTGGCTGCGGGACCCGGAGCACGCGGACCAGCCCATCGCGGGGCCGCGGCTGCTGCTGGCGGGGGTGGTGACGGGCTTCCTGGAGAGCCTGTGGGTTGTGCCGTTTGAAAGCGTGAAAACGACGGCGGTGGAGAACGCGCTGGAGCTGTCTCGGCGGGTGCAGGGGGAGGCGGAAGCGCAGCCGGCTGCGGCGGCGAAGGGCGGAGCGCCGAAGGCGAAGTTCCACGCGGCGCGCCCGGTGCAGACGGCGCACGAGCGGTGGCTGCTGCACTACGAGCGGCAGCCGTCTTCGCACTTTGCGGGCACCGTGCTCGAGATCTATAGGACGCGCGGCGTGCGCGGCTTTATGCAGGGGGCCATGCCGACGATATTCCGCCAGCTGGGGAACTCTGTTGTGCGGTTCACGACGTACGCGTGGATAGTGCAGTCGCTGTCGCCGCACAAAGCCCTAGATGAGTACCAAGCATTTGCTGCGGGCGCACTGTCCTCTGCAGCGGTTGTGGCGTTGACGCAGCCCATTGACGTGATTAAAACCCGGATGCAGAGCAAAACGGCGTGGTTCACCTACAAGAGCTCGCTAAACTGCGCTTACCGCATCTTTGTGGAGGAAGGATTCCGCTACCTATGGAAGGGGTGGATCCCACGGCTTTTCAAGGTCAGTCTCTCTGGAGGCATTTCCTTTGGGGTGTACCAATACGTGGAGAATTTGGTGATGCTGTGGGAGCACGAACGGTCCCTGGCGCCATAGATCAGACCCAAAGGGGCGATATAGCCGCAGGCATCATCTTGTTAAATAATGTACATACTATTCATTCTAAATATTGAACATGTGGTGTCTTAGTAGAGATTTGAAGCGTGGTCCACAATGCAGCTGGCTTCGCCCTCGGGCCTTTCAACAAGGGATCCGATCTCGTATACCTTTTCGCCTGCCTCCTCCAACAAGCGCATCACCGCTGGGACATTCTCCTTCTGCACTATGGCTACCATACCGATACCCATATTGAAAGTCTTGAGAATGTCGGCAACGGGAACGTTTCCTGCACTACCCAGCCACTTGAATACAGCAGGAACTTCCCAAGCACGCATGTCAACCTTGGCTTGTAGGTGTTTTGGTAGGGCACGCGGAATATTCTCCACCAGGCCGCCACCAGTAATATGTGCAAGGCCGAGAAGCAATTGCTTCCGAATGGATGGAAGAAGTTGTTTCACGTTAATCCTAGTTGGTATTAGCATCGCCTGGCCCAAGGTCATTGAAGAATCCCATGGGCAAGTATCAGCCCATGATTTTCCGGTGTGCTGCATGATCTTTCTAACAAGAGAGAATCCATTGGAATGAACGCCGTCGGAAGCCAGACCAAGCATAACATCACCTGCCTTCATATCGGCCATTTTAGGAAGCAGAGAGTTTTTGCACACGGCGCCTACAGCGGTACCATTAGTGTCGTAATGACCTGGAGGATACATGCCTGGCATTTCAGAGGTCTCGCCACCGACAAGTGCACAGCCTGCCTGGATACAGCCATCCGCCACGCCAGACACAAATTCAGCCGCTGTTTGGACGTCTAGACTACCGGTAGCATAGTAGTCTAAGAATAGTAGTGGCTCCGCGCCTTGAACTACCAGATCGTTAACGTTCATGGCAACAAGGTCGATCCCGACAGTATTATGCACATTAGTTTCCTGGGCAATCATGAGCTTGGTGCCAACACCGTCAGTAGCAGCTACAAGCAATGCATCATCTGTGTTATAGCCTGCCGCCTTTAGATCAAAAAGCCCACCAAATCCACCGATATCAGAATCGGCGCCCGGCCTACTCGTAGATTTGACCTTCGCCTTGATAGTTTGGACTAGAAGATTCCCGTTGTCGACAGATACACCTGAGTCAGAGTAGGTTATCGACTTACTTTGTGCTGCATCTCCGGCCTTGAAGGCACGGTGAGCAATGTCTTTCCTAAAGTACATGTCGTTGAAGTGGATACAGCCAACAGCGTGGTAGGCCCCGTCTACAGCGTCCCTCAGCGTGGACGCTGTGGAAGAAGCTGCTAGCACTCTGCCCCCAGCGGTGTATATTTTTCCATCTTCCTGTTTAGTACCAGCATGGAAGACGTATGATCCACTAGGAAGTTTGGAAGAATCAATAGTTATCTCTTCCCCGCTCTTGTAACTTTCTGGATATCCACCAGCTGCTAGTACAACAGTAGTAGCATACGTGTTCGCCTTAATACCAATATTGACAGAGTCCAACCGATGCTCTGCAGCTGCCAAGAAGACTTGCGCCAGATCAGTCTCCTCAGTCAATAGGGGTATCACCGACTGTGTCTCAGGGTCTCCGAAGCGGACATTGTACTCCAAAACTTTAGGTCCATCTTTAGTGACAATAATACCGGTAAATAGGACACCTACAAATGGTAGTCTGTCCTTTCTCATACCGTCAATCGATGGCTTAATAATTTCCTTGTCAATGACGTCCAACAGCGCAGATGTCGCAACGGGGGCTGGAGCATAGGTACCCATGCCTCCAGTATTAAGACCGGTGTCGTTCTCGCCAATCCTTTTATGATCTTGAGCAGGAGGCAGGTTGAAGTAGTCGTGGCCATCAGAGATAGTTAGGATCGATATTTCATCTCCCTCAAGGAATTCTTCAATGACTACGGAGTCACCTGCCGCACCAAACTGCTTCTGTACCATAATCGTATCTAAAGCCTGCACGGCCTCAGCCTTCGTAGTTGGAATCAGGACGCCCTTTCCAGCTGCAACACCGTCTGCCTTCAGCACAACTCTGTAGTCCACTGTATCTAGATGGGCCCGTGCCTCATCATAGTTATCAAAGTTAGCATAACGTGCTGTAGGGATATCATGTCTTGCCATGAAATCCTTAGAAAAGGTCTTCGAGCCCTCAAACACAGCAGCCTTCTGCGAAGGGCCAAAGACAGGGATCCCCACCTTCTGGAAAACGTCTGTAACACCGTCGATCAAGGGCTGTTCAGGGCCTGGTACGACCAGCGACACATCATTCGCAAGCGCAAAGTCCCGCAGTGCGCCGAAGTGCTGTTTGGATGTACCTAGCCCCGGCAAATTGACTACTTTGGCGCCCATAGTGGCCGTACCACCGTTCCCAGGCGCGACGTACACCTTCGCGACCGAGGGGGATTGCGCAAGCCGCCATGCGAGAGCATGCTCCCGGCCGCCGCTACCCAGTAGTAGAATGTTCATGGACATAATCTGTAATCTGCAGAGAATACGATGTGGAGGCCTTCTGTGATTCTTCCTTGGTCGAACGTGTTCCAAAGTAGATAGCGGGGCTACGCCAGTCCTACGTATTTAACTATGACCACCGTTCCAATTAAGAGCTTATTGCAAAACGCTTGATATATTATTTGGACATTAAGACTGTATTAGATAACCACGGCTACATCGCGCCCTAGGGGATCTGCACTAGCCTGGCCATCAGGGAAGAGTCAAAAAATGTGAGTAGAAAATTTTTCAGGTATAATGATGGCTCAGCAAACTATGGGTACGCAAGTTAATCGCTGAAAAATGCATCAAGGCTCGAGAGATGTGCTAGCGCCGCACTATATTGTTACCCGGCAATGTTGAAAAATTTCCTCCGATGAGCTATATGCTTACTATTAGATTCTGCACTGACGCTAAAGTACTCCTCTTGCGTCTGTAAAGCTCACAAATGTTGCGTAGCGCGTATAGTTTTGCAGCTGTACGCACTAGTGCTGTATTTCAATGGGAATGCCGCAGATCCATAACGTTAACTTCAGAACTTCAGAAGGCCCTGGAAGATTTGCCAGATAGCGGTGTCGTGGTGATAGGCGGAGGGCATGCGGGGTGCGAAGCTTCAAGCGCTGCAGCTCGAGCAGGCGGTAGGGCTACGCTTGTCACGCCTGCCATCGATAAGATCGGTACATGTTCGTGTAATCCATCTATGGGTGGGATCGGTAAGGGCACGCTGCTGAGAGAAGTTGACGCGCTAGACGGCCTGGCGCCACGAGTAACTGATGTTGCGGGCTTGCAGTTCAAGGTCCTAAATCGGAGCCGTGGCGCTGCTGTATGGGGCCCCCGTGCGCAAATCGATAGGTCAATTTACATGCGCGAGATGCAAAGGATAATGAAGAACTACCCAGGTCTAACGCTGCTGGAAGGCAGTGTGGAGGACCTTGTCGTAGAAGAGACGGAAGTGGCAGGGACTGTGCGCAGGGCAATCAGAGGCGTGATTCTCCAGGATCAGCGAATGTTACGGACATCCAAAGTCGTATTGACTACCGGGACATTCCTTGGCGCTGAGATCCACATCGGGCTGCAGTCTTTTCCTGCCGGGAGGCTGGGTGAGGCGCCCACCTATGGCATAAGCAAGACCATGCGCGGACTTGATTTCATGATGGGAAGACTCAAAACCGGTACGCCACCCCGCTTGGACAAAAATAGCATAGATTTCAGTGGCATGACTCGTGAATTTGGTGATGAGCCGCCGCATCCTATGAGTTATCTAAACAATAAGGTAGCTGCTGAAAGACAAGAGGTTTGTTTTGGCACGAATACGACGAAGGAGCTGCACGAATATGTGACAGCTAATCTGCATCAGAGCATCCATATTAAGGAAACTGTCAAAGGGCCGCGGTACTGTCCATCTATAGAGGCTAAAGTGCTACGGTTTCCGCATAAAGATTCCCACAGAATATGGCTGGAACCAGAAGGATGGGATAGTGAGGTTATGTATCCAAACGGTATTTCTAATTCCATGCCCGAGGACGTCCAACATAAGATGTTGCAGATGGTGCCAGGTCTTGAAAATGTGAAGATACTGCATCCTGCTTATGGCGTAGAGTACGACTATATTGATCCGCGAGAACTAAAGCAGACATTGGAAACCAAACGGGTCGACGGCCTTTACCTGGCCGGGCAGATAAATGGAACCACGGGCTACGAAGAAGCATGTGCCCAGGGAATTATGGCAGGCGCGAATGCGGGACTGGCGCTGCTCGGGAAGCCTGCTCTAATACTCGGAAGACCGGACGCCTACGTGGGCGTCCTGATCGACGACCTGATCACCAAGGGCGTGGAGGAACCGTATCGCATGTTCACCACACGGTCTGAGTTCAGGTTGACCGTCCGTGCAGATAATGCGGACATGCGTCTAACGGAGCTGGGCCACAAGGCAGGTGTCGTCAGCGATGAACGGTGGAAGAAGTTTACACAGCACAGAGCCCTGTACAACGATATTCACGCGAAGCTTATCAACTACACATGCACCAGCAGCCAGTGGCACAAACTCTGCAACGAGGTCGTCCGCTCGCCACAGAAAGGCGTTTCCGCATGGGAGATGTACAAATATTCCAACATCAACCTCGCGGTGTTGGCCTCTAACGTCCCAGATCTGAACATCGACATCCGCGATGTACCAGTGCACGTCGTGCACAAACTTGACGCAGAGGGTCGGTACGCCCCGTACCTCAAGAAACAGCGCCAGCATGTGCATGCATACCAGGCCGACGAAAACATACGACTCCCCGATAACATTGACTACAGCAAGGTGCAGGGTATTAACACAGAGGGCCAGTTGTTGCTCAACCGGGTAAAGCCGCAGACGCTCGGCCAGGCCCGCCGTATCCAGGGAATCACCCCTGTTGCGATGTTTGAGCTCTACAAGATAGCCGCCAAGCGCGCGCCCAGACCAGAGCGCACAGCATAATGTATAGCATATACCTTTCAATCTCCGCCAAACAGCGCGCTCTCCATGCTGTTCAGCGCCTCCAGCGGTAAGTACCGCTGGCAAAGACGAAATAGCTCCATGTTGCCCGCCGTGCGGCCCAGAACCCCGTGGTTCGCAAAGGTCCGCACCAGCGCAGCGCGATCTACCACCACAGCGCCGTCCACCCTGCGCAGGTCCCGGCCCAACGACTGCGCCAGCTCGGCGGCCACCTGCTGCAGCCGCTCTAGCGCCTGCGCCCGTAGGTGGTAGCCGCCCCTATCTACAGTAGGAGCCACGAGGCGCCGCAGCAGTGCCAGCGGTAGGCCACGTGACTCGCGACCGAGATCCGCAGATCCCTCGTTCACCGTTGCTTCGCTCTCCGCATCCGATATATCTCCAATATCGAGCTGCTCGTACCACTGCGGCGATGAAGTCCCCCCGTCTGCTGCCGGTGGTCCGCCGACCGGCAGATCTTGCAATACATCCGAATCACCCTCCGGCATTACGTCAGGGGAAGCCTCCGACGCGCTCTGAATCACCACCGGCAGCGAGCTATTTAGCCGCCGCGCCTTCCTCTCGTAACCGGGAGGCAAATTGCCGAATACGTCCTGTGCCAGCCGCGCGCCGCGCGCAATTTTGCCGCCCTGGCCCGCAGGAGCACCGGCGTGCGCATCTGTCCCTGGTTCTGCCTGAGCTGAGGATGGAACCGCGCTTTCGCTGACGTTTACGAGCACTGAGCTTAATTCACGCAGATAGTGTCTGAGCTGCTGCGGATCCCGCGCGAGCTCTATGCGGCGGCGCGTCCCATGTGGCTGCCACCCCGGAGTGGACGCCAGAAACGCCTCCTCACGAAGCCGGAGCTTCTCCTCGGCGTTTTCCTTAACGGGCGTGCGCTCCACTGTGCTTGAAAACTCTTCTCTGCTCATGTAAAGCTCTCAGCATGCGCGGGCTCGTCTCACTAAGCGGATACGGTGAGATACGTACAGTGCCATATAAGTTTTTCTGACCAATAGGAGACGAGGACACAACCTTCTACCACATACACTGAAAAAGAGTAGCCATCACCAGTAAAGTCAGCGTTGTCCGGGCGTTATGATTGGCTACGAAGCTAGCGAGCCAGAGGTTGTTACTAGCGAAGCTGAAAGGGATTACCCGCCACTAGACTCCGGGTTAGCACATTACACGCCCCGTGATGCAGCGGTATCGCAGCGGCATGACACACCCCGCATAGAGGGAGCCGAGCTACACGGCGGCTCTCCCGTCCGGCACCAGGGCACGCATGGCGGCCCACTGGCTGCGGTGCTGAAGGTGCCGCAGGAGCCGCACGCAGAGATGTTCCTGTATGAGCAGCCTGCGGCAGGGCTGAGTAGCGCTCCGGCGGCGGACGAGGCATCCGCGGACGGCGAGCCGCCCCGCGTAGGACGCGACGACATACTGCATGGCCGCGGGCCGTTCTTCGAGGGCGCCGGCCTGGACTTCACCAGCACGGACCAGGTGGCGCTGGAGAGCATGGCCGCGGCGGCAGATCCGGCAGAGCAGCCTTTCTACGTCAACGCGAAGCAGTACTATCGCATTCTCAAGCGCCGCTACGCGCGCGCGAAACTCGAGGAGAATCTGAAGATCTCGCGTGAGCGCCGCCCGTACCTGCATGAGTCCCGTCACAAGCACGCGATGCGCAGACCGCGCGGCCAGGGCGGCCGCTTCTTGACGGCCGCGGAGATAGACGAGCTGAAGAAGCAGGAGCTGGCGCAGCCCCAGGCGAAGTCCCCTGCCAAGGACGCGGCCGAGGACCGGCCCAAGTCCGCAGACGCCTCCTATCCCCCGCAGAAGATACAGCCGCAGCCGCCGTGCGCCGCTATAGACAAGTCACAGGCGGCGGATGGAGCTCCCCCGCGTACCTGATCTAGCATATCTGCGCTGTACATATTGCTTCGCCAGTTCGGGCGAGGTGCTTATAGGCATTACATAATCACGAAGGTTTACCCGGCTTTGACAAAGTTGTAGAAACACTCCTCGTACAAGTACTGCTGAACCTGGAGCTCTTTTGCCACCCTGACTGGCGCCGTGGGATACAGCGCAACCATGAATCACGATCCGTTCGAATGGGGCAGACCCCTGGATAGCCACTATGGCGCGTACAACGCGGCGATTGCTAACGCGGGGCCTAGCGCCCACACGCAGCAGCCGATCGTCACCGGTACGTCTGTCATCGCCATGAAGTACAACAATGGCACGATCATGGCGGCAGATCGGCTGGGCTCTTATGGCTCGCTGCTGCGGTTCACAGATATGGACCGATTGTTTGTGGTGGGCCAGAGCACAGTGGTCGGCGTCTCGGGCGATGTCTCGGACATGCAATACCTGCAGCGCCTGCTTCAGGACATGGAGATCGAGAACAACTACGACAACAGCCACGCGGACGGCGCGGAGGCTCTCAAGCCCAGCTATATTTTTGAATACCTCGCTTCGCTCATGTACCAGCGCCGCTCCAAGCTTAATCCGCTCTGGAACGCCATCATCGTCGCCGGCGTCGAGGAAGGCCAGGCCTTCCTGCGGTACGTGGACCTTAAGGGAGTGAAGTACTCTGCTCCCAGCCTGGCCACTGGCTTTGGCGCCCACATGGCCATCCCGCTCATGCGTAAAGTTGCAGATTCCGAAAAAGACGTCGCCGGCGTCGACCTTTCTGCAGCGCGCGCGACTATTCTGGAGTCGATGAAGGTGTTATTCTACCGTGATGCGCGTAGTTCTCGTCGCTTCTCGCTTGCCATCATCGATAACGACGCTGGTGTTAGCGTGGAGCAACTGGAGGTGGAAAACATGACCTGGGGGTTCGCCAAGGATATTCGGGGCTATGGCACCCAGAATGTCTGAGTACCGGCGCTTGCGCCGCACCTGTATACTATCTTGTCGCGGCTGCTTGCCAACCGCTGGCTACTCACATACATATCAAGATGCATAATCGATGTGCTCACGAACGCACCTTTGTTTTGTGGATACTCTTCTCGCGCGTATTCCTGTGCGCGCTAGAGTGCAAAAAAGAGCCACCTTAACACAACTGCGACGAGTCATAGCTAAGGTAATAGCGGAATAAGGCGACGATATCGCTCCAATTGGGCTTACTGCAAGTGCGATAATGGGTGGATTTGAGCTGACAGTCCTTGGAAGTTGCGGGGGCCCGTGGGAGAGCGGAACGCAGTCATTTATGTTGAAACCAAGAGGGTCTACAGACTACGGATATGTTTGCGTGGATGCAGGCTCTGGGTTGAAGCAGCTCATCGAGCTTGCAGCAGCGGCAGGGCCAAATGCGGAGGTGGAAAGCTACTACAAACGTGATTTCGAACCGGTGGCGGCGTACCACAGCGAAGGGGCGACGGCGAGTACGGGGCTCGGCACACTAAGTGCACGCACGGCGGAACATTTCAGCACGGAACTGGTTGCCGTGCAACGTGGTGTTGCGTTGTACCATGAGATTGGAGAGGTATTCGTGACGCACCCGCACCTAGACCACGTCATAGCACTGGCGCTGAACTCACCCATGGCTCGCACGCGCGAGAAGCGCGTGCTGGGGCTACCTTTCACCATACAGGCGTTGCGCGAGCATATATTCAACGACAGGGTATGGCCGGACTTGTTGGGACCCCAGGATCCTGTATTTGAGCTGGAGGCGTTGGCGCCAGCTAAGCCGCACGTCAGCTCTATAGTGCCCCACTGGACTATAACAGCCTTCCCTGTCAGTCACGGGGTTACAGTCCGGGAACACGAAGCATTCTACAGTACGGGGTTCTTGTTTCGAGACGTCAACGACGGTGGTATGCTGCTTATCTTCGGTGATCTGGAGTCTGATCGCTGTTCAGGTAAGGACCACCTGGCGCGCATATGGGCACACCTGGCGCGCACAGGACCCCTGGAACAACTCCGCGGGATCGTAATAGAGTGTTCCACCGCAGACCTCGAAGATGAGACCTATCTATACGGCCATATGTCTCCGCAACATATCATCTATGAGTTGCAGCAGCTGCGACAGGCGTACAATAGACCGCTGGATGGGCTATCAGTAATTATAACGCATACCAAAATGGAATGCATAGAGGAAGATCCCCGTTTGTTGATACTTCGCGACCTAAGACAAAAAAGCGCAGAGGCCAAGCTCGGGAATATTGACTTTTCAGTGGCGGTTCGAGGCTATACCCATTTCATGTAGGGCAGTAACGGCGCCCAACGCGCCTCCCGAGACATGAGCAATTGATTAAATAATATTATCTAATGGTATAATAGTGGGGTCTAAAACACGGGATCGTGGCTCCAGCGGCGCCGTGCAATTCGCTAAGATCAGTAGATCCCGCCCTGGTTAATGCACTCCATCTCAGCATCCTCAAGCGGCCGCGTGCGGTAGCGTGCAGGTAGGTCCAGCACCGAGGCAACCTCGCCTTCCTGCAGCTCCCGCTGCCGGAACTCGTAGCGTGAGCCGTTGACGCCAGCCTGTGGCTTCGTGTAGCGCACCACGCGGAACGGAGTAAGCTTACTCAAGTAGTCTGCGGCGGACACGCACTCAGGCGACCCAGGAACCAGGCCACCGATAGTGCATGGGTGGGGGCCGGCTTCGCCCCGCGCCACCGCAGGATGTCTGCCTCCCACAAACCGGATCATTGGCACGTAGGCCCGTGCAAGTCTTACTGCGCTCTGCTGCATCTCGTCCCGAATATCTTGTATTTCAGCGTCAATTACCCCTGCGCCCTTTATAGCAACTCCCAATGTTGGCCTCTGGCTAGCTAATGTTGAAGTGGTAGGTGTCGAGAGGAACTTCGATACTGTCTCTGAGATCTTTCTTAGGAATGACAACGCGCTTGATGTGCCGAGCAGACGAAAGCAATTTGTATATCTGAACACTAGAGAACGTCACGTTGGCTCTGAAGTCCTACCTAATTACTGAGAACGCCGATGTGCCTCCTGCACTGGCCGGGCGGTCAGTCTGCAGCGTCAGCTTGGCTCACGGGGAACTTCCCTTATGCCGAGCACCTACTCGGGTCCGATTTAATCCGAATCCATTACCCGGCTCGTGTTTCTATTACCCGGATTGCAGCACACTGTTACCCGGTTTACGCGATGCAAGCGATGGTGGTATCTTGGGGAACCGCCTATACTTGAAGGGCGCCGTGACTAGCCACTCTCCACGTGCCCTGGAGACGATGCGACGAGATGGGGGAAGATCATCCTGTGGCCCACCGCGAACACGGCATGCCATTGCCAGGGGATAATACTAGACACCCTGTCGATTACGTCCAGGTTGCGTTTAATGGCTGTATAGCTTTTGGGGCGCTGTTTCTACTCGCACGCTTCGTGCAGCTGGTGCAGTATGATGTGCAGCTGCAGCGGGCGCAGCAGCACCTGGAGGACGCATTTACAATCCAACAGTGCGCCAAGTACTATGAAGAAAACAGATGCGGGGGACAAAAACAGCCGCCCGCGCTCGCAGAGCGCTGCGCACGGTGGGCCCAATGCATGGCGCTGGACGCGCACCCGACATCAGATGCGTCTGTCGCGCTGTGGGCGCGCACGCTGGCGTCCACTCTGAACGAGTTTACAGAGCAGGTGACACTGCGCACGGTACTCGTGCTGCTAATATGCACGCTGTCGGTGATTCTCGCGGCCAACTTCGCGTTCGGCACGTACAGGGTCTACTACGTACACCAAAGAAGATAATTGCGGCGTTATATTATGTACTATTGAGGGACCTCCGCCATTCGCGGAACGATGCAGGAATAAAATCATCCCCGTTCACGAGACCGTCATAGTCCTCGTGCGTGGCATCCAGCTGGCTCAGCTTCAAGTGGTTGTTGGCGCAGGAGAGCTTGTAGACCTTGAAGTCGTCTTCAGGGCCCCGGGGCAACTCGCACAGCCACTTCGTGAGGGCACCGTACCACTTTATTGCATCCACACATGCGTTGCGCAGTTGCGGGTTATTCTTCAGCAGCAGCGGGATCTCGGACGTACTGAACTCCTCCACACTCCGCAGGATGAAGTTGTCGTCCCGGTATCCAAAAATAACCCTGTTGATGCCCACCAGAAAGCACTGCAGCCAGGCGGCGAACAGCTTTCGCTCGAAGTTGCGCGCGTCGTTGTACGACTGGACGCCCTTGGCCACCTTGAGCTCCACGTAGTGCTTCAGGTTATCGCTCGCAGGCTCTCGGAAGTCGAAGATGCCGTCTACCTCGGCCCCTAGCACCAGCTTGTGGTTCCCGACGCCGGTCTTCACCACAGTGATGTACTGCGCGCTGTTGCTGACCACCTGCTTGCTCCGCTTCTCCAGCACCTCGCGCGGTGTTTCGGCCACAGGCCGATCCAGGAAGGCGATGCTCTCAAATTTGTATCCGCTGTAGTACGCACGGTACGGCCAGCTATCCCGCGCAGCTGAAGGATGCGCAAGCTTCTTCCGTGTCGACCGAATAAATAGCTGCCCGTCGAAGCTCATAACATACATGTCCACGTCCGCGGGCTGGCCCCCGAACGCGCAGTAGATGAGCTGCTTCATCTGCCCCCGGAACGTGACGATGTCCGCGTGCACCTTCTTGCCCTTTCGCTGCTCGTACTCCAGCAGCGTCTGTAAGAGGCCCTGTAGCGACCCCGTGTCGTGCCCCGACTCCGCCTGCTCATCTTGGAACTTCCGCACGCCTGCGGAGAGGTCGATCTGTTTCTCGATGTCGGCATCGGGCAGATAGTAATATGACAAGTTCACGTCATCCTGAATCTTATACTCCCCGCCTGCATTGGAAGAGTAGTATCCCACTTCCCTAGGCTGCTTGAGTGCCGTGGTTGTCAGCCGCGACCTCAGAAACAGTTGCGATTCAAATACCATTTTCCGCAATTCCTGCTACGATGCGCTAGTGAGGATCGAAGTTCCTGGAAGTAGAGTTTTCTTATTGCACAACAAATTTATGTAAGCTCAACGGGCAGGCCCGGATACCGTCAGTAGACGCCCGCCAGTTGATATACGCGGCCTGCTGACCAACGTCCGGACGCAAGAAGTCAAGCCGGAGAGCTGGTGTTCCGGTAACGGAGGATTCCGTTGGTTCACCAGCCCGTGTGAATGGATGACGTTAGGCGCTTGCCCATCAAAAAAATTTTAGTTATCGCAGCTGATGCACAGGATTTAGACAGCAGTGGCAGAAGCTAGGACTGAAAGCTATGTCTTCCACGTTGATTATCGGTGCTAAGGCACCAGCAGTTGCTTATGCAGAGCTAATTGCTGCTCGCGCTGTAAACGAGGCGAAGCAGGACGCCGTGGCCATCCAGTTTACCGAGGACAAGGAAGCGGTGGCAGCGTCGTTCGACGGTGCAGTGCAGAATGTGCTTGAAAAGATGGTGGAGGCGTACCCAGAGGTGCTGGGGTCTGTGCCAGAGGAGGCTGCGCAGTGGATAGCGTTTGCGAGGACGGAGCTCGTGGTCAAGGACTTCAAGAAGCTGTCCGGGTCGCTCGAGAAGCTGGACGCGCGCTTGAATCTGCGGACGTTTGTGCTCGGCGGCCTGCAGCCCACGGTTGCGGACATTGCGGTGTGGGGTGCGCTGCGTTCTAACGGGCCTGTGGGGTCGATCATCAAGAACAAAGTGTACGTGAACGTATCACGCTGGTATACCACGTTGGAGCTGATCCCTGCGTTCGGGGGGGCGCACGAGTACCTGACCAAGAGCCTCAAGGAGCTGAAGGCTGCGGGGAACGTCAACAAGAAGAAGGAGACTCACAAGGCGAACTTTGAGATTGACTTGCCGGATGCCAAGATCGGCGAAGTTGTCACGCGTTTCCCACCGGAGCCCTCTGGATACTTGCACATCGGACACGCGAAGGCTGCGCTGTTGAACCAGTACTTTGCGCAGGCATACAAGGGTAAGCTGATCATCCGTTTCGATGACACTAACCCATCTAAGGAGAAGGTCGAATTCCAGGACTCTATCTTGGAGGACTTGGAGCTGCTGGGCATTAAGGGCGACAGAATTACCCACTCCTCGGACTACTTCCAAGAAATGTACGACTACTGTGTCCAAATGATCAAGGAAGGGAAGGCCTACTGTGATGACACTCCTACCGAGCGCATGCGTGAGGAGCGTATGGACGGTATTGCCTCTGCGAGAAGAGAGCGTTCCGTTGAGGAAAACCTGAAGATTTTCACCGAGGATATGAAGAACGGTACCGAGGAAGGTTTGAAGAACTGCGTTCGTGCCAAGATTGATTACGCCGCCCTAAACAAGGCGCTAAGAGACCCTGTTATTTACAGATGCAACTTGACTCCTCACCACCGTACTGGTGACGCTTGGAAGATCTACCCAACATACGACTTCTGTGTGCCAATTGTGGATGCGCTAGAAGGTGTGACTCATGCTCTACGTACGATTGAGTACAGAGACCGTAATGCCCAGTATGAGTGGATGTTGAATGCTCTAAAGTTGAGAAAGGTTCACATTTGGGACTTTGCGCGTGTGAACTTCGTTCGTACGCTTTTGTCCAAGAGAAAGCTACAATGGTTGGTGGACAAGCAAGTTGTCTCGAACTGGGACGACCCAAGATTCCCAACCGTTAGAGGTGTGAGAAGACGGGGTATGACCATCGAGGGTCTGCGCAACTTCGTGCTATCCCAGGGTCCTTCCAGGAACGTGATTAACTTGGAGTGGAACCTGATCTGGGCGTTTAACAAGAAGGTCATTGACCCAATTGCCCCAAGACACACTGCGATCACTAACCCTGTCAAGCTTCATTTGAACGGCGATGACGTTCCTCAGACGCCGGTGACTGAAATGAAGCCAAAGCACAAGAAGAACCCTGCTGTCGGCGAGAAGAAGATTATCTACTACAAAGACGTCCTGATTGGCGCTGAAGATGCGGCGATGCTTGCTGCTGGCGAGGAGGTCACTTTGATGGACTGGGGTAATGCCATTATCAGAAAGAAGAACGACGATGGGTCGTTGACTGCTGACTTGAACTTGGAAGGAGATTTCAAGAAAACCAAGTTCAAGCTAACTTGGTTGGCAGACACTGCAGACACTGTTCCTGTGGATTTGGTTGACTTTGATCATTTGATCAGCAAGGACAGACTAGAGGAGGAGGACAACTTTGAAGACTTCCTCACCCCAGAGACGGAGTTCCATACAGCTGCCATCGCGGACTTGAATGTCAAGGACATGAAGGTTGGCGATGTTATTCAATTCGAAAGAACTGGCTACTATAGACTAGACGCTGTTGGAAACGGCGAGAAACCATTCGTCTTCTTCACTATTCCAGACGGCAAAGCGATCAACAAGTATGGTGCTAAGAAATAAGGTGCGTAAAATTTTCTTATGACATATATCTATATATGTATATACATCATCCTTTCGTGGAAATCTTAGGTACCAAGTTCGGTTACTGCAGTTTGTAGTGTCTTTTTATAATAAAATATCGAACTAATATTTCAGCGGTAGAGACTAAAACGCTGATAAAGATGACGATCACTAGCCACCACGTAATCCTGGCCATATCTTTTTCCGCAATGGAATTCACACATATATCGAAGAATTCGAGAAAGACTTTACAGCGGTCATTCAAAACCTGTACCCTAGGATCTATCTCCAAGTATTCTCTCATGGCGGTATACAAGGGGTGTAAACTTGGCTCAAATGACCAGAAAAATTCCGGAGTGTCTAGAACACTTGATGATAAGTTAACGTCCACTCTTAGTTTGAATAGTTTCCCAGATTTCTTTAATAGCTGCTCCCTCTTCAAACCTAAGGTACCATAGAGTGCCAACCTTTTCGGGAGTTTGGAGACGGTACCGAGGATCGGGGTTATTCGCTTCTCAAACCGTGAAAGTTTAGTGGACTGCGCAATTGCATGCGATAGGGTTAGCTTAATTATATGATCGCCGGACCGTAAAGTAATAATGTCATTGAAAATGCGCGGTCGCTCCGTATCCATATCATATTCGAAGTGAAATTGCTCGATCTCTATATCTTGCTCATCTAATGGCCGAGTTACCATATTCTTCATGCCAGAGAAGGCAATATCGCCCAAGATATTCTTTTCTTCCAGCTCAGTGAAGTTCCAAAATACTATGACCCCATAATTGAATATGAAAATCTCAGCATGCTGCTGTGCATCCAATACTTTCTCCCGCTCATTCTGCTCATTTGAGGCGTCCTGTACTGGATGAAGCCCATTCTCCGACAGCTCTTCTGCAAAAAACTGTGGTTCACTAGGGTCGAAGGACTGCGCGTTACTGGATAGAGGAGCAAGGTGATCTGCATTCCTGAGCCCGTCAGGGTCCCTGCCGTTCCCGTTCTCGTTTATTTCGAAGTTGTTATGCATGTCCTCAACGGTTTCAACGCCTGAGTAGTATTCATAGTGGTGGTCCCGCTGCTCACTTGTGTCGATCAAGCGGTCAATCAACGTCTTTCCACCGACCATTTTCTTGGATATGTTCGAGCGGATCCTAAAGCCGTCCTTTCCCGGGAGCAATGGGAGACAGTACGGCACGTAGAGACATTCATCGTACCGTCTGGTTAGCACATTGTGCGTTTCCTTTAAAAACTTCGAAGCCAGGTTCAAGTTGAAACCCTCAGCCACGTTATACGCCGTGATGCTTGGTAGCCCTGCCGTGCTATGCTCGCCGTACGACAACTCCGAGAAAACCCGGGATGCAGACCGTTTATGAAATCCCTGCGCAAACCGCTTCACATTCTCATCGGGAATCAACACGAACTTCTCGGAGGTCTTGGAAGTCCGGGACGGAAGCGGCCGAATCGTCTTGTTGTAATGCGCAGGCCGCCGCTCATACTCAAACGAAGAAGACGACAGCCGTTCCTGGCGCCGCCCGGATGGCACGTCCGACATCTCAGACAAGATATTGTCCATCGATACCTCGCTAAACTTGCCCTGGCGCGTCCTGCTCGAGCCCACCTTCCCCCCCATGAACTCCCGGCCCCCCATCGGGCCCATTCGGCGTCCCGCGCGGTTCTCGATTACCGTCGGCATCGACCCGCTAGCCTTGTCCCGCCGTGTATTGGCATTTCCTGCAAATGGCGCGCTACTTCGCTTCTTGGTGGACCGTGCGTCTGTGACCAAGATGCTCGGTGACCTCCGTGACATCATGTTCCTCGGCACCGTTCTGCTGTTACCAAACTGCACCATATCCTCTCCTGCCATAGCTAATGTGTCAGTCGCCCACTTGTGGCTACCCGCCGAGTTCCAATGCCTAGAATAAGCCCCAGAGTGATCTTCGGACCCTCCTAACCCTCTAAACTTGCTTGTGTTCAAGTTCATTATAGTGGAAATATGGAAAGTATATGAAATCATTATATACGTTTTGTATGCTTACTGCAAAATCTCAAAGATGCTTGCTTGGCCCGGAGAAGACGAGTTCATTACACTTCCATCAGGCTAGTAGAGGGCGTATTGAAGCCGTATATTCGTGGAGTCGGTATCTAAGATGTCTGACCTGGATGAGGATCTATTGGCGCTAGCAGCGGGAGAAGATGGGGACGACGGGGACGAGGACTTCGGCGTAACGTCGCAGAAACGAAGCAAGCATGAGAGCAGTGGTTCTAAAAAGCGGAGAGTAATGGACGAGGAGAGTGGAGATGATGAGGACAATGATAATGATGCAGGAGAGGATGACGACGACGACGAGGATGATTACAACCCCGGCACAGAGTATGGGTTTGGTGAGGGGAACGAGGCGAGCGAGGACGAGATGGAGGAGGAAAACCCATATCCACTGCTCGGGAAGTACCGGGACGAAGCGGACCGCGAGCACATCGAGAATATGCCGGAGATGGAGCGGGAAACGCTGCTCTTCGAGCGGTCGCAGGAGATGCAGAAGTACCAGGAGCGCAAGGTTCTGCGCGAGCGGGCTAAGAACATCCGGGCGCAGCAGCAACGGAGGCAGCAGAAGGACGGGTCTGCTGTGCGGTCTTCGGGGCGGTCGACGCGGACGACCGGGCACTCGGACCTGCGCGACTCCAAGCTGTCCGAGCTGCGGAAACAGCGGGCCAAGAAAAGCGGCAACTACGACTATAGCGCCGGCGAGGACGACTCCGACCACTCGGACGACTACGTGGACTCTGACAACGAGGACGACTACGACCCACACGATGGGCGCCAGCTGTACCGGGAAGAGACGGACGACGTCAAGTGGGCGGAGGACGATCTGGACCGCGATGCCGAGCTGGACGACTTCAACAAGATCAAAGTCGGCCGCTCGTTTGTTGCCAAGTTCTGTTTCTACCCGGAGTTTAACCAACGTGTGCAGGGCTGTTACGGCCGTGTGAACATTGGCGTGGACAAACACACGGGCCAGGCTATGTACCGGATGGTGAAGATCGAGAAGGTGTTCCTGCAGAAGCCATATAACATGGGCAAGTTCTTCACGAACCAGTACTTTGGCGTGACACAGGGCAAGGATCGCAAGGTTTTCCAGATGAATTTCTTCAGCGACGGGCCTATTCTGCAGCCGGAGTATGAGCGGTACCTTAACCAGATCGCAAAGCATGATGTTAACAAGCCGTCCCTCTACACGCTTAATAACAAAGCCAAAGACCTGACAAACTTTGTGTCTCAGCCCATGACACCGAAGTTGACAGACCAGATCGTGCGTAATCGCATGCTCTTCAACAAGAAGCTCACAGGTACCAATGCCGTGTTGGAAAAGACAGTGCTGAGGGACAAGCTGCAGTATGCTCGCGAAACAAACAATGAGAAAGACGTTGCCAAATACTCTTCACAGCTTAAGAATCTTGAGAAACGCATGTCTTCTTACGAGAAACATCACGAGAATGACCAGACAGGCATTAAAAAGCTTGATGCGCTGACCTCCAAAAACCGCAAGGTCAACCTGGACAAGATTCGACACGTGGAGAATGTCAAGAAGGAGGATGCTGGCACTGTGAACGCCAAGAGCGACCCATTCAGCAGACTGAAGACTCGCACCAAGATCTACTACCAGGAAATCCAACAGGAAGAGAACGCAAAAGCACAAGAGCTGGCTAAGCAGAAACAGCAACAGGATAAAGAAGAGAAACGCGATAGGAAGCAGCAGCGCTTGGCGAAATTCAGGCGCCTGGGAGGCCTCGAAGATGCCCTAAGTAAACTAGATTTTAGAATTAAGCTAGATTCGTAGCTCCCGCAAATGTAAAATAAACGCTTACTCGATCAGGCCTTCTTTTTCGTCAGCATCTGGTCACTGCGGACCAAGCGCAAACTACCTCTTCGATGGACGACGAGAAGCTGGCGGAGGATATCTGCGCACAGGTGATACGGCAGTACCGCAAATTCAAACCGTCGAGTAAACCTACTCGTAGGTCCAATGGATGTCAGGAATGGACGGTACTAGCTGGAGTCGTCCTGGTGGACCGACACACAGCCGAATGTCGACTTGTATCCGCTGCCACGGGCGTCAAAGCACTACCCGATAAGGAACTGGAGCGCAGCAACGGCAGAATGATTCACGACTCACATGCGGAAATCCTGGCGCTTCGAGGCTTCAATGCCGTGCTGTTGCACCAGGCTAAGCTCGTCACAGACGGCCGCAGCGCAGACTGCGACTTGGTGGAGCAGGCGCAACCACAGGGCCGATTCCGTCTCGCCACCAGGTGGAAGGCAGCTCTATATATCTCCAAGGCGCCATGCGGCGACTGCAGCATGGATATAGTAGACGACGACTCCGACGAAGTGTCCTTTTCCCCAGAGGATCCGATCCAATACATCGAACAGGGCAACTACACAATGCTCAGAGGGCGTTTCAACTACAGCCGCAAGGGAGTGGCGCGGACCAAGCCTGGACGTGCGGACTCCCAGGTAACCCTTTCCAAGTCGTGCTCGGATAAGCTTGCCTCCAAAACCGTCATGTCAGTCTTGAATAGTATGACCTGGGAGCTGTTCGAGCAGCCAGTATTCCTGGACTATCTTGTGCTGCCACACACAATTACGGCTGGAGGTTTCGAACGCTGTTTCACCGAGCGCTTAGCCGGCCTTGAGGGCGCTCGCATGCCGCGCCTCCTGCGCTGCCGTGCCGCATTCCCAGATGACCGTGTGACTTCGGAGCAGCCGCCCGCCATAACGGCTTCGATCTACATCAACATTATCCCGGCCAAGCAGCTGGAGCAGGCATTACTCAACGGTGTCCGCAACGGCGCCTACGTCCGCCCACCCCGCGCACTCTCTCCCCATGCCGAAGCAATTGTAAGCCGCGCTGCTCTCTGGCGCCTCTTCATGCAGCTGCACCAGGCCCCGCCACTCAGCTACGCCGCGTTCAAGCGCCAACAGCATGCAAGGAACAGGCTGAAGCGCCACGTGCGTGGACGGCTGTCCCCAGACGGCTGGCCCACTACCCGATTAGATGACTGCACCGCATCGCTTGCCGCTACATAAGCTACATAGTCCCCGCCTAGTCTGACGGCTCGTCGTCTATCTCCTCGATCTCGTCCGCGTTGAGCGCCTCGCCGTGGGTGTCGTACGCCAGCTCCGCGCCCTGCAGGACATCCACCAGCGGCTCCAGCTCGCTTCCGTGCACCAGCTCCACAGGCCGCAGCCCGTCCTTGTTGCGCACCCGCGGGTCCGCCCCCACCTGCACCAGATTGCTCGCCAGGAACGTCGCGTGCTCCGGCTCCTCCGCCGCATACCTTGCCGCCGCGTGCAGCGGCGTGTCCCCGGCTGTGTTTTGTGGGTCCACCTCGATCGCGCAGTCGAGGTCCAGGATCATGTCTAACGCTTCCCATGACCCATGCGTACAGCACAGATGCAGACATGTATTGCCGAGAGGGTCTCGCGATTCGTTGATCAGTTCTTCAATCTCTGGCCCGGCGTCCCGCACCACTGCCTCCAACAGTTCTACATTATTCCTCCTTGAGGCCTCGAGTAATTGCTCTCCGAGGCTCGCTCCGTCAACCGACATCTTCAGTGCTCACTGGATCTCGCCGCTGCTCTTTAAGCCCCCTCCGTTAATATACCTCTGGCTGGCAGGCTGTGAAGTTGAGGATGTGCAATCTACTATGGTTTCCCTGCTTGGTATATGGCCAGAATAAAAAAATCTGGTCCATGGCGGCATGAAGCCAGCAGCACTTGCTATAGATCAAGGCTAGGTATTGGAAGCAACCAGAGAAGATGGATTTGCGACAATTGGTGTTGGGGGCACAGTCTGCAGACAAAGTAGAGCGTGAATCTGCGGAACAAGCTCTACTGGACGCTTGCAGGGCAGACCCTGCTGCGGTATGCGTTGGGCTGGTGGAGATGGCGACACAGGAGAACACTGAGCTGGCGAGCAGACAGTTCTGCTTGTACACGCTGCGGAAGTTGATCACGATGTACTGGAACGCTGGGTTTGAGTCGTACTGCGGTCCGCCGGGGGTGCGGGAGGAAGCGAAGGAGACGGTGCGCGACGCGCTGCTGCGGATGGCGGTGAGCAGTACGCAGGATTCCAAGATCATCAGCGCGAGCGCGTACTGCGTGGTGCAGATTGCGGCGGTGGACTTCCCGGACGAGTGGCCGGGGCTGCTGACGTCGGTGTACGGGGCGATCACCGAGGAGCAGTCGCTAGCTGCGCTGGGGCTTCTGCACGAGATCTTCGACGACGTGGTGTCGGAGGAGATGTTTTTCCAGGGCGGGGTGGGGTGGCAGACGATCCGGATCATCTTTGAGCTGCTGGGGGGCGAGGGGCCGCTTTCTTTGAAGGACGCGGCCATGAAGCTGTACCATTCGTGCCTGCTTCAACTGGCGGCGCCGCAGGCGCTAGAGGAGTCTGACACGCGGGCCGCAGTGGGCACGCATGTGCAAGAGGCCCTCGAATTGTTTGCGCGGCTGCTGGAGCACTGCCGCAGCATGGCGCCGCACAAGGATTTGCTGCAATTCCAGGCCCATACCTATGAGAACCTAGTCCAGATGAAGACGCAGCTTCCTAAGCGTTTCTTCCCTGGGGCTCTGCGCGAAGCGCTGTTAGATGCTGTTTTGCAGGATCTTGCTCGTCTTGGTGCGTACTACGAACAGCACCTCACGGAAGGGGACGAGGAGGTGCTCAAGGCCATTGCGGAGTCTGCAATACACATGGTTATCTTCCTATCGTCCCTCCACGAGTGCAAGCTCAATGAGGAGCGCATGCGCATGCTTCTGGGCTCCTTGGCGCGCCTTTGCTGCCTCAGCGGAATACAGACCGAGGAGTGGGATGCTGATTACAACAGTTTTATTAGCAAGGAAACCGGCCTAACAAGTTCTTACACGCCACGGGATGAGATCTTTCAGTATCTCAGTGACGTAGGTGGACATAACTACCGCGAATTTCTACGTGTGCTCTTCGAACAGCTCCTGCAGGTGGAGTCTATGGACTGGCGCAGCCAGGAGTCCCTATTATTCCTGCTCCAGAGTTGCCAACTGAATAGTGAGGGTCCTCAGTTCGACAATCAAACTGTCACTGGCTTACTGGAGAAATCTCAGAGGCTTCTGAGCTCTGCAGATGTTCATCCACTGGTACGGTGCAGGGTAGCAATGGCGGTCCCCAGACTCCTAGAGAAATACATGGACTCGTTGCCAAACATTAAAGATCTTGTGAGGGAGTTTATTTTCCTTACTTTCAACACAGCAGTCGGCTCCGAAACCCAACTGCTAAGTGCTAGTGCACTTATCGCATTCACTTACTATTCCTCATTTGTCGACTTTGGCTCTGTGCTGGGTGTGCAGACTGCGGAGGAATTGGAAAAATTGGTTCTGAGCACGATAAAGAATATACTTGATGGAATTGACGAGGATACGCCGGGTTTCCTGCTAGAAGTCCTATCCGGCGTTACTGGGTGCAACAAAGAAAGCCGGAACAGGGAATTGAAGCTCTCTGAACTACAGCTTGTCCTGAATGTGGCTACTGCAGATCCATCTAATATCCAGGTCGTGGTAGAGGCACAAGAGTGTCTGAAGAACTTGTTACAGTATGATCCTGAAAACTACCTCCAATATGCCGAATTGTGCATTCCTTCCTTCCTAGAGGTGCTTCGGGCTGACAGTTCGCATGGATACGCTTATACGCCGCTTGTCTCACTTTCCCTAGAGCTATTGGTCGTCTTCATGAGGAAAAAGCCAGTTGACAGTGCTCTGCCGCGTTCAATGGTTGATTATATCTTTGATCCTCTTTCTTCCATGCTTCTCAACGCGGAGGACGACGAGCTACTCCAGCTATCCACGGAGGCCTTCACCGCTCTCCTTGCCAGCTCTCTGACCGAGGATCTCATGGGAAGGATCCCGGTCATTATCACAATCCTGGAGAAACTCCTATCTGCCAGAACGTCTCATTCCGCTGCTATCAATGCAGGGACCCTGCTTATTGCAGTGTTGACGAAGTTTGCGAACCAGATCCAGGATATTATGCCTAAAATCCTCGAGGCTGCTGCAAAGCGCCTCGTCCAAATCAAGAATCTGCACACAGCGGAGAACTTACTCTTCGTCTTTTGCTACCTAACTTCTATCGATGCACGGCAGACAGTGGACTTCCTTTCATCAACGATCATCGATGAAGATGGCCGTACCGCCCTTCAGGTTATCCTCCCACGCTGGTTAGAGGCATTTGAGGTCCTCCGCGGGGAGCACAAGATCAAGGAAAATATTCTGTCCCTGTCGAAGCTTTTCTTCCTTGAAGATCCGCGTATCGCGGGGATCACTGTCAATGGCGATCTGCTTCCCCATGATGGCGACATCATAATCACCCGCTCCATGGCGAAGAAAATGCCTGATAAGTACACACAGATCTCCGCAGTCGAGAAGATAGTCAAGCTTTTTGTGGCAGAGCTAGCCTTCCAGCAAAATCAGCCTGACCCTGGGCGCTACCCTAAAGATGGCTCTGGCCCTGCTGATCCACATGACTCCGAGGGCGACTCTGCAGATGAAGACTGGGAGGATGTCGATGACATCCTCGACTACGAAAAATTACAGGAGTATGTGGATGATAGTGATATTGATGACACTGGTGACAGCCTTTTATTCACAAGTAACATCCAGGAAGATGTCACCACTCTGCTTACCCAATTCTTTAAGGAAGCGGTCGCTAGAAATGCATCTAGCTTCCAGGATATCTATAGCAGGCTCACTGAACAAGAGAAGAAGAGCCTATCTGCATGCATGGTATAGGAGTCACTTGAGTCATTTCAGCTTAAATTTATATACTGTCAGTATTTTCTTTTCTTTTCTAGTAACGCATATATTAGAACACTTTCTACACAACACGGGTAGAAACGTACCAGATCCCGTTAGGCCACGATGAATACAGTTCATTCACGGGCACGAAGCCTATCGAGCATCCAATTGCTGGATAGCGGGACATGGATATCCCAGAAGACGTCGTTAAGGGACACGATGAGTATGTGTAAGAGAGGCGGGAGCTACGGGCGGTTGGCGGGTACTAACGAAGGAAATAGAGGCATCAGTTGCCCCGATACAAGTGGAATCAAGATACCTCTCACCAGATATTGTGAAGGGATATCTCTCGCCGCTTAGTGAGGACCAACGCACGGGGGTACTCGAAAGCCGCCGAGCAGTGCAAGACATTGTAGATAAGCACAAGGAGCCTAGCAGATCTAAGGACTCCAAGATGCGGCGCTTCTTCAGCGGGTTAAGGCAAGACAAGGAGCAATCGCAATCTGGTAACCTGCTGGTCGTGGTGAATATTCCTGCAGCTGTACAGAAGTCCGAATTATCGCTGGTGTCAAACTGGTTGCGGCTGGTTTCCACCAAAACTGATAGCCAGGAGAAAAGACGCTTTCTGGATCGGATAGATAACGAGAAGATCCAGGAAGTCTACGCACGGACTATTGATAAGCCGCTGGACCGGTTGGAGTTCCTATTGAACATTGAGATGCCAACGCAGCTGGGGAACATTGCGGAGACACGTGATGTGTTACGGGCCATCTGCGAACACACAGGCGTCTGCCTGGATATACTTGACAATACGTTAATGAATTTCGTCTCGGACATCCCATCGCTGGTGGTGCTGGACGCACGCAGTCCGGACATTTCCCTGAAGGTGGCTAGTGGTTTGCCATCGAACGTCGCGGTGCGCTGCAGAAGTGCAAAGGAGATCTTCCCCGCTATCAAGATACTGGAGCATATAGCACAACCTACTCTCTACCCCACGGTTTCCCACGACGGCTTGCCGATCTGCATTCACACTGCCGGTAACCCAGACACTTTTCTGGCGCTTAATTACACTCCTGAGGTTGAAGATGAGGTCGTCAGGTTGGTGACTAGGGGCATCAAGATGCCCAAGATAATGCTGAAAATTGCCAGCGAAGACCTGGCGCTATTCTGCGATACCTGGCAGGATAGCATTCTACCTACCTTTGTTATCGGCGTGGAGGTGGACTGTAGCTGCGTGAGGTTCGCCAGTTATTTCAACAGCCAGGCTCAAGAGGAGTACAGGACCGAGCGGAAGGTATTGGGCAATATGTTCACCCCAATAGAACCCGAAGCCCCTCCTAGCAAACTCTCCTGGATCAAGACTCTTTTCCGTTCGTCTAAGGAAAAACGTGGCGGCGGAGGAAACGACGCTGCTGTGGACGAGCTCAAGGCTGCATCGAAGGAAATCACAGACGGTATTTCGAAATTCTACTCTTTGCTGAACTATTTGCACACTGCGTTCAATGAACAGGTCAACTAACCATGCATGATATGTGTTACTCATTTGTCTCCGCACTGCTAACGACTCAAAAAATTCCGGGGGACGAATAAAGATTGCAGCTTCCGCCTCCGACACTACGCATACCAACGCAGGCATATACAGCTTACTCCCCTATGCCAGAATACAAGAACTTGCTACCGGCAAACGGTGCTTGGAAGCACGACATCACCAATTGGCTGCAGGAGGACGTCCCTGCCTTTGACTATGGTGGCTACGTGGTTGGATCTGCCACCAAAACCGCTACTTTACTATGCAAACAAAAGGGCGTGCTCGCCGGCGTACCATTTGCGGATGAGGTCTTCCGGCAGTGCAACCTTGAGTGCCAATGGCTCTTCGCAGAGGGCGACCAGCTCGACCCCGCCACAGCGGGTAAAATCCCGGTCGCCAAGGTCACCGGCGAGGCAAGAAATATCCTGCTAGCAGAGCGCACAGCCCTCAACATTCTCAGCCGCTGTTCCGGCATTGCTTCCGCTTCTCGTAACATAGTTGAGTCCGCGCGCGCCGCTGGCTACCGCGGGATCATCGCCGGCACGCGCAAAACTACCCCCGGGCTCCGCAGGCCCGAGAAGTACGCCATGCTTGTCGGTGGTTGCGACACACACCGCTACGATCTGTCGTCCATGGTCATGCTGAAGGACAACCACATCTGGGCTACTGGCTCCATTACGCGCGCAGTCCAGGACGCCCGTGCCGCCTGCGGCTTTGCAATGAAGATCGAGGTCGAGTGCCAGTCTGAGGCCGAAGCCGACGAAGCCATTGCTGCCGGCGCCGACGTCATCATGCTCGACAACTTCACCGGCACATCGCTCCGGGAAACCGCCCAACGCCTTAAGGAACGCTGGGCGGGTAAGAAAAACTTCCTGCTGGAGTGCAGCGGCGGCTTGCGCATAGACAATCTGTGGGAGTACCTATGCCAAGACATCGACATATATAGCACTAGTAGCATTCATCAGGGCACTGGCGTCGTCGATTTTTCTCTCAAGATCGACCACTGAGCCCAGCTTGCCACAAGAGAACCACCTGTTAGCTAGACGCTACGCCCCGCCTTGAGCTGGCCGCCAGGCTGCTTTTTGTGTCTCATGAAAAGAGATAAGTAGACCGCGCGCGCCGCCCAGCCCTCCTCGCGCACGCAGCAATGAACCAGAGCGCCCTCCGCAGGATAGAGCAGATCGTGCCACGCGTGAACCTCGCCGAGCCGCGGGAGAAGCCCCTCCGGGACCGCCCCCTCGTGCTCGACGACTCGCAGCCCAATGCGCCCGACAGACATCGCTACGTCACAGACCTCAACGTCGAGTACCACGAGGAGGACCTCTCCGCAGACCTCTTCCTGGCCAAGTACACGCAGGGCTTGCACGCACTCGAGAACCAGGGCTACGTCGACATCACGTCGCTCGCCTACTGGAAGCCCTCCTCCTTCAAGGCCGGCTACCCCATCGAAAACGCCCTCGATGACAACCCCGCCACCTTCTGGCAGAGCGATGGCTCCCAGCCCCACACCATCGACGTCTTCTTCAGCAAGCGCGTCGACATCATACAGCTCGCCATGTACTTCTCGCTCTTCGTCGACGAGTCCTACACCTCCGAGACCCTCCGCATCTACGCCGGCCACAGCCCCTCCGACGCAACCTACTACAAGACCCTAGAGGTCCGCAACGTCAATGGCTGGGTCAAGTTCACCTTCGAGGACAACCGGCCCTCCGATGGCCTGTTGAAGTGCCAGTTTTTGCGCATCGAGGTCGTGACCAACCACGAAAACGGCAAAGACACCCACCTACGGGGCATCCGCATGTTCGGCCCAGGCGAGTCCTTGGTCAACATCGCCGACGCCGCCATATTTGAAGGTTTTCACAGCATTGAGTTCCTCTCGCAGTCTCGGATACGATGAGCTGGCTGCGCGATGAGGTTAAGATTTCGTTTGTAGTGATGTATAAACATTGCTTTTTTTTGGATCCGAATTTGGAGGCAGCTGGCCGAGTATTAGTAGAAGTAATGGTCAGTTCAAGCCCCCAGAGGCTAGCATTTGCAAGAGATATGTCAGACTTGACGACTGTTGCGCACTATTTGGGGCAATCCGTGATCGCGTCGACTGCGAGGTCCGCAGAACAGCAACTGCGGGGGCTAGAGTCGCAGGAGGGGTTTGCATTAACTTTGCTACACGTCGTAGCGTCGAACAACCTCGCGGCGTCGACGCGGCTGGCAGGGGCGCTATTCTTCAAGAACTTTATCCGGAGGAGGTGGGTAGACGAGAATGGAGAGCATTTGCTAAGCGCGAGTGATGTGGAATTGGTGAAGAAGGAGATTGTGCCGCTGATGATCCAGCTGGGGAGCCATCTGCAGGTGCAGATTGGGGAGTCGATTGCGGTTATTGCGGACTCGGACTTTCCAGAACGGTGGCCGACGCTGCTAGACGACCTGGTGGATAAGCTGTCGGCGGAGGACATGGTGACAAACAAGGGCGTGCTAACGGTGGCGCACTCTATTTTCAAGCGGTGGCGGCCGCTGTTTACGTCGGACGCGCTATATCTTGAGATCAAGCTGGTGTTGGAGAAGTTCGCAGGTCCCTTCCTACATCTGTTGCAGACGGTGGACGAGCAGATATCGGCCAGCCAGGAGGACGAGGCGAAGCTGCGGCTGCTATTCGATGTGCTGCTGGTGCTTGTGAAGCTGTACTACGACCTGAACTGTCAGGACATTCCCGAGTTCTTTGAGGACAACATGCAAGTTGGTATGGGCATAATGCATAAATACCTGGCGTACGAAAATCCATTACTGGAAGATGAAACCGAAGATGAGGAGGCAAGCGTGGTGACGAAGGTCAAGTCTTCAATTGCGGAGCTGGTGCAGCTCTACACGTCGCGCTATGAGGACGTTTTTGGGCCGATGGTTGAGCAGTTCATCCAGACGACGTGGAATTTGCTGGTGTCTTTGACGAGCCAGCCCAAGTACGATATTCTCGTCTCCAAGTGTTTGTCCTTTATGACTGCTGTCGCCCGTATTCCGCGGTACTTTAACCTGTTCAACAATGAGGGCGCGATAAATAGTGTCACGGAAAAGATAATCTTGCCGAATGTGACCCTGAGAGACTCTGATGTGGAACTCTTCGAAGACGATCCAATAGAATACATAAGAAGAGATTTGGAAGGCTCAGATTCTGACACGAGAAGACGGGCATGCACGGACTTTCTCAAAGAATTGAAGGAGAAGAACGAGGGACTCCTTACCAATATTGTCCTCTCCCATATAAAGAAATTTTTTGAGAAATACCACGCCCACCCGCAGGAAAACTGGAAGTACAAGGACCTATGTGTTTACCTGTTCACCTCCCTAGCAGTCAACGGAAGCATTACGAGCTCAGGGGTTAGCTCTACCAATGCGATGTTAGATGTGGTGGATTTTTTCACGAAAGAAGTGGTGTCAGACCTAAACGGACCTGTGCCGCATGTGATACTGCGCGTTGATGCAATCAAGTATATTCATACTTTTAGAAACCAGTTGACAAAGGAGCAGCTTGTTGAAATTTTACCAGTAATGGCGAACTTCCTTCAGGATAATGAGTATGTGGTATACACATATGCTGCAGTCACGATAGAAAGGATTTTGTCCATAAGAGAATCCAATTCATCAAATGTGATGATCTTTACTAAGAACGACTTGACAAACAGTGCCCATTTACTCTTGGATAATCTTTTTGGCTTGATACTGAAGCAAAACACTAGTCCAGAAAAACTAGCTGAGAACGAGTTCTTAATGAAGACCATCCATCGGATTCTCCTAACAGCTGAGGATTCGATTAAACCATATGCGATGGATATTCTAAAACAATTGCTTGATATAATCAACATTATCGCTAAGAATCCATCGAACCCCAGGTTTACTCATTTCACCTTCGAATCCGTATCGGTTGTTATAAGATATAACCACAATAATCTCAACATTCTCATTGACACTATTATGCCTATCTTCTTGAATATCTTGGGAGAGGATATCCAAGAGTTCATCCCATACGTTTTCCAAATTATTGCATATTGTTTGGAGCAAATCCCATCTGGAAGTAATATTCCAGATAACGTGAAACAGCTATGCCAGCCTTTACTATCGCCAGCTGTTTGGGAAATGAAGGGAAATATACCAGCAGTTACTAGGCTCTTGAAGGACATAATCAAGATAGACGCATCCGTATACCCAGATCTAGTTCCTGTATTGGGTGTATTCCAGAGGTTGATTGCCTCGAAGGCTTACGATACACAAGGCTTTGAACTGCTTGAGTACATTATGAATTACATTCCCCTTCCATCACTTCAGCCATACCTAAAGCAAATTGCAGTGCTCTTACTACAGCGTCTACAAAGCTCTAGAACCGAAAAATACGTTAAAAAGCTAACTGTCTTCTTGGGTATTATATCCCACAAACTAGGTTCCGATTTTGTTGTCCAATTTATTGATGAAGTTCAGCCTGGCCTATTCGAACAGATTTGGAGCAATTTCATCATAACCACGTTGCCTAGCATTGGGAACTTGTTAGATCGCAAACTGGCCCTCATCGGTACCTTAAACACTGCGGTCACTGGCTCACTTTTCACCTCCAGGTACGGCTCTTTGGTCGTTCCAACCATGAATGTCATTCTAACTACAGCCGTATCGGAAAGCATTGTACATACAAAGAGCGAGTACATCAACTCAGAGCCATCCGACGAGATAACTACATTTGGCTCTAGCTTTAGCAGATTGGGAACGATTGCGGAAAAACCCTTTGATCCCCTTTCTCATATCGATCTCACGAGAGGCGTGAAGCTGTACATCGCTAACATTCTGACCAGACTAGATCCATCTTTTATGAATGAAATCACCATGGGATTATCCGATGACGCCAAAAAGGCACTGAATTCCCTGGGTCCATAATTAAGGATGTGGTATAGTGATGACAGGATTTCCTTGATAGAGGCCCATGTCAATTATTTCTAGTCTTACTGTTATAGTATACATATAAAATGATAACTGGATACTCCACTTCACCCCATTACTATTTATGCTTTAAACTACCACGTACTCATCTGTTCTTAAAGAAGAAGTAGCTTCAAATGGTAACTCCTCAGACTCGTCCTTCGCGGAGGTCACTTTGGAAATGCCAACCCGAGAGAAGGTCGTGGAGGCATCGGTATGTGAGAAGACAACACTCATAGGGAACAGAGCTTCTTCATCTGGTGTTTCGACGGAAACACAGAAAACCCCCGAAACGCCTGGCGCAAGCGATTCCACCTTAACTACAATGCCATGTTCCTCATCGATAGTCTCAATCTCGGCGTTTACGTCATTTGAATCATCCTTGATCACCACATTGGTCGTATATAAAGGCAAAACGAAACGCAAATCTTTTATCTCTTGGTTATAAGCATCGTTAATCTCGAACTCAACGGTGACGTCGAACACTCCATCTGCTGGAGACACCCACGTGGAGACCTGTAGGGGAACTAGACTTTGGTCGTCGGCAGAGCCAACTTTGCGCCACCTTAGAACACCCAAGCTCTGATCGTTGGATGGGAATGACTTTTCGGGGTCTTTTAGGCCAATCACCTTAGAGCTCATGAACAGCGCCTTGTCGATATTTGGATGCGTCTTGAACTGGAAGGAGCGGTCTTTCACATCCACAGCAGAGTCCAATATGAGCCGGGCATGTGACAGTTCCGGCTTCTTAATACGGAGCTCGAGAACACCCTTCAACTCGGAAGTCGAAATGGTGCCATCTCTGGAAATTTCAGCATTAACCGTTTCCTTTACACTCACTAGTATACCCTCATTTGTCCTCTTTTCTTCTACAGGCTGCAGCATATTCGCAACACGCTTGGGCCCGCCGCTGGCGCTTCTGGATGAGAGCTCCGGAGCGTGCACACCCTTCTTGCCACCCAGCTTCATGCCAGGCCCCCTATTAGCAGCCGCGTATCCCTGCGACGGCATCACAGCCTCGTCCAATGTGTGACTCTGCTGCTGCTGGAGATGCTTGTACGACTGTTGCGCAGCAGGAGACGCATTGCTATAGTAACTGTTGTATGCCTGCGACATGTTCTGGTCACTGGAGCCCCGGAACTCGGTCGCGGCGTAGGGATCGATGCCCATCTTCCGCTCCCGCTCCCGCTGGCTGATCTCGCGCGCGCGCCGCTTGCGCTCCTCCGCCGCCTCAAACTCCTTGTTGCGCTCGATTATTTCCTGCAGCTTCTCCTCGTGCGACTCCATCGACAGGAACGTGTTGATCTGGCTCAGCGACACGTTCTCCTTGCACCCCAGCGAGATGATCTCGTCGAAGGAGCCCAGGATATCAAACGCGTTGTCCAGTATCTCGTCCTCGCTGAAGCCCTTCAGGTGCGAGTTGACCGTCTGCGAAAACAAATTCAGCGTATCCATGTCCTGGATGATGTTCGACTGCCGGTTCGTGATCAGAATGATGTAGTAGTCGTCGAATGGCTTGTACACGTACCGCACGTGCTCCTCCTCCACGAACGTGTGCTGCCGGGATGAGTTTGCCACTAAGCCCTGGAAATTGGACAGCAGTTCCATTATTCGGTCCCGGGAAATGTCCTTAAACTGTCTCGAAACCAGCGGCTTCCCGCTCCTCGTCGTAATTGATACTGCTAGCACTACCATCTCGTCGATACCGTTCCTGCCTGGCCTTGTATGTGTAGTCAACTGACACTGTTCCTCGCACGCCTCGTTCCAATGTATCCGTTTTATACACGTAAGACGAGTAAAACCGAAAATCGACCTACATCGTTAAACGTGATTCACACATGGAACTGCGACCTGGCGCCGGACCCATAGAGCTACCTGGTCCTCTGGCCCTCTCTGGCCGCAGTGCTGCTGGCCGCCCGCCACTGTCCGCGTTTTCCCGGCCTCTCTGCGTCGCTGCGCTGTGTAGCGCTGTTCTGGTGCGACGCTCTTGTCTGTTCGGCGACCGACCTCCCCCGCGACAAGGTACTGGAGCCTAGGCCACCCAGCCCAGCCGCAGCGGGCACCGCTAGGTACCGGACGGTTGTGCGGCTTGCGTCGCCCGCTTGCTGGCTCAGACGCTGAGGAACGCAAGAGTCCGGTCGGGGGTTTGCGGGGCGCACCCCGGCGCAGCTGGAGCGTAGGGCGCCTGCCCGCCCGGTGCTGGCGGCGCGGGTCCTGCGTACGTAACGGAGCGCCGAGACGAGCTGCAGACAGCGGGCGCATTCCGGCCAGGAGCGCACCAAGTATATATAGCGAAGTAGGGCCAGAAGGCAGGACAGCCGGCCGCGACGGGCGGGCGCGGCGCCTGTCCCTCTTCCTCGTTGTGGGCGCAACGTTGTAGTGGCGCCCTTTAACGGTGGTTTTCCGCGGCGATGCCGGACGACAAAGGAGTCTTCCGAGAACACACCACAGAACGCCCGCGAAAGAGCACAGGCAGGCAGCTGTTGGCAGTACGGTTCTGGTTCTAGTGAGCTTTTCAAGATGGATATCGATGGCAATACGTTTATCTTTGTCTTGGTGATAATCTTTATCCTGATGTCCAGCCCTGGTGGCGATGGAGTGACGTCGCAGTACGAATTCAACCAAATGGAGCAACTGAAGTCGCAGGTCCGGAGCGAATATACGTCGTTCAAGAACATGTTCTCGTCGACTAACTTCCAGAATATCACGGGGTTCAAGCTGAGCTACGCGGATGCGCTGCAGGACCCGGACCGCAATGCGACGTACCCGATCGACGGCAAGTCGTATACGACGTGGGTGCCGAACCAGGAGTACCTGACATTCCCGGACGAGGTGCGAGATAGCGTGTGGGAGCACGTGTGGCGGACGGACGACGTCCTGGAGACGTATCCGCCCAATATCACGGGGACGTTGCACGGCAACATCAGTCTTGTCTCGAACGACAAGTACGTGCGGGTGCCCATGGCCATCCCGCTCTTCTACCAGCCACCCACGGACTTTGCACAGAACGTGCCGCCGTCTGGAGAGTACTACCTGCGTTCGCCGGACGACATGCCGCGGTACGGGGAGCTGCACAATGTGACCTTTGATGTGGGGAAGGTGGACCTCTCGGTAAAGCACATCGATATGGTGTCGCCGACCTGGAGGCGGAACAGCTCCAAGTCGAAGCGTTTCAACTCCCAGGATGACAAATGGAAGCTTCTCAGCCTAGACATGGATTTCGCAGACGAGGAGGAGCACGAGCGGCACTATATCCGCGGCTACGGAATATACGATGTGCAGAGGGGCCAGATCCTTGTTATGTCCGAAAGTGCGAAGTTCCACTCGCTCTTTGCCTTTCCGCACTATATGAACCTGCGGGAGGACAAGGGCCGCTACAAGTCCCTGATGAAGCTCATTGATGATTTCTGGGAGGCTTCCGATTACGTGGACACACTAACGATGGATAACCTACAAAGTTGGTACAGGGACGCCAATTACAAGTGCGAGTACATTGGTTTCCTCCAGCTCAAGCCTTGGGATCAGTACACAAAAGACCAAATAAGGATGATTGACGACGAGTTGTTCTGGCCGATAGGGCGGCCAGTTAATATTTCTAGCATACCCGACATTGAAATCCAGGCTGGGGAGCTGTACAGCCCCGACTGCGGCGTGCATTTAAGGCTAGGCACTGTTGCAGGCCCACGCTATGAAGTGCAGGTGCGTTCGATTCGCAAGCACCTACTGGTCGGATGTGCACTCTTTTGCGCGCAGATTTATCTGCTTATCCTGCAGATGCAGCACACTAACACACCTAGCTCTGTTAATAAAATTTCCTTCTGGTGTCTTGCCATGATGAATCTTGTCGACGGTCTGCTCGGGGTCTCCTTTTTGGTCGCGTCGTCCCTGTGGAAGGACCTGTACCTATCGCTGTTGGTGGGCTCGATTGCCTGTATTATTTTGGCTGGCGTGTTTGAAATAAGATATATGATCTCGGTTTACGCATCGCAGGTAAATGAACGTGGCATCAGTGTGTGGACTCTTCTCCGTGGGAGTAATACCGAAACAAACACTCCGCTGACTGTGATACCAGATGAGACGGCTATTAGCGGTAGTCTTTACACACGTTTCATTTTCAATCAGCTCATCTGCATGTTTCTGGTCATTAGCTCATCCTCCTGGCCCAAGAACATTAGAACCATTTTCGAGTACGTGTGTCTTGCGATATTGAACTCATACTGGCTCCCACAGATATACCGCAATGCAGTCAAGGGCAACCAGCCACGGCAACGTCGCCGAGTTACAAGATCCGAAAACGGAAGAAACAATAAGATGCCCATGTTGTGGAAATTTATCATTGGTACTACCATCATACGCACTGCACCAGTGATATATGTGTTCACCTACCCTTCTAATATCTTCCGCCATCATAGAGATGTCCGCTATGCTGTTGGCCTCAGCATCTGGCTCCTGCTTCAGATACTCATTCTTTTCCTCCAAGACACATTCGGAGCCCGCTGGTTTCTACCAAAATCCGCCATTCCAGAGGGATACTCATACCACAAGCCGCTACATTCGACGTCATTACTCGAACATGGCGCTAATGACAACTACTGTGTCAGTTGTGCTATATGCATGTCAGAGCTCTCTATACATGTAGAGGATATCCCGGAGACACACAAGGCCAATATACATGACTACATGGTAACACCATGCTCCCACCTCTTCCACACAAGCTGTCTCGAGAACTGGATGAGCTATAAGCTGCAATGTCCCGTTTGTAGGGCGCCATTGCCACCGCTATGATCAAGCCCAGGGAAAGTAGCGGGGCATCTAAAAGCATGTATATTACCGACTCTTCATGGAATGAGATACCTAATGATCGGTGAACCATAACCTGTTTAAGCTTCATCCATAGTGGAAATTTAGCATCGTAAGAATTGTAGGCCGTATAGTCTAGGATCAGACTCCTATGGAGGTCGCTCATGAATACCATATGCATATATATAGCTGCACCTTGTGCATTTGCTAAGAACAACACCGTCGTAGCTTTGTGCTGTTTTGGTGCTTGATTCATTTGTCGCCCCATAGCGACCCCAGTGCTACTATCGGAGAGCAGACTCAGCTCCCTGGTTTCAATTGTAAATACGGACTAGCTAGCTGTGCGGCACAGGTACACAATGTGCAGCTACTTAGTAAATGTTAGCGTTATCTGGAATTCGGCCATTAAGCGGATCCGCCATTGCCTTAAAAGTCACTATAAAATTACAACGAAAGCGGATTAGGCTCGGGTGCCGTGGGCACCAGCGCAGGCGGTCAGCCCGGCCCATCTATAATCTCTAGCAGCTCATCCGAGTCGTCTGCTGTTGGAGAAGACTTCAGCACAACTTCGGAGTATCTTTCTGGCGCCGGGTCATTGCCGTCGATAACTAGCGGGTGCTGCCGGTCATTGGAGAAGCCTTTTACGTGGGAAAAGCTAGCATGGCTGTCTACCAGCTCAACAAGGTCATTGTACTTGGCCACAAACCTTGGGGACAGTGTGAGCGCAATGTGCAGATGGTCTGGAGTATTGGGCTCACCCAGCTCCAGCGAGTTCTGACGCAGGATGTTAAAAATGGAGGCAATGTCATTCATGCTTATGTTCTTGCTGTAAGTATTGTCCTCTGTGATACACAGGTCCAGGTCAGGGAACGTGAGTAGCAACTCCTTTGCCGCCAGTTCCAGCCGCCCGTACTCGCGCTCCAGGAACGCGCGGATAGCGGCTATCAGCTCGCTAAAGCTCTTGTGCATGTGCGCACCATCAGCTAGCATGTGGCCCGTTGCCCTCGCCACCTGCGGGCTGCTAGCGGTGTTGTCATCATTCAAGGGGAACAAGGTGAACGTCTTCTCCTTGAACTCCACGGTAATGAGCGGTGCACTCACAAAGAGAAGCTGTTTCGCAACCTCGTGCACAGCTGTATCGGAGGGAGCCGCGCTGCCAGACTTGCTGTCATCGCCCCACAACGATATATCTGCCTTGTCTATGTCCTGGATCTCAACATCAAGCTGATCCTCAGATAGTCCATCATATTCCTGACCTGATGCACTAAGGCAATCGTCTTCGGTATGGGGAAGATTATTCTCAGGCATCTATTTCGAAAGCGTCTTTGACGCTAGACTGAGTGCGGTGGATCAGAAGCGCTGTGTATGGCTCACACCTTTGTTTGTTGCGGATTCGCCACTCTGCTCAGCTAGAGAAACATATCCAAAATGATGTCCAACGCATCTGGACGTGAGCTAAAGATCGAGGCCAGATGCCACTGCCATAATGGTCCTGGCGGAACCGCTGAGCTGGTCCTGGTGCCGGGAAACGTGAAGATCAAATCTATGAACGTCGCATCTGAGACCGCAAATAACTGGTGAAGGACGACTGATGCCTTGCCGTGGGGAATATTGGCACGTGAAAGCCAGCCGGGGACTTGCGTTGGACTGCGTGCTTGATCTGTGGGTGTGCGTCCCTGCAGAAGAGGCAGCCCCGCCCAATGCCAGCGGCGCTGCATGCCGTGCTGCGCAGCTGCAGGCGCCCCGCGCGCGGGGGGAGCGACGCTGCGCACCGGAGCAGGTCCGTGAGCCCGCCCCTGCCCGCGTGAACTAGAGACTGCGCCCGTGCATGTCCGGCCCGGTACTGGGGCCCGCAGCGGCAGCGTGAAGGTTGGGGTATCCTCCTGTCGCAGCTCGAAATATCACTATTTTCCGGGATTAAACCCCCCTCGGAGTATTCCAGGCCCACGGGGAACGCTCGTTGCCGCGTGAGCGGCATTTGCATCGGGCGCAGGCTCCGGGGTGCCCGACACGCTGCGCACCGGTATCGTGCCGGAGCTGCGTGCGTCCGGCGCACGCGCAGCGGAGCGCGCGCCATCGCGAGTGTCTGCACACAGGCTCGATTCGGCCTCTGCAGCCTTCCCTGGCCGGCGCCGCTGCCGTGCGGCGCCCGCCTGGCTACCGCACACATCCCCGTGCGCACCGCCGCCGCGGGTTATGTGGAGGTGCGAACTCCCGGGGCGCCCCGCCCGCTCTACTACACCGTTGCAGGTCTGGCATGCCATGCAGCCGCATCCCGTCGTTGCTACTTAAGCCTCTGGGCTGCGAACGAGCGCCCCCGCCATGCGCAGACGTTGGCGCACGCTGCGCTGCCGCCCGTGGCCCCACCACGCCTATTTGGCCCAGTTCTGTGCGCCAGTGGCACCCTAAAGGTACGACATGAGGCAGGGCGCACCCTCCGGAGCGTCTTTATACACCTGGGGCTCGAGATGAGGCAGCGCATCCGCCCAGGAAACGCAAATCCCCTCTAGACTGGAGCCCGCTGAGCCGCCAGCCTCGAAAAGTCTTGGCAAAGCTAAAATTAGATACACGGAACCCAATGCCATCGTATCCAGGAAAAATCCCAGAGGTAGGCTATTCCGGATCTTGGATCGGTCAATGAATTACCAGTAATGTGGTTATCGTTGTATACGCCATTCTATTTTTTTAAAGTTGGCGGAAGTTGCAGGTTACTTTAACTTTCCTAAGTAGTGGCAGTATATTAATGGAAGAAGGCAGGCCTCAGAGCGTGGACTGTGCGCAAAACATAATTCGTTTCGAACCCATTTAAAGTCCAGCTCCATCACTATGTCAGCTATTTCAGATAGCGATACAGAAGCAGACGTAGTTTCTAGGAATTTGTGTGGGGTTGTGGATATCGGGTCCAATGGAATTCGATTCAGCATCTCTTCCAAAGCATCACACCATGCGCGGATCATGCCATGCGTATTCAAAGACAGAGTAGGAATATCGCTGTTTGAAGTGCAGCACTGCAAGAATTCGCTGGAGAAGATTCCGATTCCTGTAGACACCATCAAGGAAGTGTGCGCGGCGATGAAAAGATTCAAACTGATATGCGATGACTTCGGAGTGCCGGAGACAGCGGTGCGGGTGGTGGCGACGGAGGCGACGCGGGAGGCGCTGAACGCGCAGGAGTTTGCGGACGCGATACACGCGTCGACCGGGTGGCTGGTGGAGATGCTGACGCGGGAGGAAGAGGGCAGGATCGGGTCCTACGGAGTGATCTCGTCGTTCAACGCGGTGTCAGGGCTGTACATGGACCTGGGGGGCGGCAGCGTGCAGCTGTCGTGGGTGAGCTGCCAGAACGGCGAGATCAAGCACTCGTCGACGCCGGTGTCTTTGCCGTACGGTGCGGGCGCTCTCAGCAGACGGATGCACACGGAGAATAAGCGGGACCTGTTCATGGAGATAAAGGGCGCGCTGCACGAAGCCCTTCCGAAAATCGGCATTCCGCACGCGATGATCGCCGCCGCCAAGAGCAGCGGCGGCTTCGAGCTGTTTACCTGCGGCGGCGGGCTGCGCGCGATAGGATACCTGCTACTGTCGCAGATCAAAGAATACCCGATCAAGACTGTTATCAATGGCTTTTCGTGCAGCTCGGAGGAGTTCCTCACGATGGCCGACCTGCTCTTCCTGAAAGGCAAGGTGCCAGGCCATAAGAAGGACAGTAAGATATTTAGGGTCTCGCAGCGGCGGGCCCAGCAGCTGCCTGCTGTCGGTCTGCTCATGTCCGCCGCCCTGGAGTCATTGCCGAAAATCAACATCGTGCACTTCAGCGAGGGCGGCGTCAGGGAGGGTACCCTATACTCCATCCTTCCTCGTGAGATCAGAGCGCAGGACCCTCTATTAATCGCCACAAGACCTTATGCCCCCCTCCTTGCCTCCAAGTACCTGGAGCTGTTGAAGGCCGCCCTTCCCGAGAACGACGTCCCCGCGCTCGTCGTCGACCGCATTGCGCCGGCGCTGTGTAACCTGGCGTTCGTGCATGCATCCTACGCAAAGGAGCTGCAGCCCACCGCCGCGCTGCACGTTGCCACCACTGGCATCATCGCCGGCTGCCATGGCCTCTCACATCGCATCCGCGCCTTGATCGGCATCGCTCTCTGCAACAGGTGGGGCGCCGACATCCCGAAGCCAGAGGAGGCACACAAGAAAGCCTTGGAAGACGCTGTCCTGAGGGACAGCGGCAAACCTGATTGCCATCGCACTCTCTTCTGGACGAAGTACGTGGGCTTTATCATGTACCTGATATGCGGTGTCCATCCGGGCGGCAACATAAGGGACGGCGTGTTCACATTCGCTGTCCACCGTAAAGACGATGTGGAAGCCGACTTACAGGAATTAGCACTGGGCGACAGCCGCTACACGAAGAGCCAAGCTTCTTCCAGGAAGCCAGCTTTCGAGGTTGTCGTTAAGATCAGTAGAGACGACCTGAAGACGAGCGCATCGGTCCGCCAAAGAATCATAACCCTACAGAAAAGAATCAGGAGACTCTCGAGAGGTAGTACCGAGAAGGTCAAAGTAGGCGTACAGTTTTCAGAGGCGTGCTAGGTGGCATGTTGCTTGTTGCGCTTGGGTGTAATCGTATGTTACATCAATATAATTATGTACGAAGGAACTACGTGAGCTTGTAATGGATGGAAATTTGCCACCATAAAGGGCTGTTGATACTCTCCAGCAGGACCGAGATAAGTGAGTCGAGGAATATCGGGACATATTGAGGTGGTGATGGTAAGTTTACATGAATTAGTCAAGGGATTGAAAGCTGCTTTTCAAATAAGAGACTATCGCACATGTGTAGATCTATTAGGGCCGATCAAGATCGAGCTGATCAAGGCAAGACTGCTGGTACCTGATGTGTTAGCAGCATCGGACGGGAACACGGCATACCTGGATGACCTGGAAGTGGCCAAAAAGATCCTAGAGATTGGGGCTTTGAGTTCGATAAATTTGCTTGACTTTGCAGGGTTTGAGAACTACTATGCGCAGCTGCGCGCGTTCTATTTTGGCATTCCTGATACCCACGCGCTGGCGGATTCGGAGAATAAGAAAAAGCTGATCAGCCTCTATCTATTGATCCTTCTTGCGCAGGGCGACGTTACGAAGTTCCACAGCGAGCTTGAATTTCTAAGCAAGCGGGACTTGGGCAACATCGAGGAAAACACGTACCTGTCATACCCCGTGCGGCTAGAGAAGCTCCTAATGGAGGGCTCTTACCAGAAGGCTTGGGATATGCTGCAGAACGGGAGGGAAGATGATAAAATTGAGGAATTTAATATCTTTGACGAGACGCTGATGAACGCAATCCGTGATTCTATCGCGCGCAACACAGAGGTTGCCTACGCGAGACTTCCTCTCTCTAACGTGAAGGCTTTACTGTTTTTTAAGAGCGAGAAGGACACGGAAGCCTTCGCCAAGGCCAGAGGGTGGAATATAGTGAACGGCTGCGTTTTATTCGATGAAGATGACGTATCTGAAAAAAAGGAGCAAACGAGCATTGTCTCCAAGGCACTAAGCTATGCTACAAATCTGGAGAGTATTGTGTAGGAAAGATGCTGACACTTTAGCCATTTATAACGATTAATCTGTACGAAAGGCAGGCGGTGAAACCCTTATAGCATTTACGCCTGCTGCTCCGAAACTTCAAATTCTATTTTCTATTATTGTACGTAGGACTAAATATAGAGACCTATAACACACTCATTACACGTTAAATGGCGAAGCATACATTCACGACATTAATTTTGCGCCTCAGGCAAGCCGACGGATTTGCCTGCCGCCAATCTCTTCATGGTCAAAGCTGCAATGACTGCGGCACCAGCGCCAGAACCATCCTCAGCAGCGACAATCTTAATTGGGTAATCTTGGGAAGGAGAGTGCTCCCAGCCGTAGATGTCCTTCAAGCCCTCGGCAGCTCTAGATTGGAAGCCTGGGTACTTGTTGAAGACAGAGCCATCAGCTGCAATGTGTGCGGTCTCGTAGCCTCTCTTTTGGCAAATTGCTGCGATACCGCAAACAGATAGTCTTGCAGCTCTGTTACCAATCATCTCAGACAACTTTCTGATCAATTTACGCTCTGGACGAGTGGTGTCAATGCTCAAGTTGTCCTTGAACAAGTCATCGGTCTCCTCCAAGTTCTCAAATGGATCGTCCTCAATTCTAGCAGGGAAGGAAGTGTCCATCACATATGGCGTCTCCAACTTAGAGATGTCCTGACCTTGGAAGATCAAACCCTGGCCATGTAGATCCAAGAGAGCCAAACGTAGTAGCTCACCCAAGTAATAGCCGGAGGTCATCTTCTCGAAGGCCTGCTGACCAGGTCTTGGAGACTGCTCGTCGATTAGAATGTCGTACTTCGTTCTTGGAAGAACCAAGTGCTCGTTGTCGAAAGAGCCGTACTCACAGTTGATGGCCATAGGAGACTCTGCTGGAATGTCTTCTGGCAAGCGGCCCTCCAACTTCTCGATGTCCTTGCAGACGTCGTAGTAGGCACCGTTGACACCAGTACCGAAAATCACACCCATCTTGGTCTCCGCATCGGTATACAAGGAAGCAACCAAGGTACCGGTGGTGTCGTTGATCAAAGCAACAACTTCAATTGGGACACCCACCTTCTTCAACGACTCCTGCAACATTGGAACAACGTCGTGGCCCTCAACGCCAGGGATGTCGAACCCCTTGGTCCATCTCTGCAAGATACCCATGTTAATCTTGTCTTGGGATGCAGGGTAAGAGAAGGTGAAACCCAAAGGTAGCGTCTGGTTGACACCATCTGGGAACTGCTCCTCCAAAAAGTCCTTTAGACTCTCCGCGATAAAGTCCCACAACTCGCTCGCGTTCTGGGTGGTTCTCATGCGGCTGGGCAATCTGTACTTGGACTGCGTGGTGTCGAACTGATGGTTGCCAAGCAACTTGACGAGGACAACTCTCAAGTTCGTTCCACCCAAGTCAATTGCCAAGTAGTCACCGGTCTCGTTACCGGTAGGGTACTCCATCACCCAGCCGGGAATCATTGGGATGTTGCCCCCTTTCTTGGAGAGACCCTTGTTCAACTCCGTGACAAAGTGCTTTGTGATTTCCCGCAACTTCTCAGGCGAAACGGTGAAGATGCGCTCGAAGCTGGCAATCTGCTCGACCAACGTCTTTGGCACGTCAGCCATGGACCCCTTTCTCGTAGGAGGCTTCTTTGGACCTAAGTGAACCATCTTGTATTTCTAATTATGTGTGTGAGTTACCGCGACTGTACTGTGAGGCAATTGATGACAGCGGGAAAGTCAGCCTTACCAAAGAGATCTAGCTCCTTTTATATCTTTTCCTGATGCTGTCGAAACTTCCATTGCTTCCCTCACGCTGAGTTTACGGATACTTTACTTTTCTGTTTCGTCATGCTTCGGAAAAACGCTTAAAAAAGAAACGAATCTACAGGAAGCGCAGCTGGCCATGTAAGCAGATTAGGAGAGGGGTGATCTGTGTGGCGTGGTCGGCGGACAATCACCAGGCTTCCCACGGTCAAGACATGGAACCCAGAGCGCGGGGTAGTGAAATAATACGTACTATGAGGCATTATGCAAGGGCGTGGTTGCGCCGTGCGTTACGCTTGTCTGATACCTCTTCATTTACGCGGAGCATGATCCGTTGAAAGTCGGAAAAATGGAAAAAAAAAACCCGAGCCCGGGAGGCCACAAAAAAAAACCGGCATACGCCAACTTAATATTCCGTTGTGCACAGAAAACCCAGTGCAAAAGTTGATGCGGGGGAAGCGCGCACCCCGGAAAAATATACAGCGGTTCTGTGGGGCTCCAGCCCCTTTGCCCCAGATACCCCCCGGGCTACTTTGGTCGTTGAGTTGACCCACTGAAATGATGAGGGTCGCGTGAGCACGGTATTCAAGCGCGCCACGTGTTTCCAAATGCCGAGCTCGTCCAACTGCCGGGTGCCTTGCGACAGGGAGGCGGCGCGTGGATACGACTTGCCTACGCGGGAGATGATTGATTTGGCTTAGCTAGCTAGCCAACGCCGTTATGTGCCGCCGCCAGCACTCCGGTGGTGGCCTGGTATTATGTAAATCGCCGGGCCAGTATCACGTGATCACGTGATCCGGAGCGGAAGTCCGTGGAGCTCGGTCTCTGGGGCAGACCACATTTGCTGCGGGCGGGTGCCCTTTCACTTAGGAAGGATATCGTGGGTCGGGTACCTGCGGTGGTTGGTTGCCGCAGCGTACTGAAGCCGGCCGGCTTCCGGATCGGTCCGAGCGCTGACAGCGCCTTCGACGAAGCAGATCTTGATCTCACTTTAGCATCGAAAAAAAACGCTCTGCCTCGCAAGAGACGGTGCGGATGCGCTTGTTCATATATGTCAGCTTTGCACGCGTGTATGTCAGCTTTGCACGCGTATATGTCCGCTTATGGACAGTCAGGGGGCTACAGCTCGGCGGTATGCTGCCCGACACAGGTAGGCCATCCGTCAGTGCATTGCCATCATTTTAATAGGACGCAAGCTCCATGCAAGCTCCATGCAAGCTAACTAGCTCATTGCGACTGTTTTAACAGGCTCGGGTCTCATCTGGCCGTGATTTACGGAGCCTCTGCCCCAGAAGCCCCGGCAGCTTGCTTTGTAACGTGCATACCGCGGCCTCCCAGAGTTAGCGATACCAGGAGCACTCATACATCTTGCTCCAGTACCTAGTGATAGCGCGTAGCATATATAAACAAGACGGGTGAAGTTGTTAGATGAAGCATTGTGACTAGCTCAGCACGAGAGCCAGCTATCCCCATGCAAGCCCACTTCGCCCTTTTCTCAGTATTTTGCCTACTAGGCTCAACCTTTGCCTACTACGACTTGGAAGACTGCTACCGCCAATGCGCTGACAGGGCCAAGGTGGCCGAGAACCCTGACTTTTTGGAACAGTGCCGGGAGTCATGCAGAAAATGGCATTACTGAACGTCGGATTTCCCTGCGGAATCGCTAGCCCTGATCGTTCCAGCTTCAATGCTGCGCACACTATATACCGCCTTATAGCAAGCCCTACATATATGTCCATACTTCAACCTTCCCACTGTGGCGACGATCGCCTACCTGTGGAATAATCCGAGCTGACTAAAATCATCGTTTATGTAGTGCGCCCAGAATGGGACCGAGTACGGAACCATATTCGCTTGCCAAGTGGCAGTCCGAGAGATCCCGAACAAGATGGCCTGACCGTCTGCCCGTCCCATTACTAGTTCACTCGCTTCGAAAAAGATACGTCCGCAGATGAGGCCGTTCACCCAATTTTTGGGGCAAGTCGCGCAGCGCCACAGCACGGCTCAGCGTTTATGTAATCCAGCGCTCTCTCCGTATGCCTCGAGAAGAGCCCAGGGCGCTTATACGTCGGACGTTCAATCACCGAGATGCGCAGCGATGGGATGCTTAATACCGACCGTTAGAGCTCCGGGACATTACCTGCAACTGGCAAGGACCCGCGCAGAACCCCCCGTGGCCTGGTTATGTAAAGTGACATAATTAACCGGGCTAGAATGCAATAACGATGACTGTCATCTCCGCCAAATGCACCTCCCAATGCACCTCCCAATCCGCTTCACGACCCAGCTCAACCCTATAAAAGGCGGTCATGGTGGTTTCACTTAGCATCGAAGTGGACGCCAGTTCTCTACACAGCAATGCAACTCTACAACGCCCTTTTTCCAGTCCTATGTCTCCTCGGCCTCGCCCTCGCCAGCGAAGAGCGCGAAAACTGCTACCGCAAGTGCGCGGAGAGAGCGAATAACCCGCGCTTCCTGGACGAGTGCAGGGCTGAGTGCAGAAAGTTCTTCAACTGAGCGTGCGCCGGGCGCACCGGACTTGGCGCGGGGGCCATCGCGCACGCGCACGCGCGATATATAGTCGCTAGCATAGCCACATATTGACCTATATAACGATAGTCTTTTCTGCCCTCGAATCTCACGTTTCGCCTCAGCTACGATTTCGTTTTCCGACGCAGTCCGTCAGACTGCTCGCTGTCGCCGGCATCGCCAGCGCGACGGGTCGAGCATGCGCCGAGGAGACCTCCTCCGCAAGCCTACGCCCGCTCATATGCTATTCCACTAGCATGTCGCCGTGGGCAGGGATAGCTCCTGCCAATATATATATATATCTGCGACTTAGCATCCTTGATCAGGTCCGGAAGAACTCTCGGCATCACATAAAGATAATACCTATGTACAAAAGCAACAGCACTTATATAAAAGAGCAGAGGCCCAATTAGCACTGATAGAGGTAGACCGACTACAGCATCCCTTTGGCCCGGCTACGCCCATTAATGGTGAGGTCTCCCTTGAACGACGTTCGTACATAGACATCACGTAGCGGAACTGACAAATTTTTTTGGATTCCACGCACTCTCGTCAAAATCAGCTCTAGTACGATAGCAGACAGCAGACGTGGAGCACAGCGATCGAGTGAGGAACGGCAGCATGTCTACTAGCTCGCCGGCCAAGAATAAAAGGTCAATATCGTCGGCAATTGCAGGACTTTTCCGGCGGCCTGCAGATGGGGCGAGTACAGCGGAATGCGCGGATTGCAGTACAGAGCTGCCCATTGAATATGAGTCGAACACGAGCAGCGATACAGTGATTAAGCGGCCACGGGCCGGTGGCCGAGGAATGGAGCCACTGATTTTATACGAGTCGGATGTGGCAGTGCGGCCGCCCGTGCTACCGATCCTGCCGCTGCAGCGGCTGCGGATGCTGCGGCACAGGCAGGAGCTGCGGCGGCGGCAGTACCAGCTGGCGCCACTGGTGCAGAATGCGCACAGCGGGCGCATTGTGTCGGACGCGAGCGGCGAGGGGTGGCGGCGGATCGCGGGCGGCACCCGGAGCGGGTCTGCGCTGAGTAGGGGCGGCACGGGCAAGAAGGGGAGACTATGGTCGAGCAACTTCGAGTACGACCTGTCGGAATACGACGTGCTGAAAAAACAGAAGCTGAACACGCGCGATGCGAAGGATATTACGATGCTGGACAGCCCGAAGCTGTCGGAGGAGGTTGTATTGAAGAACTCCGCGGCTAGGCGCGATGCTGGCGAGCCGCCGTACTCCTCCAACCTGTCGCGGACGCAATTGAAGTTGCTGACCGGCTGCGAGTCGCCTGCTTTGCTTCGAGCGGACGCTGCAACGGGTGGCAAAAGCATCAGTGGCCGGGGGTCCTACTCCAAGCCGCATGAAGGTACTGCCGCAGATCCGAAGAAGACGCCCAGTGTTGGCTTTGACTTCCTGCTCAAGGCAGATGCAGACACGCCATCTAAATCAAAGCTGCCGGCGCTTCCCGCGCCAGCCGTGCCATTGGCACAGGATGAGAACCAACAGGAGAAACCTGGCGACGCCGGAGAGAAGACGCTTACGACTGGCACGCCAAGTGCGCCATTGCTGCAGTTCGGGAGCAAGACCCAGGAGGTGTCGAAACCGGCGCCTCAGTCGAAGCCCTCCTTCACCTTTGGTGCGCCTACAGCAGCAGTTAGCAAGGACTCGACGGAACCTGGAACCAAAGCTGCATCTCCTGAAGAAAACACGAAAAAGCCGGCATTTTCTTTCAACCTCTCCAACGGGGGTGCGGCTAAGGCGCCTTTTTCATTCGGAGCGAGTACTAAGGCCCAAACTACAGCGTCCGATACACCCAATAGTGGGCGGCCGGAGCCTACTAAGCCTACATTCTCCTTTGGACAGAAATCAAGCGCCTCTCAGCAAGCAGAAACCAAGCCAAATGCCATAGCATCAGGGGATAAATCAAGTTCATCAGGGGATGCGCCAGCGCCACCTGCCTTTGGGAATGGGAAGGCTACAGTCCCCGCTTTTAGCTTTTTAACTGGCAATAAGGACGCAACTCCATCTTCGAATAAGACAGATTCTTCCTCAGAAAAGCCTACATTTACGTTTGGCAAGGCAGCACCAAGCAAAGAACCCCAAACTACATCGACCTTTAGTGACGACAAGAAGGATGCATCCACTAAGCCAACGTTCCAGTTCGCCATTCCAGCTAAAAGTAACACAAATGCATCTAACACCAACACAACATTTGGTACAACCATGAATGGCAGTAGTGCCACCTCAGCCACAAACCTTTTCTCTGGTCCCGGCTCTGAAAAGCCACAACTCTCGAATGATAAAGGTGGGCTGACTCTTTCAAACGGAGGCCCGCTAACGGGTACTGCTCTTGATAGACAGAACACACAATCTCCTGTCACTTTCGGTGCCCCATCGGCGCAACCTGCAACGTCCAGTAGCCTGGGGGCAGCGCCATTCTCGTTCAAGACAACGACACCTGATATGTCGAACCCAGCGAATCCGCCATCCATGTTATTTGGGAATAATGCAAATGGCAACAACTCCCACTCCAGTACCTCTGCCCCTGTTACTTCTGGTGCGGCTTCCAATGGCGGTGGATTTAAGTTTGACATGAGCGGGTTCAAGGCTAACCAAGGCGTTAACTCACCTGTGCCAACTTTTTCAATGAACAATAACGTCTCACAAAGACCTGGTAACAATATGGGATTGAACGCAAATAGCATGTCGATCGTTAATGCTCCTCAACCGCAGCCTGCTAGTACGACCTTTGGCTTCCCACAAGAATCTGTGTCAAATGGTACAACGGCATTCGGATCAACCTTGACCACAGCGAACAATTCGCCAGCTTTTGGAATAAGTACCAATAATAACAACAACAACAATAACAACAATAACAATAGCCAACCTGCTGCGACGTTTAATTTTAATGGCAGCAATGCGGGGTCTCCAACGCCATCACTATTTGCTAATAGCGGATCCCCTGCGCTACAGAATAATAGGCCAGTAGCTTTTACCCCGTCTTCATCGGTTAACCTGAACTTCGGTGGTGCTCCTTCTGCATCCCTTGATCCGTCGCAAATTTTTGGTCAAGCAGCGACAGGACAGCCTCAAAACAGCGGTTTCGGTATGCCACAACAGCCAATGCACCTTCCTCCAGGCAGGAGGATCGCTAGAATGAGAGCCAGAAGAGGATGATTTACCAAGCATGTGCCATACATTATTGAAATGCATTTATACTTCGTTATGTACGTAGCGGTGTAATTTTAACATGTACCTATATCAAGGTAGCAATGACCGGTAGGCTTCCCCCGCTGCCCTGAAAGCTAGCTGCGTGGACAGCTAGCCTCGTGCAGGGCAACACTATGCTCGCAAATATGCATCAAAACCACAGCGGACACCACCTATTAAAACGTTCGTATTGGTTTTATATAGTAAAAGACGTTTGATTTAATAATATATAAACTGGTTATAACGGATTGGTATGCATTTTACAAAACAATATAATTATCAATCAGGATAACGAGCAGTTTAGTGAGTTTCGGATGGGATTTCGAACACGATTTGCTTACCGGTCAACTTGTTGTAGACAGCCTGGAAAGACTCCAACTTGTAGTCGACTTGCTGGACGTCCTTGGAGTCCAACAAGACCTTCTGGATCTTGTTACCACCGACCAAATATCTGACTCTCTTGCCAACGATCTCGGTTGGGAAGACCAAGTCCTCCAAGATCTTGTCGTGAACAGCGGTCAAAGTTCTGGATCTTGGTCTCTTTTGGGTCTGTCTGGATCTTCTGGATGGCTTTGGCAAAATTCTTCTCTCGGCCAAGAAGATAACATGGCGGTCCTGGAACTTCTTCTCCAACTCTCTGGTCAACTTGGTCTGGACCTTGTGGTAACCAGCCAAAGATGGAACTGGCACAAAGATGGCCAACGCCTTCTTACCACCAGCAACGTCAATCTGCGCGAAGTTAGTAACTGATAGCCCTTCGGTGGTCGTATACATGGACTGTGCGCCGCGGGCCCGGCTGCAGCGGATAGCCGCAACCGTGGGAGCCCGCGCCCGGCGCAGCTGGCACAACGACTTCATAGCTCAATAGCAACATACCTCTCTGATGGACTTGAACTGCAAAGGTCTCAAGTCAGCCTTCAACTCTGGGGAGGAGTTCTCCAAGTCGATGAAGGCCTGAGCGACCTGCAATTCCAATTCAGTTGGTGCTTGGGACAAGATCTTAGCTTGTGGGGCAGACATTATCGGCGTGTGTTTCTTCTTGGTGCAATTAGGCTTCGCAACTAGAGGCTGTAAGCCAAAACTAATACTATTTTTCAGTACTTACGGTCCGACCCACACTGCCTACCAAGTGAAAATTTGGCTGGCTGGGCTAGGCGGGCTTCTCTGCTCGCTGGCTGCGTCTGGGCTCGTGGTGCGTGGGCGCCCACAAGCGCCCCCCGCCTGGGGATACCGCCGCAGGCCGAGAGTCTCCGCCTAGCGGGCGGCATCCTAGTGGGACCGGAGTGGGCCGGCCGGCGAAAAAAACAAGAACCTTCAACTCCGTCGTGTGAATGTATGGGTGCAGCAGTCACATGGAGAAGGCCGCAGTCCGCGGGCGGCGATGCTTCCCCGCAGCGGGGCAGCTCATCGAGCGATAGACACACGCTGAGGGCCGGCGAGCAACGAGAAGCTGCGGCCCAGTGCTGCTATTCATACATAAGCAGTAGGCTATAGCCACGGCGCAGTGAGCGGAGGCCTCACTGCGCTGGCACTCAGATTTGTGAAAAAATGACAAATCCATGCAGCTTCCTTCTGTAAAGATGACTAAATAAAAAGATCGTTCTGTCGGAAGCGGGCAAGCGCATAAAGAGCGACGTAGTTAGGTCGACGAGCTCTCGAAGGCGAAGCAACACGAATGTCGGTAACGCCAGTGGAAGATCTGCCCTCACTGGGGGATGCGCTGGAGGACGCAAAGCGCGCAGCGTCATACCGCGCGGTGGACGAGAATCTAGACCCGGCGAAGCACCGCGTGGTCGGGATAGGCAGCGGCTCGACAGTGGTCTACGTGGCGGAACGCATAGGAAAATACCAGGCGTCGCCAGAGTGGAAGGCGAAGGTGGAGTTTATCTGCATTCCCACAGGGTTCCAGTCCCGTCAGCTGATCCTCGACAACGGCTTGCGTCTCGGTAGCATCGAGGAGTACCCTGAGATAGACATTGCGTTCGACGGTGCGGACGAGGTGGATCCCGACCTGAACCTGATCAAGGGCGGCGGTGCCTGTCTGTTCCAGGAAAAACTCGTTAGCACGAGCAGCGCGCACTTCATCGTCGTCGCGGACTCGCGCAAGCGCTCGCCGCAGCTGCTGGGCACGAACTGGACGCGCGGCGTCCCCATTGAGGTCGTGCCCAGCGCGTACGTGCGCGTGCTGCGCGATCTGCGCGGCATCGCCGGCTACCGCGGCGCACAGCTACGGCTCGGCACGCCGAACAAGGCGGGCCCGGTCGTCACCGACAACAACAACCTGCTCATCGACGCCGACTTCGGCCAGATTGCGGACCCGGCCGCGCTGCACGACCAGATCAAGCGCCTCGTCGGCGTCGTCGAGACCGGCATCTTCGTCGGCAACGCCGCCAAGGCGTACTTCGGCAGCGCCGATGGCTCTACGCAGACTCTTGCGCGGTAGCGGGCGTTGCCGGCATAATTATTAACTAAAGTCATATCTAATCGATAAAGGGACTTGTCACTACGTACACGCTCTCCGCGAGCAAGCGGCGGCCGCCGCAGCAGCGCCAGCCCCGTTCTACTGTTACAAGCCCTGCAGGCTCACCTGCTTTTTGTGTTGTTCGCGATCCACGAAAGCCCCTCTACTAGCCCTTGACCCGTCAAGGCGTTGCTGCCCACCACGCACCACAGCTGGTTGTTCAGGTTGTCGCCCAGCTGCAGGTAGTCCGAAACCTCCTGCGGCTTCAGCGCCCCCCGCAAGTCCTGCTTGTTCGCAAGCACCAGCAGCACCACGTTCTCCATCTCCTTCTCCCCGATTATGCTATACAGCTCCTCCTTCGCCTCGTTCAGCCGCGCCTGGTCGTGCGAGTCGATCACGAAGATCAGCGCCGTGGTCGCGGGAAAGTAGTGTCGCCACAGCGGCCGCAGCCGCTCTTGCCCCCCCACGTCCCACATGTTGAACTTCACGTTGCGGAACGCCACCGTCTCCACGTTGAACCCCACCGTCGGCGCCGACGTCTTGATCTTGTTCAGCTTCAGCTTATACAGGATCGTGGTCTTGCCCGCATTGTCCAGTCCGAGCATCAGGATCTTCATCTCCCGCGACCCGAACAGCTTACTCAGCACCCTGGAAAACGAGTTACCCATTGTGCCGTCTATGATCTTGCCCACGCCGCTCGACTTCAGTAGTCTTCCTTGCGCGCTCCAGCTACTGTCTGCCCCACCGCGTGATCTGTCCTCTTAAATACTTTTTCGCGTAATGCTGTTGCAACCTTCTGGACGGTATACGCCCGCCCGGGCCCGCTTAACGTACACCGTAGATCGTCCAAACACGGTGGTCAGAGAGGTAGCTGTTTAGGCACCACGCGCGGTGTATAGGCAAAGGCCGAAGCGACAGCCGGCGGCAGCGACGCCGTTGAGAGCGGCGCAGTATGCGTCCCTGACGCGGCGCGGGCGGCAGCTGGCGCGGGGTTGGCGAGCTGACACCGTTTCTTGGCTGGTTTGCAGAAAAGTGACTGTGTCGGCTACCTGTTTGTTCACAGACAGGGATAAAGGCAGAGGTGCTCAGAGTAGCAAGAGCAGGATGGACTTCAGCATCCCGGCGCACTTGAGTGCGGAGGCGGTGGGGCAGTTGCAGGAGCTTATACAGGATTACAAGGACGGGAACTTGACGGCGAAGGGCTACACGTCCAAGCGGGCGCAGGTGTTGGAGCGCGGGACGGGGTCGCCGGTGCGGGACGGGGCGAGCATGTGCAGCGGGCCGGGGATGCCGACGCCGCTCGCGCTCGCGTCGCCGGCGTCGTGCCTCTCGGCGGGGACGGGGTTCCACGGGCGCGAGCAGTCGGTGTCGTCGACGATCCGGACCAGCGCGCACCAGGACATGCAGTCGACGGGGTCGTTCTCGCTCTACCGGGTGACGACGTCGAACTCGAACGCGATGGCGGTGCGGGGGTACGGGGACGGGCGGGGGGCGCCGCGGCCGGAGCGGCGGACGTACCAGCCTCTGATTCCGCTTTTGCCGCGGAACGCGGAGGGCGCGCCGGCGCAGTTGGACTCGTTGCCGTCGGTGTTGCGGGGGCGGTCGCAGACGTACGACCGGGAGACGGCGATGGTGAGCATCAGCGCGCGGGGCAAGGAGAACTCGATCACGTGGGAGAAGCTCTATCTCCGGGCGGAGAAGGTTGCGCACGAGCTCGGCAAGACGAAGGTGTACAAGATGAACAAGCTCTTGCTCTGGTACGACCCGGGCGAAGCGATCGAGTTTGCGGTTGCGCTCCTCGGGTGCTTCATCGCGGGCACCATCGCGGTGCCGGTGTCATTTGAGACGTACACCTTGCAAGAGATCGTGGAGATCATAAAACAGACGAACGCCAAGTCGATACTCATATCGGAGGAGTGCTCGAAGCAGCTCGAGACGCTCTATGTCAACAGCCGATCGAAATTGAAGTTGCTCAAGAGCAGCTTCTTCTCGCAGCTCACGTTTATCAAGACGGATGACCTCGGTACGTATGCCAAGGCCAAGCGCTCGACGCCGGCGTTCGACATACCCAACGTGGCCTACATAGAATTCACAAGGACACCTCTGGGGAAGCTTTCCGGCGTTGTGATGAAACATCAGGTGTTGACGCGCCAGTTTGAGAACTTTACGGCCATCCTCAACTCCCGCGCGAAGAAGAACTGGCGCAAGGGCGATATACGAAGACCATACAACCGGGGGAAGGAACGCTTCATGCGTTATGTGATCCTGTCCAGTTTGGACTCAACGCGATCTACGGGGTTGGTTCTCGGCACTTTGTTCAATATTTTCAGCGGCAATCTCCTGGTCTGTGTGCATCCTCATTTGCTAAGACGCCCGGGAAGCTACGAGTCGATTATCAACAAATACAGGGCGGACATTCTACTCAGCGATCAGTTGCAGTTAAAGCAGGTCGTTATCAACTATTTGGAGAATCCAGAATCTACGATCTCGAAAAAGAACAAAATGGACTTTAGTTGTATAAAGTGGTGTATTGCCTCGTGTACGACCATTGACACGGAGGTCAGCAACATGATCGTTCATAAATGGTTGAAGAATTTGGGGTGCTTAGATGCGTCGCAAGCATATTCGCCAATTCTTACGCTTCTTGACTTTGGCGGCATTTTCATTTCGTTGCGGGACCAACTAGGTAATCTTGAGAACTTCCCGTTGCATGACCATAAGCTAAGACTTCAGGATGATGTCTTTATAGATAAAGAGCAATTGAAAAATAATGTCGTGCAGCCAAGTATCTCTGCGATGATTAACTCCTCCAGTTCTATCAAGGACTTTTTACGCTTAACGACCTTTGGCTATCCGATCCCAGATGCAATGGTTTGTGTTGTCGATCCGGATACGCGCATGCTAGTAGAAGACTTAACGGTGGGAGAAATCTGGATTTCAGCGCCGAGTGTCACGGATGAATTTTATCATATGGATAAACTAACTGACTTTGTCTTCAACGCCAAGTTGAACTTCAAAAAAATGCTAGCCACTTTAGAAGACACAGAACTGTACACTAGTAGGGAGCTATATGCATCAAGCATTGAACGTTTGGATACAATATTTTCACTCTTCCCTCCGGATACTACTTTTTTGAGGACGAAGTTGATAGGGTTCATACACAATGGGAAAATCTACACTTTATCTCTAATAGAGGACATGTTTCTTCAAAACAAACTAATAAGACTGCAAAACTGGTCACATACTTCGGATATCACCAGGTCCCTAAAAGATCCACCTTCGGCTGATAAAGAAGCTGGTATCAAAACGGATAAGCATCTGAGCTCTAAACGTGTCGTGCAGACATTTTATCTACAGCATGTCAGTGAAAACCTAGTGCGTACTGTTGATAAAGTGTCCGAAGTTGCGGCATTTGAGCTAGATCATGACAAGGATGAGCATTTCCTAGTGGTGGTAGTGGAAAGTTCATTGGCTAATACTCCCATTATTGGGAGCGCGGTATCTAGTGCCATTCCGCAGATAAATATGGCAGATAAAAGAACCCTAGAGCGGAGGATGAACGATCTCACAGAACAGATTTATAAAATCCTATGGATATTTCATAAAATACAGCCTTTTTGTGTTATGGTGGTTCCCCCAGGCTCATTACCGAGGAGATATTGTTCTCTAGAGATAGCTAATAGAACAGTGGAAAAGCACTTCCTCAACTGCAGCCTTCACTCCAAGTTTGTCAAGTTTCAATTGGATAACGTGATTCTGGACTATGTTCCGCATTCTGCTTATTATAATGAGAGTATATTTTCGGAACATCTCTCAAAACTACGGCATAGGTCTCTAGAGGATAATTATTTCAATAGTATGGGTATGATTCCAGAATCTGCTCTTCAAACATCAGGTCTTGACTATAAAGAAGACACGTTGGACAGTCGAACTTCAGAGAACCTAGGAAAATTTGAGACTATATTATCTATCCTAGAATGGAGATCTCAAAAGCATGGAAATGACTTTGCATTTTGCAACGGGAACAGTTTCTCGACAGCAGGTGCGTCAATAGACCAAAACAAAAAGTTATCATGGAATTCTTTTAATTCGCTCGTCGCATCCTACATCAAAAAGATTGTAGATTCAAAAAATCCTTTGAAACATGGGGATCATGTCGTGGTTATGGCAGATAATTCTGTTGATTACGCCGCTATTGTTATCGCCTGTTTTTACTGCCGGTTAGTTGTCATCCCATTACACATGTTACATGATTCTCACAGTGAAAAAGAGGTTAGTTATCTATTGAAAGTGATAGAGGTATACGAGGTCAAACGGCTTTTCGTTGACCATAAAATGGAAAACTTGTTGGAACAAAACACGCATATTAGTATCCTATTGAAGAGACATAAGCACGATCTGCCTAAAATCACCGTTTTCACCAAAGTGAAGCGGAAAAATTCACTTGCTCCGAGCCAGTTCAAGAGTGTGCTTCAGGAGAAATTCGGTCGACTCTCTAAAACAGATCCTTGTGTTATTTGGATTAATCACGACGATGATTCCTCTACAGATCTAAATGTTTTGATGTCACATTCAACCTTATTGAAGATGAGTAAAGTATTCAAAGAAACCTTAAGAATGACGAATGATAATCACATTTTTTCCGTTTCCAATTATACCAGGGATATAGGTTTCTTGCAGAGTTGTATACTCGGCATTTACGTCGGCGCTACTACTAGCCTTTTCAGTCCTTCTGAATGTATGACAAACCCAAGGCATCTCCTAATAGGTCTACAAAATATGAGTATCAAGGACTTGGTTTTATGTCCAGATATGTTATACATGCTCATGGATCGCGGGTGCGCAATGATTGAAAAACAAACCCAGATGGTGGCATCTTCTGGATCAATTGACAGACGGAAAGATACAGACACCGCCACCATTCTTTATCCAAACTTCATGAGGAACATCGAGAACATCATGGTTCCATTCACTGGACGTCCAAGATTCCAAGTTATGCAAACACTTTTAATGAAGTATAAATTGGCTGGTTGTTCTCCTTTTCAAATCAATTACTTGTACCAGCACCGCTTTAACCCGTTCATTGCATTAAGGTCCTACCTAGGGATTCCTCCTGTCGATGTATATTTGGATCCGATTGCGCTTCGTGAAGGTATTATCCATGAATTTGATCCCAGTGCTGTTAGTAGTTCGGTGCTCAGCTCTGCCATACATTTACAAGATTCTGGTATTGTAACAGCATGTACTGAAGTTACTATTGTGAACCCTGAAACAATGGAGCAGTGCTACGAAAATGAACTTGGAGAGATATGGTGCTGCTCTGAAGCGAACGTCTTCGACTATAGTATATGTCGCCTAGGTAACAACACAGCCTCTGCTAGCGAAGCAAATCGCACACCAGCTCAAAAACCAATGCGGGATCCTTTCATTACTCAACAGTTTAAGGCCAAAATAAAAAATAACAATCATACGGACTTGTCATATCTACGAACTGGTGACCTTGGATTCATTAAAAACATCACTCGCCCCGATGCTGATGGCAGGCCCATGGAATTGTCGATTCTTTACGTTTTGGGGAGCATCAACGAAACGGTGGAAATACTAGGTTTGACGCACTTTGTAGTAGATCTCGAATCCACAGTACTGAGAACCCATTCTAGTATTCTCAACTGTATGGTTGTCAAAACAGGGGGGCTTCTAAGCTGCCTCATTGAGTGCAATGCTAAAGATAGGATCCCCGAATATTCCAACCTAACGCCGTTGGTCGTTAGCATGCTTTTAAAAGAGCATGGGGTCGCGTTGGATTTATGCTGTTTCATAAAGCCCAACTCCCTAAACTATCTGGTAAAGGACTGGCAGAAAAATAGGATGAAGATCTTGAATGACTGGTTGGGCAAGCGGTTGTACATAGAGGCGCAGTACGGTGTAAATGTCGGCGAGAACAACTCTATCTACCTCCTGTCGGATTTTGAGAAACTACCTTGATTTTTTCTATCTATATAGTCTCTAATAACATAATCATTTTTATGTTGTCGTACTCATTTGAATTGGTACATCCAAAGTCCACTTCTGAGGTGAAAATTTAACTAGCTTGAACATAACTTATGATGTCTACCTGCGTTAGCACTTATAATCACAACGCTGCGCTAAACACTAAGAGTAAATACTACACATCTAGTTTTACCTTCAGGAAGTACGTGACGACAAATGGCAGGCTAACAGTTAAAATAGGATACTGTAGCATCAGGAAGAAGGATGCACAGTCCATCTGCGTTGTATCCAATGCATTAATGGGGGTATAAGTCGCCGTAAAATAGATAATACTGGTCATAGTGGGCAAAGACCAGCTTAGTACGATGACAAAGAGAAGCATCTTATCATCCTCCCAGTTGACCCACTTGAACTTCACGAGCGCCTCGCTCCACAGGATACCGATTATAGGCAGCGCAATCAAACGGAACAGCACCAGCACCAAGGCTGCCTTCCAGAACCCAGGGTGCAGATTGCCAAACCGCAGTCTTCCCAGGGTTGCGCCAAGAAGCATGAGACCAAATGGCACGGACGCAGCGCCAATGTAGGAAGTGAAGTCCAGCAAGAAGCTCAAGGGCGGCAGTTCATCAGGCGCGTTGGGAATCCGCGGAGCGTTGGGCGTCGTCACAAACAGGGCCTTCAGCCACGGAATAAAAGCTATCACCAACGCTAATATAAGCGAGACTGAACAGGGGCGGAGACAGTTCTTGAGGAAAAACACAACATGCTTGGTCAGAGGGAACCGGCGCAACCAGGGCGGCAGCGTCGAGCCGGAGGCCTCTATGTCCTCCTTGTGGACCGCGGCCTCCGAGGTGATGATGCGCGTCAGCGACCGCTGCGTAGCCGCGGGCGTCGCATGCGAGCCCATCTCACCGTAGGGCCCCGCGCCGTGAAACGCCTCAGGCGCAGACAGGCGCTTGCCGAACTGGTCCACGTTCGAGTACTCCCGGATCAGATCCGTGATGCCCTGCGGCGGCATGCTGCGCAGATCGATGGAGCGCATGGTGGACGCCATCGAGTCCCGCCGCCGGAACGAGCTCACACTGCTGAGCCCGGTGTTCCACTGCGACAGCGGAGGTCCGGCGAGCTGCACAGGCACAGCGGGCCGCACGTTCCCCCCCTCCGCGTGCTCTCCGCCCGTTGGCAGCGTGTTGGCAGAGTCACGCGTCGGAATCGACTCCAGCTCTTCCACCGACAGCGGCCGCGGCTCGCCCGCGCCGCGCTCCCGCACCAGGCTCGCCGCTGGCGACCCCAGCCCCTCCTTCTCCTCCCGCCCGCTCGCGTTCTCCTCGTCCTCGTACGTGAAGTCCGCCTCGATCAGACGGAAGCCCCCCAGGTTGAACAGACACACCAGGAACATCGCCACAAAGATGATCACGTTCGCCACCCCCTTCGACGCCTCCTCCGGCGTGAACACCAGCCCCTGGTCCATCGACTGCAGGTATACAATCGGCAGGTCGTTGATGTTCGGAAACAGCCCGCCCGCCAGAATCCCGCCCTGCCACTTCCGGGGCACCGGCAGCACCCGCCGCACCACCATCGCAGCCACCAGCCCCGCCCCGAACAGCATGAAGCTGGTCAGGCAGATGATTCCCACGTTCTTGATGTCTCCAATCTCAATGTTCTGCACTATCTTGCTGAATGCCAACATCGGCAGCAGCGCCGTGATCACAATGTCCGACACAGCCCGGGTTGCTTCGACCGAAAGGATGTTGAACCGAGCCAGAACAAACCCCGTACCAACTATAAAGTATATACGGATCACCGGCTTCACGGCGATCCATATCACCTGCCCCAAAGCCAGCGTCATCCTTGTCGTAGCTTTAAATCTACTGTTCGCTGTCAGAGCAGCATTTTTGTAAGCGAGGCATTTCGTTGGCCGTCAAATACCGTAAGCTTGCCTGATTTTGCTCTTTGAGAAGACGCAAATGCTCGAGCCTCATCGCGCACCCGGGCCCGTGACTCACGCGGCCGCCAACAGCTCGACAGCCCGGAAGAACCCGTCCCCGGCCGCGCGCTGCAGAATGCAGCCGGTATAGACTACTCGGAGATGCTCCGTACAAGAAACCGTCAACAGGGGCGATTGGGCCTGCACCAGGCACTCGCGAGCCGAGGACTGCCGGCGTACTGGCAGCGGGCTGCGGATGGTTACCTGCGAGGGGCTGTTCGGGAGCGTGTCGCCGTTTTGCACCTCGAGGGTCTCTATGTGTCCTACGACGAGGCATTTCCGTTACGGCTAAACATCACGTCTTCTCGCGCAACACACAACAAACAAGAATAGAGATAATCAAAGCAGCTGCACATCGGTGGGCCGCGGGAGATCTGGAAGGACACAGCTCGGCAGGACATCGGTAGACGAGGCGCCGGGGTCGGATTTGATAGGAAGTACTCTGCCGGTTTGTTGAACAAGACACGCAGCAAGGCCCTCAACACGCTGTACAGACGCCTGCGGGGACAGAAGCGGGCCAAGAACTTGGAACGGGGGCGGATAGCGAGCATGTGGGCGAGCGGGGACGCGGCGGGCGGGCGGCGGCAGAGGTTGATGAACATGGTGCGGGTGACGAAGGACACGTACCTCCCGGCGATGCAGAACTCGCTCACGCAGGCGAGGAGCTCGCTCCGCAGCTACTACTACAGCCAGGAGGAGGGCGAGGGCGGGGAGCGGGCGCCGCCGAGCGCGGAGGAGCGGGAGCTGCAGCTGATCTGCTACCCGACGTACACGCGGGTGAGCAGCGACCGGCAGTACGTGACGCAGGTGCGCGGGATGGTGTACGTGCAGGGGCAGATGACGCGGCGCAACCGGCTCATCCTCTCGATCTGCAAACAGCTTGCGCGGCCGACCGCGACCGCGGAGACGGAGCGGGAGTTGGAGAGCGTGCTCAACGACGACGCGGCGGGGAGCCGGGGGACGGTGCGGTCTGCGTCGACGGCGAACAGCAACGCGTCGACGTCTTCTGCGTCGACGGTGCTGTCGGTGGCGACGGCGGGCAGCCAGACGAGCCAGGACGAGGTGCTCCGGGACCGCCTTGCGGGGTTCTTGAACAAGGCGGTGCCGAGCGTGTCTGTGATTGTGGACCTCCTGGACGCGGCCGGCCACCAGGAGACGTTGTTCACGATGACGGACAATTACGGGCAGTTCCGGGTGCACACGACGACGGGCTTCCAGCCGACGGTCATCCGAGCGACCATCGACACGGCGACGCCTGTCTCCACGATGTACGACACGAATTTGGTTGAGGATGCCGGCATCGGGTTGATCAGCGATATTGACGATACAATTAAGCACACTGGGGTTGTGGGCGACAAGCGCTCGATTTTCTGCAATGTGTTTGTGAGCAGCTTTAACACGTGGTTGATCCCAGGCATGTCCCTATGGTACAATACACTAAAAGATTCGCGGGGTGTCGATTTCTTCTATGTCTCGAACTCCCCATTCCAGATCTATCCTACGCTACGGCAATATATTTCCAACGAGTATCCGATAGGGCCGATGTTCCTCAAGCAGTACTCCGGAAATTTGTTAAGCAGCTTGATGTCCTCCACGGCGGCCATCAAGCTCCCTTCAATTACTCAAATATGTGCTGATTTTCCCAAAAAAAAGTTTATTCTGGTTGGCGATTCCGGGGAGGAGGATTTGGAAGCATACATAGCGACAGCGCGCAACTTTCCGAATCAGATAATAGGCATTTACATACGATGCTGCAAGAGTTCTATGAGCGATGACCCTGCCAGAGACTGGGATGTGATGGATGACTTGAATTCGCTAATCGCAACCAAATATTTCGCTAGGTTGCAGCAGAAGAGTGCAGAGCAGAAGCAGAAGAGACCTGCCCCACCGGTACCCGCCAAGAGGGTGCAGTTATCCGAGGAGTTGGAGGAGGACATACTGAGATCAAAACAAATAGATTCCATGACCGACAGTGACACGTACAATAGTACTAGCAGGCAGAGTACTGCAGGTGACACCGATCCCTACCGGTCACACCACGCGGTCAGCCCCAACAGTGAGCCTCCCCCGCTACCGCCGCGCACACCAGCGTATCCTGCAAGAACATCTGTCAGTGATGACGCCTTTTTCACCATGCCCTCAACGCAGAATGACTATGGCATATATTCAGCATTTTTTGACCGCAAGGCTGATGAGTGGAAGGAGCGGGTTACGAGGGCCATAAACATACTACTCGAAAACGGGGTGGAAGCGCGGTTTATGTTTTTCAGAGATCCCGAAGTATGTATCGAAGACAGCATGACGAAGATCAACTTTACGGCGAAACGTAAGTCAGCGTGAAGCTTAATTTAGTTCTAGAGGCTTTATCATGTTGGTTTCTATTTAAAATGAGTTGAGAATATGGAATAGAATTAAACAAATTTTCAACGTACACATGCATTTTGAACAGGAGCTTAGTAGCGTGTACTGCGGGGTCAGTTAGCTCGGATGAATATATTTTTATTATTGTTTCATGCGGCAGCCAAGGATCCTGATCCTTCCTCAACGGCTTTCTTTATTTCGAAATTTGGATTTGAGCCATCTCCATAATCCTTGATACCAGCCGACCCATCCTCATCCCGCAAAGCCTTAGTAAACTCAGACAAGTCCCAGGCGGACCCTTTGTCCTCATCGTCCTCATCCATGTCAGTAAACTTCTTGTCTTCCATGTATTTCTTCAGCAGAACCTCGCGACCACTTGGGCGCTTTTTGGACCCATTTTCTTTCTCAGCGTTGAGCTTTTGAGTGATGCGACGCCTTTTCCACTCTGCAAAGTTTTCTACCGTGATCGGGGTCAGCGCCTTCTTGTCCAACTTTTCGCGCTCCGTCTCGATAAACTCCTCCAAGGTAATCTTAGGCTGTTTCTCGAAGGCCTCGCGTTCCAGCCTCTTTTGCTCTTTGGTTTTCAAGACAAAGCCTTCTGGTAGCGCATGCCGGTACATACACTTGTTGCCGCCGTTGGGGCACACCCAGAACCACCCGTACTTACCGTTCTCCACTGCCTCAATGAAATACTTGCACACTTTATCCGTCGTGGTCCGTGGATTGCCGTGTTTCGAAAGAATAACGTCCCGCAACTTTGCCTCATCCCACTTGTCCATCGTGTCTCCTTCCTTCTCGCTCCTAGCGTCCTGGTATAGGTCTCTCTTCTCCACTTTCCGCCCCACAGACAGGTCATGGGAAAACTTACATCTTGCGCCCTTGTTACAGTTCCCAAGCTTGAACATCGCACATAGAACAGTCTTCGGGTCCACCCCAGCCCGCACCTTCTGGTCGACCACGGGGTTGAAGAGCGCTCGTCTTTCGGCCTCCGCCGCCTCTTTCTGCTTCTTTTCCTCGAGCTTCTTTCGCTTCAGATCCTCCTTCTGTGGATCGCTCTGTGATTGCACCTGCTTTATGAACTTCTGGACCTTCGTCGACTTATTCTTGTTCTTCATCCCAAAAGTCTTGTCGACATTGTCCTTCTTTTTCTTTGGCTCGGCCTGCTTCTTCTTTGGTGGCATGCTGGGCTTCTAATTAATTGCAGGGCAGCTTATCCGGTATCAGCTGGCTTTGTAGCTTTCACAATTCCTTGCTTGGTACCATTAGAAGTTTTCGACTGCAGCTTCACTTGAATTCTGCCGAAAATTCCTTCACGGCAAATGTTGATCACGTGCACAAAACAGTCACGTGAGGATCACATGACCAGATCTTGTCTGACTTTGATTGGTGTAACAGCATCCAGCACAGTCGGGGATTTACTCTTCTACCGGACACCAATACCTACCACAGTCTCACATCGTATTGTGCGTCTGCTAGCTGAGTTCGAGAAGGCTAACCTCACCGATACCCGCCACCATATCTTGGTTTAAGTTCATTTTTGTTTCACTTTGTTGTGCAAATCTAGCAATTGATCGCTAGTCCAGTTATGGCCCTACCGACGCCCTTCATCCCATGGGGGAAGGCGGCGCGGACATTATCAAAGTGCCTTTCAAAGCGGAATTTTTCCAAGCTTGTGATCGCCAGGCGGTTAAGCTCCACACACCAAAGGGGTAAGCCCATGCGGTTGGAAAAGGAGTTACGGTACGCGATCATCGGCGGGACGTTGCTTTTGACCTACTCGTACATGTCTAGTTGCCTTTCGTCGGACACAATCAAGGGTATCAAACAATATGGCGGGCCGGCTCGGTCGTTGTCTACTTCCAGCGATGGCAAGGGCAGCGGGAGTCCGGACACAATGTCCTTATTGACGGATTACGAGGTGAACACCAAGCTGCGTAGTCTGGAGGAGTCCTACTACGTGAATCGGGGTAAGGGCGTGCTGCGGTACGATGTGTCGCAACTGCCGTCCAACAACCCGATGGAGGATACCAGGGTCGAACAGATTATCACTGTGCCAAACGAGCAGACGCAGGCACAGGAGGAGCTGTATTTCTTTGGCATCTTTGATGGGCACGGCGGCCCGTACACGTCCAGTAAACTCTCAGAGGCACTGGTGCCTTATGTTGCACACCAGTTGAGCATGATCTACGCCCAGGGAAACGAGGCCCTTACCTCGGAGGCGATCGACGATGCCATCGAGCAAGGGTTCCTGCAGCTCGACAACGATATCGTGCAGAAGACCTTGGGCCATTTTTTTGAAAACCCATCCAAAGAGAGTCTGATCGAGGCATTGCCCGCTGTGTCGGGCGCCTGCAGTCTTCTCGCGATGTATGACTCCAACAACTGCACCCTGAAAGTGGCACTGGCTGGCGACTCTCGGGCGCTGCTAGGCAGGGTCGACGAAAACGGACAATGGACTGTCCAGTCGCTGACTATTGACCAGACCGGAGATAATATGGACGAGGTTGCCCGTATCAGAGAGGAGCATCCGGATGAGCCAAATTGCGTGCGCAACGGGCGCATATTGGGCTCTCTCCAACCCTCTCGCGCCTTTGGCGACTACCGCTACAAGGTGAAAGAAATCAATGGCAAGAACGTGTACGATCTGCCGTCGCACCTCAAGATCTTCTTCCGGAAGGAACCCCGTGACTTCCTAACGCCGCCCTATGTCACAGCCCGGCCAGCGATCACGACCGCGCAGATCGACTCCAGCGCTCGTTTCATGGTGATTGGCTCGGACGGCCTCTTTGAGCTCTTGACAAACGAGGAGATTGCAGGCCTTGTGGTCAAGTGGATGGAGAAGCATCCCGTTAAAAAGGGCTTTGAAACCCTAAAAGCTACCAGAGACAAGATCCCCGCTGTTCTTGACACCACGGTGCATGCCGAGAACCAGCGCCCAGCCTTCAGGTACAAGGATGCCAAGGCCTCTTCCGGCTATCTCATGGAGGACAACAACGTTGCCACCCACTTGATCAGAAACGCTCTAAGCGGAGGTGGCGACAAGCGCTACGTATCGACGCTGATCAGTATTCCTTCGCCCAAGAGTAGAAGCTACAGGGACGACCTCACCGTCACCGTTGTGTTCTTCGGGGAAGAGCAGGGCCAGCCCGATAACCAACTGATCCTCAACCACGAGGCCACGAAGCCCCTCGAACCTAAGCTATAACCGTCTCCGTAGTCTCTATGTAATGTGATACTTACTCACTCTTTGAAGGTCTGGGTAACCGTTATATGATCACGTGATGATTATGTACTGAAGTTGATAAAATTGCACCGCGGGCTATTTGTAGTCTACTTAAATCAAGGTAAGAGAAGTACTAAGCATCGATTCTTCCTCGTGGCGGAGGCCTGCTTCGCATAGGTATTTAATGAATTCGAACGTAACGTCGATCAAGTTAGTCCTCCTGGGTGAGGCAGCCGTGGGTAAATCGTCTATAGTCCTGAGGTTTGTCTCCAATGACTTCTCCGAGAATAAGGAGCCTACAATAGGCGCCGCTTTCTTAACCCAACGGGTAAACATGGACAGTAAAACTATCAAGTTTGAAATATGGGATACTGCAGGTCAGGAGCGGTTTGCATCGCTGGCACCCATGTACTATAGGAATGCGCAGGCGGCGCTGGTTGTGTACGACGTCACCAAGCCGCAGTCGTTCATCAAAGCCCGCCACTGGGTCAAAGAGCTGCACGAACAAGCCAGCAAGGGCATCGTCATCGCGCTGGTCGGCAACAAACTGGATCTCCTCGAGAACGGCGAGGCACGCAAGGTTTCTCGCGAAGAGGCCGAGAAGCTGGCGGAAGAGGAGGGGCTGCTGTTTTTTGAGACCAGCGCCAAGACTGGCGACAAGATCAACGAAGTCTTCCTGGGAATCGGCGAGAAGATACCCCTTGCTAGGGCCGGTGAGCAGCCTGCCAGCGGGCCGACTGTAGACAATGCCCGCCTAGACCTGAATGCCGTGTCCCCTAACCAGCACACAAATAGCTGCAACTGCTAGCGGCATAGCTTCCCGTAAAAGCTACGCTCAAGCGGATATCAGAGGTGCCAAAGCTATGCAAGTATCTATACATATGTAGAAACATTTACTCTTATATTGCGCACCATACTCCTCGATGTTGGATAATTTTCTCGTGATGTACTTTGCAGCGCTGCGCTTCCAGGGGTCTTGTAAGCTACCTAGACTTTAGAAATCTTTGTCTCAACTAAGAGATGGAAGAAGATGACAACCATACACTGCTACAAACCCTGAATTCATTTTGGAACTATCGTGAATATGCTTTAGACGAGTTTTGGCGTCCCCGGATGAGGAGATGGAGAGGCCTCAGCGAACATCAGAAAAAGATGATTCCTTGGTATGAGAGGTATTTGCAGGAAGTACATGATGCCATATTAGCGAATTCCCAGTTCTACCACAGCTTGGTAGCGCATTCAGTCGACGCATGGGAAGTGGACAAGGCTCCTGACCAATGGCCTATTCCGACCATTTCGGATATGCAGAAGACAGTATCGATTTTCACGCAGCTAGTGCGAGAATGGAGTGTTGAGTGTAACGGCGAGCGGAGTGAACTCTTGGGCAGAATGTCCGGCTTCCTGGATGAGGCATATCCACATGAGCGCGAGCAAGTCTGCATACTTGTCCCCGGGGCAGGTCTCGGCCGAGTTGTAGTGGACCTTGTGAGGATGGGCTTCAGGACCGAGGGTAACGAGCTGTCATACCACATGTTGCTAGTATCCCGATATTTGCTGAACGGTGGAATTTCATGTTTCCAACATAAGATTTATCCATTTATGCACTCGTTTTCGAACCAAACCAGCCGGCAGTCGCAGTTGAGGGCGGTGCAAATACCCGACATGACCATATTCATGGAAGTGGGTAATGCCGGCTTGATGTCCATGTCTGCGGGCTCCTTTGTCGACCTCTACGGGCCCAACCTGAACATCAGACAATCTGGATATTACTCGAACGACCCCCGAATGCGCGATATCCGCGCCGAGGCTGCCAGCTCGAAGCATTTAGTGGTCACTAATTTTTTCATTGACACTGGAATGAATGTACTAGACTACATGGAGACGATCCAGCATGTCTTGAAGCCTGGTGGCCATTGGGTCAACTTTGGACCGCTACTCTACCACTTCGAGGCTGACCACCATTGTGAGGAGACCGCCAATTTTGATCCTTTGACAGGAGTCGTCTCTGACGTTAGAGAAGAACCTGTCAAAGGTTTGGAATTGAGCCAAGAAGACATCTTAAATACAGCTACTTCTGTTTTTGGATTTAAACTCCTCAGGAACGAGGCAAACATAGAGTGCGGCTACGGCAGTAACAGCGCTGAAATGTCCATGTTAAAATATACATGTAATTTCTGGGTTTTACAGAAATAGATGTTGTTAGCGCAACACCGGCATTTACCGTTCAAGGAAAACCGGAGACGCCATACAGATGAAAGTCCACCTGAGTATACCAAGGAGCTGCCCACTGAGACTGAGTTCCCTTCCACATGTAGTAGGCATCCTTCTCCGTGTTGTAGCCAGATGTTTCATGCGGATAACGTAACGTACCTCCAGAACTTTAATCATGCAGCAGACACAGTGAAATTTTCGTCAGCTGGTGAAGACACCATTGGCATTCCCCCATCATCACATTTTAGCGCATAACCCAACAGCGACCTGATGCAGCTGTTGCAGCTGGGTAGGCCATTTTGCTCCTTCGCAAAACATACAGTAGAAAGCCAGACTATACCGGCAGCGCGCAGAAATGTATCGCCTTAGGCGCGCGTCTTCCAAGGAGTGTTTCCGTGCTAGCTGCGTGTGCTAACGGAGACCCCCAACGAGGCAGCGGTTATATTTCCTTCCTATTCCTAGGCCTGGCGTTAATTGTCCTGCAAGCCCGACTACCCTCTATTAGTATAGATCTGCTGCAAGTATACTCCAGTAACTTATGCAGCCGCGTTTCGAGCGGACGGCTGTTTTCCATGCAAATAGCTCACTCGGCTAGCACATAGGAGGCCACGCCGTGCGTCCGCCGCTTGCAGATTTGCAGTGCTCGGGAAGCCGGCTACCGTTGTGCTCTACAGCTGTCAGCTCGTGCCCGTATCAGCTCACTCTCGTTGTGGCCCTATCTGTGTCTGTCCTAGCTGGGCCGCAGAGTGGGCCCATCTACGAGTCGGCCGTATGCGCATAATCCTCCAGCTACTGAGTATGGCCCCATCTAGGTACATTCCACAGAAACTTTCTTACAGCGGCGGTAGTACCGTGTCTTTCGCATACTCGGGAGGGCCTTGCCTTCTTCATGCACACTGCATTTTCACTCCTGCGAGGAGTATGCACAAGCCTGCCAAGATGCCGCGGCCAATGTGTTGCATCCAGAGTCAAATACAAGCTGTAGCAGCAGGTACGAGCAGCAGCTGGTTCTAGGTAGAGCGTTGCTCTTATGCTGCGTTTCATCCGGCACTGGCGCCTCAGATAACACCATGCAGATCTAGATTACGTAATAATAAAATCCGGGTAAACAGAAAAAAGTTACCCGGCTGCCACATCGGATTGTTTCTTCTTTCTCGGTGGGTGCTGGTTTTAGCTCAAGCACTATGCAAAAACTACCGAGGAAAGTACTATTCTATTGCCTTAATTTACAGCTTGAGATCTCCCCAACAGGTTCAGGAACTAGAAAGCTGACGTGCGGATAGGCTGTTTAGATGGGGCTTGATAATCCGACAGTGGTCACAGGTCAGAACGTTCAATTCAGCTACGATATGGCATCGTCAAGCAAAAAGAGCCGGAATAAGAAGAAGAAGAGCAAGCCGTCGATAAAGGAGCTCCAGAGCGCGCCTCCCTTGGCCGTAGAAACAGAGAGCGTTGAGGAGACGCATCCACAGGCGGAGCTGTACGATAGCGAGGCAGATTACCCCAGCTCGCGCGTGATCCGGCGGGCTGCAAACGGCGATGTGATCGTGGAATCACTGAATGAGGCCGGTAGTGGCGTGCAGGCACAACAGGCGCAGCAACAGAAGCACAGTGCGATATCCAGCAAGCTAGTAGCGCACTGGGAGTCGCTGTCGCCGGAAGAGAAGCGCAAAATTCTTAGTATCAGCAAGGAGGAGGTGTTCAGCGTGACGAAGAGCTACCAGACGTTACACAACTGCAATTGCACCGTGTGCGGAAGGCGGCATGTACCGATGGAGCAGGAACTAGAGTCGATATACAACCAACTATACGAGATGGCTAGACAGGATAACCCCAATTCGGATTTTGTTCTGTTTCACCTGAATCTGATAAAGGAGCTACAGCGTGGCACATCAAGCGGAGCGGAGCAGCGTACAGCCTCCCTGCAGTCTCGAGGAGCTAGTTTTCTGGATAATATGCGAGATGAGGCGGTCAAGTACTGTATATCTAACGAGGGCGTTGACAGACTAAAAGAGGAGGTTCTACAATTCAAACACAACAAACAGCGGCAGTATTCTGAGCAGCAGCGGAAGCAGCAGGTACAGTCGACCCATACCCACAACACCTCTTCGTGTTCTCCTTCTGTTGATGAACTTCCAGAGCGAGAACAGGAGTCTTTACTTCATACGTTACCTGAAGAGTTAGGTCCAGATAGTTCTGAGGTCAGCGAAGAACTGCGGGAAAAATACCTGAAATTCGCGAAAACGTTTGTTTCCTCTCATCCAAAGATAGCGCAGGAGTATGTGAACCGAATGATGATGTACCCCGACATGCGAGCTTTAACAGAAGATTTGATAAAAAATAATGGCCAGGATTTTGTAAAGGCAATGGAGGCATTTGTTTCTTCTCAACAGGATGGACCTTTGCCTGGCTCCCCTGAACATACCAAGCTTACCGCAGAGCAGTTTCAAGAGCTGCAAAAACAGCTGATTGAGAAAGCAGGATTGGACATGTCCCAAAATACAGCACCAACGAATACCGACTCTCCTGAGGATTGTGTTGATATGGATGAAAATGGCAACGAAGTGCGGGAGCGTGTTTTATTTAAGCAGTTTATGGCGGGTGAAAACATAATTGATCAGGCTTTCAAAAGTTTGCAAGGTAACAATAAGAATCAACTGAAAAAATCGGTATCCCATTCTTCTCAGGGACTTCCTGAAGATTCGGAATATGATGAAGATCTGAACTATTCAGATAGCTATGATGATGAGGACTCACCATATGATGATGATGTATACGATGATAACGATGCTGAATCCTACGACGAAGACGATGATAGCCATCATAAACACCACCACCAGCAACACCTTCATCACCATCATCGTGAGCAGGATGCTGAGGCAGATGACTATGATAGCGATATAGATCAGCAAGAAAGGTTAGAGGAAGGTCGGGGATTGATCCAGATAGCCATTACGAAGTTACTGCAAAGGAAACTAATTGTCTCATATCAGGAAAAACAGGCGGAACGGAACAGGGAAAGACTATTATTGGAGTTGGAAGCAGAGGAACAACAGAAGAAGGAAAAAGAGGAAAAGAAGCTGAAGAAGAAGGAGAAAGAGAAAGAAAAGAAGAGACAGATGCAATTGGCTAAAGAGGAGGAGAAACGTAAGCAAGTGGAGGAGGAAGCCCGCTTAAAGCTGGAAGCAGAGGCCCGTGAAATGCAGAGGAGAGAAAACCAAAGGAAAAAGGTGGAGGAGGCAAAGAGGAAGAAAGATCTCGAGATGAGGAAACGGTTAGAGGAGCAACGCCGCCGGGAAGAAGAGCAGGAGCGTCAACGCAGGATGAAGGAAGAAGTTAAACGCAAGCGTGATCAGGAAAGAAAACAGCGAGAGGAAGAGCAGAGGAGAAAGAAACAGGAGAAGGAATTGAAGAAGCAGCAGAGTCTCGAAGTAAAGAAGAAACGAGAAGAAGATGACAAGCCTACGGAGGAACAATACCAGGAAGATAACCTACATAAGGAGAATATCTCTCAGGATCCACTAAGCCAGTTACCCCACCCAGCAGGCGGTGTACCGTATGGTATAGTGCCCGTAAAGCAGGAACTGTCGGAGGAGAAAACGGTTAATGATGACATATTTAACATGATTAATGAGGCTACCTCCAAGTCCATATCTACTTCTCCATCTCACTTCAACGCCCTTCTGCAGAAAAGTATACCTCGGAAATCGGTAGATGCACAGTCGATTGGCCTTAATTATGGTTCCGCACAAGCGTCGTTGCCTCAGCAACTGGGGTTCCCCGTGGATCTGACAGAGGCTTTGGGGTTTGCTCAGAAAACGCAAGTGCAGACTGCTATCTCTGGTCCCCCGGGCTTATCTCAGAATACAGCAGCCAGCTCCTGGGACAATGTTCCTGGGTACGTTCAACTGTCTCCGAAGTCCGTAACTCAAAGCCATTCAAATGCGCAAGTTCAGACGGTACAGCACGGCAGCGTGCCCGGACAACATAGGGCCAGCTATTCAACCTTCGGCACTTCTGTGGACCCCAATGACACGTTTACGGGCGAGCTTACGAACTTGACTAATTTCTTGGTGCAGACTAAACTAGAAGATGTGTCCACAAGCGCCCCCCTCCACTCTGTTTCTTCCTCTACTACGGCACTGCCCCGCGGAGATACTTCTATATATGGCAACAATTTGTGGAATAATGAACAACCGCACATAGGCAGCCTCATCTCAAGCCACGCTAGTGGGCCTTCTACACAGGCTCCTCTTCACCCTCGGCGGTCGATATGGGATAACAACGCCACGATGAATAACTATGCAGCCGATCTGTGGGGTAATACCTCGTCCAATTCAACGCCTGTCGCGCCGTCTACTGCCGTGGCTTCGTCGATGGTTTCGGCCCATCAGGCTTCCGCAACGGACGTGATAATACAGGCATACACGCTTCTCTCCACCAGCGGCGGCTTCGTCCCAATAGATATCCTGTATCAAAACTGTCTGACGTATCTCACGGACAAAGGTAGCTTCACATTTGGCCAGTTCGTCGGTCAGCTGCTGGCCTTGCGGAACGCCAACGAGTGCGAGGTGCTCAGCAACGACGTCGGCATGATGACCCACTGCCGGTTCACTGCCCCGCAGCTGCATTCGACGCTGTACTCTCCCGTGGCAGCCGCCGGCGGCTCGGACTTGCCTCCCCGGCAGCCGTCCAAGGGCATTTTCAGCGACGCCGTTGGCACCAGCACCGTGGGCCTCACAACAATCCCCGTACTGAGCACCAGTACCGGCTCCACGTCGTCGGCTACGCCCACAGGCTCCATCGCTCTGGGCCAGCCGTCCAGCGGCCAGTCCAACTTCTTCGACTTCAACCAACAACTCGCCCAGACCTCCAGGGCAAACAATATCTGGGGCTGAGGCCCGCACCCTAGGCAAACTCCTGCGAGCCTCCACGCCAACAGCGCCGTTAGCGCCTAATATAAAGTGATACTATAGAACAGAACTACGTAGCCCTGGGCTGGCCGCCTACGTGGCCGCTCTTACAATTCCTAAGCTGGTTGCGCCCATTGCCCCTCTTCGGTAGTTTTGATGTGCATATGCTTCGCTACTGACTACCACTGCCAGGCAGGCCGGCTTTTTGTGCTCCCTACGAACCTGCAGCAGGGATACAACGACAGCCTTACACATTCGTCCAAGATAAGAAGCACCGGAGTAGCAAACGGTCAACGCCAGACGGTACGTGGTTATATATATGTAAATACATGACGTGGTTTCCTTCTTTTTAGATCTCCAAAATTTGGCTTGTGTGCCACAATTAGAAAAGGAATATTATTATTAACTAGTGCAACCTCAGTCTCGACTATTTATCCGAACTTTCGGTGCCATTATATATAGCTGACGCCAAGGAAGGAAGAAATAAGTGGTGCACCTGAAATTTGTGAATTTTAAAACACCGAATAAGTGGCGCATCTGTAAGCTGGCTGGGAAGCACGAGAGCATCAAGACTGAAGCTGTGAGCCATGACGGTCAACGTAGTGAGACGGAAGTTGGTAATCATAGGAGATGGGGCGTGCGGGAAGACGTCGCTACTACATGTGTTCACGCTGGGCAAGTTCCCCGAGGAATATCTGCCTACGGTATTCGAGAACTACGTTACGGATTGCCGGGTGGACGGCATAAAAGTGCAGTTGGCGCTATGGGACACTGCTGGTCAGGAAGAATACGAGCGTCTGCGGCCCATGTCGTACTCAAAGGCGGACATCATACTAATCGGGTTTGCCATCGACGATCCTGGGTCGTTGTCCAATGCGCGGGAGAAGTGGACAGTCGAGGCTCTGCGGTACTGTCCCAACGCCCCGATCATACTTGTGGGGCTCAAAAAGGACCTCCGCCGCCCTGGGACGCAGCGCGCCATGGTGGCGCCGTCGCAAGCACAAGAAGTGGTGCGCGCCATCGGCGCAAAGAAGTACATGGAGTGCAGCGCGCTCACGGGGGAGGGCGTGGACGATGTGTTCGAGCTGGCCACGAGAACCAGCCTTCTGGTGAACAAGGAGCCCGGACAGGGCTGTTGCATCATCTCATGACACGGAGCGCCGTATTTATGTAGGTTTAGATCGTCATAGCATAGCATGAAGTAGCGAAATGCCTCGCGGGATACCTTTAGCAGCGCTGGGCATTCGCTACTCGAGGAGCAAACGCCCAGGCAAAAAAATGGTACCATCAAGGTACGCTGACATCTGGAACGACCTCGGTGAGGATTGAACTCACGATCTTGCGATTAACAGTCGCACGCCTTAACCAGCTTGGCCACGAAGTCGAATTGTGAGATTCCGTGCCAACTGTGCGACTGAGTCGCACCGCTGATGCGCTTGAGTAATGTGCTCGAGGTGTCAGCTCCTAGGGCACTGGTATCCCCGCGATACAGAGCCGATTACATGCGCATCCCAATATAACTATCATGATACGTAATATGATCTAAGCAGCATGACTGGATCTCCTCAACTCCGCGACTCTAGTTACACATTCAAGGTTCATGTTCTTGCGGTTAGGCTGCGGTGTTGTACTGCGGTTCACGTGGCGTCTATTACGCATTATGGTTGCCGGACTTAAAAATACCAACGACACTAACGATTTATCCTCAAAATTCGAACATCTACGGTGAATTTTCTTGGAATTGATATATTGTCGTACTGCAAATGGTAGAAAGGCACATGCCGTGCTTTACTGGCGCTGGCAGGTCAGCTTGTATTCCATAAAGAGCCTCGTGTTTAGATATGCAAACGCGGCGCGTTGAGCAATCGCGTGATATATGTGTAACTCGTTTTATCTCTGTTCATTACGGCGTGCCCTTTTAGCGATGTCCTTGAAACCGGTCTCGCAACGCAGTATATTCAGTACCGATTAATCTGTGCGACTATAATGGCTACTATGGCTAACAACCCTTCGCCAGACTGGTGGCTTAGTTTATCTCGAGAGGAGAAGTGAAATTAACCTGCTGAACGAGTCAATGCACCCAATGCTGCAACCCAACGTTCCATTGACCCTTTGTAGCAATCTTCTTATCGGTCAGGTAGCTACGAGGTGAAGCAAGTCAAACGGCTGTAAACCCGCCGGGCAATGCAAGGTGGCACACCGGACCTCTATGGACTTGTCCGATCCGTACCGCTGCCAGCTCCGGATGTGCTCGAGGCTCGAGATGCGTCTCCGCTGTCAACTCCGAATGTGCTCCGAGATTTTCATCCGAATACCACGATAACGACTTCCTAATATGCGACCGCCAAGAAATGCAACCAAAAGTTGAATCCGAACCAAGTGTTCCATACATTGTCCGAATCCAAAAGTGGTAAACCCTATAATATGCATTCTCCTATGCCATTTTTAATAATGGCAGGAACATTTTATAGTAGTATTTGCTTGGAGGAGCTTAGACATGGCCCAAGCATTCCACTGCGATATCTGTCGGGCTACTGATATTATTCATGCGGTACGAGTGCCGGGTGGAACTGCTAAATTAGTATGGTCTGTGAGTCCTGAAGAGAATATATATAGGTGTATTTTGGTATTATTCTGCAAAGCTGAGCAGCGTGTCAGGCGAAAGGTACCCGGAATATTTTAGCGATGCTTGAAAAGAAGGGAAGCCCTTCTCCCGAACTCCCTGAATATGACCAGCTCACCAAGATTTCGTCAGCTAAGCCCGAAAATTGTGAGCTTAAAGGTACGAAAGAAGCCGCACGGGAAGTACTAAGTGATGACCAGCTTATCTACCTTACTAAGCGACTGGGTTATGATCATCCGTCCGATCTAAGCAGCGTGCCTAGTTCCGTGAGGTTTCTTGAGTCCAAACTTGCGGAATTGGACGTAGAAGAGTGCTGCAGGATAATCGACGAGAATTTCAAGGACCATGAAGATGATCCTAATTTGTCTAACAATGACCACTATGACCTGGTACGTTTCTCTAACAGAGATTTCGACCCCGAAAATCCACAAGATGTGTTTGAACTTAAAGTTGTGGCAGCCATTTTCTATTACTATTCTCCGTATGTGGAGGTGAGGGCAATCTCGGACCCAGTGGATGATCCGACTGTTCCAGTGGAAACGTTTCGCGCTTATTTCGTGGCGACAGTCTGGGTTATTATCGCAAGCGGTTTTAACATGTTTTTCATAGAACGTCAGCCGGCAATTAGACTTGACATGTCAGCAGTGCAGATGCTTGTATATCCCTGTGGGACTCTATGGGCTCAAATAATGCCATGTTGGACAATAAGAATCTTTGGTCGCAAGATATTTTCACTGAATATCAATTCGCGCTGGACCGAGAAAGAACAGATGTTTGCATCATTGTTATTTGCCATCACAACCGGATACTTCTACTCGGAATTTAATATTGTAACTCAAACAATCTTTTATAAAAGTCCAATGTCGTTTGCATACCAGTTTCTCTTATCGGTTCCAATCCAGTTTCTTGGTTTTGGCATGGCAGGTCTCTTAAGGAGATACGCGGTATTCCCTGTCATTGCACTCTGGCCCACAAGTATGGTTCCAATTGCGCTGAACAAGGCATTAATGAAAGGTGATGATCAGCCAGGCCTTGGCAGAAAAAGTATGTTTTACCTGATGACCGTGGCCATATTTGTGTATAACTGGTTCCCCAGCTACCTTTTCGCAGCGTTGAGTTACTTTAATTGGATGACTTGGATTAAGCCGGATAACCTCCACCTTGCTGCCATCACCGGCGGAATCGGCGGCTTGGCGATCAATCCAATTTCGACGCTCGATTGGAATAATTTTAGGACAGACTGTTTGTACCTACCATTCAGGACGACCTTCACCATGTACTTAGGATCGCTGCTTTCATCGTTGGTTATTATAGGGGTCTACTATATGAATTACAAGGAGTGCCAGTATCTCCCAATATTCTCGCAGCTTATCTACAATAACAAGGCAGAACCATACGATATATCCCAGGTCCTAAACGAGAAATTTCAGCTGGATCTGACAAAATTTAAGACATATGGGTATCCATTCTATTCTGCTGCTGATATTGTGAACTACGGATCCTTTGTTTGTACCTATACCTCATTTGTCATGGAGGTTCTCATTGCCAATGGGGGCTATTATTATAAAGTGTACAAGAAATGGATACTGGATTTCTGGTCCCTTCGGAAAGTATCAGCCTGGCGCAGGCTTATAAGTAACGAGGGACATATTCTCGAGGACTTCCATGACCCCCACTGTCGAATGATGCGGGAATATAAAGAAGTGCCTGAATGGTGGTACCTTATGATATTGCTATTCTCGATTGTGCTTGGAATTATCGTTATCACAGTGTTCAGCACTCATACACCTGTGTGGGGACTATTTCTAGCTATAGCCCTGAATTTTGTTTTCCTGCTTCCGCTTACTTTACTGAGGGCTATACATGGCCAAAACATCGGCCTAAACCTGTTGGTGGAGATGATAGGTGGCTTAGCGCTGCCGGGAAATCCTTATGCACTAATGTTTATCAAGGCATTTGGTTATAATATTGACGGCCAGGCAGATAACTACCTTTCGAATATGAAGATGGCTCATTATGCGAAGATACCGCCTATTCCACTATTCCGTGGTCAGCTTGCAATGGTATTCTTACAAGTTTTTATTAATCTTGGTGTTATTAATTGGCAGATGAACAATATCAGTGATTATTGTGATCCACACCAGGAGGCCAAGCTCACGTGCCCGATGTCCAGAGGCTACTTTAACGCTTCTGTTGTATGGGGCGCTATCGGGCCGAAACGAATTTTCAATGACGTGTACCCTATCATTACGTGGTGCTGGCTTATCGGAGCGTGCATTGGCCTCTTCTTCGGCGTGGTGAAGAGGTTTGCCCCGCCAAGTGTGAGATATTCACTCCGTATGTTCAATCCTACCATATTCTTAATTGGCATGATTAATATCGCAGCACCATTCAATTTACAGTATTATACTACGGGTCTATATGTGGGATTTATCTCTATGTTTTACATGAGAAAATACCACCTTCGTATCTGGGAGCGGTATAATTATCCCATTGCCGCTGCTATCTCCTGTGGGCTGGTCTTTTCTGGTATTGTGATATTTTTTTCAGTGCAGTGGAAGGATATCCAGATCAATTGGTGGGGCAATACAGTAAGCTTCGCAGGGCTCGATGCCGATATGCCGCCCTTCCGCAATGTGTCTGAGTCGGCAAGAGGATACTTTGGGCCGGACCTTGAAAGCATCCACTAGGTGCTAGAACCCTGAATTCTGTTTTCGGACCTGTGCCCTGACTTCGATAGCTCGTCGGTTGGCTCCAACTGTTACGTAATCTGGTTTGTCCCGCTACCGCCGTTCCGGATTGGCTAACGAACACAGCGTCGGAGCACGCCGTGAACTACATATTTACCAAGCACTAATCTGAACAATTTCATTGGTATCTCTGCCAATGCAGTTCTCCTTATGGAATACTTTGTGTAATACCTGTTTGTAAAGACACCAGGTTCACCGCCTTGACCATGGTAGTCACGTGATAAACTTCAGCTTTGCGCTCCCGTTGACAGTACCGGCGAAGAGTAGCATCAAATGTGCTTCAGGCAGGCCATTCGCTCAGCAGTTGGGCCAAAGAATACTGGCGGTATTACAGTTGCGCTCTCAGCCTGTGCTCCTTCTCATCCTTTTTTTATTAATAAGCAGTACAGCTGCGGTAGGTTAACCAAGCTTATGACGGTTACCTCAGTATCGTCTACCAACGAGTAGGAAATCAAAAGAATAGGATGTATCGCGGCCGCAACAAGTCCAGAGCTGGTGACAACGAAGTACGTGGGCCCAATAGCGCGCTGACCCAGTTTCTGCGCGAGCAGGGGATCAGTGCCGAGTCTATTAAAGAACGATGGAAAAGCTCCCGACAAAGTGAATCCCAAGACTCTAGAGACGCTGACCAGACCAACTCTGATGAGGCTGAATCGGAATACAATGGGTCATCCTCTGATGGTGAGGCAGTAAGCGTTTCGCAAAGCCCCCGTGCTAGCTCCAGAGCTCGCTTCAACCAGACGGACTCCGATGAGGAGGAATACGAAGGAGATGTAGCTGCACGACCGGGTATCAGACCGAAACGTGAGCCAGAATTGGGTGAGGCGGTGTTAAAGCGACGCAAGCTAGCGCTGCAGAAGCGTCAAGCAAAGCGGAAGCGCGCAATGGAGTTGCTGGATCGGAAGACGAAGAGAATACCCACACTTCAGGACCTCTGCGTAGCTGTCATTGGAGAGAACATCATGAAACATAAAGAACATAGTATTGCGGTGAGTAAGCATATACTGGATGTTCTTGGGGGCGTATCAGTGCATAATATGAATAAACTCGCAGATGCGCTATCCAAGAGCCGCGCGCTCAATGACCGGACGTTACAGCTGTTCCTGAACGTTAATTTGGAGACCATCACGTTCCATGATTGCTCCAATATCTCTGCAGATGGCTACAAGAACCTTGCGGTTTTTACGCCGCACTTGCGCGTGGTGTCCTTGCAGATGTGCGGCCAACTTAGCAATGAGGCCCTTCTACTAATGGCAGAGAAATTGACTAATCTGAGAGAGCTGTATCTCGATGGCCCCTTTCTAATAAATGACGAGACCTGGAGCTTATTTTTTGAACGCATGGGCCATAGGCTGGAGGCTTTTCATATCTCGAACACTCACCGCTTCACCGATGACTCTCTACAGAAACTGCTACTCCATTGTGGGGGCTCTCTTAGGTCGCTCAAGCTCTCGCGGCTGGACTCTATTAGTGACTACGCATTATTAGCGAGGTCTCTGCACCAAGAACTGCATACCCTCATATTGCAGTATCCTGCAAACGAGGAAGATATAACGGATGAAATCATGATTAATCTATTGGCTGTGGTCGGCAGAAGTCTAAAAGTTTTAAACTTGGACGGCTGTACTGAGATTACGGATACCTTTTTGGTTAATGGGCTTGCCAGCAATGTGCCCGGCACTGGTAGCTGTTCCTTGGAACAACTTTCTCTAGAAGAATTGGACCAGGTTACATCCGATGGATTTATTGCATTTTTCTCTTCCGTGCAGCTGCCCCGGCTTCACTATCTAAACTTGAGGCGTTGCCATCAGCTGGACGATGCATCGATTGCAGAGCTATGGCTGAATCCATGCTCGAAGTCCCTCAAAGAGCTGAACTTGAACTCGGTCAGAAACTTGACGCCAGCTGGGTTCCAGCTAATGTCGTGTCCGAACTTGCTGCAGCTGAATGTAGGCTTCGTCCGCTGTGTTGATGACAAGCTGCTAGCCCATATCAGCGAATGCGCGCCGAACCTTGAGATAGTAGAGGTTTATGGAGACAACCTCGTTACCCAGAATGCTAGTCCAAGAAGAGGCGTTACCATCATTGGGCGGCAGAGTGATAGTATTTAGTACATACACCTCCGAAGGTTTCATTTAAGATTTTATATACTCCCAAGTGTGGTCAGTGTACTTTGGCGGCTGATTGATCTTCTCGAGGTTTCGGAAGGTCGGCAGCGGCTGTGCATCTTGCTTTCTTATCGACGCTATCGATTTCGTGATGATGGAGTTCGTGATCTGCGGTGGATCTAGCGCAATACCAGGATGTCCGTTTTCGCGGTATTCTGTGCTCTTATACCAGTCTCTAGAATCGACGTTCCGCGGCGACCATTGCGGGTCATTGACCTTGAATACACAGTCGACCAGGGGATCGAATTGCAGTGGACCGGTGGCCAGCCGCCGCTCATACTCGTTGACGTCGCTATTCGCAAGATAGAATCCCTGATAGTCCTCCAATATGTCGTTAATAACCTCAGTCGGTAAAAAGATCTCAGTGCCCAGCTGCCCCACAAACTTATTCAGCTTCGTGAAGTTCCTATGCGACTTCTCGAACTTGTAATACAGCAGCCAGAAGGCAGATGATGATTTCAGTTCCGGCAACTTCCCGAACTGGTTGAAGTACTTAATTGCCTGCATGATATTGCGGAGCACTAGCCACGTTGTCTTGATAAGCTGCACTACGACAACGCTGATGTTGCGATCATCCAGCAGAGATAGGAGCTGTGACGACTGGCGGTTTTTCTCGCCTTCCATATAAGTGGCGACCGTGCCCTCGAGGAACTTCGCATACGCCTGCTGCTGTTCCAGCACCTCCTCCTCCGTCTGGTCGAGTGTTGAGGGGTACTCAGTCGTCTTCACGAGGTTCAGATAGTCATTCAGCAGAGCGCCATCCTCAGGTGCCCGCTGCACAGCGGCAGCCAGCGCATCGCGGTAGGCGTCCTTATACTGTGCGCTCTCGCGTAGTGTCCTGGCACGTAGGTAGTCCAGATATCGGCGCTCGAACGGGACATCCGCCGGCAGCGCGCGCATGCCCCGCTGGAACACCGCCGCAAGCTCATCATGCGCACCCTGCTTCTCTAGCCACTCCACGTACTCATTCCAAAAGTAGCTATACCGGTAGCACGGAACCAGTGCGCGTTCGAACGTCGCGCGCACCTGCGCCGGCTCCATCCGCGGATCGTCCACCGCAAATGCCAGATACTCCCGCCAGTTCTGCAGCTCTGCCTCCGCAACATCCGTGAGGTTAAAGAAGCTCTGGCTGATCCGCGACTCAAACCGCCATATGTCGTTCACCAGCTGCTGCGTCTGCGCAAACGCCCCGTCCACCTCCGCGAGACACCCCTCGGTCACCGCCTCCGCGTGCGCCGCAGCGAACTCCCGGAATCCAGAGTAGTACCGTGCATACTGGTGCAGCGGCACGCGCGCCACGCGCGCGTACAGCGCCGCCACCCGCTCCCACGCGCCCTGCGCCGTCTCGAACGCAAGATACTGGTCCCAGAACGCGTGCGCCAGAAACTGCCGCCCCACCTGCTCCGCCGCCGTCTCGTACAGCCCCCGCGTCTCCGCACCCGCCCCGGCCGCCCGCAGGTAGTCCGTCCACAGCTCCACCGACGCCGGAAACGCCCCCACGCCCCGCAGCAGCGTCTCCGCCGCCTGCTCCGCGTCCTCCGCCTGCTCCACCACCCCCGCGTACTTGCGCCCGTACCCGAACAGCAGCGGATAACGCCCCAGGATCTCCTCAAACACCCCGTACAGTGCCTCCCGCACCCTCTCGTTCGGCCGCCCGTACTTCTGCATCACCTGCTCTGTCTCGTACACCGCTCGCTCGAGCGTCCCGATGTCCTCCCATGAAACCGCCGCTAGCGCCTCCGCCCAGCTCTCGTTCTCCTTCAAAAACCCACTATCAACACGAGAGATTACGCTCTCCATTGCGACCCTGTTATGACCTTCCAGAACCTCTCCTTCCTACGCTAGGGGTCTATTCCGCTCAGCTTCATCGGCCATCCAGTAGCCTGAAATTTCATGTTCTGGGGCTCCTCATAGCATACGGGGTCTTTAAAGTTGACAGAACATTCCTACTTCTGGATGGTTCCTCAGGTTCAGGAACAGACATAAATAAAGCTGGGATTGACCCGTGGCGTGTCTGGTGGCCTCTCGCAAGATCGCAGGTGGCAATAGGATCCAGCAGGTTCGCTATTGCGAGAGCGCTAACGGGCAATAATGGCAATGGAACACACAGGGAGCGGGGCAGAGGCACCGAAAAGGACTGCCATGCTAGGAGGGGCGAGCAGCGAGACGTCATTCGAGGAGGTGGACACGAGCTGCGGCGTGGGAGAACACAAGGGGCAGAAAGGACTGGCGGTGCCGTCGACAGTGTCGTCGGGCGCCAGCACCACGCTGTCGGGCAAGGAGCGGCGGGGCTCGGTGCCAACGGAGAGCGACGGGCACGAGTTTCTGCGGGACTTCGAGGAGTTTGGGAGCAGCGCGAAGGTGGACGCGTGGCTGCAGAGCGGCCGGGGCGCGCTGGGGCTGGATGGCTTCCGGGAGCTGGAGGGGGAGGACGAGCTGCTGGAGCTGCAGGAGGAGCTGGAGCAGCGGCTGGGCGGCGTGGGCGCGCTGGGGCCGCCGCCGGACCTGGCGCCGCCGGGCGGGCGGCGCGTGGGCTGCGGGACGAGCCGGTCTGCGATGAACCTGCGCGCGCGCAGCGGCGGGCTGCGGGCCAAGAAGTCGATGCCCAGCCTGCGGCCTGCGGCGGAGGTTGCCGTGGGCGTGGGGCCGATGCAGCCGCAGTTTCTGGTGCCCTACGAGGAGCCCTGGAACCTGTCGCCAACGCAGTACACGGTGACACGCGACGACAAGATCCTGACGCCACAGCTGAACAAGCTGCCGCGGCGGACGAAGAACCTGGACGAGTTCAAGGAGGACGACTGCCGGCGGCAGACACGTACCAAGAAGGTGTCCGCGAGCCACCGGCTGCGGACGATCAAGCAGGAAATCGACCACAACACGCCGGTCAAGGCGGGCAAGATGTCGTACAACCCGAACCTGAAGATGTGGGAGGGCAACGAGGAGGCGCTGGAGCGCTTCCGTACACTGGACGAGATGGACGGCAAGCGCGTGCTGCTCATCACCAATAATCGCCGTGCACGTGGTTCTCCCGCGCGCACGGCCACCACGGGCACCACAAAAGGCTCCCGCGACGCAAAGGTGGTTGGCAAGATGGTGTTCGACGAGGAGAACCTGCGCTGGCTGCAAATTGGGGGCGGCGAAGTCGACCCTTTTGCGGACATACAGGAAACAATTAAGTCGAAGCCCTTACCTCAGAGCGGCACCGCCTGCCCTTCCAAATTTGTCAAGTTCCACAGGTCCGACGACGATCTAGACGGCTTCCGCGAAAACGGCCAGCGCTTTTCGTCGACCCGCCACTATTCGCTGCCCAAGCAGCAGACACACCCGACTTTCCGCGTCAGCAACCAGCTCTTGGAGAAGTTCTACCACGAAGAAAACCGCTGGGTCAGGCACGTTGGCGGCTGGTTCACCGCAGAATCTGTTGAAAACAGTAGGAAAGAGGATGTTGGCCACTACGACCAGTCCTTTATGTACGAGATCCGCAAGATGGTGATGAATTCCGCAAGAAACTAGCATGCTTGGATAGATCGATTGATATCTGCCAAGTGAAATGATATGCATACTGAACTTCCAGCTCCAGATACCCAAAATTACACTACTGAGATGTCGCACATGCCCAGAGACATTATAAATGGACACCAAAAGAACAAATACACTAGAGCCCGTGTTCTCTTTAGTGTTGTAACTAGTGTAGAATATATAACATATGCTATATTACTGTAAGAACAAATTGTACGATGCATGCGTTTTCCTGTTGCTAAAAGTAGCTGCGACCCCGATGCATTCCACGTGTAGGATTGGCGCAAAATACTGCGGCAATTGACATGCGGAGCGCTTCGGGAGGCTCAGGTCCGTTGCTCACTGACCTTGAGTCGTCCTCCCCACTCGCACGTTTCTTAAACTGTAATCACGGTATTGGGCTGCATTCATTGCTCTTATAAATGGTGCTCGCATATAATAGACCTACTGCTGTGCGGTAGCTGTAGTGATCCGGCCTGACCCGAGCAAGAATCACGCAGATTTAGTCGATTCATGAAATCTACCGTAATTGCCGTGGCTGCCTTATGCGCAGGGTTGGCGGTAAGCAGTGGAGGTGAGAAAGATGCTTTGCAGCGTGTCTACGACGCCGACACTGTATTTACGGAGGAGAGGGTCGCAGCAGAGGTCGTGGAGCAACTGGTATCGTTAAGCGCGGACAAAAACAGCACCGATTGTGAGAAATGTATCGGAGCATTGGCTGTGGGCAAGACTTTGGCGCTGTCGCGGCCCCATCTCGTTCCCAAGGTGTTCGAGGAATGGTGCTACCGCACTGGTGGGAACAAGGTGAAGTGCGAGAAGTCATATCATCGCAATACGCTTGAATATGGTTTCTCGGGTAGCAACTTCGTGGACATGGTGAGTCTCATGGACCCCTACGGGTATGACGGCTATCTCTACTGCCACTACTATGAGAGCGGATGTCCGAAGCCGAAGACGCCGAACGCGACGCTGTCACATCTCTGGCCGGAGAAGCAAGCCAAACACTTCTCCGCGCCAGAGCCCTCAGGCGAGGAATTGATCAACGTCCTCCATGTGTCTGATTTCCATATACAGCTCGACTATAAAGTTGGATCGGAGGCAGAGTGTAACAACGATTTTATGTGCTGCACTCCTTATGCGACGAGCTCCGCGGGATCTACCAAAAATAACTACAGTTCTCTCTACAAGTCGTACTATGAGGACGACAACACCTTCGTGAAGGGCAGCCTTATTGATAATTTTAACAACCTGACTGCGAAGTCACCTGCGACTACTTTTGGCAACTACTTTTGCGATGCGCCGGAGGTGCTGATTAACTCATCGCTCATCTCCATTGTTGAGTATAGCGAGAGAAACAATATCAAGTTTGACTTTGCTCTGTTCACCGGGGATCTGGTCGACCACCGTGAGCGTGGTTTGATTAGCTACGAAATGACAGTCCAATCCGAGGAGGTGGTCTTCAGGGATATCAAGGCCAAGCTGGCAGACATCCCGCTCTACGCTGTGCTAGGGAACCACGACAGCTTCCCCTACGGGCAGCTGGCGCAGGAGAACTCTGGATTTAGGAACAAATTCACCTGGAACGCGGAATTGATGGCTGATTTATGGGAGGATTACGGCTGGATAGATCGTGAGGCTGCACGCTACGCCCGCTCGCACTACACAGGGTTTGCGATCAACGCAAAGCCGGGCCTCAAAGTCATCTCCCTGAATTCGAACGTTTGGTTCAACAAGAACCGCTATGCGTACATCAATGCCTCGCAGCCAGACACGTTTGGCCAGTTCGAGTTTCTAATTAATGAGCTGATCGAGAGCGAGGCCAAGGATCAAAGAGTCTGGATCATCGCCCACATTCCCCCCAACACAGATGCGCTGCCACTACCGACGACCATATTTTCGGAAATAGTAGAGCGCTTTTCCCCATACACCATCGGCGGCATCTTCTTCGGCCACACCCACCTCGACCAATTCGAACTGCTATACGCGGGCAACGGTACCGACACGAACATTACGAGTCTCATCAACTTCGCGTGGGTCGGCCCGTCCGTAACCCCCTGGTATGGCGTCAACCCGTCTTGGCGCTACTACTCCGTCGACCCCAAGACCTTCAGCATCATGAATTCCCACACCTTCTTCGTGGACCTGAAGGAAACCTTCCACAACAACGGCCTCGAACCCACCTGGGAGCTCGAGTACGAAGCGAGGGGCAAGTATGGCATTGACTGGCCCGAGGCTGCGCCGCTAAACGCCACGTACTGGCATGCGGTAGCACACAAAATCAAGACCGACAATACCACCCTCCAGCTATACACTGACCTTACAAACAGACACAGCCCGTTGAACTTCAACTGCTCCGCGGGCGCCTGCGATACTGCCTACTGCTTCCTCACCTCTTTCAACATAGACCAGCGCGACAACTGCCAGGCCTTCCACAGCCTGACGTTTTCAAGCAGCTGAGGAGCGCTATGTAACCGGGCAGTGGCACAGAGCTTCCGACTGTCCGCTCCGAACCGTGATTATGTACTAGTGAGCAGCGCTCTATTCTCGTAACTACAATACATGAGCTTAAGCATCATGCGGCCTCCCCAGGAGGGCCTGCAGTGCTGTGAGTCTGGAACCCTGTTTAATTACGTCGCGGATTCTGTCCCGCTGCTGGCGCGGCAACGAATCCAGATCCAGTCGCGCCAGCTACAAGCTCTTACCCGGCACATGATATTATTACCCGGTCATAGTCGTTACCCGGCCATAAGATCATGGCTTACCCGGTCTTGGTGAAGCGCGGAAAAGGGGCCGCTGGACTCAGCCAGACCATCCACTCCACCGCCGCCACGCAGCATGTCACAATCGCTTCGCCCGTACCTGAACGCAGTGCGGCTCTCGCTGCAGGCTGCGCTGACATTGTCTAACTTCTCGTCGCAGGACGTGGAGCGCCACAACAGACCCGAGATCGAGGCGCGCACCACCAGCGCGGAGCTGCTGCTGCAGCCCATGCACATCGCGCGCAACGAGCACGAGCATGTACTGATTGAGCCCAGCGTCAACAGTGTGCGCATGAGCATCCGCGTCAAGCAGGCTGACGAGATAGAGCAGATCTTGGTGCACAAGTTCACGCGCTTTTTGGAGCAGCGCGCCGAGTCCTTCTACGTGCTGCGCCGCGTGCCGCTGCCGGGCTACAGCATTTCGTTCCTGGTCACAAACAAGCACACAGAGACCATGATCACGGACCGGCTGGTGGACTTTGTCATTGAGTTCATGGAGGAGGTCGACAAGGAAATCAGCGAAATGAAGCTGTTCCTGAACGCACGCGCGCGGTTCGTCGCAGAGGCCTACCTGGGCGAGTTCGTCTACTGAATATTCGTAAAGATATGACTATATACTCACGCCGGACCGGGCGCCGCTGCCTGGATGCTGGAACTGACGGGCCAGTCCCGTCACGTGACCGGATGTAATTTCTTTTTTACTCCATTTTTTGATCATCACCATCTGCAGTGAATCCACTGGCGCATTGCGAGGGAGGACACCAGAGGCAGGAGCGCTACACGACCGAGGTTGCTGGTCTTGACTTCCAGAGGTTCTAGCAAGGTGCATAAGTTGAGTAAGAATCCAACACACAGCTAGAATAGACTTTGCAGGGAGCTAGCAGTTGGCGGAAGCATGCGGCAGCCGGACGGTAGTGTGCAACAATGGGACGGGGCAGAGAGCGGCGAGACGCCGACCATGCACACGAACAATTCAATGTTGAGCTTCAACGATGACTACACGAGCTTACTGAATAATCTGACTAATGCCGGAGTTGCAGCAGAGAGGGCGGCACAGCCGTCGGAACGGACCGTGCATAGAGGCGGAGATGGCCGGCAGAGCCTGGACCAGCTGTTGCAGCAGTATCACGCGGTCGAGGAGAAGGGTAGCAATGGCGGCAGCGACGGGGGGCTGCAGTTCGCGTCGGGAGAACAGCCGGACGCGCGCAAGGTAGCTGCGGGGGGCGATGAGGCTGTGGCAGGCAACCAGTGCGATCACTGCAGGAGGCGGCAGGTGAAATGCGTGACGGTTCCGGAGCACTCGAACTGTCTGCATTGCGAGACAAAAGGCATCAAGTGCGTGTTTTCGGAGATGCCATCTGCGCGCATGAAAAAGACCCTGCAGCAAGGGATGCAGAACAAGAGATCGCGCTCGGAGGAGAACGGCGCTTGGATCCAAGAGCTGCTGAAACGTGCCAAGGGCAGTGGGCCGTCTAACAGCGAGAGCATCTCACAGTTCTATGCCGACTTGCTACAGAACCTGAACTCTACTCTGGCGAACACGCCACCACCGCCAATATTCTCAAAGAAGAACCACGAAGCTGCCATACCGGCACATAGTGCATCTCCGCCCAGTGGGCCGGGCCATTACTCCTATGGCTCCAATCTGCCGACAGCCGACGCTGTTGGCCGCAGCGATTCGCATTTCAACGCTGCTTTGGCGAAGTACCCTCGGTCATCTTTCTACGTGGGACCCACGTCGATGTTTGACATAAATTTGGTCAATCACATGAAGCTGGATAAAATAGATCAGGTACAGCTATCCAACACACTGGCGCTGCGTAAGGTCGCCCCGGGCGTTCAATTTGTGCTTCGCGCTGACTTCAATCACCAGTCGTACTTGAAGAACGAGCGAGATGTGGATCTAGTTGAGAAACTTGTTCACCCTCATGGAAAGATTTTAGTGGATATCTTCTTCAAGCTAATACACCCTTATTTCCCGATCCTACACGAGCGGGTGTTTCTCGAAAAATACTCCAAGTCATATCGTGAACTGACTGCTCCCATCCTCGCTTCCGTATATTCCCTAGCTCTCCAATGGTGGGACTTTCACCCGCAGGCGGTTGGCTTCCAAAGACCAGACGTCATTGACCAACTAAATGAAATAGCACTGCGTACTTTTTTTGACGTTTTGGAACGCCCAAAACTCAGTATTGTACAGACAGGCTTATTGATCCTACAATGCCGGAGCGAATGCCCGAATAACTGGATTCTCTGTTCTGAAGTCGTGGCACTTGCCGAGGACCTTGGGCTGGGTATTGATTGCAAGGACTGGCGGCTTCCAAGTTGGGAAAGAGGGCTGAGGAGGCGACTAGCGTGGGCTGTGTGGTATCAGGATAAGTGGATATCTATGCTGGAGGCAAGATATTCTCATTTAATACTGGGCAGAAACTGGCTTGTGAAAATGCTCTCCGACGAAGACTTTCCAGCGAACTCTCCTGTTATAAGTAGTAGCCAAGAGAAGAATAATGTCAATGTCGGCCCAGAAAAAGGACCTCCTAGCAATATAGCAGTGCTCGATCTTTCTCCAACTGATGAGGATTTTAATAATGGAAAGCTTTTGTTCCGGCAGATGGTTTCACTAAGCATCATTCTGGGTGAGATTTTGGATACATTTTACACCCTCGGTGCAATAAGCACAACAACAAAAATTGAACAAGTTTTAAAGCTGGCAAAGCCATTACAGTTAAAACTGCGTGAGTGGTATCACTCGTTGCCATCAAAACTTTCAATGAACAGTTTCCAACCCAGGAAGTTCAATAGTAATGCATCTTTAACCCTTGCCTATTTTGCAGCTGAAATAACCCTGCACAGGAAAATCATTACCACCTTACAGCCTGACTCGCCGGGCGATTTAGTTCAGGTTTGCCGCACTGCTGCTAAAACCAGGCTTATTGCCGCGATAGAGTTTGTTAGAGACCTCAAAACAGAGCACATAAGCGCTTTCTGGTATTCGTGCACAACCGGGAACTTGACGTTGATAAGCACATTTGCTGGTTTATTATATGTCACAGCACAAACGAAGGAAGACGCACGGGTTTTCCGCGATTGCTTGCGCAACTATGTGTGGATACTGAGAATGGCATCAAAATCTTATGAAAAAGCTGCGAATGCTTTGGAAAGAATACAAATGTTGTTATCACAGATACCGGGCCTCTTGACCGATGAAGTAGCACCACAGCAATTCATTCCTCCGCGTTCACAGTCTCCTTATTCTCAACAATACTCCACGAGCGGCTCTCATTCTGGATTCGAAGCACAAAGTGGACAGAATACCGCTAGCATGCTCAATGGCGAATCAAATTTCTCAGAAGGCGCCTTCCAGCAGCTCCGATCATTGCCTCCAGACGTTCTATTGACATTGAAAAGCATCCAACACAATCTCCCTGGAGTTCCTCATGATCTCAGAGGCAATCTTCCAAGTGCAGCAAAATCTGATGAAGAGCTGGAACTGTCGCCAGGATATTCTGCAGCATCCACTCAACTACAAGGCACAGAAACATACAAGGGCGTTCAGCAGAGCCACACGCATAATAAACCTTCTATCACATCCTCTTCGTCAGGCAGTATACCTAGTGGAACGAATGGGAAATCCAGTTCAGAAAGTAGCGCTGCCTTCACAGGAGATACAGATAGTGGTGGTCGAAGAAATGCCTCAAATAGCAATGCAGGAGCCGCTTTCAAGCCGAACTCCGCGCTAGATCCAGGCCAGGATGCCCATGTAGGGTCCACTTCTCCCAGTCCCTCCTCTTCGATGGACAATCCCCAATCGAAAGCCATCCAGGAGGAAACTTCGTTACCGAAGAGCCCCAGAAAGTCTCCAACTATGCCAGGAAACACTAGCGGCGCAAACAGTGCAGAGTCCGCATCTGTAGAACACAGCGAGTAGTTCTTCGGTTGCCCATGGGCTCATGGTTAATACTCCTATATATATTATTACTCGTTACTATAATTCTCGTATATCCCGTCAATGGCGGTAAAGTCCCTGTCACAGGAATCTGGGCACCGCCGTGTCTTCCGCCGCTGCCACATATTCCCCCGGTGTCTGAACAATTACCCGTGGCTCAGAGTCGGCGCGGAAATCCACACTTTCCTTTTCTCGCAATGCCTCCCGGGCCAGTGCGTCACGATCCGTCACTATGGGGCCAAGGTCCACAGCTGGGTTGGCGGCCGCACCATCCTCCACTGGGTTGTCCAGATCACGCATAATCGAGTTCAGCAAATCGTCCAGAGATTCTTCTTGAACTGCGTGTTTCTCATCGGTGTACGTTTCCACGCGCTTTTCCGTCCGCCCACTCCTTTCCCTGTGTCGTTCCAGTACTCGGTTCACTATATCTAGTTCAGATGCCATGTCGAAGGAAGTGTCGCCGGCCCTAGCCCTCTCAAGCAGCTGCTCCAGAATCCGAAGTTTCGCATAGTATGGCTGCTGCATGTCAGATATCCGTCTCTTAGTGTCCACTCGATTGGCTGCAATAGAACCAACTAGAACCAATAGAACCATGGGCAGTACGTAACGGTTATCGTACAGACGCCGTTTAGAAGGTGCGGTGATGTTCCGCATGCTAGTGGAGGCCCATCTCAAGCCCAATTTCGGAATAAAACCCTGTCGATACATCAGCCGCATAAATAGACAGCAGTTTTAGTTCTGAAGTAAACGTCAAGACGTGCGCAGAGCCTCGCAAGACCTTACTGAAGTACTAGTTAGCACAGTTACTAGTCTATATGATATTTCAGGTGAAGGCCTTTTGTACGGGCAGGTGAAAATTTGCTTCTTGATGCTCATCGCCTTGATCTTAATGTAGAACGAGCTCATCGCATCTAACAGCTTCCCGAGGCAGGGTGCTATATAAGAGACTTCTGCATCGATCAGTGAGCGCATTTAATATCTAGGAATGAGCGTACCAGATGCAGCGCCTCCTAGAGAGGAAAAACGGCATTTTGCGCCGAGACAGACCGGTAATCCGAACTTCGATGCTGGTCTGCTACAGCAATTGCAGCGCATCTTGTCCAATATTGATTTAATCAACGAGGGTGCGGCCAATGACTACCAGCCTCTACTGCAGTTCATTCAGAAGGGCTTTCTTTCGCAGATTGTTCAAGGATGGTCTTACTTTGCGCAAGTGAACAACCAAAACATGTTCGGAGACTGTACGGTGAAACTTCTAAAGACGGTGGCAGTGCTAGGATCTGACCCTGCTATTCACGACCAGGGTAGTGCACTGATCCGGGACTTGCTCTCAGGACACTGCAAGGTGCTATACCGCGGGCTGAGCTGCCAGAGATCCGCGGTGACAAACCCGACGTTGAAGTTGATGCGACAGATGGTGCTCTACAATGACGGAGAGCATACGGAGCTTTTTCTGAACTACTTTGACCTGTCGGTACCCTGTATCCAGCGGATCCTCACGCCGAACAAGATAGAGTTGAAGGACCCCGTTGCAGCACGGAAGAGCGCGCACGCTGCTATGCGCGCGAACTTCATCAAATTTTGGGTTGCATTGATTAAACATACCCCGCCTCTTTTACGGGTAGACCTGCTCACCGATAACTATAAAATTATGAGCAACTGGGTAAAGTACATGTTGAAGTTGGACACATACGAAGTGTTGGACATGACAGTCGAGTGTCTAAAAGAACAGGTACTCAAAGAAAAATCATTCAAGAAATCTAGTAAATGCAAGATAATCAACGAGTCAGTACTGAAAAAATTGGTCGAATTATACCACTCGCCCCATAAAGCATTGGTACAAAGCGTAAACGAGTTTTTCCAGTTGTATGCAACAGATCCGCAATATGGAGTGGTTTTCCACGACGATAAGTTATGGTTCGATGAGCCTGTATACCATGCACATGGGAACAATGGTGCTGTGGTAACAGTCAATCAGAAGGAATTCAGACTATACAACAAGCTTGTTTACACGATGCTTACATTCTTTAAACCATGGGAGGATGACTTGCAGTGCAGCACCGTCTTAAAAATATTAAGAAATCTTCCTGAGTTGGTACCACCATATTGTCACTATATCGCGCTTCAAGGGTACCATGAGCCGAAGATGACTGCCTACTGGGTGGGCTTGACCCTACTATTAGGTAGAATAATCAATCTGCCGATACCACTGATGCTCAACGATCTACACACAGACCACCTCCCAAATACATCTCTAGTGCTTGAAAATGTCATGCCAGCATCAATTTCCAAGCTTTCATTGACTAAATGTCTTCAGCATGATGTTATGCTCGTGAAGCATTTTGGTTGTCAGCTATTAGTTTTCTCTCTTAGAAAATTTGAAAAGGTTATCCAACTGTACACTGAAAAGGGTTGGGAAACAGCTATAGCCATATTAGCTAATTCCTACTGGGCGATGCTGCCTGATATTTCTGTTATTGTCACCGCATTAAATGATGTCTACGCCAAGGACCGCAGTAACAAAATTGTTCCATTATCTTTAACGATGGCTCTTCGCTACTATAGCTCACTCTTCCCCAACTATTTCAGCGTCAGCCTGCCGAGCCAGAATATCTATGAAGATATAATGCTGCAGGAATCGTTTAAGGGCGTAGACCTTGTTATTTTGGACAATTTTATGCGCTACCAGGAATTGAATAGTTCCCAGATAAAGTGGTGGCACTCTGACGGTCGGAAACATTCCTTATTCAGTTCTTTACTCCGTGTGGCATCTTCCAAAAACTCGACTAATGTCATTACTGTCAAAGTGGTAAGATTGCTGGACAGACTTCTGCAGTTTACTATCTTCATTAATATGGATAAGCTTCTTGGCTCGTCTACACTTGCATTGGTTAACAGCTTATCGATTATTTCTAAAATTGAAAGTTTAGATGGTCAACTAGAGAAAATATGGAAATTACTGGATCAGACGGTTACTAGATGTGTTAAATTCCCTTATAGATATGTGGATGCTTCAAAGGATTACGGTTATATTTCACCTTTTATCGTCGTTATCTCTGAACAGTGGAAGTATGTGGAAAAGGATACCCCATACGATGTTATTGCCAAATGGATGTTGCTTTTCTTCAGAAGTATGATTATTCTAGGTGAACCAGAACAAGGCATTTTGGATCTTGCCAGGAAGCTTGATGGAATAGATCAATCATTGACAGAGCGTTATTTAGACATTGACCGCTACGAAGAAAAGGTTTCCAATCTATCTGCGAAAGAATACCTCTTGAGTTCTAACATTGACTTTTCATTCTCCGATTATATCACGCTTTTACCTGTAAGCGCCATAGCTACGACGACAAGGTACCCAATCAACGATCTAGATGCTGCGGCGCTATTATTCAGGATCGGTAACATTTTGCACGCAGATTCTCTACCACTGGGGAAATATAATACGGCAGGAGTTTTGGATAAACTTCTTTCCTTGGTTGGTAACTATGCCCTGTCTAACAAAGCCTTTTTGGAGAAGTTTAAACGCCGACAGGTATTTGAGAGTATAGTTCTTTCTACAGCGTCCGCTGATAATACGGTTGCACTCGAAAAACACATCTATTCGACATCACGTCTGGCTCAGATTTATGAACAGTTGGAGACAGATATTAGCGAATTCCAGGAGTATGCATACGACCTAGTTGTTAGTAAGCATTATGATTGGTCTAAAATACAGTCCGAGGATTTGTTATTTTCTTTATGCAGTGTCTTGTCCGTTGTGCAACTGAAACAGCTATTGGATAATAAAACGGTTACAAATACTGCAATTTTGGCATTTATCATTTCGAGACTATATGACTCACGTCATCCGATTTCCAGTCAACAATTGTTAATGTTATTAAATTCAAAGGATGATAGTATAAAAATTCTAGTGGAACAATTGATCTCTTCAAATTTGGTTGATGGTCTAGATGTGGAAGCAGTTCTCTCTAAAAGTGTTCATGATCCAGCAAGGGTGTCTCTCGTCCAAAAAGTTGTATTGTATCCCAACGCGGTCAATATATTGGTGAACCACCTGCCAGAAGTACGGGAGCGTCAAAATGTCATCGGGCTTGCCAGCGTAATAACTGACACCGATAATGAGGTGATATTGGAATTCCTTTCTGGAGCTATAGCTCTCTCATTGGAAAACTTGAATGACCTAGTGGATGATGAATTGGCAAATGCCATGACTCTTTTCTGTAACAACCATCACCTTCTCTCTGCATCTGATAAGTCATCCATTCTAACATTCGGCATTTCTAAAGGAGAACTCAAGTATACCGCTCGCCTCTGTCGCTTTGTCCGCATGTGTCTGCCCGTCAACAATGCATTGGTTAAAGAATGGCTTGCTAAGAGTGTACTGTTCGTCACTAAGAACTTTGCTGAACGTGAGCACTTATCGGAGCACTTTGTCGACTTTCTTCTTCAGTTCAAAGAGGTACTGCTTATTAACGATATTTGGAACACTGTTAATAAAGCTTCGTTGAACTCTCAGTTGGAGGTTATCCTGAATAAAAAATGGGTAACTGACTCTACAGTGCTCGAATATGCCAATATATTGCTTCTCGGTGGGAGCAAAAATACTGTGGAAAGCACAAGACTGCTTCAGATCTTTATTAACAATGAGCAACAACCACTAAACGCTGCTGATTCAGACTGCTACATGAAGTATCTTTCTGCGATGGTAATCTACAACCTCTTCAACAAAGATGTTTCTAAAAACTCAACGGCTGCGATTGAACTACAAATTATCAACTTCTATAGTGGGATGGCGACTCCTCATGATCGGGTCTTGCTACAAATCTTGGAGGCAATTGAGTCGAAACTGTGTCTATCTTGGGTTCGCAATGTCTGTTCCTGGGATTTCGTAGAGTCCACCTCCTATGAGACGGATCTAGGCGGCCCTGTTAAGTTATTGCAAAAGGAGAAGGAAGGATATGTTATCACTATGAGCAAACAGATGATTGAGGCAACTCTCAAGCATTACCCAAGGCTGGATTATAATATTCCGGAGGTCAATGGCAAGTCTGCAGGTGTCGCTTGGCCGCTTTTGAAAAATTTCTATGAACGTCACGAGTTGTCTACTTCGAATCCTGGAGTGCAGGTATATGATCCCTTCTTTATTTTGCTGCTGATCATCAATAATGATGAACTGCTTAGAGAGCAGCTTTCCGAATCCAGCGATTCTAATTACAGCCTTGATGTCAAGAAACTTCTAGATTGCAAACTTCTCCAACTTGTGGTCATGTCTCTTTCCGATTGTAGAGAAATTGTGTTCAACGTTGCTACTGTCCTGTTAAATCAAATGCTACTGACCCTAGAGGGGAAACCTAACTTCAAGGAGTCCAATATCTTCAGGATTTTGCTAACTAAAATTCTTTATCTATTTGTGAAGGAAACTAATGGGAAGAAACTGAATCGAAGCGATGTTCCTCCAGTGGTCTATTATGCCTTGTCAAGGATAGCCGACCTATTAATGCAGCCAAAGGCGTCTCTATATGAGAAAGCTTATAGATGGGTACTCTCTTCACCTTTTATTCGTACTACTGAGATACCGTTTTTACATGAGATAATCCCAAGCAACTCCACCGCGCCAAATGATGGCTATTACACATGCTTGCAATGGATTTTGGAAACCCTTGAACATGGCGTCACAAGCGAAAGGGATGTATGGTTATTAAAAACTACCAACCTCATTGAATACTTATTCAATCTACAAAGTTCGCCATATCTAAATCCAAAACTGCAGATGTTGTTGAGTGGCTTCGTCTTTAAACTCCAGCGAATTGAGTCCGGCGGGTCCACACTTATTTCCAGATTTGGTGGTATATCTCAATTAGAGCTGAGAAGCTCTAATATCAAGCATAGGACCCTCGAGTTGGAGGACAGTCTATCAGCCAATAGCAAAAACAAGAAGCATCTAAAAGAACACATGTATCTACGGCAACAACACCTGAACTGCCAGGAACTGGGATTAGGATATTCGGTGATCGTAAGCGCACAAAAGAGACTCCTAGAGTGGACCGAACATGACAATCATAACATCCAGAAAAGACTTCACAGGTGAGGAAAGTACCTACTTGTAACTTCTCGCTGAGGTGCTCGTGAATATTGACTCTAGTTATTTTATTTATGTAAATATAGCACTACAAAATAAAGCATCCGACATAGCAGATGGCCAATTGCAAATGTCACTTGAATTGAGTAGAGTTGGATCTGTAGAAGTCCGCTTCGTTTCCCAATGCTGAAGTGGGATCCATAGAGCTCCCAAGCCACATTGCCTGATCGGTCACTTCCTTCCACAGTTGATCATCAGATTTGCCGACTTCGTCTAAGTTATCCAAGAGCTCTTGCAAATCTGCATGCATATCCAATGTTTGTAGATCTAATCTACTGACGTTCTTCTCGATGGTCAATGTTTCATTCTTTGACAATTCAGTCATATCAGGAGCAACCGAATCTGTCGATAGTCCGGAGCTGCTTGCTGTACTCGCTGTTGGCGACTGTGGCTGCGGCTGCATAACTGTGTCTACGTCTGCCTTTTGCTGGTCAATAGAACTCGAAGCACAACGGGAATTGTCAGAATGCTTGGCGATCAAATCCTTCATGACATCGTGGAAGTCCAAATCGATCATTAAGCGCAGTAATTGCGCCATTCTAAGGCCTGCTGGATGATTCCCTAGGTCTCTCATCTTTGTAAAGATCCTTAGAGCATGGTCTAGATGATGATACGTCTGTTCGTGGATTCCAAAGGCAGCGTTAAAAAATATCAGAGTGCATGCTGATGTGAATAAATACTCCCTGTCCATATATCCAAACAGAGCGACCATGTTTTCTCCCATAAGAGCCCATAAGGAGCGAATTGAGTTGATGGAAGCTTGCAACGAGCAATTGAGTAGGGAGGAGATAGTTTTTGAATACTTCGATAGGTTAATGTATGTATTTGTTTCCTCGAAACTAGCCAGTTGCTTTGAAACGAAATGGAACAGCAACGGTCTTATGGCGAGGTTTAACCCTTGAAAGTATTCCGTGAACATGTTCGTGCAGAGTCTCGATATCTTAAGTTCTTTCTGTGTGAAATCAACCTGTAGGAATGCCGACATATTTGCCCGCCATTCCAAAAGCTGCATGACTATATCTTTGATGATAGGAAGAATATTCGAATCGGGCTGTTTCTGATAAAGCTTTATAAGGATCTGCGCATTGACCTGAGTAATTCGCACACAATGGGTGATGTATTCCGCTTCCGCAAATATGTAGTGTTCACAGCCAGGCGGAGGGTTCGACATGTCAAAATCGTCCGGGAGCTCAGTCGCTATTGTGTTATCTGACAAACTGAGGGGAAGTCCTGCTTTGCTGCTCAGCATGCGCTCAAACATGTATACAGTCCACCATAATCTTCGATGATGCTCGAGCTCAAAACGACTTAGCACATCACGCTGTGCATCCACATGCCAGCCCAGAATTAGACATGCGCGTAGGGCTTGGCCAAAGTAGAAGTAGGACGATACAGTGCGATCCGCAACCTGCAGATAAAAAGCATAGAGTAGCATAATTTCAATGCCACCCTCGGCAGTAGCTTTCTCGATGCCGTCACTTGAGAAGAGAATGCTAAACAATTGTGTGGCATGCGCAAAGAAGCCTGATCCGGGGAGCGCCGACCTCTGCTGCAATGTCGGATTTTCATTCAGGTCGCAGTTGGCGGTCCCCAGATACATCTCACCTATTGCAAAAATAAGAAAGACTTTACATAGCCACATTGTCTGCAGCGTGCAGTCCTGGTAGGCCGCATGGCCCCCATAACTACGCCGTAGGCTCTCCTTCACGATACCTTCGTTGAAGAAGTAAAAGCAACCGTCATTGTAGGTCACGAAGGTGTCGACCAGGAGCATCGCGTACGCGAACGGCGGTAGCCCCAGGTGCAGCTGGACCTCCTCCGTACCGCCGCAGCAGTTGTTCAGCACCACCTTATAGGTGGTGCTGTCCTCCTGGTGCACGAGCGTCACTCGCTCGGCCGGCACCTCCACCGCAGACGGCGCAGCCAGCCTAGCCGCACCTAGAATCGGGCTCTCCAACTCGCCCCGGTCGCGCTGCAGCGCCTCCGGAACCAGTGACTGCACCTCCATTCCGAACAGCGTCATCGAAGACGAGCCCACGAAGTACCGCTGTCCCTTCCGCGACTCCACCAGCCGTCCCCGCCGCTCCGCAAAGTCGGGCACCACCTCGTCCTCCTCGTCCACCGTGTTGCGGTGGAACTGAATCCCCTCCTCGGCCTCAGCCGCCAGCGTCCGTGCCTGCAGCTCCACCTCGCCCCGCTCCTCCCGCAGAGCCGCATTCAGCGCCGCATTTTCCTTCCGTGCCCGCGCTAGGTCCTCCTGTAGCCGCTGCAGGTATTTCATCGAAACGATCAGCTTCTTGCTCGGCTCCAGGTACTCGCACGCAATGTTCGCCGACGCACACTTCGCGCACGGCGTCCCACCGGGGCACTTGACGTGCCGCCGCCTGCAGCGTAAGCACGCCAGAGGCGCACGCTTCGCAGGCCGCTTGTTGCGCTCCTCGCGCCCCGCGCAAGCCTCCCCCACCTCCATCACCTCCGGGTACCCCGCCGCCTGCCCGTACTCCAGCTCCTGTACCTCGCCAGACTGGACCACCGCCTGATACCTTTCCATTGGTCCCGTCTGCCCGTCCGCTGCTATCCGCGTAAGTAGCCCCGCCTCTTATAATCCACCATCTGGTCAATACTCATGCCCTCAATTATAGCTTGGGAGGGGTATCTTTTTTTCCTCGAGCGCTATTCCATTGTTTCCTCGAGGCCGCAAACCGTGCCTACCCCGAGTAGGGCGCGCACACTGCACACGGGCCAGATGCACACACGCTGGCCAACCGAGATCCATCCGGTATGCCTTCGTATCGTACGGTCGCAAAGGCGTGCCGGCCGTGTGGAACCGCGCCCAATTAAATCACGTGATATCACCCATACACCTCTATCAAGGATTTCCGGAACTCTGATTGGTCTGCTGCCACGGATCGCCATTGAAAATATTTCAGTGGCACCAATAGCAGTGAGTACTCACGGCCAGCAGTCCCTTCGAAAGGCATTAGAGGTACCGAGTCGCTGTAGATACCGCAATGTCGCTAGCCAGATCCGCAGCCAACAAGCTAGACTGGTCCAAGGTGATTGCGTCGCTTAAGCTGACGGGCAAGACCGCGGCCCAGCTGACGCAGTTCAAGAAGCGCAACGACGAGGCGCGCAGACGGCTCTTCGAGTTGGAGTCGCAGCCCGCAGAGGTAGACTTCGCTCACTACCGCGCGGTGCTCAAGAACACGGCGGTGGTCGACCAGATCGAGGCGTCGTGCCGCGCATACCGCCCCGTTACTGTGGACGTGTCGAAGCAGATTTCCAGCCTCGAGGCGTTTGAGGCGCAGGCCGTGCGGGACGCGCAGGAGACCGAGGCCGTGGTGGGCCGCGAGCTGGAGGCATTGAAGGCGACCCTGGGCAACATCGAGGCCGCAAGGCCTTTCGACGAGCTGACCGTGGACGAGCTTGCTGCTGCGCGCCCCGAGATCGACGCCAAGGTCGCGGAGATGGTCAAGCGCGGGAAGTGGGAGGTGCCGGGCTACAAGGAGAAGTTCGGCGACCTCACAGTCATGTAAGGCGCGCGCGCCGAGAACAGATGGGCACTATATTCCTAATGACAGGGCACCGGCGCGGTGCACTAAGTACACCTATATAACGTTAAAAATGCAGAGGATGTCGGCATGGCGAAGAATGTCTGTCTCGCCCGCAAGAGCCAGCCACTTGTGGACGGTGGGCAGCAGAGCATGAGTGTAGAGCTGGCCGAGAAGTTGTTGGCGTGCGTTGCGCACGAGCAGCAGCAGGATGTGGAGGTGACCGCGCGCTACCTGCGCGAGCTGCCGCTGGCGCAACTGGTTGCGGCGGGCCTCGCGGTGAACCGCCTGCAACTGGAAAACGTCAGGACCGGGTACGGGGGCAAGGTGTACGCGGAGCTTGGCCCTGCTCGGGGGCTGACGGACGAGTTGGTGCTGGGCAGCACGGGGGTGGGGGACATTGTGCGTGTGTTTGCTGCCAAAAGCAGAGATGAGGCGCTGGAGGGCGTGGTATTCCGGTGCAGCGCGCAGCAAGTGGTCGTGGCGCTGGATGAGGGGGCTGAGACCGCGGCGTTGCAATTGCAATCAGCCAGCAGCGTCGTGATGGTGAAGACGGTCAACACTGTCACGTATAAGCGCATGGAGTCGACACTCCGCAAGCTGGCGGAGCACGGCGACGAACTGTCGAACCCAATTGCGCAGTATCTGCTCTGCCAGCGGCCGTTCCACGCGCAGCCGCCCGAGCAGGACGTCGTGTTCCACAACCAGGATCTTAACGCTTCTCAGCGTGACGCAGTGGCGTTTGCGCTGCGGAACGAGATATCGATTATCCATGGGCCGCCGGGCACCGGCAAGACGCACACTCTGGTCGAGTTGATCCGGCAGCTGTATGACAGGGGGCAGCGCGTGCTTGTGTGCGGGCCGTCTAACATAGCTGTGGACACTGTGCTGGAACGGCTATCACGGCCCATCCCCGGCACAGAGCTACTGCGGATCGGGCACCCAGCACGCCTATTGCCCGGTAACCTTGCCCATTCGCTAGATGTACTGGCCAAGGAGGGCGACGCAGGCAGCATTATCCGCGATATAGGCAAGGAGATCAACCAGCGCATAGTGGAGCTTAAGAAGATCAAGTCATCGCGCGACAGAAAGAAGGCTTGGCAAGAAGTGCGCGAACTGCGCAAGGAACTGAAGCAGCGCGAGCGTAATATTGTGAGCGAGTTGATCCTCGCAGCGCGTGTTGTTGTGTGTACATTGCACGGATCCAGCGCCTATAGTCTCTGCCACATGTATGATAAGTGTGCGCGGCTTTTTGACACGGTCATCATCGATGAGGTCTCGCAGAGCCTGGAACCACAGTGCTGGATCCCATTGATTTCGCATTACCAGTCAAATATCTCGAAGTTGGTAATTGCCGGCGACAACAAGCAGCTGCCGCCCACAGTCAAGACTGAGGACGACGACCATGTGCGGCAGGTGCTTTCTACCACGATCTTCGACAAGCTAGAGCGCCACTACGGCGACGAGTTCAAGAAGCTGCTAGACGTGCAGTACCGCATGAACGAAAGTATCATGGCCTTTGCTTCTGAAGTCATGTATGCGGGTAAACTAAAAGCATGGCAGGGTGTCGCGTCGCAGACCTTGGCCGACCTGCCTGGCGTCGATCATTCCGACGATACCAGCGTGCCGCTGATATGGTACGATACGCAGGGCGACGATTTCCCCGAGGCGGAAGAGGCTGCGGGCGGGCCTGCTCTGATGGCATCGAAGTTCAATGAAAATGAGGCGTACCTGGTACTGCACCATATTTCGCAGCTGCGTGCATGCAACGTCCCGCAGGAAGCCATTGGAATTATATCGCCCTACAATGCGCAAGTAGCATTCCTCAAAAAAACCATCCATGGACAGCATCCGCTGGTCGAAATATCGAGCGTGGACGGGTTCCAGGGCCGCGAGAAGGAGTGCATCGTGCTCTCGCTCGTGCGCAGCAATGACTCGTTCGACGTCGGTTTTCTGCGCGACGAGCGCCGCCTCAACGTCGCTATGACACGAGCCCGGCGCCAGCTCTGTGTGATCGGCAACATGGAGACGCTCGAGCGCAGTCAGTCGCAGTTCCTACGTAGCTGGGTGCAGTGGTCGGAAGAGCACAGCGAGGTACGGTACCCAGACCTAAGTGAAATTCTATAATATCAATACATACAACAGGGCCTCTGATGCCGCTAGTGTTCATCATAAACATAAAACTCCACGCTCTCGTCGGCAGTAACGAACATGCTATATTTTGGGTTGAAGGCAATCGTGCGCGGGCAGGTACCTTGTGGCGCGGCAACAAAGCCCTGCGGCTTCAGCGTGCGCTGACTCACAGACTCTGCATGGTTCCAAAAGGCGATGCGCCCATCGTAGTCCGTCCCGAGGGTGTAGCGGCCATCCGGCGTGAAGCAGGCCGATCCAGCGTCCATGAATTCGCGTAGCGGGAATGGTTTCGTCCCTGTCAGCTCGAACAGCTGCGACCCGTCGAACGCATCCAGTATCAGCTGGCGCCCCGCAGACGACGCCAGCAGCAGGTACCGCCCGTCGTTCGAGAACTCCATCTTGGTCCACTGGCTGAAGCGTGGGTCCACCTTCACCACCAGGAACGGCCCCGCCTTCAGCTGCCGCACGTTGTACAGCCCGATCTCCTGGCTCTCCGGGTTCCCCAGCGCAAACACGAGCCCGCTGGGGTCGTACGCAACACTGTTCGGCACCACGCTCGGCACAATCGCCTGCGCCTTCGACGTCCGCAGGTCCCACAGCCGCACAGACTCATCGTACGACGCGCTGAGAAACGTGTCGTCCAGCGGCGACATCGCCAGGTCGCTCACCAGCGCCTCGTGGCCCTGGAAGTACCGCAGGTACTGGTTGGTCTCCAGATTCAGGTGCCGGATGTCGAACGAGATCATCGTCGAGGAGTACACGCACTCGCTCTGCGCATGCGTGAACTTCGCCGCGTGGCACCCGTACTTCTTCGACGCCACCGTGTTCAGGAACCTGCATCCAGCTGCGTCGTACAGGTGCATGTTGTCGCACGCCGTCGCGCTCAAAAGGTACTGCCCGTGGTCGTCGAACGACAGCGACGTAATCGGGCCCTGCTCCTTCTGCGCCACCTTGAAAGACTTGACCGCCCGGAACCCCGCCAGTGTGTCTTTGTTGATCCCGATACTCATCCCACTCTACTTGCAGCTCCCGGTCCTTGGCCCTCTCGCCGCTGCTCTGCACTGCGCTGGCTAGCTTCACCAAAATTTTTATAGCCTATGGCTAAGCCAAACTTCACCAACTAGGGAACCACACAACCACAGCAAGCAGCAATGCCTTCAGTATGTCGTCTGGCCGCGCACCCGTGGGACTGCTACTAACCCGCACAGTTCAAGCAGATGGTGCATGTCGGCGTCGACTTGGCGCTGGTGGCGATGGTGCTGTCCGGGCTGCGGCGCAGCACGGGCTACGTGCTCGCGTATGAGGCGTCGGACCTGCGCAACTACATACGGCGGTACCTGGGGTGGGGCGAGTACCTGTTTGACCAGCTGGCCGCGCTGGCTGCGCGCAGCGCGTACTTCCGGCGCGAGAAGTCGGTGGACGGGTTTCTGGGCGGCGCGTTCCGGCGGCTGGAGGAGATCGCGAGCCCGGAGGGCGTGGCGGGCGTGCGCGAGCACGCGGCCGCGCCGCGGCCGGCACATCTAGACTAGGGCGCGAGCGCCAGTACGTAGGAGAGGTGTGTAGGAGCGGTGCGCAGGCCTTCGGGGCTGCGTGGCGGCTGCACAAAAGTGCGAAAACGCGTGCGACAGCAGACTACAGGAACCAGCGCGATGGCGATAGAGGCGCTGGGGATCTATCTTGGATGCGCAAGCGAGGAGCGCGAGCGCAGCGTGGCGGAGCTGCCGGTGCTGGGGGATCTGGAACAGCAGGCGCCGGTGGAGCGGGCGTGGGACGAGCGACGGGGGGCACGCGCGGGCGTGGCAAAGCTCAAGCGGCGGCGGCACGCGCCGCTGTCGGCGTACTCGACGTACTCGCAGCGGCCGCTGTCGACGAGCGCGCGGTTCAGCGAGTTTGATCTGGAGGAGCTGATTGCGCAGCGGACGCTGGCGTACATCCGCACGCTGGGGCACGGCAGCATCCGGCCGATTGGGATCGGCAAGACCGTGCGCGAGCTGGAGCGCGAGAAGCAGGGCCGGCAGGAGAACCAGCCTGCGGCGGCGGGGCCCGAGGACTGCCAGCCGCGGCCGGTGGAGAACCGGGACGAGCTGGCGGGGGCGCTGGAGCACATGGCGTTCGACCTGGACCGGGACATGCAGTCGGAGCAGGAGGAGAGCTACAACTACGACGACGAGTTCGACCGGGTGGAGGAGGAGCCGACGGTGGAGCCTCGGCCGACGGAGCGGGTGCCGGCGGGAACGCGGCTGTATGGCGACTCGCAGCTGCCGGAGGCGGCGTACCTGGCGGCGTACGCGCACGATCTGGAGCCTCCGGAGGCCGCCGAGCTGACATCGCTGAGCGTGCCGGGCAGCGCGGGCCTGAGCTTGCCTGAGCAGGGCTCACGCGTGTCCAGCCTGAACGCGGGGTTGGCGGAAGGGGCGCGTGAGCGCTATCTAGAGTAGCAGTCTATACTATACACATCATTACTTGCTTTCGAAGTTGACGAGGTTCGGCAGCGCGACGCGCGCTGCGTCCACGTGGTCCACCTTGGCGGCCTGCAGGTGGATGGCGGGAATCATCCATTTGCCACAGCTGCAGCGGGAGCCCTTCCAGTTGTAGCCGCCGACTTTCTGTGTGCAATTGGGGCAGGAAAACTTGCCCTCTAGTTCCTGCTTGCCCTGCAGCTCGGCCTTCATCCAATTCAGTGGCTCGACGAAGAAGTGCGAGCACTGGTCCTGCGACTCCTGGATGTCGATGATGCGCCTGCTGCCCGCGGCGCGCCGGATAAAGTGGCCCTCGCTGGACTCTGCGCTCGGAGGTTCATGCTTGATGAATGCTGTCGACAGCGCAAGGCGCTGGCGACATTTCTTGCAGCGCAGCATCGTGAGTCTGCTGCGGTCCTCGGTCGAGAGAGACTGCAGGTCCTCCTCGCTGTCGCCGCGGTAGGTCTCCTCCTTCGCCAAAATGTCGCTGCCTGTAGGGTCTGCCTGTAGGGAGGCCTTCAGTACCCACTGGCGGTAGATTGGTAGCGCTGTGTCGACATATTGGCCGCCCATCTGCTCGAAGATGTGCAGCTGCTCCATGAAACCGTCATTAGGCTGCGCCTGTGGGCGCTTGCGCTTCACCGCGTGGAGCGACGATTTGAGGTCGAGCCCGTACCGATACATCAGGTACGCAACTGTGAATGCGACCGACCTCGAAACCCCGGCCTGGCAGTGAATGTACACGCTCCCGTGCTGCTTCTTCTTGCGGAAGTCCACCTTCCGGGGATCGTACTCCTCTTCGTGAGGGAAAAGACACTGGTCGATGAACCGGTTGGACTCGTTGATATACTGCAGTATGTCAGTGCTCTCATCATCGTCAATGGCTATGTTCTTGAGTGTGTAGCCCTTTCTCACGATGTACTCTGGGATCACAGTGTACTTCAATACCGAAAGTATGTGTGTGATGTTGAACATGCCCTTGAGAGGAGTGTGATTCGCTATAGGCCTCACGCTTCCTACATATATACCGCCTAGAATCCTGGTGACATCTGGAACTTCTTCTACCATTTCGCCGTTTAGTACTGCTGGCTCGGGGCGATGAGATGAGCTATCTATCTGTCCGCTGAAATTTTTCAGCTGGCACAGGCGGAAACAGTAATGCTGCAGATAAAGCTATAGACATAATACAACGCTACCTGAGTATCTCATAAATGATGCAATATTTACATGGGAATATGCAAGGGTGGCCATTCGATCGTAGCTTCCGAGGTGGCCTCAAGGTGCTGGCGAGGTAGTGTCGCTCGGCGCATCAAGAGGCGCATCAAGAGGCCGTCTTTGTACTTTGTATAAAAGCTCATCGGCCTTCTCGAGTATTGTGCTGGTACATGCTGACGCATCTTCGCTTTCTAAGACTGCGGTATCGACGGCGTCCTGTGTGTCTTCTGGGTTATCTCTCGCACTATCACCGCGCGAGAGCTCAGATACAAGTTGCTGATCAGCATACGCAGGGATCGTCCAGCCGTGCGCCAGCGCCAGCTTCAGCACGTGGCGGTTTTTCATCTGGAACCTGCCGCGGACTAGCTTCGTGTACCAAGTATGGGCCAGGTCTATGTCGCCGGCGGAGGCATACCAGAGCACCATGCTAGACGTGGTCTTGAAGTCCATTGGAATACGCAGATCGCCCATGAGGGCCAGAGCCTGGTTTACTTGTGTTTGTGTGAGCGCTTTGTTCTGGTAGAGCACCACGCCGAACGGGTTACCTTCCGTGGTGCACTTGGGCTTCATTTTGGGTCTCCCATAGAAGTCCATCAGAAGTTTAAATGCTAATTCGCCATCACCAACTTCGTTCTTGATCTTGTAGAGTAGTAAACGCAAGATACTGGTGTCATATAATTGATGGTAGTCATATTTGCGCACCAACTTCCCCATGAAATCCTGATAAAACGCAAACAGCTGGATTAGGATCTCGCGGTATTCTTCCTCGGACACCTGTGATCGCTTCTCAGATAAGATGGTCTGATAAAGTTCGCACATAATACAGCTGTCCGGAACAGACTTCAGCCTTAGCTCCTTGGGCAGGTCCACTGGCGATATGTGCGCATCCTCCTGCGGCGACTTCACCACCTCGGGAGACAGCACTGCAGGGTGGCCACGAAAAACCAAAGACCACAGCCCGAGTTGCCCCAGGAGTACTCTCGTCTGCGTCTTTCTGTATGCCTGCACAATAAAGCTCACGACGAGATTAGGATTTTTGAACTGTCGCAACGCTGAAACAACCAGCGCCAAGGTGCCTGGAACAGACAATTTGCTGGGCCGGTGCGTTTCCCCTGCTTTCCGCATGCCCGCTACGAGCTTCAGCACTTGTTGGGGCTGGTTTTCGCTGATCAAATAGGTCATAACTTCATGCAATGGCTGGCGCAACGCTTCTCCGCCCATGCCGTGCGGCAGGTTGTCTACCAAAGATGCAAAGAGCTCCGCCAGCATCTTGGCATCGCCAGACTTCCGCGCATACAGCATCAAAAGTTCGGTATATCTGGCAATGTGGTCCCGCTGCACAGCGGCAGGCAGGCGGGCATCGGATAACTCGCGCTGCTCGAGGCGGCGCGCCAAAGCCTCCAGATAGTCGCGCATGAACCGGAAGTCGCGCCGCGCCACCATCTGAGTGATCACATAGTGCATCCGCCTGAAGTCGTATACTAGATCAAACTTCTCGTCGAAAACCCTCCGACTGTCGGCGTCGTATAGAAACAGCTTGAACGACACAAGCTGCACCTCCAGCTCCGACCCGCTTCGCAGCATCGTACGCACCAGTTGGAACGCAGACCGCGCATTCAGCTGCACCCCGTGTTCGATCAAGAACTGCACATGCCCAAAGTACTCGCTGCGGGCCAGATCCGCTGCAAACCACCGGTGCGCCGCCTCCGGCACCTCCATTCCGCTCGCCCCTATCTCCTGCGCCGCCAGCGCAATCGCGCAGTATAGCCGCTCCCGTTTCTCCGCGCGGCTGCTCCGCCCGCTAAGCACCTCATCCACGGCCCTCTCTAGCCGCCGCGTCACCTCGGGCCCGCTCGCCGGCATCAAAAGACGGAAAAACGCCCGTTCCTCCTCATCGCGCGCGCACGCCTCAAACTCCGCCCGCTCTCGCCCGTCCCCTCCAGTTGCCCACTGTTCCCGCAGCTCCGCCTGCAGCCTCCGCAGCTCTGCAGCGTTCTCGCGCCGGTATAGTTGCGCGCCTATTCGTCTGCCGAGGTCTCCACCCCAGCTCGACATCGCCATCTTCTCGTTGCAGCTGAGCGCAGCCGTCAGCCTCTTCGCTTGAATTCTGCTCGAGCATATCCGACTTACGAGGCTGCTAGCCTGAAAGCCAGCTCTCAGCATCCCAATAACCGGCTGGTTCTTGTGTCTGGCTGCGTTATGCACCTGTAACGCTCTTGATGCATTTACTTTTTTCGCTGTAGGCTGCTTGTCAACGGTTTTGGCCGCAGCCGTGCATAAATCCTCCAGACAAAGATACAAGAAACAACCGCGCCAAGAGCGCTTTATAACAGCTTATCAAGGCCCCATAAGCCAGTAGACGCAGTCTAAGTGGTGGAGTGGGAGGAGCATCATCTCATCACCTGATTTCATCGTGTTCCACGGTGAAAGATATTTAACCCTTGTCGGATACTAGTAGAAAATCTCATCAACTGGGACGACCACTCATCACTTTACATCCACGAGGTAGCCGCAGTTCGGATCGAGGCGTGGATCAGAAAAGAGGCGCGGATCAGTAGTAGAATGCCTAACGATATCAACGGCAGCAAGGAGCAAGGCATGGGACAGGGCAGCAATAGCCTGACGCCGCAACTGTTCAAGCGGACTGAAGTGATCGGTCGCGGTAAATTTGGTGTCGTGTACAAAGCATATCATGCGAAGACGAAGCAGGTGTATGCAGTGAAGGTGCTGAACTTGGATTGCCCCGAGGACGAGGTGGAGGATGTGCAGAAGGAGATCCAGTTCCTTGCGTCGCTGAAACAGGTGCCGAACATCACGCGGTACTACGGTTCATACCTGTACGATACGAAGCTTTGGGTGATCATGGAGTACTGTGCAGGCGGGTCACTGCGGACTCTGCTGCGCCCGGGCAAGATTGATGAGAAGTACTTGGGGGTGATCGTGCGAAAGTTGCTGATTGCGCTGGTGTATATCCACAAGGACAACGTGATTCATCGGGACATCAAGGCGGCTAACGTGCTGATCACAAACGAGGGCCACGTGAAGCTGTGCGACTTTGGGGTTGCGGCACAGCTGACCGCTGCGAACCATAAGCGGCAGACAATGGCCGGGACGCCGTACTGGATGGCGCCAGAAGTTATCATGGACGGCGTGTACTACAATACCAAGGCAGACATCTGGTCGCTGGGAATTACGGCGTACGAGATAGCCACCGGTAACCCACCCTACTGCGATGTGGAAGCGCTGCGTGCAATGCAGCTCATAACGAAATCGAAGCCGCCCCGGCTCGAGGGCAGGAACTATTCGCCGTTGCTGAAGGAGTTCATCGCGCTTTGTCTCGACGAGGACCCCGAGGAGCGGCCCACTGCGGAGGATCTGCTCTCTTCTAGGTTTGTGAAGGCTCATAAGGGCAGCTCTGCCACGATTCTTAAGGAGTTGATTTCCCGGTATCTCTTATTCTCCGAGAAACACAACAGGGAAAGCGTCCTAATCCCGCTGGATGAAGATGACCCCCAAAAGTCCGCGAACGCCACCGCTAATGGCGCTGATGCCCAGGTTGAGATGAAATGGGACTTTGATTCACTGAACTCGAACGAGTACATTATGCAGAATGAAATTAGCATAGATGCGATACCACAGGAGACTGACTGGGGCAGAACCCAACACGAAGTAAATTATGCATACCCATACGAGGAAACCTACTTCCATTCCAACATGCCGCACTATTTCCAGGGAACTACCGTGAGCAAGACTTTCGCTGACCCTGCCGGGAACACTTCGACCATTCAAGCGCTGAACCAACATGCTACCGGAACGCCTACTACAACTAACTGCCAGAACAAGAGCACGTTCACTATTTCTCAAAGCATGAAGACGGAGAGCAAGGCTTCTAAGCAGTTGCTACAACTGTTCGAGGACAGCGAGATGATCAACGAGGAAAAGGAGAGTGGGTTGCCGCATCTCGCGACGTCGCTTTCGTCGATGCATCTGAACGAGAACGACACCGCGGCTTCGACGCCGCTTGGTGCGCCTGTAATGGGTGCGTCCATCGCAAGGCAGGACATCTTGGCGAACGGGCCGGGCTACCATAGCCAGAGCACGCCAATTCTCCCAATGCTGCAGACGAATTTCAAGCTGTCCGTGCCAAAGAGTTCAACTACTCTCCATACCCCGGTTGAGATTGAAATTCCCGAGGAGCTCCCGCTGAGCACCACGACAGCAACGGCAGCTCCCATGGGGGGGGCAGCTAGCGTGGACCCCCACATGCTCAAGAATAAACCGCGCTCCGCAACGGTCTCATCCTCTACGTCATCAGGGCTGCAGAGAAGGCCCACCCTGGGAAGCAACTCGGCGGCTGCTGCAAGATCAGACCCTTCCGCCCTGAACAAGAGTCTCGGCGCAGAACTCACGCGCACCGTGACTCTGAACGCCCACATCCCACCCAACGGCCCAAGTCAGGGAATTACAGGAGCAGGTCTCTCCTCTTCCATAAGTAATGACAGGTCGCCCTCCCCCTCCCGCAGCGGCGCCGGCTCCAACCTGACGCCCGAGCGCAGCACATCGAGCATCGCATCCACCGAACCGCCGGGTGCCGCAGCCCAGGGCCAGGGGATGCTCCCCTCCGCCAAGCCCGTGCATAGTGCCCACAGCTCCACGGAGGGCATGCTACAGCAGTCCTTGGCAACCACCTCGCTCGTCCCGCCCATGGCTCCCGGCGCTATCGGGCCCATCGGCTCCGCCCCGGGCGACAAGGATCTGCACCCTTCCGACCGCGTCAGCCGCGAGTTCAAGCGAAACCACCCGAACCTCAAGCTCCAGATGCCCTCCCCCACCACCCTCATCCCCAACAAGCTCCTCAACGCCGGCACCGCGGACGAGCACGCCGCCGCAGACTCCAACAGCGGCGGCTCCGCCAGCTCCGCCAACATCAACCAGTTCGGCATCAACACCAGCAGCACCGGCCTGCCCGTCGCCATGACCCCCCTCAATGAGAAGAGCAGCGCGGACTTCGGCGCCAAGCTCAAGCGCAGCACCAGCACCTCCAGCCGTGCCCCGCCGGCCCAGCCCGCAGATCCCTCCTGCGGCCTCGGCGCGGCCGTCCAGCCCGCCCAGCCCGCTCAGCCCGCCGCCGCCCCGCCCGCCCCGCCGGCCACCACCGCGAACTCCATCATCGTCACCGTCCAGGCCCCGCTCTACATGGACCTGCCCCCCCGCATGCTCCCGATGGACATGTTCGTCGACGTCGACGACCTCGATGACACTCATTTCGTCGACAAAAAGCCGTTGGTTCTGCGTGAGCTCGATGCCCTGCTCAAGATGTTCGAGGACGGCCTTCCAGTCATGGAAAACGCCCTGAAGGCCGTCCTGCCCACCCACAATCCGAGCGCCAACGACGATGAGCAGCGCTAGATAGGCCAGGTGTCACCTAAGGTGTATTTACTAATCATCTACGATCTCCACGACTATGTACTCATGTAGACTCCCGTTTCCACATTCATCCCGACATTCTCACGTGAGCAATTGCCGTCAGAAGGGAAGTGCCAGCCGATTCATCGTCTTGCCTTCATGTTGAGAGTACATTCTCTAATCCTTCTGAAGAACAAGCTTCAGTTGCTTTTTTTTTGACAATAAAATTGGGATAACGCACTCTCGCTCGAGACTCCGCAAGAGCAGCAGGTCTTGACAGCGAGTGCGCGTTCGTCGTGACTGTGAGCTGCGCGAAGGTGGTATGCCATCTGTTTTGGGTACGCTGGATGAAAATATGGCTGAGGGCGCTTTTGGTTTGGGGGTAGAAGGTTATTCGGAAGGAGACAGCATGTTCATGGCGGATGTCACAAGGCTAGGGCGCCCCCTGGAAAGGAGGAAGGTGGTCGGCGATGCAGGATGCGCGGTAGGAGGCGGAAGGGCGGCCGAAGGTGGGGAGCTGGCGGGTGGGCTCGTGGGCAGTGCGATGGACGCGGTGGGAGCCGGGGCGGTGGATTTCCAACCGCCGCCGTCGAAACTGTTTGGGGGACGGGTGGAGCGGCCCATCTCGAACGATTCGATAGTGACGGAGACGGCGGAGACGCTTTCGACGCACTTCGACATGTCTGCGTCGCCGTCGAGCTCGTCGCGGGGGTCGTCGGTGGTAATTGAGAAGAGCCAACCGCATGTGGTGGCGACGGAGAGCGCCACCGGGGCGCCGTGCAAAAAATACCTGTTTGCGAGCAGCCGGGACCGCCTGCAGCTGTCGCTGGGCGGGATGGAGGCGTCACTTTCGAGCCTGCATATTCCGGCGGCCACGGGCGCTGACGCGGGGACGGCCGTCCACTCGGTGGCATCGTTCGCGAGGACTGCGCCGGCGCTGGTGACGACGAGCAAAGCATTGACACCGTCGCAGCGGTACCGAATGCGGCGGGAGCAGAACAAAGTAGCGCTCCAGAACAGCATCAAGCAACGCGAGGTCTTCTATGAGGAGCAGGAGCGGGGCTCGCGGGGCCGATCTGCATCACTGAAGGGGGCGCTGGGGGTGCCGCACGTAGTGGACGAGCTAAGTGAAGATATAAGTGACTATTTGGGCTGGGACGTGCCGGTTGTGTCCCCCACAGCAGGACCTTTTCTGGCAGCCGCCGAGCGTTCCGGGAAGGCGGAACGCAGGCCCGGCGTGGGCCGATCCAGAAGCTCGACGTTCGTGGACTACACGATGCCGCCGTCGCCGATTCCCGGGATACAGAAGACGTCCGATCTTGAGTTTTTCACAGAGACATCGAAGAAACTGTCGAGCGTGTATCTAGACACTACGAAGGAGGCCTCGAAATCGAAGCTATACGAAAGGAGCCAGTCCGCAGAACTGCTGCCAATTGAGTTTAAGGCGGCTAGCGACGAGGGAATGGAGGACCTGAAACTCGTCTCCAGTGGCAAGATGGCGGTCTGCTCCAATTCGAGGCCTTCGTGGCTTCCCCCCAAGGACAGCGAGGAGCGTGCACGGCACGAGAGACAAATCCGCAAAACCATTGACATTGCATCCCTCTCACAGATCGATAGAACGAAGGAACGCGCGGAGCGCGACAGTAGGGATGAAAAGAACAAGAAGAGACTAGTCCAGCTTATTGACCGCGGCCTTGTAAGGAAGTCGACACTCACCGAGCTAAAAAAGATCTGCTGGGAAACAAGCCTACCGCAAGACTGCAGGTACCAGATTTACACCACTCTACTGCAAAGCGACACCGCAAAATTAATCGAGGAGCAATATATTGACGACTTTACGCAGCTGGAGACGCTCTTCCAGTCCATGCCGTTCCCGAACGCAAAACTGGCGGAGATCAAGGCCATGCTCGCGCGCACGCCGTGCACCGCAAGCGCACCGCTAGCAGATGACCTTGTTTATCTCCTGCAGCTGAAGGCTATCTCCCGTCAAGGTCTCCTGCTCGGGGATCCGCTCCTCGTGTATCACCTCCTGCAAGTCGGGTGCTACTCCAAGCGCGAGATATGGATTCTCGTGAACCTTTTGCAGATGACCTGTTTCAACGAGACAACCAAGGATAAGTACGATCGGCGTATCCTTAGTTCGCGCGGCCCGGTGTCAATGGCCCTTTCCGCCGATAAGACCTTTGCGCAGGAGCTCAACTCAAAGTGCCTCAACTTTACGACTTGGTGGCAGCTCATGGCACGCCTCGACCATGCCGCCTTTATGTGGTGTCTAGACATTATCGTCGCCGAGAACTCCCAGACATTTAAGAGCAACCCTATCTCTCGCGATAAGCTCAAAGGTAAAGATTGGGAGTACTACCGTGACCTGCACGTTGTCGTGAACTACAAGATCATTTGCTCCCTGACTCTTACGGTGCTACTCAACTACCATTTTGGCTTCAATAACCTCTACGACCTCTCATTTGTCGACCCAGCCTTCCAGATAATTGGGCCCGAACAATGCGACACGGGGAATGTGCATGCAACCTTTATCAAGAAATGGCATCATAACTATAAAAAGTTCTAGTTGCTCGCTCGACCTGTAATCTCATCTCTAAACATAATATTTCTTTTTATATGCGTGTATTAAGTAAACGTCAACATGATAAGCTTTATGCCTGGACGGTTTCCGGGCTGGCCGCAGGAACGGAAATTGTGTCGATAGCTATATAAGAACTGACTCACTGGCTTGCGCCTCCCGTAACCTCGAAGACTCTCGTGAGGCCATGACCCATATGTCGGACTGCGCGGCCACGATATGGCCAGCCGTCAGCGTCGCTAGCGGCGTGATAGCATTCACGACTAGCTTTGTCGCTTCGATCCCGCAGGTGATCGAGACGTACCGAGAGAAATCTGTCGACGGCCTTTCGCCACTGTGCCTGCTGTGCTGGGTCTCTGGAGACATAACAACGCTGGTCGGGTCGGTCTTGACGCACCAGCTTCCGTTCCAGGTTGTGCAGGCCTGCTACTATTTCTTGGCAGACTTCATTCTATGCTGCCAGTACTACTACTACGGCATGCGCTGGGATAACCGCCTGGCAACGCGCGGCCCGGTTCTCGCCGCAGCGCCGTCGCCGGCCAAGGGCATGCTGGTATCCTGCCTGTTGGTGGGGCAGGCAGCGGCTGCGCCGCTGCTGCGCAGAGACGACTCTGTTGCCGCGCCGCCACTACCGGTGCCCAGCCGCGACCCGATCGGCATAACGTCCGCGTGGCTGGGTGCGTCGCTCTACTTCTTTTCCCGCATTCCGCAGCTGCTGAAGAACTACCGCCGCAAGAGTACCGACGGGTTGTCTCCGTTGCTCTTCATCGCGGCGTTAACGGCCAATCTGACATACTGCGTTTCGGTATTCACATCCTGCGAATTCCTGGCCAACCCCGACAAGTCGGCATTTGTTTGGAACGCCCTGCCATTTATACTGGGTAGCGGTGGCACTGTCGTCTTCGACCTCATCTATTTCTACCAGCACTACTACCTGTACCGCGAGAAGGTACAGTACAAGCGATTGGAGTATCCGCTAGAGACCGAGGTGAGTCCGCTTGTTTCGCGCTGACTGCCGCAGTTGCACCGCCGCTTTCGAACACCCCTTTTGCTTCGCATTCCTCTTCCAGAGCGTGTCCACGTACGTACGGCTGACCATGTCAGCCCATTGACACGGGGACCATGACGTCTACAGAACAAGAAGGGCACGGGGCTCCCCCCTCCGGAACAATATATAAGCAGCTGTATATGCGTGGAAGCGTCTGCATAGTCATCAAACGCACATCGCTAACCATACCGTCTCAATGGTCATGAGCGTCAGAACTGTTAAGCTTAACAACGGTGCCGAGATGCCCCTTGTGGGGCTCGGGTGCTGGAAGATCCCGAACGAGGTCGCTGCCGAGCAGGTGTACGAGGCGATCAAGCTGGGCTACCGGCTGCTCGACGGGGCGGAGGACTACGCCAACGAGCGTGAGGTGGGCCAGGGCATCCGGCGCGCCATCGACGAGGGGGTGGTGCGTCGCGAGGAGCTGTTCGTCGTCTCCAAGCTGTGGAACAACTACCACCACCCCGACAACGTGCGCAAGGCGCTGCAGCGCACGCTGAGCGACCTGGGGCTGGACTACCTGGACATGTTCTACATCCACTTCCCGCTCGCGTTCGAGTTCGTGCCCATGGAAGAGCGCTACCCTCCCGGACTCTACACCGGGGCCGCAGATGAGAAGGCCGGGCGCCTCGCACAGGAGCCCGTGCCGCTCATCGAGACTTACCGCGCGCTGGAGCAGCTCGTAGACGAGGGCCTCATCCGCGCGATCGGGCTATCGAACTTCCAGGGCTGCCTCGTGCAGGACCTGCTGCGCGGCTGCCGCATCCGCCCGGCCGCGCTGCAGATCGAGCACCACCCCTACTTGACCCAGGAGCGCCTCGTGCAGTACGCCAAGAGTGAGGGCCTCGCTGTCGTAGGCTACTCGTCCCTAGGGCCGCAGTCCTTCCTCGAGCTCGGCAACAAAACCGCGCAGGGCGCCACGCCGCTGCTGCAGCACGAGGTCGTCTGCCGCATCGCAGAGCGCCACTCCTCCACGCCCGCAGAGGTGCTGCTGCACTGGGCCACTCAGCGCGACATCGCCGTGATCCCTAAGTCCTCGCGCAAGGAGCGCCTCGCCACAAACCTCCGCGTCGACGAGGCCATCACGCTCACCGACGACGAGCTGCGCGAGCTCTCGTCCCTCAACTGCAACATGCGCTTCAACGACCCCTGGGACTGGTGCGACCAGCCCCTGCCTACCTTTGTTTAGTCCGTAGCCGCCTACGTAGCCGCAACCACACGCCAATTACCCGCACGCTGAGGCAGCCAAAAACCTCCCCACATCCGCCAGGCCTGCCCTCCGCACATCAGCATGCCGCACATCCAATTCCTGCCCCCAGAGCCGGTGGTCCTTGTCAGCCGCGCGGCCGACGAGCCCGACGCCGCCGACCCCGGCCTGCACGTCGCCGCGGTCGCGGTCGGCGACTGCACCATCGTCGACGCCCGCACGCCGAGCGCACCGCTGCAGGGCCGGTTCGCCGTCTGGACCGTCGCCCTCCAGCTGCACTCGCCCGACACCCCTCGCTCGCTCACCCTGCGCAAGCGCTACAGCGACTTTGTGCGCTTCCGCGAGCGCCTGCTGCTGTGCCTGCCCCCGCCGCTGCGCAAGGCCGTCCCGCCGCTGCCCCCACCAGTGCCCTGGTATGACGCCTGGCGCTACAGCGACGTCAACCTGGACCGTGCCTGGCTTGCGGCGCGCCGCGCAGGCTTGGACTACTTCCTACAGCAAGTGCTGCTGAACCGCGCCGTCGTCGCTGCCGCGCCATCGGTCGTCCGCGGCTTCCTAGAGCCGCCAGCTGCACACCACTGGGTGCCTGCCCGCGGCCAGCGCTAACGCCTGGCGGTCCGCCCCGTCCGCGGGGCCACGCGCTGTGGTTGGCCGACGGCCGTTGCTGAGGTCACCACCACGTGACAGCCGGTGAACCCGCTGATGCTGGCGGACCGCCGAATCTTGTTACTGCACCCCCCACGTGACCGCGGCCGCGCACCCGCGAACCAATTAGTCAGGTGCGGACATAAGCGTCGGAAATAGTGGCGGCGATCAAGGTTCACCGATGGTGAAGCCCAGAGGTATAAAACCAGCAGGCGCGAGCGACACTGAGCGGACGGACAGTTAATGGTCGCAGCAGCAACCAGATACCGCTTGGGACAGCTTGTTCATAGACGAATGGTGCATCACAGAGTTACTATCATCGGCTCCGGCCCAGCCGCACACACTGCGGCCATCTACCTAGCGCGGGCGGAGATCAAGCCGACGCTTTACGAAGGCATGTTCGCCAACGGAGTGGCAGCGGGTGGGCAGCTGACGACGACGACGGAGATTGAGAACTTTCCCGGGTTCCCAGAGGGATTGACGGGCAGCGAGCTGATGGACCGGATGAAGGCGCAGTCGGTGAAGTTCGGGACCGAGGTGGTGACGGAGACGGTGGCGAAGGTGGACCTTTCTGCGCGGCCGTTCAAGCTGTGGACGGAGTTCAACGAGGACCAGGAGCCCACGACGACAGACGCGATCATCCTGGCGACGGGTGCGTCGGCCAAGCGTCTGGGGCTGCCGGGCGAGGAGAAGTACTGGCAGCAGGGCATTTCTGCGTGCGCCGTGTGCGATGGCGCGGTGCCAATCTTCCGCAACAAGCCGCTTGCTGTGATCGGCGGTGGAGACTCTGCGTGTGAGGAGGCGAGCTTCCTGACCAAGTACGGCTCGAAGGTGTTCATGCTGGTGCGCAAGGACCACATGCGCGCGTCCACGATCATGCAGCGCCGTGTTGAGAAGAACGAGAAGATCGAGGTGCTCTACAACACCGCGCCGGTCGAGGCCAAGGGCGACGGCTCGCTGCTCAACGCGCTGCGCGTGCGCGACACGCGCACGGGCGAGGAGTCCGATCTAGCCGTGAACGGTTTGTTCTACGCGATCGGCCACACGCCGGCCACGCAGATCGTGGCCGGCCAGGTCGACTTGGACGAGTCCGGCTACGTCAAGACCGTGGCCGGCTCCTCCGTGACGAACGTCCCCGGCCTCTTCGCGGCTGGCGACGTGCAGGACTCGCGCTACAGACAGGCCATCACCTCGGCCGGCTCCGGCTGCATGGCCGCGCTTGATGCCGAGAAGTTCCTCTCTGAGCTAGAATAGATATATATACCCATCCATACATGCTTCTTCGTATATTCAGCTACTTACGCTCTACATCGGCAAGTTTATGAGCTCTCTGGGAATAGCTCCTCCTTCAATGGCACACCAAGCTCCTTGCGCACCTCGCTGAGCTCCTCCAAGTAGGCCTGGTACTGGTCCTCGTTCTCCACCTTGTACTTGAGCGCCTCGAAAACACGGATTGCGGTAGGCAGGTCGTTCACGCGGCGCGCGGCGCGGAGCGCCTTCTCGATAATCACCGGAGCGGGCACCAGGTCATACGAGAAACAGTTGTTTAGCACTCTCTGTACCTCGAACAGATCGTAGGCCTCCTCGAACTCCTTCTCGTAACGCGCAGTGAATTCCTCAAACGTCTCCTCGTCGTGGTGGCTGGAATACTTGCGCAAGCTCACCAGCGGCTGACACACGCGCAACCCGGTCACAGGCGCAGCGCCCGCCGATCTCAACAACAATGCCCTGTTCAGGACAGCACTTCTGAAAACAGTTCTGGACAACATCTCACCGGCGTCTACGCTAGCTAGGCTCTTGGCACGCAATACTGCGGAGTAATTGGCGAACTTCGTGCACTCAGCTATAACCGAGTTGGCGAGGCCAGCGCTAGACGGTATATGGCGATATTTTTTCGCTATGTGACCCGCTGCAGACAGCGCGCGCTGATTGGTTCGTGGCCCGTGAGATCACGTGCAGGCCGAGCTCACCTGATGCCGTCACGTGATATCTCGGGCTTGGCGGCTATGTCGGCCGGGCGCGCCCGACGTTGGGCTGGTGCTGCGCCAGCCCGCGCTGTGGACCCCGCTGCCAGCAGTGGCGACCAGCTACCGTGCGAGAGGCCACCAGGGACTCCAGCAGCCCCGAAGTGTGCGCTTCCGTCGCCGCTATCCCGTCGTTGAACTACATCGTGAGCTATTCGCCGTCATCCCCGACCGCGGCGGGAAGGGTGTTGTGTACTGTTTCGGCCGATGCGGCGCCGTGCCGGCTAGCTCACCTAATGCGGTGTCGGACAGAGGTGCACGATGAGCACGGACACGGTACACTACGAGTACGGACTCAACATGTCCGACTCTTATGGTATCGAGAAGCAGGCGTCTCGCACACAACATAGAGGATCAGCCTTGACTCCTACTTGAGACCTCGAAAGGAGAGAAGGGCAAGGGTTCCGAGACGCAGTGCACAGGACCCGCAGGAATTTCTAGTATAAGTAGCACCATTAGCTGGTAATTGCATCACGTGATTCACTCCGAGCTCGGCGGCTATGTCCACCCGGGCGCGCTAGCGCGCGATCCAAGGGCCCGCTGCCGCCAGTGGCGATCAGCTGCTCTCCCCGTGGCCGCTAGGGCCGCCAGTGGCGCCCAGCGTGTGTCTCTTTCCATGCATCGCTATCCCATTGCAAGAACTACATACGTGAGCTATTCGTCGTCGAACACCGAGCGCGGTGGAAGAGTGGTGTGCACGTTCTCGACGGAGGCTGCGCCCGCCAGGCTCTCGCACGGGTGCAGTACGATGGTGGCGCCGGTAGGCGGCGCCAGCACCGTCACGGGCTGCCCCGGGGGCAGGTCCTGGCCCGGCACCTGTGCAGGGCGATGCGGGCCGTCCTCCAGACGGCTGAAGTCAAACTCCGGCGGCGGCGACTGCGGCGGTGACACCAGCAACAGGCGGCGCGCCGCGGGAGGCGCGAGGTGCGCGCTTTCCCGCGGGGTGTCCAGCAGCGAAAAGCCCACCGCGCACAGGTGCTCGCGGTCCGGCGGGCCATGCGCGGTGAAGGCGTCCACAATCATGCGAGCCACAGCTGCTGATGGCGCGACCGCCACCAGACGGCGCATGTGCGGCAGCACGCATAGCTGCAGCGGCTCTTCGGAGGTCACGTGCGCGCGCGGTAGCACGTGCTCCTGGAGCAGAGCCTCAAAGGACTCGACAAACGAGTCGGCGGTCACGTCCGCCGCCCGGGAGGCAATGATAACCGTGTTTGTCTCCATGGCCGCGTGGTGGCTTGTGGAAGGCTTTTTGCGCGGCGAAAAACCTTCTTACGCTCCCCCTCGCGACAGTGCGCAACAAGGATGCTGAAGAAAGTGGTGTACTGTGGCGTATGCTCGCTGCCGCCCGAGTACTGTGAGTTCACGGGCAAGATCCGGCGCTGCAAGGTCTGGCTGCACGAGAATGACCAGGAACTGTTCGCACAGCTCTACGGCGACGACAAAGTAGACGTCGACGGCGCAGCCGCGCGTCTGGGACAGTCGTCCATTGGCGAGGAGCGCGAGGAGGAGCTGGAGAAGAAACTGCAGAAACTTCAGGCGCGTGAGGAGTCCAAAGAGCAACGCGAGCTGGCGCGCAAGCTGTCGTCCAAGGTTGTGATCCGCCGCGAGGCGCGCACCAAGCGCAAGTGTATGGTGGCCGTGGCCGGCCTGGAGGTGTTCGAGATCGACATGAAGAAGCTGGCCAAGACCTTTGCGTCCAAGTTTGCGACGGGCTGCTCCGTGTCCAAGAACGCCGAGAAGAAAGAGGAAGTTGTGGTCCAGGGCGACATCGCGGACGAGGTCGAGGCCTACATACACGCACTACTGGAGGAGAAGGGGCTGAAGGGCGTGAAGGTCGAGCAGATAGATGCTGCCAAGAAGAAGAAGAAGGCGGCGCCAACGCCGACGACCCCGTGAAGAGCAGGGCCGGACATGTGTAGCAAATTCGTGTATAGTGATTAATGATTCCCGCGATTTCCATAGCGTCCTACTGGGCCAAGAGGACAGGTGTCTGGCAATGGTTGGACCTGGTTGGGGCCGGCATTGGCGACTATGAGCCTTGAGATGGATCTGATTGAATGGGCACTTAACCTGCGTGCTGCGGGCGGAGGTGTATTTGGCAGTAGCAGCGAGGAATTGGACAGAGTGCTGAAGCTGCATTACCGGGTGACATATCATGCATTCGACAGAGGAACTAAACGGTCTGTGTGGGAAGTGCTGGTGGGAGAAGCGGAGAAGGTTGACAGCAGCAGCGGCACTGAGCTGGAACGGGCGATTATGGGCAACGTGTTTGGGATCCTGTACCGGCAGCTGGGCGATGAGGCGGCGTCTGCGCAGTGGTTGGCGAAGCTGGGCGCGCTGCGGGCACTGCGAGGAGAGTACCCGGAGTTCTGGGCGCTGCTGCTGCTGGAGAACCTGTGTTACCGGGAGACGGTCAGCATCGACGAGCAGCGGCAGGTGTTCCAGGATGTTGCGCGGTTGCCGAAGGAGACGCACACGCTGACATGGTACTACCTGGAGCGGTTTCTCGCGCGAGTGCAGTGCGAGCGGTGGCAGGCGGTCAAGGAGTTTGGGGGGGTGCCGCTTGCGTATCTGCTGGAGGCTGTGCGCGAGGAGGAGGGGGTGGACCAGTGGTTGCTGGAGCAGGGTGGGGCGATCCTGTCGCGCACACGCTTCCCAGCTGCGAACGAAAGAAACAATGCGTTGCTAGAAGAATTCCATGCGGTGCTGAACTACTATCTGCGCAAGAACAACAAGTCCCGGTCTACGGAATGGGAAGCGTTCATTACGGATTCGCTGGGCGTCACGTTCCAGAGCGTGAACGTCTCAAAGGCAGCACTTACGTATTACCGCCGGTTTGGCGACACGAAGCTAGCGCTGCTCAACCTTCTGAATTTTTTTAATTACAGTGAGCGCTACCGCCGTATGAACAACGGCTTCTACCATGACATTATTTCGCTCCTCGATGCGTATACGTTTGTGCTGCAGCTGCCCGCGCTGCCCGAGTCTATCGGTGATATTTTTAATAAGGCCAAGGCCTTCGATCAACTGCGCCATATTTTACAAGATTTTTATCGTGATTACCGCTTCCAACAAATACCGAAGGAGCATAGTGCTGATTGGATGTCGAATTCTGCAAAAGTCGTTGTCCCGCCGAAGCTCGCACGCGTACTTTCTGACGCATGGTTCTTGCTCTATCGCATGGAGCGTAATTCTCTGAAGCCTACGTTGGATTTCTCGCTCACATACTACTTGGCCAATGCGATGTGCATTAACCCGTTGAACATAGATGTGAAATTTCACTATGCATATGTTCTCGCATCGATCAGGCGCATTGACATGTGCGTTCGCTTTTTAAAAACCAACATATTGAATGTGAAACCAGCAGACTATCGTTCCTGGCATCTCCTCGCCCTATGTGAGTCTATCCAGGAGGACAAGGACGTTGCGTTCAAGATTGTCTGTTCGGTCTTGAAAGCAATGGCTGAGGCGCATGAAGAAAGCACCCTGCTCAAGGCAGATAAGTGGCAGTTCATACATATCAAGCTGACGCAACTGGTTCTCGTCAAGGAAATGTTTGGAGTCAAGGATGCGCTCGAAATGCTGTCTGAGGTTTACCAGTTATATGCGTCTCTCTTTCCCGCATCGACAGATAAAACTAAGGAAGATTCGCGGCTTGGTCCCGCACACAACCAAACAAAAGAATATCTTTTCCAGGCGATCTGGTTCTTTTCAGCGCGACTCTTTCTGCAGGATGGAGACGCTCAAAATGCCCGGGAGGCAATTGACGAGGCCAAGCGTGTGACTGATACATTCACCAATCTCAACGTGAACATAACCCATGGCTATCTGAAACTGTACTCAGATCCAAGAGGTGCAATGTCGGAATTTCAAAACGCTCTGAGCTTCGATCCAACTAACGTAGACGCTGTGGTTGGTTTTGCCAAACTAATTTATCCAGAGGATCAAGATTCCCTTGAACGCGTCGCGCGGCATAAGCCTCTCATCCATGGTACAATTCCAGCACCGGAAAACGAAACATTTGCCAACAGCAAGGATAGGTCAGCCGCAGTTGCACAATTGAAGATGCTTCTAGAGGCATGCATTGAAAAATCTATTGAGGGCTATCATACTCCCGAGATCTGGTGGTATCTTTCTCGGATCTACGATGAATTTCAAGATAATGAGCGCCTTGAATCTGCCTTATGGCAGTGTATCAAATTCCACGAACTGGAGCCTATTCGTGACTTCAAATACTGCATGTTTTAGGGCGGGAGAATGTCACTTTGATTTTCCATGTACCTTATGATGCCATCGGTCTAATCTGCAGGCTGGTATTCCTTCTCCCCGCCCATTGTTTCGCTATATAAGATCTGATTAGACATCTGAATGTACAGTGAGGACACAAATAAAAAATACAATGGCGATGCCAAGTTATCCCCTTATGGACATCGCCTAGAGGTAGGAGTTCCAGTGTTTGGAAAAGCTGAAAGTGGAACAGAACATCAAATTAACTATATAGGGCATAAGGGAGATGCAGACGGCTGCAGCGACAGCACCTTCCAATATTTAAAATCGTTACTTCTTTGAAATCAAAGCTTCAAAGAATTCTCAGTGCATGGCAAAGCCATTCTTCTGAAGAATTTGTTGTGGTCCAGGATACGCACCAAGCTTAATATCTTACCGCTGAACAAAATGTCACCGACAAGCTCCGTGAGCTTGGTGTTGCAACCATCAAATCTCACACCCGCCTGTAGAGGAATGTCGCTGTTCACATCCGTGATGGTGAACAGAATACCTGCGTGAGTGTAGATAGGACCGGTTGGAACCAAAGGAACAATGTCACGGGTCTGAACTAGACGAATGTAAGCGTTTCTTGGGTTTCCGCCGTTCTTCAATTCCTCAGCTTTCTTCACGTTGTCAAACACCTTGTCGTACCATCTGTTGAGGTCGACGTTACCCATACGCAGACCAGCGTAGGTGATCACATGTGGCTTGTGGCCAAGCAGCTGAAGCTCCAAACCCATCAAGTAAGCGTAACCGCCACCTAGCGAGTGACCCGTGACCACCACTTCGTAGTCAGGGTGCTGCTGGATCACCTTCGACAAAGTACCATAGATCTCATTGAAGCCAGCCTTGAATTGATTGTACACACCGTGGTGGACCAAACAGTTGCCCTCGCAACGTTTGTCACTCTTCACTGGCACGTACTGCGTAGGAATGAAGGAAAAGTCCACAAGCCAGTCAGGAACGGTCACAGAGCCTCTGAACGCAATCACAATCTTCTTGGCAGTGTCGTTGAGCCCGATGTACCCGCTGCAAGAAACGCGCTCGTCCAAAATTCTAGGCTTGAAGACATTGACCACACGCAAACCATCCTTTTGCATCAAAACACTCCCCGTCTGCAGCAGGGTTGGAAGTAAAGGCGTGGACACACAGTACGCCGCATTGGAAACATAGGCGAAGTGCTTTAGCTCATTGTACACCTCAACGGAATACCCGTTGACGTACGCGAGCAAAGAAAAGATAAGGTAGAAAGGTGAGAGCTTCATTGGACTGGAAGGCGGTGGAGCTTGGTCTCTGTAACATGAGCTCGACATCTTCAGTCTCAGCTCTACCTTTTATATCTTTCCTCCGCTCTATCCAAACCTCACCGTGCGCGCATCCGCGGCAACCCGGCGTACAGCTAATTCAGCGTCCTATGCGTTCACGCACGTCTGTGCGCGTAATTCAGTATCTGCAGGCTTCCTATCGTCATACACGCTCGTATATTGCCAGGTATACCTCCATCTAAGTGGAGGAAGTTGACACATTTGTTGGGGTCATGGCCATCGCTTGTTGGGGGAACTGTCACCTAGCCCAGGTGCCCTGGTGATACGGCCATAGTTCAGGCAAATGAGTGCCCCAGATCGCCATAGAAAACGGCATATCCTACCCAGGAACCAAGAAATGAAAACCTGTGGGTGCCTATTGCAACGGTTTTCAACGGGGTACATTGTTTTCTTGATTTCACAACCATGATGAGGCAAGCGGGGAATGCTCTCAAGCTATCGAATACCCGATTTGGGGACAGCGTGAAGAAAGCTAGAGGCACCAGCGTCCCTAGTAATGAGCTTGGCAGCAAAGTGGAGAAACGCTGATTCAAGCCTAGTGCTCGAGAAAGCGCCAGCTGTCGGATTTGCGGAAAAAATAGTCCGTTACAGCAGCAAGTCGAACAGAGCGGGAGAACGGCCGCTCTGAGACAAAGGTCTGTTGGCAGGTCTACTCTGCGTACGCAGCTACGTCAAGCAGGACTGCAAAGGCAGCCCGGAAGGCGACGGCAGCGGTGGCGCTCAGCTTGTCATAACGTAACGGTCATCCGGGCTGGGCTGTCGCTGGCGCTCGAGCACATTATGGTGTACGGAGGTAATACGTTTTTTCCAGGATCGGAAACCACAGTTGTGGCCGAAGAGAACTAGGGAAGTCCCGTAACGAGAGCGCTCGGGCTGACACTGGGGTGGTTGGGGTGGCAGCCAGCGTATAGAGCATTAGTGCGCGTTGCAAAGATGCGCGGAGAGGTGTTAAAGGGTGTACCCCGCTTGTAGCAGCTCTGACGCGCGCTGTACGAGTAGTAAGCCGGTTTCTTACGAATATCCGGATGTCTGAGATTCCGACACTGCTAGCAGGGGACATGACACTAGTCGTTTCCTCTCAGGCAAGTCTGTGTGCCCGTCTGCGCTTCCCCACAATATTATTGAGCTTGGCACTAAACTTCGGCTTCATTTCCTGTCCCCGGTCGACCGGTAGCGTCATAGTCCCGCCGTCATACTGAAAGCTGGACGCCATCTCAGATGTCTACGGTGTAACATCCGTGGCGCAACACGATGAGCTTCTCGACTCTCGAGCGGTGCTACAAAGAATGGCCGCGTGGCATATCAGCTCCTACGGGAGTTATTGAGCAAAAGTACACGAAGGTCGACTGCCAAAGGCCGTACCTCCAGCGCATACCGGTACTAGGGCAGAGAGGCGAGGCTACTCAGAAAGCCGCGCGATGTCCAATACGGAGAAGCGCGCAACTGGAACTCGGGAACAATCCCAATAACCTCTGTCAGGGCCAACTCAACTTCCTTCGGCCCTGTTCCCGATACGACGATGAGTGATCAATAATTCCCATACCGGTATTCCTTCCTGGATGATTATCTGTTTGCTTCAGCCGTCTCATATGTAGGTGCGCTGCAAATGTGGTGACATCACGATTACAGTGTATATAATAAGGAGTAATTCTGCAGTATAACTGAAGATCCATAATAATACAAATAATGCAGGGCGCACGACTTCGACTTCTTTTCACTTCATCTGCTCCAAGTGAAATTCCCGCTATTTCATCATCGTTTTTTTTTTTCAATTACCTACTATAGCCGGAACCTTGACCGAATAAATGCGGACCGACGAATCGGCACTCGCCACAGAAAGCAAAATATTCTCTTTGTCTGATGCAGGGCTCCAGCGAATCCTGTTAATCCTATCCGCCGGTGCTATCGCGTTGTCAATTAGTAGTACCTGACAAAATGCGCACTCGCTATAGGTATAGATGTGGACTGCTCCACTTTCTAAACCGAAGGCAAGAAGCAATCTACCCTCAATTAAATGGGGTGCCACTGCAACGGCGGTAATAGCTTCTTTCAGTTTCAGACTATTCTCGACCTGAAAACGGTCTTCCTCTCCATCGAGACGCCATATTTTTACAGTCTTATCCCTCGACGCGGTGACAAAGGCAGTTCCGCAAGAAGCAGGTAGCCAGTCACCGTCCCAAATAATACGACTGTGCGGCTTTTGGTCATAGTATTTCAGGGTGAAAGTATCGTCGTCGTTCCTGTACCAGATTGCCCACATTCTATCTCTGCTCACGCTTAGTAGATGCTGATTGTCCTCAGAGAAACGCAATCTAGTAATAGTGAGGTTGTGGAACTCTGGGCAAGAAGGCAATTGTAGCCACGTGCTTGTGCTAAATATCCTCACAACTGCATGCGAAGTGTTATTGGACTTACAAGCGCTGGCGAGGAGTTTGCCATCTGGAGATACGTCTACGCACGATATCTCATACCCATGGCCATAGAGCTTCTCAATCTCAGGCCACAGAGTGTGTCGTTGGAGATGGTCTTCCAGAGGAGGTGTTTGAAGCTGCGAAAGCATTGCGGCAGTTATGTTTGTGGTTTCACTTGTTTCCCTGGCATCGAGATCCTCGGCGGCCTCACCGTCCCCTTCCGGAACAGAAGCTTTGTTTGAAAGCCCCAAAGCCGGGAGTGCAGCCGCATCTGCGACAGTCGACGAGGCATCAACCGCAATTCCAGATAACCTTTGCAGTAGCTGAGCAATGGCACGGGGTTCATTAAAAGAACGCAAGACCTTCTCATCGCCAGCGGAAATAAACTGTGTATCGGAAATTGGCTCGAGGCAGATCATATCGTAGCCATGGATCTGAGGTCGCGCAAACTCATGCCAGGTTGGTTCCCTTGAACTACCATCTCCATTGTAGACCCAGCGCGCATATAATCGCGTCGTTTGGTCCAGAGAAGATGCCAAGAGGTAGGAACCACTTGGGGACCATGCTATATCTGTCACAGGTCTAGTGGGCCCGGTAAGCGCGGGTAATTGTTCCCAAGAATCACCGCTTTGCCTATTTTGCCACATCCTCCATGAGCCAGTCTTACCATTCGCCAGAATATACTCTGCTTCACCAGTTCCAAACCACAAGCACGACCAGAACCCACCCGCAGAGCCTGTAGCAGTAGAGGCACCCTTGGAACTAAATTCTCCTAACCTGGAACCACACACCCAGATGCCGGATATCTCGTCCGGCTCCCATAGCATAACAGACGTGTCCGCAGTGGCAGCAAGCAATTGGCATCTCGATTCGTGCCATTGGAGCGACGAAATCCAATCATCGTGGCCCATAATCAATGCTTCAAAACTTATCGACAGATGCAAGTCTGCTGTCACTTGAAATTTGTACATTTTGTTGCTTAGTAGCTTAAGCTTCACGGGATCCTCCTCTATGTCACTGTTCGCCTTTATGCGCCACAGCCTAATGTATCTGTCCTGTGCACCGGAGGCTAACATCCAGTCGCCTGGTCCGTTGTTCCGGAACGCCAGGTCCTTTATCCAGTCCTCATGGCCCTCCACCGATGCTGAGAGCTCTACCTCTACTGTCGCCGAAACACAGACAGAGTATACCATCAAGTCTGTGGATGTACCACCAACGGCCAGCAAGTAGCAACCATCCGAGAGCTTCTGCAGCGCTAGCGCCAGGGGTAGAAAGCCCTTCCGTATCAGAAACTGGCTGGACAACTCAAAAGTGTCGTTGCGCTCAGTCCAAACTGAGAGCGTGCCATCCGCAAACCCTGCCACGATTATCCCACCTTCAACTACCAGACTCGTCACGGAGCTTCTTGGGCCCTCTAACGTCTGCGCCAGCTCCCATCTCTGATCTCCCCGCCACACGTTGATCTTTGCGTCTGCCGACGCGCTGATCAAAAGCTTCTGAGATCCAATAAACTTCACGGAGGTAACCTCGGCGTCGTGGCCCTTCAAGGTACAGTACACGCCACGGTTCTGGTCATCTAAAGGATTCCACAGGGCGATGCACTTCCCAGCTCCGAAGGCTACAGTTCTGGTTGGCAAATAGATGTCCGCAACCTTCGTCTGCCTATTCGCACCGATAAATACCGCTTCCTGCGTCGCCATGCTACCGATGAATCAGCTCTCGAGGTGCAGTTAATGTCAGTGAAGATGCGTATAAGAGGCGACAGCCATACGTTAAAATTTTTAAATTTTTCAACTATAAATGTACTATTAAGGTCCAAGGTCTATTTCGGTCAGACACTTGGAAACCGTTGAACGGTGGATTTTGTAGAGCATAAGGAAGCGTCCTCGGTTGCTTTAGTTACATATGCGATCCATTCAATGGACATGACGGGGAGCTTATATACATAATCTGGTTAATAAATATACCGGCTTCTGCCGGGGTGCTAGTCTTCGTCACTGTCTAGCACACAGCCCTTGGAGGCATTGGAGACCAATTTGGAATAGGTGGCCAGCGTGCCCCTCTTGTAGCGTGGAGCTGGTTGGGTCCAGCGAGCGCGGCGCGCGTCGATCTCTTCTTGTGGCACGAGAAGGTTAATGGCATTGTTCTCGGCATCGATGACAATGTCGTCACCATCCTGCACAAGAGCGATAGGGCCGCCTTCGTAGGCCTCAGGGACGATGTGGCCGATCAGGAAGCCGTGGGAGCCGCCGGAGAAACGGCCGTCTGTCAGCAAGGCAACATCGTTCCCGAGACCGTAGCCCATCAGCGCGGAAGATGGCTTGAGCATTTCCGGCATGCCGGGCCCGCCCTTCGGGCCTTCATACCTGATGACCACGACGGTCTTTTCGCCCTTCTTGATCTGGCCCTCCTCCAGGGCGCGGATGAATGCGTTTTCCTCATCGAACACGCGTGCGCGGCCCTGGAAGAAAGTCCCCTCCTTCCCGGTGATCTTGCCGACTGCGCCGCCGGGGGCGAGAGAGCCGTACAGGATCTGGAGGTGCCCACGAGGGTTCAATGGCTGCGACACAGGACGGATAATGTCCTGGCCGTCCGGCAAGGGCGCGGTCTTCGCAGCACGTTCCTTGAGTGTGTCGCCTGTCACTGTGAGAGCATCGCCGTGCAGGAAGCCATTTTCATATAAGAACTTGATGACAGCCTGTGTGCCGCCGACCTCAATGAGATCGGCCATGACGTACTTGCCTGATGGCTTGAAGTCGCCCAGCAACGGAGTTTTGTTAGAGATACGTTGGAAGTCATCCGGTGTCAGCTTCACACCTGCAGAGTGAGCGATAGCAACCAAGTGGAGCACCGCGTTGGTCGAGCCACCAGTTGCGATCACGTACGTAATTGCGTTCTCAAAGGCTTCCTTTGTGAGCAGGTCGCGTGGCCTGATGTTGAGCTCAAGCGCCTTGCGCATGGCATCGCCAACAGCGTCACATTCGGCCAGCTTCTGTTCGGAGATGGCTGGGAATGCAGATGAATTAGGCAAAGTCAACCCCAGGACTTCGGCAGCCGAGGCCATCGTGTTGGCCGTGTACATACCGCCACAGGACCCCGGTCCCGGGCAGGCGTGCCGGACGACGTCCTTGCTTTCTTCCTCGGTAATCTGCTTCGACAGATACTGCCCGTATGCTTGGAAAGCAGATACAACGTCAATCTTCTTTGGCAACCGCGTAGAGCCACTGCAGGGAGACCCGGCCATGATGGTACCGCCGTAGACCATTATGGACGGCCGGTTGTGCCGCGCCATGGCCATCATCACACCGGGCATGTTCTTATCGCAGGATGGAATCGCGATATTTCCATCGTAGTGCTGCCCCATTATCATGGTCTCAAATGAGTCCGCAATGATTTCGCGTGACTGGAGCGAGTACCGCATGCCGGTGGTGCCCATCGAAATACCGTCAGACACGCCGATTGTGTTGAACTGCATCGCCTTCAAGCCCGCCCGGTCTACGGACGCGGCCACCCGGTTATTCAGGTCCATCAAGTGCATATTACATGGGTTGCCGGACCACCAACATGAGCCTACGCCAACCTGAGCCTTAGCGAAGTCTCCATCTCCGAAGCCCGTCGCGTACAACATGGCCTGCGACGCTCCCTGCGCTCGCGGCTCAGTGATAACCCGAGAATACCTGTTTAGCCCATCACGCAGCTGCTGCGCTGTCGAGAACCGCCTGTGAGACATCATTCCGCGGCCTAGCAAATGCAATTGAATCGTCCTGTGCTCCAGCAGCTTATAAGTCCCAGAGCGCTGCCGATGACTAACTTCTAACACCCAAACATCGTGAAATATTCATCACGTGCGTTTCACGTGTAATCGGTATCACGTGACCATCACTGGGCCGGAGCCGCCGCACAAGGGCCGTCCTCCAGCACGCCTCCAGCACGCCTCGTCGTCCATACTAGTCCGCTCCGGCGCTCGTTGCCACCGACTAACCAGCGGCCTGCTATCGTGCGAACGCGGCGCGCGCGCTTTAATTGCCATCGTGCCTGCAAGTGGACCCTGGCAACCCTGCAGTTAACCCGGACCAGCCCTCTCTACAATTGGCGGCTAGCCCGACTATACCGCCGATCTCTGCAGCTGACGTATGCACGAGCGAAGGCAACGCATCCGGCGCCTGCAGCATGCGCGCTCGCGTTGCCTAGCGGCACAGGAGTTACGTTATAACTGGAACGTCCTCAAAGGGTGCAGTCTGCCGGGGTGACGTAACTTGGCCATGTATGAGGCCCGCATGCTCGAGCACCGTTTGGCCCTTTGTGTCGGCGTCATAGCACAGCAGCCCGCGCATTCCACACTACGGCGGATAGCCGCTGATCCAGCATAGCTGGTTTCAATAGTGTAGTGGCTATCACGTTGCCTTCACACGGCAAAGGTCCCGAGTTCGATCCTCGGTTGAAACATTTTTGACCGATGACGAGTTAATCACGTGATGATCATGTGAAAGTTTTGTTGCGACGCACATGGGCAAAAACCAAAAAGAATTGCAGTATCCAGCAGGTTCCGGACTACAATTGGCGTGGGGCTGCATCGTGTTGAGGCTAGAATCTGATTGCCACCACTGTAACGGCATTCACATCGAAACTGCCTGAAACGGCGATTCTACAGGATTAAGATAACTGAAATGGGGCCTGTGACGCGGCAGGGCTCGTTGAAACAGCGGCTAGCTAACTCGTCGCTCACAAACTTGTTCAACCTGAACCGCAAGCGGCGGCACGGGGAGCTGGAAGACGGGGAGGAAAGCGTGGTTGAGGTGCGGCGGTCGCGGCGGGCCAGCGTGCGCAGCTGCAACGGAGAGCTGGCGGAGGGCTCGGAGTCGGACGAGGAGCGCCGACACAGCCGGAAACGGCGCCACACGGAGCGGGAGGAGCAGGAGAGGCGGTACGATGAGGCGATCCCGGAGGAATTCCGAAAGTTCCGGCCGCGCGGGTTTCCGTTCAACCTCCCGCCGCAGGACCGCGCGGTGCGGGTGTACGCGGACGGGGTGTTTGACCTTTTCCACCTCGGCCACATGAAGCAATTGGAGCAGTGCAAGAAGTCCTTTGAGAACGTGACGCTCATCTGTGGCGTGCCGAGCGATCGGATCACGCACAAGCTCAAGGGCTTGACCGTGCTCACGGACAAGCAGCGCTGCGAGTCCTTGCGGCACTGCCGTTGGGTGGACGAGGTCGTTGAGGACGCCCCGTGGTGTGTGACTCCCGAGTTCCTCGAGCAGCACAAAATTGATTACGTAGCTCACGATGACATCCCATACATGAGTGCAGATAGCGATGACATTTACCGCCCCATCAAGCAGATGGGCAAGTTCTTGACCACGCAGCGCACAAACGGCATCTCGACCAGCGACATCATAACCAAGATCATCCGCGACTATGACAAGTACTTGATGCGCAATTTCGCGCGTGGTGCCACGCGCCAAGAGTTGAATGTTTCCTGGCTCAAGAAGAACGAGTTGGAGTTTAAGAAACACATACAGGATTTCCGCTCGTACTTCCGCAAGAACCAGGAGAAGCTCAACGACGCCTCCAAGGACCTCTACTTTGAGGTGCGCGAGATGCTTCTGAAGAAGACGTTGGGCCGCAACCTGTATTCCAAGCTGGTGGGCCCTGCTGGTCCGCCCGAAAAACGCGGTAAGCTGCAAGAGGTATCTCCCGCAACTCAATTTGCACACATATATACGGGCGAGGCTCCTGGGATCGCCGGTCAGTCGATGCTACCCTCCAGCGAGAGTGACGATGAAAATCTCAACCGCGCGGGCTCGGTGCTCTCCCACCTGAACCGGTGGCTCTCGCAGGAGACACCCCACTATACGACAGAGGAGAGCGACTAACGCAACACGCCAGCGGGTTCCGGCAGACGGAAGCTACGCCCGCCTCGAAATGTGACATAAAAAGACGCATGCATCTGTCTTCGCAATGTATGTATGTATATATTTCAACTAATTTTTTGTTCTTAGCACAAGCACCCCTCTTACCAGGAAGCCTCGAGCAGATGCATTCGCGCAACATCTCCCAGATAAGGTACCTCGAGCCAGCAGAGCTCTTCCGCTGGATAAAGCAGGCATATGGTGCCGAGAACCAGCCCTTCCAGGTTCTCGATGTGCGCGGTTCCGACTACATCGGTGGCCACATCGCCGGCGCCTGGAACTACCCCTACCAACACTTGAAGCACGACTCGGCCGCCCTGGATGAGCTCCGCGCGCGCCTGGTCGAAACACACGGCGCGGCCGCCGGCGCAGGGCCCATCCACTGCGTCTTCCACTGCGCGCAGTCGCAGCAGCGCGGGCCCGCCAGCGCCATGCGCTTCCTGCGCTCGCTGTCCGACAGTGACCTGCCGCAGTTCGAAGTGTGGGTGCTGCGCGGCGGATTCAACCTCTGGCAAAGTATGTACGGCCGCGACGGCTCAGTTACAGAAGATTACGTACCGGATATCTGGCAGTGGCAATAGACGCCCTCACGCTACACGTTTGATCAGATGCACCCCGCTGTCCGACTCCACCACGCCGCTCACGCCGCCCACAGGCAGCGCGAACGCCGCCTGCTCGAAGCTGGGCTGCATCTCCCCCCGCCCAAACGTGCCCAGGTCGCCCCCGCGCTTGTACGACGAGCAGTCGCTGCGCTCGCGCGCCAGCTCCTCGAACCGCTCCCCCTGGCGGTACCGCTCCGCGTACCGCTCCAGCTCTGCCACCGCCTCCGCCTTGTCCAGCGTAATGTGCTCGCTGCGGTGAGACGCCGGCCGCCGCGACCCCGCGTGCTTGATTAGCAGGTGTAGACACCGCACCTGCACGGGGTGCTCCGCAAGATGCCGCGCCAGCTGTTCGCTGTCCGTGCCCTCCGGCACTTCCCACTGCGACTCCTTTGTCTCTGGGTTGTAGTAGTACTCACGCTTGCGCGATTTGCTGAACTTGACCGCCCACGGCCCGGGCAACCCATTCTCCGCTGTCATTCCTCCTGGTGGCTGTATGTTGGTGTTGTTCGTAACGGTGTCCCTCAGCCTAAAGTAGCATACAAACACGTATCACTAGACAAACATTAAACAGTCAGAAACAACAAACAGCCCTGGCGCCTAGCAGTGCTAGCCATGTAGCCGCGGTAAGCACCCTCTGCGCCTCTGGAGTGCGGTCACGTGATCACAAATGCTCACGGGGCACCTGCTTCACCAGAGCTGACGCTGACGGTCTCTCTCCAGATCTATCTTGGAGTATATGTGTAGGCTTTTGGCCGTATGGTGATATAGCGCATTCTGATGCGTGACTGCCTTTTGTTTCTGCTGGATCAGAGTCAAAACCACTTTACTCCTTGAGGCGTTCCTGCCCAAGCGGTGGATCCGTGCGTGCAGTCCGGTGGCATGTCACGGCAGACCAGGGGAGATCGCAGAGTATATATACGAGCGCTTCGGGGTGCGGGAGGCAACACGGGAGGCAGTGGCGTAGACTACGATGACACTTATTGACGGCAAGGCGATCGCGGCAGAGATCCGTGGAGAAATTGCGGAGGAGATCGCGCGACTCCGTGCGGACGGGGTATTCCAGCCCAAGCTGACCATTTTCCAGGTGGGCGAGCGCCATGACTCGAGCACATATGTGAGGATGAAGCGGCGGGCGGCGGCGGAGGCGGGGATCGAAGTCGAGTTTGTGCAGCTGGGCGCGGATGTGGGCGAGGAGGAGGTGTTGGAGGCGATCGACGCGCGCAACGCGGACGAGACGGTGCACGGGATTCTGGTGCAGCTGCCGCTGCCAGCGGGAATGGACGAGGACCGGGTGACGTCGCGCGTTGCGCCGGAGAAGGACGTGGACGGGTTTGGGTCGTACAACATCGGGGAGCTGAACAAGCGCCACGGGCGGCCGCACTTCCACCCCTGCACGCCAAAGGGCATCATCGAGCTGTTGAAGCGGATGGAGGTGCAGATAGCGGGGGCGAATGCTGTGGTTCTGGGCAGATCTGACATTGTCGGAGCGCCTGTTGCCTGTCTGCTGCGCGCGCTCGACGCGACGGTGACAGTGTTGCACTCTCGGTCGCGCGACATCCCCAGCTACATTGGCCGCGCAGACATCGTGGTTGTGGCAATTGGACAGCCGGAGTTTGTCAAGGGCGAGTGGTTCACGAATCCGGACTCAGTGGTCATCGATGTTGGCACTAATTTCGTGGAAGACGCGACCCGCAAGACAGGCTATCGGTGCGTTGGTGACGTTGAGTTCGGCGCGGCGTCTGAGAAGGTGAGGCTGATCACTCCGGTACCTGGAGGAGTTGGCCCGATGACGGTTGCAATGCTCATGCAGAATACGCTAGATGCTGCAAAGAAGCGCCTCGCGGCCCCCCGCAAGCTATCACCTTTGCCGCTGCAATTGGTGAAGCCAGTGCCCTCTGACTACGAAATTTCGCGCTCGCAGGTACCCAAGAACATTGCTGTGGTCGCTAAGGAAGCCGGGCTGCTCCCATCAGAGGTGGAGCTTTACGGGGACGTGAAGGCCAAGGTCAAGCTAGACACGTTGGACAGACTTGCGCATCGTGAGAACGGCAAATACGTACTTGTTACAGGTATAACGCCAACTCCGCTGGGAGAAGGCAAGTCTACCACCACGGTGGGCTTGGTGCAAGCCCTGGCTGCGCACTTGGACAAAGTCGCTTTTGCCAACGTCCGGCAGCCATCGATGGGGCCTACGTTTGGCATAAAGGGTGGTGCCGCAGGTGGCGGCTACTCCCAGGTTATCCCGATGGATGAATTTAACTTGCATGTGACCGGTGATATTCACGCCATTTCCATGGCGAACAACCTGTTAGCAGCGGCGATTGACACTCGCATGTTCCACGAGGCCACGCAAAAGGATGCCGCTCTGTACAAGAGGCTGGTACCGGAGAAGAATGGGGTGCGGAAGTTTGCCCCCACGATGCTCCGCCGCCTGCAAAAGCTGGGAATTGACAAGACGGATCCAAACTCGCTCACAGAATCGGAGATCGCACGTTTTGCACGCCTCGACATTGACGCTGATACGATTACTTGGAGACGCGTGGTGGACTGTAATGATCGGTTCCTGCGGGGAATTACTGTTGGGGAAGCTCCGACGGAGCGCGGACACAAACGCCAGACAGGCTTTGATATTTCTGTTGCATCGGAGTGTATGGCCATTCTAGCGCTAGCAAATTCTCTCCAAGATTTAAGGGAGCGCCTGGGTAGGATTGTGGTAGCCGCGTCCAAGAATGGTGAGCCAATAACTTGCGAGGACATCGGTTGCGCAGGGGCCATGGCCGCCTTGTTAAAGGATGCCATCAAGCCCAACATTATGCAGACGTTAGAAGGGACACCGGTCTTTGTCCATGCTGGTCCGTTCGCGAATATCTCGATTGGCGCAAACTCTGTTCTTGCCGACAAGATAGCGCTAAAACTTGCTGGTGTCGAGCCTACTTGGTCCGATGCGGAGAAGAAGAAGCGCCAAGGTTATGTGGTCACGGAGGCAGGGTTTGATTTCACCATGGGTGGCGAGCGCTTCTTGAATATAAAGTGCAGAGCTAGTGGTATCTCCCCAGATGTTGTCGTAATCGTCGCGACGGTGAGAGCTTTGAAAGTACACGGCGGCGGACCTGAAGTGAAGGCTGGCACTCCATTGCCTAGTGCTTACTTGAACGAGGACGTCGATCTCCTACGGAAGGGGTGCGCAAACCTCGCCAAACATATTGCCAATGCTAGAACATACAACCTCCCTGTTGTGGTGGCGATCAACCGCATGTCTTCAGATACTGCGCGCGAGCACGAGGTGATCAGAGAAGAGGCTATCAAGGCGGGTGCGTTTGACGCAATCGTCTCGAACCACTGGGAAGAGGGCGGCCAGGGCGCTGTCCAGCTCGCGGAAGGTGTCATCAGAGCGACGGAAGAATGTAAGCCCGAGTTCAGCTACCTGTACGAGACCGAGGGCCTCTCCATCGAAGACAAGATCTCCGCCATCGCCAAAACCATGTACGGTGCCGCAGAGGTGGAATTCCTGCCAGAGGCTCGCAAGAAAATCGAGCTGTACACCAAGCAGGGCTTTGACCATCTGCCAATCTGCATCGCAAAGACACAATACTCTCTGTCCCACGACGCTAACCTCAAGGGTGTGCCCACGGGCTTCAAGTTCCCCGTGCGCGACATTCGCGCATCCATTGGTGCCGGCTACCTGTACGCGCTAGCCGCGGAGATCCAAACTATACCTGGTCTCCCCACACATTGCGGATTCATGAATATCGAGATCAACGACAAGGGCGAGATCGATGGAATGTTCTAAAGACATACGAAAGTTATCAATAGCTTTATAATTATTACACAGTATCACATCTAGAGCTTCGACACGAGCTCTGGCACAGGGTAGATCGCAAGCCCCTGCTGCGAGACATTGGCGACCAGATTGCCGGTCTTGGTGTCATACCAGTCGCCGGTCAGCGTCTCGGAGTGGTTGACGATCGCAGGGTTCCGGACCACCACGTCCTGCCATTCACACATGTTCGGCATGCCGTGGAACCGGATCACATGGTCCAACGAAACACTCATCTTGCATGAGAACATGGGCAAACCCACAAAGTAAGGCACGGTCGCTAGTAGGTACGCGTCCGAGAAGAACCCGAACATGACGTAGTTGTAGCGAGAGTCGTTCTTTGGTGTCATACGGCCGCCCTCCGGGAACCGCAGCGACGGGTCCGTCGTCAACTCGTTCTGGCATCGCACCACGTAGCGCAGCACATCGCGCACACCCTCACGCAGAAAGAAGTCTGGCGGTACCTTGTAATCCGCAGAGGTGTCGTCGAACCCCACGAGGATGTTCGCAAGGCCCTGTGGGTCCTGGAAAAACTTGCCGTACGACCGCAGCTTCTCCCGGTTGGCCACCAGGTCCTTCCGGCACAGGTCGCCCGCGTCCACCAGGTGCGACCGCTCCACGGGCCCCAGGTTGTCCGTGTGGCGCAGCGTGTTGGGCTGGTTGCCCAGGTCGCGCCGGAAGATCACCTGCATCGTGAACAGCTCTTTGCTGCCCTGGTACGCGCGCACAAGCAGGTGCGCGAAGTTGCCCCCCTGCCGTAGCCGCTCAACCTCGTACTGCGTCTTGGTGAAGTTGTCGCCCCCGACAAGGAACAGGCAGTGCACCGTCAGTGGAACAAAGTTTCTCGGAACAAAGTAGAACGACGCCAGCATCGCCTGCGCCACTAGCAGACCCCCGTAGAGGGCCTTCCCGCCGTGTATCATCTGTGGCTGATTCGTCGACTCATAGCGTGTCTCCGATATCTGCGTCAGGTCAATAAGAGCTCCGAGGTCCGTCATCGCTGCTGTGATGTCCGCCGTCGCACCACGACAAAGTCGTCTTGAGCTCCAGTTATATAGTCACTCTTCCTCGCACGAGTGCTGACGCAGGACTCCACACTAGGTGCCTTCAGGTAAGCCCCACGCGTAGCCGCGACTCCGTACGTTGTGGCAACGGACGTCGTTATTTGATCTTTGGATGAGGCTAGGGTTAGGTAAACCATTATATAATGTTAATCATGGCATTAATTCCGAGGCAGCTTGCGAGAACGGCCCCAGAGCGGGTGGCAGCGCTCAGAAGCAACAGTCGTGAGGCCAGCTAGCAGATGGCCACGGGCTGGACAATTTAAGACATCCGAAGATGAGCGAAGCCCTCCATTTCCTGACGCAATTCGTCGACAGCGTCCTGCCGGACGCACTGGCCCGTAGGCAGGGCCGCGAGCCGGCGTTCGTGCTGGTATCCGGCCCGCAGGGCTCGGGCAAGACGTTCAACGCAGCGCGACTGCTGGCACACGTGGCGCAGCGGCACCGCGCCGTGGGGCTTTCCATCGACGACTTCTACCTGCCTGCAGACGAGCAGGCTGCGGTGGCCGCAGCGGGCAACCCACTGCTGGCGGGACGCGGGTTGCCGGGCACGCATGACGTGCGCCTGCTGCGGGATACGCTGGCGCGTCTGCGCGCGGGCGAGGGCGAGGTGGAGCTGCCGCAGTACGACAAGGCGGCGCACGGTGGGCGCGGCGACCGGTGCTCCGCGCGGGTGCGCGTGCGGCTGCCTGTGGATGTGGTGATTCTCGAGGGCTGGTTTCTGGGCTTCGAGCCTGCGGCGGAGGCCGATCTGGCGCGCGCAGCCGGGAGCTACGGCGTGGCCGCGCTGCGCGAGGTCGACACCGCGCTCGCGGGTTACTGCGAGTGTCTGTGGCACGACGCCAGTTTGCCATCGGTGGGCATCGTGTTCGATGCGCAGGTCCGGCAGTGCGTCAGCCGCTGGCGCCTGCAGCAGGAGCATGAATTGCGCAAGCGGCGCGGCGAAGGCATGACCGATGCGCAGGTGCACGCATTCCTGGAGCGCTACCTGGTGTGCTACGACGTCTACTACGAGCGCCTGGTGCGCGAGGGGCTCGGGAACCTGCACCGGCTGACCGTTGGCCTGGACGGTGACCGAAAAGTTACGTATGTTAGCCAGAAAGATATGTAGTGCCGAGTCTATAGTTCCTGGTCCGAAATGTCTTCCCAGGGGATGAGGTAGCGCGTCTGGTGGGCCTTGTCGCGCGTGCGCGCCGCGGGACCCTGGGGGGATGCACGCTGCCGCGGCGCCATGCTGGGCGGCGGTGTCGACGGCAGCGCGCTGGCGCTCAGCTCGTGGACATGCCGCGCCAGGAAGGCCTCCGTCTGCGCCTGGCGCTCGTTCAGGGTCTGCAGGTCGCGTGATACGCTGCCCAGGACCTCTGTCGCGCGGTCCAGCTGCACCGTCACGTTGTACAGCACGTCCTGCGTTGCCTGGAACTCCTTGAACCACCGCTGCTGCCGCGTTTCGAAGCTCTTGATGATCCGCCCTGCAAATCGCTCCATGTCGGGCGGCGGCGTCCGGCGCGAGCCACCGGCGGCGCGCCGCACCTCGCCGGCCACTGCCTTGCGCTGCTCCTCGAGTGCCTGCACTACTTCTGCCTTGAACGCTGTCCCGCTCGTTAGTACGTGTTTCTGCCGCCGAGGGGTATGCAAGCCACTTACCGCTCAGCTCCGCGCCGACCGTCTGCTTCCACGTCTCCAGCCCCTGCTGGCTGGCCGCCGCCTCGCTGCAGCGCTGCTGCAGCAGCCCCAGCAGCGCGTCCGCCTTCTCGCGTAGGTCCACGGACTCCAGCTCCAGCTTGCCGGCCCACTCCAGGATCTGTTTGTCCGTCTCGTCTAGCTGCCGCCCGGGCGAGCTGCCGGGGTCCGTAGCGCTGGTGGGCCTCTCGCACGATCCCGCGTTCTCGCTGGCATCCATTGGTGCTGTTATCTCTCTCTGCCGCCGTTACTGATGGTGCCGGCGCGTTTTAAAAGAGCGTGCACGGGCGGATTTCGCTATCTCACCACACAAGGGCCTTGACGAAATAACGGACCTGAGCGCGGATGTCACCGTTGTTGAAGGATTATCTAGGCCGCCGGGTGGTGGTGGTTACCACTGACGGCCGCTGTCTGGTGGCCACGCTGGAGGGCTTCGACAAGACCACCAACCTCCTGCTTTCGGACGTCAGACAGCGCGCCACCGGCGAGGGCCTGGCGTCTGCGTTCCTCCTGCAGGGCTCGCAGATCGTATGCTGCGGCCCGCTGGAGGGCGGCGAGCCCGAGCAGGTGCCCAGCGCGACGCCATTGGGCGACACGCGCAACGTCGTCGCCCGGGAACACGACATCTGGGCGCGGGCGTGGCGGGCGCGGGCGCGCGAGTAGTAGCACGTATGTACGGTAGACATATAAGATCTAAGGATAGGAGGACGCTAGCGGCGGAGAAAGCGCTTCTCTTCGCCAATGGAGCAGTCGGGCGGCACGCCGAGCCGGTGCATTTGCACGGCGAGCTCCATCAGATAGTCGATGGCCTCGTTGTACACCTTGGCGCGGTCCGCGGTCGGCCCCCAGACGTAGATGCCATGGCGCCGCACGATAACGGCGGTGCAGGACGGATAGCGGGCGAGCGCGGCCTCGAGTCCGGGGGTCAGGTCCTCCTCGTGCGCGGTGTTTTCGATGATGGGGATCTCCAGCGTGTCGAAGAACGACAGGTTGAGCGGCTTCCCCGCGGGGTCGCGCTGCCCGCTGGGCAGCGCCTTGATCTGCTCGATGTTGGCGATCCGGAACACGTCGTCGAAGAGCAGCGAGCACAGCACCGCGTGCTGCGAGTGCGTGTGGATGACGGCGCCAGCGCCGCGCCCGCGGTAGCACGCCAGGAACAGCGGCGTGCACGCGGATGGCTTGTAGACGGACGGCGTGCGCAGGTACGCGCCGTCCGCGCCGTCCATGACAAAGAGGTCCTCCGGCTGGATCTGCTCCTTCTGCACGCCGGACGGCGCAATGTAGATGTGCCCGGTCGCGGCGTGCTTGATGGAGATGCCGCCGCCCGTGCCAGTGACCCAGTTGTTGGCGTAGAACAGGCGGCACAGCGAGCAGATAAGGTTCGCGGGGTGGCGCGGGTCCGCGGAGACCACCAGCGAGTTCTCAGTAGCAGCAGCCATCGTGCAGGGCTTCGGGGGCGCGCGGAGCGATGGGACGTGGCCCTGCCCGAGGCCCGGTCGCCAGCGGGGCAGCTTTTTATGTGCGCAGTGGCGGACTGTGGCTCGAGACAAACATACATACGGCGGCTATGTAGCGGACTCCTGTGGCGTCGGGTGATTGAACGTGCCGCACTGCTTGCAGGTGCGATCTTCCGTGCTGGCGGCAAAGCGCTCGATGCCCTCGCGCACCTGCGAGCCCAGATCAGACATGTAGAACTCGTACTGGCACACGAGCGCACGGCACTTGCTGCAGTACCAGCGCAGCTGGTCGCACTGCCCGGCAGGCCGGTCCTGCTCGACGACGATCCCGACGGTGTCTGCATAGCGGACGGGGTTGTGAGGCACATTCGCAGGCAGCAAGTACGAGTCGCCCTCCTTGATCGTCACGTCGCGGAAGCGCGCCGCGCCTGCAAGGCTCTCGTCGACGATGCGCAGTGTCATCGCGCCCTTTTTCTGGTAGAACCATTCGGGCGTCGGATTGACATGATAGTCTGTGCGCTCGTTAGGACCGCCAACGAGCATCGTCGTAAAACCGCCGCGGTGCAGGCAGTAGTTATTAACTGGCGGCTGCAGAAGCTGGCCATGTTCGGCCAGCCACGCATCGATGTTTATAGGCGTCGTGTTGAGCATTGGTCTGTCGGCGTCGAGCGCCGTGCCGGCAGGCGAAGAGCTGTATATAAAGCTGGCGGCGTCACGTGGTGGTGCCGGTGCACCTGTAAACGACCCAATTGCTACTGGTCAGCTCGAGGCAGCCAGCGGCGAGGCGGGGCCGCGCTTATTTTTCGGGGGTGCGCTTGTCCACTTTGGTGAGGTTGCGTTAGCATTCATCACCCAAAGTGCAAAAGCACTGCAGTAAGCTGGGGAGCAGTATGGAGAACAGGCTGCGCAAGATTCCGCTATATAACGCACTCGACGGTGACATGCCGCGGCGGCGGGCCAAGCTGCAGCTGGAACCGCTGCAGCTGGCGCCGCCCGCAGCGACCGACGAGCATCTCGCGGCGTGGGAGGAGGAGTGCCGCCGCGTTCTGGAGGCCACGCGGCAGGTGAAGGCGCAGGGCCGGGAGTGGGACGCGTGGTACGAGCAGACGTACCTGCGCAAGCAGCCGCCGGGGCTGCTGGAGGGCGGGACGCTGCGTCCGCGTAGGAAATAGGGGTTGACAGTTCTATGTAGGTATTAGATAGCCTTCGCAGCCTTGAGTTTGGCTAGCAGCTCGTCGACAGACGCGACCATGGTGCCCGGGGCACGTGCAGCCGGCTCCTCGAAGCGCAGCAGGTTGAGCCGGGCCGTGGGGTCGATGCCGGGGAACGCGGCGAGCTTGAGCTTGGCCATGGGCTTCTTCTTGGCCTTCATCTTGTTGGGCAGCGTGACGTAGCGCGGCGTGTTCAGGCGCAGGTCGGTGGTGACCACGAGCGGCAGCGCCGCGCTGACAACCTCCTCGCCGCCCTCGACCTCGCGCGTGACGGTCGCGCGCGTGCCAGTCGCGTCCAGCTCGACACGTGCGGCGTTAGTGGCCTGCGGCCAGTTGAGCAGGCCCGCCAGCATCTGCCCCGTGTTGTTGTTGTCGCTGTCGGTGGCCTGCTTGCCCATGATGACCAGATTGATGTTCTGCTGCTGGACCAGTTCGCGCAGGATCTTAGCGACGGCCAGCGGCTCCAGTTCCGAGTCCTGCGCGTCCACCAGCGTCGAGGAGTCCGCGCCCTTTGCCATGGCCGTCAGCAGCGCTTCCTGAGACTTCGCAGGCCCTATGGAGACGGCGTGGATGCTCTCCACGGGCACCTTCTTGGCCTCCCTGATGCGCACAGCCTCTTCCACGGCGATATCATCGAACGGGTTGACGCTAAATTGCACGCCTGTCTTCTGCACCGCCGACCCAGCGGCGTTGATTCTGGGTTTCAGTTGCGGATCGATCACCCGCTTGATGGGGACTAGGATCCTGAGCGGCTTAGACATCTTGGTGGTAGCAGACTTGTGCGCGATGGAGATGGGCACGAGTCAAATTTTCGCTGAATTTTTCACCGTTGACTCACCCAGGTTCAGCTGCGATGCACTGACATTGCTTGCGCTATGGCGGCACCCACGCTAGGATTCCACGACGGAGCGGCAGCTCAGCACGTGCTGCTGCTCGCGCACAGCTGACGACTACTGGGGCGCACCGTTGTAGCTCGCGCCCTGCTACAGTCGCTCGAGGTGCGGCCGCGGAGGCCCAACGGCTGGCTGAAAATTACTTGACCTCTTCACCTTCACCCGTCGCGCTTGAGCCAGGACACAGTACTCCCAATGTCCTCTGCCGCTGTATACGTAGTAACAGCGATTGCGCATGCCTCCCAGTTCCCCGAGGGCTATCTTGCGTCGCTCCAGGAGCAGCTGCAGCAGGCTGGCGCCGCGGTGCGCTCAACGAAGCAGCTGGCGCCGCGCGCCCACGACCTGTTCGTGGACGCGCCGGGGCTGACGCTCGAGCAGCTGCGCAGCCTCGTGGCGTCGCAGCCGGCGGCCGACGTCGACGTCGCCGTGCAGCCAACGGAGCACCGCCGCAAGGGCCTGGTGGTGTTCGACATGGACTCGACCCTGATCCAGCAGGAGGTCATTGACCTCATTGCGGGCTACGCAGGCGTGGAGGACCGCGTGGCTGCCATCACGGAGCGCGCGATGAACAACGAGCTGGACTTCACGCAGTCGCTCAAAGAGCGCGTGTCGCTGCTGCGCGGTATCCCTGTCGCGCACCTGTACGAAGAAATCAAGGCCAAGCTGCTCCTCACGCCGGGCGTGGCCGAGCTCACCCGCACGCTGCGCGCCGCCGGCTGCCGCACCGCCGTTCTGAGCGGCGGCTTTGCGCCGTTTGCGAACCACATCCGCGACACCCTGCAGCTGGACTTCGCCAAGGCAAACACCCTGGAAACCACCTTGGACGCTGCAGGCGCCGAGGTCCTCAGCGGCCGCACCCTGGGCGACATCGTGGACGGCGCCTGCAAGGCGCGCACGCTGCGCCAGCTCGCGGCCGACGCCGCTCTGCCTATCGCCGCCACCGCCATGGTCGGCGACGGCGCTAACGACCTGCCCGCCATGCACGCGGCCGGCCTCGGCATCGCCTGGCACGCCAAGCCCCGCGTGCAGCAGCAGGCCCCGTGCCGCCTGAACTCCCCGTCGCTCCGCGACGCACTGTACATACTCGGCTTCTCCGACGACGAAATCGCAGCGCTCCAGCGCTAGCACGCCGCCGACCACTGTCCTGTTAGACATACATATGTGTACTTAAACTAACCTACGAACAGTCTAGAGGTGCTGCTGGATCTTGGTTCTGATCGACTGCACGTCCGCGCCGATAACCTTGTCCACGGCCTCGCCGTTCTTGAAGTACAGAATCGTGGGCATAGACGTGATCTGGTACTTCTGAGCCACCTCCGCGGCCGCGTCCACGTCCACCTTGTAGAACGAGGCCTCCTCGAACTGGGTGGCAAACTTCTCGATCATAGGGGCGATCATCTTGCAAGGGCCACACCACGTGGCAAAGAAGTCCACCACCACTAGCTTCTCGGAGCTGATAGCTGACTCGAATTCGGAAAGAGACTTAATTTCGGATACCATTGCGTTGTTTGTACGGATACTGCGTTCTGCGTATGTGAGATAACACAGCAATCCTCGCCTCCCCCCGACTTTTATACCCACGGTGCACGTCACGTGGGCACCCACATGGGCGCGCCCCGCATAAATCCGCCCAGGAGATAAGGATGACAAATGCGCCCCACGCAGTCAGCTTGACGTCTGTGACACACGCGCACCCTCCGCTATAAGCGGCGTCTTCGCGCCGAGCTTCTGAATCGTCCGTCTCTCTGTTCACTTTGTGTACGCCAGGTGCGGGTTTGTTTACGTTTCGGACGGCGTTGGATCTCCAACGCACGGTCGAATAACGAACATGAAAGCCAGTTGTACAGTAGCTACACCTCGGCAGACGAAGCATCAGCAGGCAGTTGAGAGCGCGTACGAGACGTTCCGTTATAGAGAGACACGAGACGATAGAGGTCATTCCGCAAGGCGGTAGTTTCAGTCAGGCAGGTTCAGAGGGTTTTTGAGGCATGACAGAAGACGAGGACTTCACCAAACTAGGGTTGAAGCAGAGGCTTGGGCACAAGTCGTGGAAGGCGCGGCAGCATGGTTACCAAGAGTTGGAGCGGATGTTTGAGCGAAGCTCGGTGCTGGACGTGGCGAGCGAGGTGAGCGCGTGGTGGGAGGCGCCGGAGCACTTCGGGCGGTTCATCACGGACTCGAACGTGGTGGCGCAGGAGAGCGCGGTGGGGGCGATGCAGCGGATGTTGGAGTTGATGGGGCAGCTGGAGCGGGTGCCGGAGACGGGGGCGCTGCGGGCGCAGTGGGTGCCGGCGCTCGTGGAGAAGGGCGTGAGCTCGTCGCGGGCGGGCACGAAGGCGAAGGCGATGGAGTGCATATTGATGTTGGCGTCGTTCGACACCAGCGTGCGGCAGACGATGGAGTTGATGTTGCCGTTTGCGGGCAACAAGCTGCCGCGTCTGGTGAGCAGCTTAATGGCGGCGATGGGGCAGCTTGTGTGCTCGTTCGGCTTTGTGAATATGAAGAACGACTTCTGGTCGGAGGTGCTTGCGCCGTTGCCGCGGTTGGCGGGGCACGCCGACCGCTCTGTGCGCGCGGAGACGATGAACTTCATCCTTGAGGTGTACAAGTGGACGGGCAAGCCGTTTTTGCAGGATATGTTGTTGGAGAAGCTCAAGCCGATCCAGCAGAAGGATCTCGACAAGTTGTTCGGCAACTACGATGGCACGATTCCCCCTACAGAGCAGCCCCGTCTTTTCCACTGGCAGGTGCTTCAGCGGCAGCGCGAGGCTGCGGCGGGCGTCGACGACGACGGCGACACGATGATGGGCGAGGGCCAGGGCGGCGCTCAGCCGGGCGGGGAATCGGGTGCTGCTCCTGCGGTCTTGGCGGATCCGTTTACTTTGCTCAAGCCGTCTTCCATTGTCAAAAATTTCCCCGCAGATTTTGAAAAGAACGTCAAGTCCGTCAAGTGGAAGGAGAGGGTGGAGGCCCTCCAGCAAGTCTACGACGATTTACTCAAACCTGCAAAAAAACTCGATCAGACAGACGACTATTCGTTTTATGCACGTAGCTTGGCACAGATTCTTTCCAAGGACGCCAACTTGCAGGCGGCCACTCTAGCCGCGAATTCGGTAGCGCATATGACAACTGCATTACGTGAAGGGATAGCTCCCTATGGTCATATGCTATTGGAGGGTTTACTTGATCGTACCAAGGAGAAGAAACCATCCGTTAGTGAAGCCGTTGTCGAAGCACTTGATTTACTAGCGCAATATTACGGCGTCGACAACTGTTTGGAGCCAACCATAGAGCACATGAAGCATAAAATTCCTCAAGTAAAGATGGAATCTACCAACTTTCTAACCAGAATGTTGCAAAAGCAGTGGAAGCCCACAGCTGCGAGGTTAAAAGATGAAGTAATCATGAGGATGATGCCAGATATTGTTCCAATAATTGTTAAAATTGTTAACGATACCCAGCCATCACTCAGAGATGCGGGCTTTGAGTGTTTTGCCACAGTGATGAAACTATTTGGTGAACGTGAGTTTACTGATGAGTTGGAAAAGCTTGGTAGCCTGAAGAAAAAGAAGATTTATGAACACTTTGAGAAGATAGAGGTTAAAGTACCACCTCCTGTTCAGAAACCACAGCAGACTCGCGCTCCCCAGACACAGCGTCAGCCCCAGCATTCGCCGCATTATTCGCAACGTTCTTTACAGAACCAGCAGAGTCCGCAGCAGCATCAGCTACAACACCCGCACTCTCCACAGGCTCAAAGGTCGAACAATCATCAGAATTCTGCATCCAACTTTTCCAAAACCTTACCCCATATTGTCAAAACTCCTAGAGCAGCGGCATCTTCATTGAGTCCTTCTGTTGATGTAAGACACTTTGATTCCCCACCCCAAACACTAAGGACACCAACGGCGTCGACCATTCCGACTAAGCGGGGACCTTCCTCGCCCTTGAAGGATAAGAATATCCTTAACAATGGTGGATTGAACACTAAGCCTCGTTTGGTGAACCGCTCCCAAACACATTCTACTGTGAGAGCTTCGCATTTTAACCCAATGTCTTCCCTACCTCCGAGCAGTAACAATTCTGTTGCTGCTCCTTCAGTCGTTCCACCTGCTGTATTAGCCGAGTTAGACGAACTAAAGGGCGCAAAAGCGAAATGGAACAAGGAGCGGCAAGAATTAATGGCAAAATTGACCAGTTTCCAGACTCAAACTTCGCAGTTGAATTCTGAAAACCAGATGCTACAGGATCAATTAAACGACGTACAACTTGCATTGAATGAAAAAACTATGCTGCTGCGTTCTAAAGATTTACAAATAACCAAGTTGAAAAATCGGCTGGCAACTTTAGAGAGTGAATTGGATACAGCACTAAATTCTAAACATTCACCAGACACTCCGGCAAAATCGGTACTCGAGGGTATACATGCCATTTCTCCGTCACATGGGAGCGCACAAAGTGCAGGGGTGTATGGCGGTAGCAATCATAGCGATCCATGCATAAGCATTCAGCCACACAACCCTCAGCAGATACGCAAGACTTCTGGTGGTTCGTTTCGTTCCAATGCGGGTCTAACAAGCAGGTTTTCGCCTTTGACATCCTCTGTCAGGGTTGCAACATCTAGCGAGTCGAGTGATGATCTACCTAGGCGCGTTCATTCATTGCATATCATGGATACAACCAATGCTGTGGCAGGTAGCACAACTACAAACGGCAGTAGCGCTTCTCTTCTAAGTGAGGAATCTTGGAAAAGAGCAGCTGAAGTGACGAATCAGCTAAAAGCGAGAATTGAAAGAATGAGAGCTAAGACCAGGGGCTTAACCATGGATGCGGAAGATAGCTATAGGCAAAACTGATCGTATCTGATCTGATCTTGGACGAGAACCTCGTCCGCTACTGAATTTGGGGAATAAAGCATGCGTCGTATATCTCGAACCGTAATGGTATATTGTGATGTACTTATGTTATATTGTATTACTCAACATTATTCTACTCGAGTATAGTGAGAAATAGTAATTCCACTAATAATAGCGCTTCTCCACTTGTACTTCTCCAAGTTACGCTGTAGATCTACTTGTAACCATGGACCAAGCGAACCTCTATCTATAAGGAGCGTAGCCGCTCAAGTTATGCTTGACCTGTTCGTAGAGCGCGTATCCGCTTTTGCACTACCCGAGAGGTATGTACTAAGAGTGGGGTCGCTTGAGGAAATATGAGTGCGGGGATGGAGACTTCCTGTGTTTATACTCCTTGACCACACGATATCCTTTGCGCGTCTTGGATAAGGCTAATGATGGCCTGCGCCTTGATACTACAGTAGGACGTATCCCAGCTGGTTTACGATTACTAGAACAAGGAAAAAGGGTAATACTTATGGCTTTGCGAGGCTCATGAAGAGCCAGGAGATTGAACTTTTCCTCCAGCAGGTCATCCGGGGTTATGTGCAAGCCTTGCATCTCAGTTCTCAAGTTCATAAGCTGGGTCCGGGCATCCGTTGCGTCCTCGAGGGAACCAGCACCCTTCAGAGTTGACAACAGTTTCGCTATCTTAACCTGATATTTCTTCAGGAGATCTTCTTTCTGTCGTAGCATCGCAAGGCTCATACGCTGACTGGAAGCCTCTGCAGATGACAAGCGCGAGGCATGTCCACGACCGAGGGTAGTGCTCCCCTCCGCAACATTCTGAGATAAGTTACGCCCAGACACAGCTAGCTCGTCACGCGGAAGGCTTACTTCGTCACCTCTTAGCGCTTCCCACGCCTCGTGAGCAGGTTGTACCTCAACGAACCGGTTACCCAGGAAAGCCTTCTGCACGGAACAACAGCGCACAACGCTGGCGGCATCTGCATACTCCAAAAAGGCCTCGCGCTGCATGTAATCAATCTTTGCCCTGGTGATGGCCCCAAAGGGTGCAAACTCCGCCTGCAAGGTTTCCCATCGAAGCCGGTCCGCTGGGATTTTCAGGACACGCAGCTGCCGCATAGAACTATTCTCTGCGTGCGACTCGCTTGCCCCCAATAGCTGGTCGAATAATCTTTCTAGAAACCTCGGTTCTTTCACCATACCTGCCAGATACCCATCCATCTGCTTGCAAAACTCCTCCTTGCGTCCCTCCACCGCCGGGATATCGCATTCTACCAGTAGTTGTAGCACATATTCCTTCACAAGAGCTGTGACGCTCTCTTCCGTTGCCGGCGGATCTAAATGCGGATCTAGCCACTGTTTTAGCTGTTCTAACCTTCTGTCATCAAGTCCTACACCCATAGTGAGTCGGTTTCTACTGCAAAGGTGCTGCAGTGGTCATCTTGCCCTGGGCATGCAGCGGAATTATCAACATCATCATAAACGAGTAATATGCTCAAGAAATTTAAATGCATGGAATAATCACTATAAACGAAATACCACATCAGCTGATATGCGTTCCACTTAAATGCATAAGTTATGCATATTTCAAGGAATCATATGATGTTTTAGGAAGCTCGCGGCTAAATCTACCGAAGGGAGGGGCTGTCGGATAAACCACCTGATGATATTATCCGTAACAATGTGCGGCAAAACCGGCTTCCTGGCACCTAACGTCAATCTGAATAATCATGTATGCATCTCTGCATGTTACCGGGCTGAGATGTGCTTATGAATAGTAACAAAAGGCCTCTCCCAGGTACCAAGCACCTGTGTATATAAGGACACAAGTTCGATACGGTTGGCAGATTCTCAAAGAAGAAGACCACAGCTAAACAGCTTTCCAAACCAACTATTAAACAATGTCGGAAATTACACTAGGTCGCTACCTATTCGAGAGACTAAGACAGATCGAGGTGCAAACCATCTTCGGTCTACCCGGTGACTTCAACTTGTCTTTGCTTGACAAGATCTATGAGGTCGAGGGCATGAGATGGGCTGGTAACGCCAACGAATTGAACGCTGCCTACGCTGCGGACGGTTACGCCAGATTAAAGGGTATGTCGTGTTTGATCACGACCTTCGGTGTCGGTGAGTTATCTGCCTTGAACGGTATTGCCGGTTCGTACGCCGAGCACGTCGGTGTGCTACACGTTGTGGGTGTGCCATCCATTTCCGCTCAGGCCAAGCAGTTGTTGTTGCACCACACTTTGGGTAACGGTGACTTCACTGTGTTCCACAGAATGTCTGCCAACATCTCTGGCAGCACTGCTATGATCAGCGACATCGCCTCTGCGCCAGCTGAGATTGACAGATGCATCAGAAACTGTTACATCACTCAGAGACCAGTCTACCTAGGCCTTCCAGCCAACATGGTTGACTTGATGGTGCCAGCCTCTTTGTTGCAGACTCCTATCGACTTGAACTTGAAGCCAAACGACCCAGAGGCCGAGGCCGAGGTTATCGAGACCGTCTTGGAGATGATTGCTGGTGCCAAGAACCCTGTCATCTTGTCTGATGCCTGTGCCTCCAGACACGATGTCAAGGCTGAGACCAAGAAGTTGATCGATGTCACCCAGTTCCCAGCCTTCGTGACTCCTATGGGCAAGGGCTCTATCGACGAGCAGCACCCAAGATTCGGCGGTGTCTACGTCGGTACTTTGTCTTCTCCAGAGGTCAAGGAGGCTGTTGAGTCTGCTGACTTGGTTCTATCTGTTGGTGCCTTGCTATCTGACTTCAACACCGGTTCCTTCTCCTACTCCTACAAGACCAAGAACGTCGTTGAGTTCCACTCTGACCACATCAAGATCAGAAATGCCACCTTCCCAGGCGTGCAGATGAAGTACGTCTTGAGAAAGTTGGTTGACAACGTTGCCAACGTCATCAAGGGTTACGTTCCAGTTCCAGTTCCAAGCAAGCCAGCTAACAACAAGGAGCTTGACGCTGCTACTCCACTAAAGCAGGAGTGGCTATGGAACCAGGTCGGCAAGTTCTTGCGTGAGGGTGACGTCGTCATCACTGAGACCGGTACCTCTGCCTTCGGTATCAACCAGACACACTTCCCTAACAACACCTACGGTATTTCCCAGGTTTTGTGGGGCTCCATTGGTTTCACCACTGGTGCTTGTCTAGGTGCTGCCTTCGCTGCTGAGGAGCTAGACCCTAAGAGAAGAGTCATTCTATTCATTGGTGACGGTTCCTTGCAGTTGACTGTCCAGGAGATCTCCACCATGGTCAGATGGGGCTTGAAGCCATACTTGTTCGTGTTGAACAACGACGGCTACACCATCGAGAGATTGATCCACGGTGAAACTGCTCAGTACAACGAGATCCAGCCATGGCAACACTTGAACTTGCTGCCAACTTTCGGCGCCAAGGACTACGAGGCTATCAGAGTCTCTACCACTGGCGAATGGGACGCTTTGACCCAGGACAAGGCCTTCAACGAGAACTCTAAGATCAGAATGATTGAGGTCATGTTGCCAGTCATGGATGCTCCATCCAACTTGGTCAAGCAGGCTGAATTGACTGCTGCTACCAACGCCAAGCAAGAGTAAGTGCGTTGGTCACTCTCCCGATAGATAATGTTTATAGAACCACGATTGAATATATGTTACGATTTAATGTTTTACACACGCTGACGCCGTAGCGGTCAGCTGCCATCTTGCTCATTATTGGATCTAAGTGCCTATTACATACAAGAGCTTCCTAATAAATAAAGAACGTGAAAAGTATTAGTGCCGCAATAATGGAAGCCTTCAAACAATTAGCAACGTACTCAGAAGACCCATCCTAAGACGTTCTCATAAAGCTTTCTCCATGTTAGCCCGCTATTAGCAAGCTGCTCTTTCATTAATGCACGCTCTCTGATGCACTCTTCCTCCTCCAAGTCAATGGCCTCCTTGAATGTGAAGAGGTCCACGTCCTCCGACCGTATCCACTTAGTCTTGTGTACTATTTTGTATCCGATGAAGCAGAATATGTAAATTGGAAGCCCAACGTATCCTGTAATAAAGGTTGGAATGTCGACCTTCTTGCCTATGAAGGCATCAAAATTCTTAATTAAGGCCACGAAGATGCAGAAACACAGGGCCACCCAGCCCGCGTATGGCTGACAAGGTGCCACGTAAGAAAGTGTCGACTTAGGAATCCCCTGCGCACGGAAAGCCCTATCAAAGCAAATATATGTGATCAGGATCGACACCCACGACATTAGCCCGAAGATGGAAGTAACGTTCACGAAGTAGCCAAATGCAGTCTTGGCAGAGTTCGAAACACTCATGTATGCGAGGCAGCAGAACAACGTGCAGCATGCAAGGGCATTGTAAGGCACACCCCACTTGTTCGTTCTGGCAAAGAGCTTAGGAGCCTTCCCGTCGATTGCTAGTCCGTACAGGGATCTGCTTCCCACATACAGGTCCGAATTACAGGCACTAAACACAAAGGTTAGCACACAGGCGTTGAAGAGATTTGGAAGGACCGGAATCGCAGCATTTTCGATGGCCACCACGTAGGGGGATGCAGCCGCCGACACATTAGCACTAGATGCCTGCATCAGCAGCGGATCATTATAAGCGACGCACATGCCTAGGAAAAAGATAGTGACGAGGTAGAACACCACAATCCGGTACAGTGTCAATTTGATGGCACGAGGCACGTTGCGACGAGGGTCCCTGCACTCTGCGGCGACAATACCACACAGCTCGGTACCTAGATAGGCAAACAGGGCGTACACGAACACCGAGAGGAATGCTACAAACTTGCCCAGGCCGCCCTCAATATGCGTGTCTCCCTTCTGGTACTCTTTGAACGCACCGGGGTTCTGCCAGTACCGGAATCCTAGCCTGTCGTGGGTTGGGCCCCCGCCAAGTGCCAATACCAGCAGCAGAATCATCACGCACAGCATGACCAGCACCTTGAAACTGGACAGCCAGAACTCGAATTCTCCGAAGAACCGCACCCCGACCGTGTTAATCACCACAATGACCACCAGCACCACTGTAATCCATACACCAGGGTTCACCCGCGCGGCAGGTATCCAGAACTGTATCACTAGCGCGCCCGCCGTCAGCTGGTTAGGCGTAAGCACCAGATATTTGAACAGGTACGCCCACCCCACAGCAAAGCCCAGCGCCGGGTCTGCGTACCGCGTGGCGTACGAAGTGAACCCATCCAGCGGAATGTACGCCGCCATCTCCCCCAGGCACGACATGACCGTGAACACCACCCACCCCATGATCGAGTACGCAATCAGGATCGACCCCGGTCCCGCCCGCATCAGCGAGCTACCTGTGCCGATCAGCAGCCCGGTCCCCAGCGCCCCGCCGATCGCTATCATGGACACATGCCGCGCCTGCAGGTCCTTCTTAAGCCGGATGCCCTCGTGCTTACCGTCGTAGTTCCAGTCTACGGACTGTGCCTCCTGGTCTGTGCCGCTCTGTGTCTGCCGCAGGCTGCGGCTCTCCGCTGGCGCCGCCAGCTTCGCGCGCTTCAGCTCGTCCAGCGTGGACGTCTCTGATGTCTGCGCGAACTTCTCTTCGGTCATTAGTCCGCGTCTCGAGCCTGCTGTCTCTGCTATTCGGGCTCCCGCCGTATACCCTTGCTATATATATCTACGTTATCCGCCCTGTGCCAGGCAAACTATATATTAGCCCTCCTGTCTGAGCCGCTGCTTGGGGAGCCGACTGACCCCACTCGAATAGTGCCGTTGCACTTCTGGTGGGCCGCCTCTGCCCGTTCACCGCTCCACTGTGCTATCGGGCTGCGCGAGCCGCGATTAATCACCCGAGTGGGCTGCATGCCGCACTAAATCCTCCTCGCGGCGCCGGACGTGCTTATCACCTCCGTGATGACCGTACGTATGTTTATCTCTGATCAGTGGACCTGTCCGTGCCCTACGCCGCGATAAGAGAGGCCCTGGCGTGCCCTTCGAGCACGGCTAGCACGGCGGAAGATTACATCCGTTACATATTCTAACGGAGGTGCCCCGCATCGTTGAGCGAACGGCATTTTTGAGGCACCCGGCCGGACACGCGGCATCATGCGGTCAAATGGGCAGTTGAGAAGGCGTTATCTAGTCTGACAGATAGGCCCGAGAGTAATCACAGGCTTCTTGGCGCCAGCTTGAAGGATAGGATGTCGTTCTGTCCGGGCGCGACCGGGTCGTCCTCTGCGGCGCGGACGCCGCCAACGGTTTCGATGGCGGCTATAGTGACGTCGCCCATGATGAGGCGAGCGACAGAGCGCACAGAGGTGCCGCGCTTGACCAGAAAGCAGTCGCGGAAGACGTGGGGGCCACTGCCGCCTGCGAAGGTATGTATGTTCTTGACGGTGTAGACCGGGACGAGGTCCAGGGCGGCGGCGGCGGCCTGCAGGACCTGCATGACGCCGGTGGAGCCGAAGCGGTAGAGGATCAGGTCGCGGACGTTTTCGATGCGCTGCTGCAGCTTGTCGTCCAGCGGGCGCAGGGCCGGGTCGTCTTCGGCGGTGTCTACGAACTCGGTGCCGCGCTGGTAGCGCACGAAGCCCTGGCGGTCGAGCTTGCGCAGGAAGAGCTCGGTGATGGCGGAGGTGAGCACGGCGCGCGTGTCGGGGTGGCGCAGGAGGATCTTGGAGACGTTTTTGTCTGCGTCGGGGTGGTCGATCTTGTTGAGCGCGAGGACGGTAGGGAACTTGACGGCCATGAAGGCACGCACGACGCGCGTGACGCAGGCCGAGTCCCACTGCTCGAGCGGCGGCAGGTCTGGCACGAGCGAGAGGGCGCGCGCCACGAGCTTGGCGTTGGCGCCATAGCCGCCGAACTGCGCCTGCAGCGTCTCGACGGCGGACGCGCGCGTGGCCGTGTGCTTGCGCACGATGGAGCCCCAGCGCTTGAGCAGGTTGCCCTCAATCCACAGGCGGATCTCGTCCTGCAGCCACTCGATATCCTGCAGGGGGTCGTAGCCGCGCGTAGCCTTGCCTTCGGCGTCCGTGGTGCCGCTGACGTCCACGACGTGGATCAGTGCGTCTGCCTGCCGCAGGTCGTCCAGGAACTTGTTGCCAAGGCCGCGCCCCGAATGCGCGCCGGGCACCAAGCCGGCCACGTCGAGGAGCATAATGGGCACGTGGCGCTTCCCGTCCTCGCACCAGCCGTAGTTCGGCTTGCAGAGCGACTGCTTCCCGAACCGCGCGCACGCGCAATCCACCTGCAGGTAGCCCGTGGCCCGGTTGGGTTCGATGGTCGTGAACGGAAACGCTCCCACGGCCGCGCTGGCGTCGGTGAGCGAGTTCAGTGTCGTCGACTTGCCGCTGGAGGGCTTGCCGACGATTCCTATCAGCGGATCTCGCGGCATTTTTGCGTGGTTGGGCCTGCACTCGATGAGCTGGTTGGCTTGGTCCTGTTATACCATTCGAAAAATGTGCTGACAGGCGCGGCACGCCGAAGGCCAAAGAAGTATCGCCGTTTATCAGGGAACAAACCCCTATTACGGGTCGCGCAGGCGATAAGTGTGGTTCACCGGGCCGCTCTGGGTGCTCCAAGCCATGCGACGTCCTTACGGCGACGATATTGGCCCCGTCGCAGTAGGACCACGTGCTGCGGGTCTTGGGCTGCGACAGGAAGAGACAAGAGGTCACACGAGACCAACTACATACGGCACATCTTAATGCCTCGATATATTGCAAGCATGAGCAGCTGTTACAGGTGTCAGTGCTCTGTGCATTAAACGTTGGGCTTCTAGTAGTTTCGTAGAAAAATTTTTCCGGCATTATTAAAGGCTGCTCGAGAACAGACCTACCTCATCGCGGAGACATCGAGGTAACTCTGACATCCCGAAAGCTAGCAGAACAATGGGAGACCAGAGCACCAAGGAAGAACTTTTCAAGCCAGTTGGAGAAGCTGCGGAGGAGGCGGTAAATGATGAAACTGGACTACGTGACACCGGAGCCGCAGACGCCATGGGCCACCCAGTGCAGGAGATAGAGTCCCTCTGCATGAACTGCCATGAAAATGGTGTGACCAGGCTACTGCTAACATACATACCTTACTTCCGGGAGGTTGTTATCATGTCCTTTGAATGCCCTCACTGTGGCCTGAAGAATTCCGAGATCCAGCCTGCGAGTGAGATACAGGAAAAGGGCGCTCGCTACCAGCTTAAGATTGAGGAGAAGGCCGACTTCAACAGGCAGGTCATCAAGGCCGAAACAGCGGCCTGCCGCTTTGTTGAATTGGACCTGGAGATCCCTCCTAAGCGCGGCCAGCTGACGACTGTGGAGGGCCTGCTAACTGAAATGGTCGAGGACCTCAGTGCCGACCAGGATGCGCGGAAGGAAGCCGACGAGAACCTGTACGAGCAGATTGCGCAGTTTATCGCCAAGGTCCAAGCGGTACTGTCGTGTGAGCCGGGCACCTTGCCGTTGACTTTCACACTAGATGACCCTGCCGGAAACTCCTGGATCGAATACAAACCAGGGGAAGCTTCGCAGAAATGGTCCAAGACCGAATACGTGCGTTCGGATGAGCAAAACGTCCAGGTGGGTATTATCACGCGCGACCAACTGGAGCAGAGGCGGCAGGAGAAGCGCGCAGAGCTGTCGCAGAGAGAGCGTAATCCTTCGCACGCAGCGCAGCAGGCTTTCTTATCTGATGCTACGGATATCGAGAACTTCAATAACGAGGTGCAAACTTTCAGTGCGACATGCCCATCATGTGTCCATCCTTGTGACACGCATATGAAGCCCGTCAAAATCCCACATTTCAAAGAGGTTATCATCATGTCCACTGTGTGCGACCACTGTGGCTACAAGTCGAACGAGGTCAAGACTGGCGGTGCCATCCCAGAGAAGGGCAGGAGGATTACACTGATCTGTGATGACGCTGAGGATCTCTCGCGGGACATCTTGAAGTCTGAAACCTGTTCCATTAGCATCCCGGAACTCCACCTAGATATCCAGCAAGGAACTCTTGGCGGCAGGTTCACCACTCTGGAGGGTTTGCTGAGACAGGTGTACGAAGAACTGGAATCCCGGGTCTTCACACAGACATCCGATTCGATGGACGAGGCTACCAAAACCAGATGGACGTCCTTCTTCGGCCAACTAAAAGAGGCCCTCGATGGCAAGGTAAAGTTCACTGTCATCATGGAGGATCCATTGGCGGGCTCATACATACAGAATGTCTATGCACCTGACCCAGATCCTAACATGACTATCGAGGACTACGAAAGAACTGCAGAGCAAAACGAGGACCTAGGCTTGAACGATATCGACGTAGGTGGAAACTGAGGCTCCCTGTATATAATATTAAATACCTATCTGGAATGCATCGGTGCCTTTCGGTATTTCGCTTAGTTATGCCCAGCGATATTGCTGGTTCCCAGTTATACTTTTGGGTCTGTCGGTAGCTCTATTAAGTAGAGTTTTGATCTAACTTGGAGTAACGTATGGTGACTCTTTGGGAATCATGTGCTAGGCTAGTCGGTGACGCGTTGATCTACTACATCTGAAATAAAGCACACCATTATGACTAGGAATGGCCTTGCAGAACTAGCGCACATGGTCCCGCAGAGCAGACCCCCTGCTGTGCCACGCTAAGCAGAAATTAAACGACCACGAGACATGGGCAGAAAATTCAAAACCCTTATACCTTATACCTTATATGCTATGGTCTACGATCTCCCGAGCAAGATGCACATATCCTGATATATTCTGGCTCACGTTATATAAAATCACCCGCTTCAGGTATTTTTACATCTTCAACGTCATTACAGGCCCAAAGTTCTGAGCCTCGAAGAAGCTCACTAAAAGCCAAGTGCTTCATGATCCTAGATGAGAAGAGTGACACCATTTGAGGAGTTTTATTACCGCAAGAATAGCGAGGGCTTATACTCGTGCTTTTTTGTGGGCGTAACGTTGAATGTACCCTTAGAAAGGGCCAAGTTAGAAGTCGCGCTCAGGAAGGTTGTGAATAAGTACCCCCAATTATACAGTAATGTGTTCCAAGATGAGCTGTCAGGGGAGCTTTGCATTAAGCCATTGTCGGAGAAGATTTACATCGGCGATGTGCTTGGATTAGCCGAGTCCGACAAGCTGGACGAAGACGCTGCAAATTGGATATTCAAAAACATCACATTCAAGTATCACTGCCAGCGTCCGCTGTGGAAGGTTGTCAGCATGCAAGCAGGCCAGCAGTTATTGTTTTGTTTTGACCATGTGCTTCTAGATGGAATGAGCGGTGTCCTATTCTGGGAGGATGTGCTACGGGAACTAAACTGTGACGACAACTCCCCTGTAGTTCCAGACCAACATGGTGTACTATACCGTGGAGAGAATGTGGAGGGTATGCCTGCACATGCATATAGCCAATGGCCCTCCTCATTAGCATGGAAACTCCTGCGACTCGTCCTTTTCATCTGGCACATATACCTACAGCCCTATATCCCCGCTCTCGGAAGCAGCCATTCCTGCTTTCAATTCAAGAGTTATACCTTTCCAGATAGCCTATATGACAATGCCAGAAGGATAAGAAATACCAATCGCCATTTTAGCCTTCGCATAGGCTCAGACCAGCTTAAACAGCAGATTAAACAGTGTCGGGAACACAATACCTCGTTAACTGCATGGTTTGCGGCTATAATTACATTATGGCTCAAAAACTCCACTAAGACAGATATGACTACTGGATCGGTGGTCAAGATTGAAGTGCCGTTCAACACAAGACAGCAGGTTTCGCGCGCAATTCCGACGTACCCTAAATCCGCACTTCGGTTGGGCCTCTTTGTCAAGGGGTGTACTCTGCAGCATACCGTTGACAAAGCTGATGAGACCGTGTGGACAATTGCGTCTGCTTTTAGCGAAAAACTGGCTCGCAATAGGGATACTGAAGTAGGTATCCAGAAATGCAAACTCCTGGAATTGGTGGACGTTAGGGACTTCGTAATTTCGCTGTCGCAGCTAAAGTATCCTCCGTCTACCTTCGAAATAACAAACCTGGGATTCCAAGCCTTTGGCACATCAACAAGCGATCCTTATCATGTTACTGATGCAGTGTTCCGTGGCGGACAAACCTTATCAAATGCATTTACATGCTATATCATATCCACTCCGCGGGGCGGCTGCCATATTTCTCTATCTCTGCCACCAGAGGTTGCCGATGTCTGCGAGTTGGACGCGCTGCGAGCGGTAATTTCAAAACATTAGTGCAATTTAGGACACTTTGGGTTGTGACTTTGAGATGGACGCATATCCCAGATTGACATGTTTTGCCTGGTAAATGTAGATACTAGTTCCTACCCCTAGACAGGAACCTGGTATACGTGGTTTATATTGGGGACTATACATAGCACAAGAACTTCGTGACGGCCAGCGCACAAGCAGATATTCACTAGTAGTTGAGAAACCACTTCGGGAACAGTTTACCTGCACTAGTTCTTCTATATCCCGTTCCAAGATGATCCGTAGCCGGGAACGTAGTATGCCGAGAAGGCTACATTGCCTTTAGCAAATCATCTCGACGTGAAAAATGAAGATACATTTAACGCGCTGGTGCTCCTTTATCCTATGCATGAGAACACTAGACGCATCTATTTCTCTCAATGGACAGAATACCCGACTTCTAACTGAATTCGAGCCGAGATATTAAACCTTGAAGCTTTCCTCATGAAAATGTAAACCACCGTCGCTTGCCCAGATACGTGTGGCCTCTACCAATGCTTGGGGACCGGCCGCCAAAACCCACACACGCGCTAGATCATCGACATGGGTGCTGTTCGCATTGTCCGCGCGGCAGCATTCATTAGTCTCTGATGGTCCAATGCACTCTTTCTGAAGGCACCAGTGATAATCTCTGGGCGACAATACCGGCCTACCAAAAAATAATTTAACTCCTGTAGGAATACTCAGCTTTTCCCTCGTAGTATAAGCACTCGATCCGGTTTCCAAATCGTACCTATCAAAGGCCGGAGGAACGACATAATTGGGCTTGCGAAAGACAGAGTCTTTGCTAATAACGGGTAACTTGGAGTTTTCCTTCGGGTGATATTTAGAAGTGGTGCGTCGAGAACTGAAGAAATCTGTAAAATCAATCTCGTCGTTACTGTCGGCCATAGCATGATCCTCGAGGTCTCTGCAACCCCGGCCAACATGTTTGCAGCCATGGCATTGATTCTGGAAGGTTGAGTAGTTAGGCGTGTCTCTATCCGATAACGTGCTGCCACCTGTCGTGGAAGTCAGGCAATTATATTCCTTAGCTTTTGGAGAAAGCAATGCACAACGTTCAGAGTCGCGTTCTTCCTCAGAGCTTCTTTCATCATAGTCCACATAATCTATGTTAAGATCCTGTTCTTCGCAATTTGTGCCAGTCACATAAATCTCCAGTCCATTAAAATTGCTCCTAAACTGGCTTAGGATACGCATGTCATGATAGTCCCTACATACCCATATTAGCCGTACATTCACACCATTAAAGTTCAATATGCGCAAAAATGGCAGCCCAAACGATATCGCGCTGCCCCCAACTACCATAAGCACCCTTGATGCTTGGATATTATAATGCAAAGGTGATGATTGCAGCGACGGCGACTGGCACTGGAAGGGCGACGTGGGCTCCGGAATCCATGAGCCAGGCAAGTGACGCTTGCGGTGTGAAAGAAAGTCGACCTTCGGTTCGAATGCCCCGGTGACATAATATTTCCCATTGTTTATTAGGGGAAAGCGGGACCTCCGCACAATCAGACGCACCGTCGTATCCGTTGGCAACGACGCAATCGTGAACGGGTGCTGCATCGGCAAAATGTGCTGAATAATCCGTCCCACAAAGCTCGATGCCCTTAGGTTGATGCGTACGTGCCCGGAAGGCAGCCGCGGTTTCTCTACGAGATCCGCCAGCGGAAACTCCAGCAGCGCCAGCGACGTCGAGATCGGCACCACCGTCACGGTAGTCGTGCTCATCCTGCTAACGCGATACCACGCCTGGTATAGCAGAAGCGCGACATTCAGCACCGTGTAGGTCGTCACCGGGGGCCGCGAGTGCACATGCACCGCAAGCACCGACACCCACGTTCCCACGTAGTGCACGTAATAAAAGGTCCGGAATCGGCGCCTGCGCACAGCGGGGAGCGACGTCGCCGCGATCAGCACAAACGCCAGCAGCGCCACAACGCCCATCCAGTTCGCAGTCTTTTTCATCTTCCCCAGCTTCCCCGACGTCGCGAAGTACCATGTGTATAGCGCGCTGTGCACAGTCGCCTGCAGCACCACTACGCGCCCTAGCCACTTGTGCATCGGAAGCAACGATAGGTACAGTGTGTACGGCAGCGGCGACGGCCGCAGCGTCAGCAGGAACAGCGCAGGCATGAACGCTGCCGCCACGCGCCCCAGCCGCTTCGTCAGTACCACCACGTCCGCGCTTCCCACCACCGCACACGCCCCGCCCAGCACACACCACAGCAGCGCCAGCCACAGCGTCCGCTGTTGCACCACCTTCCGACACATCGCCCCGTGCCGCCGCATCACGTGATGCCGCCAGTGGTGCATCACCCTGAAAACCCACGGGTTCAGCCGCATGTAGTTCACAACCGGCACTGCCACACATACCACTGCCAGCGCCACCGCCAGGCTCGCCCATCCAGATAGCCGCACCACCCGTTCATCGGCCGCGCCTATAGACCGCACCGCCGCTCCTTCCCATTCTCCTCCCATTTGCTTCCCTCCGATGCTGCTTGACAACTCCTCTCTGTCCCCTCCCTGTCCTAAAGGCAGCTATTAGTTTCAGGCTACCTTGTGGATTATATCGGCTTCAAAGCACGCGGACCATGGCCTAGAAATACCCCCTGTGACTAAGAAGTGAGAATCATAAACGGTGCCAAGTAGCTGAGCGCTTCACTATTAATAAAAATCTGGGTGTCAAAGGCTGGTGACTGACACCCATACATTCGAAAGGTTTCAACACCCACACACTTCCAAAATGGCGTGCACGTGACGGGACGGGCAGCGGGCGAGTCCGGCGGGCGGCGCGAGGCCGGGCGGGCAGCGGAGGGACGCGGCAGGCGGGCTGGTCCGGTGGGGCCAGGCGGGCGCGGGCCCGCGGGCGCGCGGGCGGCGCACAGCGCTAGGGCGGTGAAAAAATATTGGTTTTTGAGTAGCATCTAGAGCAGTGTAGTTATACATAACGACCTGATCAGAAGTAAGAGGTATCCCAGGTATTAATTTCAGGAAGCGATAGCAATATGTCCCTACCAGCTACTTTTGACTTGACCCCAGAAGACGCCCAGTTGTTGTTGGCCGCTAACGTCCACTTGGGCTCCAAGAACGTTCAAGTATGTGCTTCCCAGATGACTAGATGACCGCTCGCGACACGCGGCGCTTGCGCCGCGGCCGCGAGCGGCAGCCGCAGGACCCTTACTAACCCAGCCGCAGGTGCACCAAGAGCCATACCTGTACAAGACGAGACCGGACGGCGTGAACGTCATCCACATCGGAAAGACCTGGGAAAAGATCGTGTTGGCCGCCAGAATCATCGCTGCCATCCCCAACGCTGAGGATGTCGTCGCCATCTCTTCCAGAACCTACGGCCAGAGAGCCGTGTTGAAGTTCTCCGCGCACACGGGCGCCACGGCCATTGCAGGCAGATTCACGCCGGGTTCGTTCACCAACTACATCACCAGATCCTTCAAGGAGCCAAGATTGGTGATTGTCACCGACCCAAGATCCGACGCTCAGGCCATCAAGGAGGCGTCGTACGTCAACATCCCAGTCATCGCATTGACCGATTTGGAGTCGCCATCCGAATACGTGGACGTTGCTATTCCATGTAACAACAGGGGCAAGCACTCCATCGGCTTGATCTGGTACTTGTTGGCCAGAGAGGTGTTGAGACTAAGAGGTGCTCTAGTCGACAGAACCCAGCCATGGTCCATCATGCCAGACTTGTACTTCTACAGAGACCCAGAAGAGATTGAGCAACAGGCTGCTGAGGAGGCTGCTGCCGGCGAGGAGGATGACGAGGCCAAGGAGGAGGTCGCTGCCGAGGAGCAGACCGAGGCTGCTGACTGGGCTGAGGGTCAATCCGAAGAGGTTGCTTCCTGGTAATTAACCACTACACCACACTTCCGTTCCTATTTTAACAGAATCTTTGTATAATCAACGCTTCATCTCTCTTTGTCAATTATATAAACGCAGTATAATATGATGAATATTTACCGTTAAAGGTCGTAATTCCGTCTGAAGCACCGCCTTTGGTCCACTGGCTGTGGTCTTGTTCGTCACCGTGGAGTTCGTCGGAAGTGCGCCCTCCAGCTACACAAATTTTGCCAACTACCGTTATGGCATATCATCACGCTGATACGACGAGGCAAGGCTACCGGGTGTGCAGGTCGTGATGTCGATTCCGAAGGAGAGGCTGCAGCAGGTAGCGCAGATATCTGCGCGGATCTTCGATCAATGCTACAACCCGTCTGGCGCTAGGATAGGCACCAAGATTTTGACGAAACGTCTAAGAGGCCCGGCCATGGTGCAGTACTACGGAAACCCAGACGTGCTCAGGTTCAGACAGCTCAAGTCGCTGTACCCAGGGTTCAAGTTCATCGACGAGGAGGAGCAGTACAGGCTGCAGATGGTGGACTCGCGCAAGCGTAGAGGCAAGGGTGCGCCAACCAAGAAGAAGGAGGCATCTACGGACACCAAGAAGAAGCGGAAATAGCCGGGCGCGGTTCCGGCAGGCGGTGTATGGGGACACCTGTAAATAGAATGTCAATTAGATATGAGTATAGTACAAAGGATTATCTTTCCATGTCATTAGTCGTTGAAGTTCTGTCCAAAGTAGGGCCGCATCGATGGGCTTTATGGGGAGGGACGAGTATAGCACCTGGTAGAGGTAGAGTCTGTGCACCATGATGGGCTCGCCCGCGATGATGCTGCGGAGCGTATTGAGGGACATGAATTTGTCCCGGATCACCGTCAAGATCTCCAGGTAGGACTGGAACATCATGGAAACCTTCAATGGATTGGAGTTGAGCGCGAAGCGGTTGTGCTTCAGCTGGAAGTAGATGCCGCCCGGGAGCCGCATGGGGTCCTTGATGCGCAAAAGAAGCGCGAAGAGGGGGAAGTGGTTCAACAATGCCATACTCGCCTCCAACAAAAGCGGCACTATCGTCAACACGACGCGGATGAGCGTGTACGTCAAGTAGTACGCGAACACGGTCGGCAACAAGAATATCAAAACGATGAACAAAAGAGTCCCCATCAACACCTGGTCCAACTGGAACGTATCGTTGTCGACGCGCTTGCGGAGAACGTTGATCTTCTTGCCGCAGAAGAGGTAGAAGAAGGAGGTCATTACGTGGAGCTGCCAGCGGTACAACTTCGCACTGATGAGGTAGAACAACGAGATATGCAACGAGAGCACCGAGATGCCGTCAATGATCAATGCCAGCGCAAACGTCACGCCCACCACCGACGAGACGTGCGCTACCACCATGATCACGTGCTCGAGCACCGGCACCTCGGTGAAGCGCTTGATGACTAGCCGGAACACAAAGTCCATGATCCACGTAAACAGCTCGCTCAAAAACTTGGAGAGCTCGCCATTGAGCTTGATGCCGAACGGGCTCTCGTTCAGAAACCGCGTGATCCGCATCGGCAGCTCGTAGAGCGCCGCACGGAGCACCTGCTGGAGCGCCGCCGCGAGCGGCTCGCGCTTCTCCACCAGGAGCGCCGCAAACGTGACGCCCAACGACACATCGTTCGCAATGAGCCACAGCGTGTTGTACAGTCGGATGTAGTCCGGGTAGAACTCGCACGGCAACGTCTGGAACGACACGCTGCGCCGCCGCCCGCGCGCGCCCGGCGCCTTCATGCGCGGCTCCCCCGCCGGCGCCACCATATGCCCGTGGATCCGCAGATACTGCACCGGGATGTAGCAGAGCTGCTGCGCCCGGAGGTCGATCTGCTGCATCGTCGTCGACGCCGCGATCAACGGCAGGTGCCGCCAGTTCAACATCGTCGTGATCGCACCCGCCATCACGCGCACGCTCATCACCACATACAAAACCACCGTGCACAACACCTGGAACGCCCACGTCGTCCCCAGCCACCGCTTCGCCCGGCTCCATCGCTGCCGGAGGCTCATCCGCGCGTCCGCGTAGTCCGGGTACTGCCTCTCAAACCGCTCCATGTGCCGGTAGTACATGTTGATTACGTCCAACGTCCCCCGCAACCGCGTCCGGCTCACCCCGCCCCCCGCAAGGAGCTCCAGCATGTTGCTGTGCCCGCCAGCCTCGTCCACGAACGGGTCGTTCTGCAGCTTTTCCGGCAGTATCAATGAGATAGGGTCCATCGAAAAAAACTGCATTAGTGTCAACTTCGGAGGAGTGAACTCTATGACCATCACCCGCTCTGTGCCAGCTGGCATGCCCTCTCGCTGATACTGGAAGGTGCCACTGCAGTCGACCGTGCCAATACAGGCGTAGGGCGCCTGTACGGGCTTGTAGATGTCCTCTTTGATCAAGTGTAGCACCACAAGATCTGCGCCCTTGTCTGCATAGGCCACGACAAATAGCTTTTGCGAGCGGTGGTGCATCAGTAGCAATGGCCTAGGCCAATATATATAGACCATTAGAGGATGAGTGGTGTAGCTATTGCGTATGTGTGTGGGGCTGTCGTTTCTGTGGACTTGACCGTATGGTGAGGTGATGAATTTTAAATCCACATAAGTGGGCTGCGCCATCTACGGAAGCACTCGACATCACAGATCGCTGCGGCCAAGAGAAGGGGCAGGAGCGTTGCAGAGCAGTGCTGGAAGCCGATATAGCGAGAAAGGGAGCGTCAGCAGCATTGCAAGATGGCGGATGGGCGCGAGCAAGACGAGCAGAGGCCGGGCTCGCGGGAGCGGGCGATGCCGGGGCTGTTTCGAGTGGAGAACGCGACACGGACCTCGCTGGGAGACGGCGCAGACGAGGCGGCACCGCGGCCGCTGCGGCCGCAGCTGACGGTGCAGACGAGCGGGCTGGGCGCGGGGCAGAGCAAGAACTTCAGCAGTCTGAGCGTGCGGAGTCACCTGCGGGACTTCTGGGAGCGACACAGCCGGCGGAGCAGCGCGAGCCCGCTGCCTGGGGCAGAGTCGGGGCCGCGCAGCTTCGAAGCGAGCCCTGTGCGGCAGAGCATGGAGCCGCCGCGGTCTGCACGGGTGATTTCGATGATCGAGGACAACGAGGTGGACGACTTTCTTAACTTGCAGGGCGAGTTCATAGCGGCGATGGAGGAAGAGCACGACCACACGTGGCTTCCGAAGTTGTCGCGGGTGCGAACGGCAGAGGGTGGGTCGCGGCCCATGAGTTCCGCGAGCGAGAACGACGATACTGCGTACTCGAGCGGGTACCTCTCGCCGACCGCTGCCTATGCCGGCGAGCCGCACTTCGAGGAGATTGAACTTGTGGAGATGGCGGGAAGCACAGGCAAGGACGGAGATGGCACGAAGACAGACCACCTGCAGGTTCCGGGGTTCACCAAGAGCGAGAGCCGGCCACGGACGTCAGACATATCGCGCAAGAGCACTGGCGCCTTTGAATGCGACGTCACGATAGAGCAGGAGCCGTTGCGGCTCTATGGGAACTCAATGGGCTTCATTCCCCCGGATAACCGGATCCGAATAAAGCTTGCCCGATGGTTGATGCATTACAGGTACTCGATAATGTCACAGATTCTTTTGATTCTCTACACAGTTTGTCTTTCATACAGGCAGTACAACAAGCAGGCGAGTGGCAAGATGGAGAACTACACCGATTGGTCCGACTTAGCCTTTATATTTTGCAACTGCCTGTTCACGGCCGAAATGTTCGCCAAGATAGTTGCATTTGGCTTTTGGGATGACTCGCAGATGTTCCACGAACATAACCAGGACTACGTGAGCTTTTGGCAATATCTTGGGATTGGGAAGTTCTACAAGCGGTTGGAATCCAAGTATGGGCACGAGTTTATGCGCAAGGTCGTACCGTTTAAGGCCCTGTCGCAGGATGCAGATAGAGAGCGGAAGAAATTGAGCTCCATGTCTTACACGAGTTCGTTTGAGAAGCGCGAAATTAACATACCAAGAGCATTTGCGCGGAATAGTTGGAATCGCATGGATCTAATATCTACTGTGTGCTATTGGATTGGGCTTTCCTTATCCTTCGACAATTTTGACCTGAATAATGGCATCCGCATTTTTAGGACATTGGCGACATTAAGAATATTGAGATTAACAGACACCGATACGGGTCTATCGTCGATTTTGAAAAGTATCAAGTATGGCTTACCGCAGTTGCTCAATGTGGGATTCATGTTGTTGTACTTTTGGGTATTTTTTGCCATCCTTGGAGTGCAAAGCTTCCAAGGTTCTTTACGAAGGCAATGTGTCTGGGTCGATCCAAATGATCCATCAAACACTTATCATTATGAAATGCAGTTTTGCGGTGGCCACTATGATGCTGTCAGTGGAGAGCCGGTGCCGTATATATTCGCCGACGGGTCACGGGGCCCTACCGCTAAGGGGTTTATATGCCCCAGGTATTCACAGTGCATATCAGATCAGAATCCTTACAATGGAAGGATCAGCTTTGACAATATTATTTCTTCCATGGAACTAATCTTCATTATTATGAGCGCGAACACATTCACAGATTTAATGTATTATACCATGGACACAGACAATATGGCTGCCTCTTTATTCTTCATCATTTCCACTCTTTTCTTGACTGTGTGGATGATGAACCTATTGGTCGCCGTGCTATATTCTTCTTTCGAAATAGCCAATGAACTCCTGTACCAAAAACAGAAGGAATCGAAATCCATGCAGAACCTTATTGTGAGAAAGCTTCTGCAAATAGGCAATAACATTAAGCAGAAGGCTGGACAGTCTGTCCTTCCGGTGGTATCCAAGAAGGTAATAAAGGTATATGAGAAGCTGGAGTTTATCTTCGTCCTTCTAATCTTTGTCGATCTAGTGATCCATGCAACTGTTGGGGCATATGATGAGGGTAAGGTACTACTCGCTTACAGGTTTGAACGAATTGTCAGTTTTGTGCTTATGCTCGAAACATTGATACGACTTCTCCTATATGCGCCTGCATTGTGGAAATTCCTGGCAAAGCCAACTTACGTGTATGATCTGTTCGTTGCTATCATTTCGATAATCATAACACAGCCATTAGTTCACGATAAATTGGGACGGACGTATTACTGGCTCAGTATTTTTCAGATATCAAGATTCTACCGAGTGGTAATCGGGTTCAAAATCACCAGAAATCTATGGAAGCGAGTGTTAGGAAATGCGCTTATGATCTGGAATTTATCTGGGTTCTACTTCCTCTTTTTGTTCCTAGCATCTCTCATAATATCCCTGTATTTTGAGGGAACTGTATCACTGGATCGTATGGAAGAAGAGCCTTTTGCAATGTACTCTTTACCCAATACTTTCCTCTCCCTCTTCATTATAGGCTCTACAGAAGATTGGACTAGTATCTTGTATCTCCTTCAGGAAGAATCTCCAAATACCGCGTATGCATTTTTTGGTGCTGGTTTCCTCATGCTATGGTTTATACTTGCAAACTCGGTGGTTTTAAACATTTTCATTGCTGTTATTTCCCAGAGCTTGCGAGTCGAGGAGGCCGACAAGAGAAAGTTACAAATCAGACATTACTTGAAGCATGTATATCCCGAGAGGATCAAGCAATACACCAACGCGACTCTAATTTCAAGAATTAAAAAGAAGCTTCTTGGGCGGAAGGGAGAGGAGACGACTCGAGATTTCCGCCAGTTTATGTTCCGTGGTACTGCGATCTTAGCGATATCACAAAATTACGAAGAACTACAGAGGGATCCGAAAGAAAAAGGGAATACAGCCTGGATTCAGCAATATCTGGTCAGCGTGTCCATGTATCTCATGAAGAAATTCAGAGTGATCGAGTATTTCCAAGCTAACCCATTTTATAAAAAACCAGTCGTCATCTTTGCAGAGACAAACGAGCTAAGTGAAACCAATAAAAAATACTCTCTTCAATTAAATGAATGGGAGGAAGAGAAGCTAGAGTTCCTCAGAACACATTCTACATTTAACAATAGTTTCTTCATCTTACCACCTAACAATGCATTACGGAAATTTTGTCAGACTATCGTACCGCCGAGTGTGGGCAAGCGTACCGATGGAAAACAATTCTACGAAGATACGACTGACATCTACCGTGGAAACAAATACTTTTACCATATCAAGAGGGACACATTTGTTGCAATAACATTTGTTGCCACCATATTAATGGTGATGTTTTCCTGCTATGTTACACCGTTGTATCGTATGCGGTACGAAACAGGTAAATGGAGTTGGCTGAACGTTTGTGAGTGCACGTTTGTCACCTTATTCACACTTGAATTCCTTATCAAAACTATCGCGGATGGATTCCTCTACTCTCCAAATGCATATATTATGAATCCATGGAACTGCATCGATTTGGTTGTTTTAATCTCTATGTGGATTGATCTACTGTCTTGGTTACAGAGCAGTAGTAATTTGCCTAGACTTTTTAGAGGGTTAGATGCCCTGAGGGCTTTGAGATTTCTAACCATCAGCCACACAGCTAGGTCCACCTTTAAACAAGTATTTTTTGATGGTATAACAAAGATCGCCGGGGCGTGTCTTATTGCGCTAAGTTTGTTATTTCCTTTCACAGTATGGGGATTGTCGTTATTCAGGGGAATGCTCGGGGTGTGTAACGATGGCGAAGCGGGAATGAGCCAATGTTATAATGAGTTTAGCTCAACTGTTGGAAACTGGGATGTTCTCATGCCCCGAGTTTATACATCTCCAGTGCTAAATATGGACAATTTCCCTAGTGCATTTAGGACGTTCTATGAAATTGTCTCTCTAGAGGGATGGGTTGATTTATTGGTGGATTTGATGAGTACGCAGGGCGTCGGAATGCCTCGTTCGCCCTTTGCATCGTCGGAAAATGGGGTGTTCCTCATCTTGTTCAACTTTTTGAGTATGGTCTTCATATTGACTCTCTTTGTGTCGTTTATTATCAGCAACCATGCCAAAACTACCGGTAGTGCATTCTTAACCGTGGAAGAGAAATCCTGGTTAGAGGTGAAGAAGCTGCTTTCTCGAGTAAAGCCAGAGGCAACACCAGATCCCTTTGAAATGAGCAAAGCGAGGAGGTACTGTTATAAATTGGCAGTTGAGAAGGATTACTTCTGGTATGCTGCATTTTTACAAGTCATGATGTTCCTCCATATCCTAACTCTTCTGTTGCGGTCATACCGTGAGTCGACGTCTCTTCAAGTTTATGCTTCGCTGATGTTTATCTTAACCACAAGCATCTTTCTTTGCCAGGAGATACTCTATATTTACGGCAAGGGTTTAAACTTGGTGCGAACCAACGGGTGGGACGTCTTCAGGTTTTTGGTATTATTCATCTCCTTTTCCCTCAATGTCACGTATAATCTTTACCGCCGCTACGATGGGCTTTCAAACATTCATGCCGCGTTCCAGCTGATAGTGTTCACATTTGTTATACCACACAATGACATTTTGAGTGAGCTGATTAATACCGCCGTGGCCAGCTTGCCGTCCATTTTATCTTTAACGTACACTTGGGGCATCTTATTCCTTGTGTATGCTATTGCAATGAACCAAATATTTGGATTGACCCGTCTCGGGAACAATACTACAGGTAATCTCAATTTCCGGACTGTATCCAAGAGTTTAATTGTATTATTCAGATGTAGTTTCGGTGAAAGCTGGAATTATATTATGCATGATATTACAGTGAGCGAACCGTTTTGTTTTATTGAAGAAGATACCGGATACACGGATTGTGGATCTAAACCCTATGCATACTTTCTCATGATGACATGGAATGTTCTTTCCATGTATATCTTTTTGAATATGTTCATCTCGTTAGTCATTGAAAACTTCAGCTACGTGTATCATCGTGGCGACAAGAAAGATGTGGCAAGAAGAGACGAAATCCGCAAATTTAAGAAAGCATGGAATAAGTATGATCAAGATGGGACTGGCGAACTTGAATTCTCCCTCCTACCAAAATTAATGCATTCATTTGACGGCGCCATTTCGTTCAAGATCTGGGAAGGACGTTTATCTATAAAAAACTTGGTCGCAAATTACATGCAAGTCAATCCAGCAGATCCCTACGACGTAGATGTGGATCTTGTAGGACTTAACCGCGAGTTAAACACTATAGACGCTACGAAAATCATACAAAGGCGGCTAAACTACCGGCGCTTTGTGCGCGAAGTGCATATGACGAACGCATACTATGGCTGCATTAAGTTCTCCAATATCCTCCAACAAATCCCTCTATACACAGAGTATAACCCGCGGGAATGTTTAGGTATTGATGAATACGTCAAGTGGTTGTACACAATCAGCAAAGTGGACAAATTTTTGGAGAACGAACGCAACGTCGACGCCCTGGAGATGGTCGTGACTCGCTGGAAGTATGTCATGAGCAAGCGGAAGGTACCATCGCGTCCACGGACGCCTGTACCTCCTCCTCCACGAATGAATGTGGCAATGATGCGAACGCCGTCTGTGAGCCCAGCCCAGCGGTCAGCAGACAATAATGTTCATCTGGTGGACCACTTTATCTGGTCTCCCAGCGAGCAACATTCCAACCCATTTGAAGACCGTGAGAGCATACCCGCTGACACTCTGCAGCGGGACTTGCTACGGCCCTCCAAATACCCTGAACTAGATCAGTAAGTACAAAGACCTTTATTTAATTGTTCCATAGTTATGTTTCCCAAAATTAGTCTGCAAAGAGTAAAAAAGTGCGCAAGCCCGGAATCGAACCGGGGGCCCATCGATGGCAACGATGGATTTTACCACTAAACCACTTGCGCTTGTTACGAAGGTGTAGTTCAAGGCGGTAAGATCATCCCCAAGGAGGCACGTGTGGGATCCGAGGCTGACGTCTGCTCTTTCTATAACTGATGCTTTTGATAATAGAGTTATAGGGCATAGAGTCGGGTAGCCCACAGGCCCTGCACGGAGCCCAATCGACTACCAAGGCTCTTGGATGACCGCTGCGTAACTGAACTTTATCGTTAGTCTTCAGATAGTGGCAAGAAATACGCGCGTCGAAAAATCAGCTCTGCCGCTGCCTGGCATAAGTCTACTGCTCTTCTTCAGTTACCAATTATACGTCTTCCGTGGGATCTCTACGTATATAGTACCCAGCAACTCGTAGCTTCTCGTAGACTATGTGCTTGCTCATGCTCGCCTGTAGGAAGCGTACTCGAGCATTGGATATAGGAAGCTCCATAGCACTCACGAGTAAGTGTTGCGCCCAGGAAGAGCTGCTATTGAGGCACTAGGGACGGATACTGATGAAAGCACGAAGTCCTCGCGGAGTTCGGCGGTTCGTCCAATATGTATGGCTCGAAAACCTCATCGCGGGGCCCTCGAGGAAGACGCTCGAGCATCAAAAAAGCGTTTCTTTTTTTTTTTAGCTCATCGTCTGAAAAATTTTCTGATGGGTCGGTGATGAACATTAGAGCTCAGCGCACGTATTAAAGAAGTATCTGTCTCTTTTTAGGTGGACACACAGACCGACACCCCAAATCATTCAGGATTATCATGGCTCCTATCGAATATCTATTGTTCGAAGAACCTACCGGATACGGTATCTTCAAGGTTAAGCTGCAACAGGATGACATCGGGTCGCGGTTGAAGGAAGTGCAGAAACAGATCAATGACTTCGGGTCATTCACGAAGTTGGTGGAGCTGGTGTCGTTTGCACCTTTCAAGGGTGCAGCGCACGCGCTGGAGAACGCCAACGATATCTCGGAGGGCTTGTTGTCGGAGCACCTAAAGGCGGTGCTTGACTTGAACTTGCCAAAGGGCTCTGCCAAGAAGTCTGTTGTGCTGGCGGTATCGGACAAGAACCTGGGCCCTTCCATCAAGGAAGAGTTTCCATACGTGGACTGCATGTCCAATGAGCTAGCGCAGGACTTGCTGCGCGGTGTCAGATTGCACGGTGCTAAGCTGTTGAAGGATCTGCAGGAGGGCGACCTCGAGCGTGCACAGCTGGGGCTGGGTCACGCGTACTCGCGTGCGAAGGTGAAGTTCTCTGTCCAGAAGAACGACAACCACATTATTCAGGCGATCGCGCTGCTAGACCAGCTGGACAAGGATATCAACACCTTTGCGATGAGAGTGAAGGAGTGGTACGGCTGGCACTTCCCTGAGTTGGCCAAGTTGGTGCCAGACAATTACAAGTTCGCGAAGCTTGTGTTGTTTATCAGAGACAAGGCATCGCTAAACGACGAGTCGCTGCATGACCTGACTGCTATCCTCGGAGAAGACGCCGGAATCGCCGAGAGGGTTATCAGCAATGCCAGAATCTCTATGGGCCAGGACCTATCGGAAGTTGACATGGAGAACGTGTCTGTTTTCGCTGAGAGAGTGGTCAACCTGGTAGAATACAGAAGACAGTTGTACGAATACCTATGCGAGAAAATGCACACTGTTGCCCCCAACTTGTCCGAGCTTATCGGTGAGGTTATTGGTGCTCGTTTGATTTCCCACGCGGGCTCCTTGACCAACTTGTCCAAGCAAGCTGCCTCGACTGTCCAGATCCTTGGTGCCGAGAAGGCGTTGTTCAGAGCGTTGAAGACGAAGGGCAACACTCCTAAATACGGTCTCATCTACCACAGTGGGTTCATCTCCAAGGCTAGTGCGAAGAACAAGGGTAGAATATCTAGATACCTAGCGAACAAGTGTTCCATGGCATCCAGAATTGACAACTACTCCGACGACCCAACCAATGTTTTCGGCCAGGTCTTGAAGAAGCAGGTCGAGCAAAGACTTGAGTTCTACGCAACTGGCTCCCCAACTTTGAAGAATGAGATCGCTATCCAGGAAGCCATCGCATTATTCAACAAGGACAAGCCCCAGGAGGCTTCCGAGCCAGTGGAGGTCGCAGCCAAGTCCAAGTCCAAGAAGAGAAAGTTAGACGAGTCGGAAGAGGAGGAGAAGAAGGATAACAAGAAGGAGAAGAAGGACAAGAAGGACAAGAAGGAGAAGAAGGAGAAGAAGGAGAAGAAGGAGGAGAAGGAGGAGAAGAAAGAGAAGAAGGAGAAGAAAGAGAAGAAGGAGAAGAAGGAGAAGAAGGATAAGAAGAAGAAGGATTAAATGAAACTGATCGTTTTAATTACTATTCTGCATGTACATTTAAGAAAATAAAACCCTATATTGCCCAGCCAACTCAACTGCTCACTGCCATCAGCCACTGCTGGAGTAATATTCACGTTTATAGTTGTATATTTCCCTTGTTTTAACAAATGTGAATTAAGTGATATATCGCGGGCCCGTCGCCTGTTATAGATAGAGCCCGCCCTGGAACTGCGATCCTGCTTGCAGCTTCCAGTGACGTGTGCATGCAGGTATGTACTCCGGCGGCTGGTGAAGGAGCTCGCGCACGCGCTCCACCAGCGCATCCACCACAGATACGTTGTGCTTCTCGAAGCCGTGCGGACCCTCGCTCTGCACCACAAGGACCTTGCCCGCCCCGGAAGGCGCCAGCGCACACACAAGTGCAGCTAGTGCCCCTGTGATGAACTCAGGAGGAACCAGCTCTTCGAGGTCCTTGACCCCCGTGCTCTTGTCCGAGTTGACAAGCACCGTCGTCTCTGCGCCCACCGCGCGCAGCTTTTCCGCCAACTGCTGCGCAAGCCTGTTGTGCACTATCGGCGGGTACTTCAGGTCGTTCTCTTCCACCACCACCACCAGTGTCTCGGGCCCCTGCTCGTACAGCTGGTACGCCACACGCACATGCCGCTCCGCCTGCGGCACCTCCGCCTCGTAGAACTGGTCCGCAGCCACCAGCCTCGCCTCGCACTCTCCGCCGCCCACCTGCGTCAGCGTCCCCACCAGCTGCGCGACCGGCGTAAGCTGCACCATCTCGGGGGGCATCAGCCAGCTCAGCGTCGATGGCACCACCAGCGCCGACGAGTAACACCCACCCAGCTGCCCGACGAATTCCACCTGTGGCTCGGCCCCTGCGAGCAGCGAGTGCGGGTCCACAGGGCTGAGGCAGTCCAGTTGGTGTCTGGGAAGGCGGTCAGGTTGCCATTGCTTGAACTAATCTTCAGTTAGAATTTGCACTATGCTACCACAGCCGCTAAGGCGCTCCCTTCTTGACATACTATCATCCTCACGCAACTCAATAATTGCTGAGAGTACTAAACTCAAGCTAACGAGTATCACAACTGGTTGGCTGTTGCTTTAAGCATTCCAATGCTTTGTATAACTGAAAAATTGTTCAGTTGCTCAGCACATCTCATACCAAGCAAGACCAAGAGCGAGTCGAGAGCCAAAGACCCTCTTAGGTATTCCTATCATCAGCTAATATGTCCGCTGAACAGATCGCAACCAAGTATACGCAGTTGCAGGGTGAATTGGAGGAGCTTGTTGTCACCAGACAGAAGCTAGAGACGCAGCTGCAAGAGAATAAGATCGTGAACGAGGAACTGCAAACTCTGCAGCCTGAGACGCAGGTGTACAAACTCACAGGGGGCGTGTTGCTGCCTGTAGAACAGGAGGAGGCGGAAGGCAATGTGTCGAAGCGTCTGGAGTTCATCGAGGGTGAGATCCGGAGGTGCGAGCAGAACATCAAGCAGAAGCAGGAGGAGCTGGAGGGTGCGAGAGCGGAGCTTGTGAAGCTGCGCGGGTGAGATTGGTACGTAGATGATATAGATATGTAGTGGCTGCGCGCGGCGGGGCAGCCTATCCGCGCGTCAGCTGGGATTTGACCAGGTTTATGGCCATCAGAAGCTGATACCACGCGAACTCCTCGACGTTGTTGTAGGCGGTACCCAGGCTGTCGACTTGCTGCAGGCGGCGGCGGGCGAAGTGCAGCGTCTCCTCGAGGCCGGGGGAGCGATCGCGGGCCATGAACAGGTTGGTGGAGACGTAAGCCATGGCGACGGCGGCGCGCTTGGAGTACCAGGCGATGTCAGGGTGGTCCTTCTCGCCGGAGTAGTAGATGAGGTCGTCGCTCAGGCGGAACAGCTCCGGCATCGCTGTGTTCACCAGGAACTCGCCGGGGAGCGACAGGATCGACAGCAGCTGTGTCAGCTGCCCCGCCAGCGGCCGGTCGGCCTCCACGCGCTGCAGGAACAACTGCTCCATGGACATGCTACCCTGCGCGGCGGCATCTGCGAGGGCCACACGTTTGGTGACCAGGTGGAACTTTACCAGCTCGAGCACTGCGGAGGGCACATTGAGCAGCGCGGGCGAGTTCGGCGCTGCCAGCGCCGAGAGTACCGTGGACCCGTAGCCCAGATCGCCGGCGGCGCGCACGATTGCGCGCTCGTTGAAGCCCAATGTGGGCACGTGCGCCTCTAGCGCGCGCTGCAGCACCCTATACTGCGGCGAATCCTGTCCGTAGGCCAGCGGGCGCAGACGGTTGCCAGCGGCATGCTCCAGTGTGTTGGGATGGTATAGCCTCCTGCAAACTCTGAACATCCTGGCTGTCTACTATTGCCTCGTCACTACAAAGCGCCTCGAACGACAACCACAGACCGTTTGTTCTCCGATGTGGGTTTCTTATGGTCTGTGTCAGTGGTGAAGTTTTTTCTTACGCAACTTACTCAGCAATGGCACTGGCTGAAACAGCTGACTGCGGAGGCCGGCAGCTATGATGCTCGAGTATATTAACCACATCTGTGGTAGCTCGGCGGTCGCCGTTTTCGTAGGACTGTGGACGTTCACCGTTTCCTGTTTTCATTGCAACGGTCGACCTGCATAAGCTGACGTGAGCGCCGGCTACCCAATAAAAATTGCTAAGATATTTCAGTGAACTAGATACTTGGATATTTCTGCAGAAGAAGCCCCAAGAGAGCTTTTGACACCAGTGAGACTAAGTCAGAATCAATCATGTCGGAAACCGAGGGAAAGCCCATCCAATGTACTGCAGCCGTCGCATACGCAGCAGGGGAGCCGTTGCGTGTCGAGACAGTGACAGTGGACCCACCCAAGGCGCACGAGGTTCGCATTAAGATTGTCAACTCGGCCATCTGCCACACAGATGCATACACGCTGTCGGGATCCGATCCAGAGGGGCTATTCCCATGTATCCTTGGACACGAGGGCTCTGGGATTGTAGAGTCGGTCGGCGAGGGCGTCACCAACGTGAAGCCAGGGGACCATGTTGTCCCTCTATATACCGCGGAGTGCCAGCAGTGCAAGTTCTGCACGTCCGGGAAGACCAACCTCTGTGGGGCCGTGCGGGCTACCCAGGGCAAGGGGGTGATGCCGGACGGGACGTCGCGGTTCCGGAACAGCAAGGGTGAGTCGCTCTACCACTTCATGGGTTGCTCGACCTTCTCGCAATACACGGTGGTCGCGGATGTCAGCGTAGTGGCTGTGGACGAGCAAGCGCCACTCGAGACCGTGTGCTTGCTTGGCTGCGGTGTGACCACTGGCTATGGCGCGGCCGTCAAGACTGCAAACGTCCAGAAGGGAGACACAGTCGCAGTGTTTGGGGCCGGGACTGTGGGTCTCAGCGTTGTGCAGGGTGCCAAGGCCCGCGAGGCTTCGCGCATTATAGTCGTCGACATCAACGATGCCAAGAAGGAATGGGCCTCCAAGTTCGGGGCTACTGACTTCATCAATCCAAAGACAGACTTGAAGGAGGGCGAAACGATCGTCGCCAAACTCATTGAGATGACTGACGGCGGCCTAGACTACACCTTCGACTGCACAGGCAACACCAAGGTCATGCGCGATGCCCTAGAGGCCTGTCACAAGGGCTGGGGTCAGTCGATCATCATCGGTGTCGCTGCCGCCGGCGAGGAAATATCCACGAGACCATTCCAATTGGTCACCGGCCGCGTGTGGAAGGGCTCTGCCTTCGGTGGTATCAAGGGTAGATCCGAGATGGGCGGTCTAGTGCGCGACTACCTAGACGGGACCTTGAAGGTGCAGGAGTTCGTCACCCACAAGAGACCCTTCGAAGAAATTAACAGCGGATTCGAGGACCTCCACCATGGTGACTGTTTGAGAACCGTCTTGACTTTATAGGCCATACCTAGCAACCATTCTTATGCTTGCAGAGCTAATAGTTCGTCTTGCGGGCTCGTTGACTTTCTTTGTTCTCATGCCATCGTTTATATAGGCCTAATACCTAACCATGATATACATCGCCAAAAGTGACTGCAAAGGTCATCATTTATGTCAGCCCTCCAGGTGGCGGTGCACAAGCTGGCTTGCCTGGATAATCGAAGGGTGAATACAATGTTCGCTTTTCTATACATTGACTTTATAGGAGTGGAAGCAGGCGCCTCTCCATTATGCCGTGCGCCTATTGGCAATCATTCATGCAATAATCTTGCCTACTAGTTTTACCTAACCCTAAATATTAACAGTCCCTCCCAAGGGACCAGCATTCCAATGAGTATTGCTACCGCCTGCGCCATTATGGTGTGATTGTTGAGGATAACCGTTGTGGTCATTGGTACTGCTGTCATTATTACCGTTGCCACCATTACTACTGTTAGATCCATTCCGCATACTACTGAGCTCATTCGCCGACCGCCTGTCGATCGAAACAGTTACTGAGCCATTGGCGCTATCCTGGGCGCCTACCGGCACAGAAGAGCTGTTTACTTGGCCCTGAAGGGAGGGTTGCGCCTCATCTTCGTTCGCCGTCTTTGGATTGCCACAACGCAGGCAAACAATGTTCTTTGCAAAATTATGGTAGGAGCAGTTCAAGCACTTCCAGTCGCCTGCTCTGAAGGGCACGTTGCTCCCGCCCAGGGAGCCATTCCCGTTGCAAGAAGTACCGTTCTGGCCGTTACCCTGCACCATTTTGTTGTACCGGTTATACCGTCTTTGGGCGTCGCCAGCGAGCATCTGCACCTGTTGCTGGTTCATCTGGCTCATCTGGTATTGCTGCTGTGACTTGGCCTGCTGTTGTTGGTAGCAGCCAAGATACGCCTGTAAACCGTGCTGAGGTCTGTGCTTATACTGCTGCATGCTGCTGCCTCCCTGAACAGTGCCGTGCGCCTGCTGGTGCATTTGCAACTGCTGTTGCTGCGGCATCTGCTGCATGTTGAAATGCTGAGAATGCTGCTGTGTATCTTGGTCATGCAACTGCGGATTCTGCACCTGCTGTTTCACTGGGCCGTGGTGCTGATTCGGATAATGACGTTGCTGCTGTGGCTTGTACAGTTTGCTGACAGTCACGGCACTCGTAGCTGGGAAGGAGCAGCGGAAGCATGCAATGCGCCGTTGGAAGTTAGAAAAACCACAAGAGGGACAGTTCCAGTCCCCCGGCCTGGGCTTGTTCTTGGACTGTGGAAATGGCGACAGAATCTCCTGCGCACAGTCCAAGACCCGGCTGCTCGATGGCTTGAGTTCAACCACATGCTCTACCACACGCGGTTGCTTGGTGTTGGCCATATTTGACAGGATTGAGCGCCCATTGAGGTTCAATGCCTCGCTAGCAGCCTCGTGCGACTGAAATACTACAAATCCCGAAATGCTGTCGTGCTCTTCCACGTACCGAGAATTATTCGAAGACCAATTATTGTTAACGTTCGAAGTGTCCTCTACCACATTCTTGACTGTCCAAAAGCCCACGGGCCTGGCGCCAAACTGTGTGAACCATGACTCCAGTTCTGATTGTGTTGTGTCTGGCGGCAGGTTGTTCATATACAGCACTTCGGACCGCTCCTGGATAAAACTTGTCATATCTGCATAAGAGTCGTAAGGATGCGTCAGCACTAAGGATTGGTCCTCCGCCGTAGTACACTTTTTGTGCAGTTGCAGAAGCACCCGAGTCGCCTGCTGCACATATGACTGCGCGGCCAGCTGCTCCTCCAGATCTAACACCCGGAACAGCTCCGCAACGTCTCCCTTTCCGCCTGCTGCACTGCCTACCTGCTCCGACACATGGTTTGCACACCACCTGTCGCACTCCTTCCACAGATCGAAGACCTTAGCATGCGCCAGAAACATTGGCAACATTCTGCCCTCATCGTGTGCCTGCCGTGGGAGTGTGACGCGAAGGTGCCATGTCGAGTGGAGAGAGCACAGCACAAACGGCTCGCCAGCCGTGGCTTCCTGCAAAGCGGCCTCCAGCTGCCCTGTCGCCATCTGCACGCCGCTGCTGCCCACATCAAGCTCCCGTGCCTCAGCATACAAAGGTAGCAGCTCGGGTTCATGCACCAGCTGGTAGTAGATCTTGCTCACTCGCGCATGGTCTTTGGGTGTGTCCTCCTTATGCGCGACATCGCACTCAAACAGCACATAGTACATCGCCACCACGAGATCGTCGTTTCCGTTCGACTTAGCCGCGCCTCTGCTGCACTCGCCGTATTAACAAACGCCTAAGACCGCTTACACAGTCTGCCGCTAGTCCTGATCTGCCTCTCTGAAACCGTTTCTTCAGCTGGTATCACCAGGGCATCGCATAAAAATTTTTCACTGCTGACGCTGCAGCTACAGCTAAAACAAGTGTCTGGGTGTATCCTGCTGCCTCGACCTGCCCGCCAGCCGCTCTGCGGTGCTGATAGGGCCTGGGATTCCCCGGGGACGTCTTACCGGGCTCCTTGTGCTATATATCAGCGTACTTACTAGTTGTCCTGCGTGCTGTCGCCGGCGTCGTCGCTGTCGTCGGCGTCGCTGACGCCGGGGCTGTCAGCCTCGTTGCTGCTGGCGTCGCTGTCAGCATCCTGCTGCAGGGCGTTGGACACCCCCTCTGGGTGCTCAGACACCCAGTTGGCCTCCCACGCAGCTATACGATCGACGTTCTGCTGCATCTGCTCTGTGTCGTTACTCTGCAGCTCGACCACGATCTCGCGCACGTAGCTGTCCAGTGCATCCTGCAGCACGACCCCCATGATCTCCGCGTCAATATTCTCCTCGATCTTCGACGAATGGTATCCTCGCTTCTGCAGCCGGTCGTGCAGGACCGCATTGTCGCACCGCAGCACGACGACGAGGTCGATCAGGCGCTCCGGAAAGATGTCGTTAACGTGCCAGTCCACAAGCGCGCCGCCGCGCCGCAGCAGCGGCTCCAGCTCATCGAGCAGCCGGTCTTCATCCACTATGTGCGATTTCCGAGCCTCATCGTAGCCATCGTAGCAGCGATGCTCGCGAGCAAAATCGCTAATATTAAAATACTGGTAGTCTGACAAATGCCGTAGCAGCAGCTCGCAAGTGGTTGACTTCCCGCAACCGGGCGTGCCACTCACCAATATATTGGGCCTGTATCTGGTCTGCTGCATCGGTATTGGGCTCTAAGGAGGTCTAGTTTGCCAGAAGTGGTGGTGTCGGTGCCATTGGATGACCTACGCCGAAAAATCTTTATGGTCCCAATGCCACATGTAGCGCCCTCCAAGGCTCACGAGCAACACAACATGGACAAATACGGGCTCAAGGGGCTCCTGCCGGTGATAAAGCATGAGAAGCAGTATGATGCATTCATGACCCTGGGAGTAGATGTTTCCTCGCTGCTGCACTCGCTTCAAGTTTCAAGCAAGGACGGATACAATACGGCGCTGAGCAACGGCCACCACGCACTCGATACGTTCCCCTCGCCGTGGGTGGAGACGTCACGCAGCGAGGTTGAGCCCAAGTTCTTCATTCCCGAGTCTTTCTGCAACATCAGCGGGGTTCTCGGGCAGGCATCTACAGACTTCACGAGCGTGGCCCGCGACCACCCGCGGATTTCGCTGCTGCAGGACGAGACGCTGTTCTACCTGTTCTATAAGCACCCCGGCACGGTGCTTCAGGAGCTGACATACCTGGAACTGCGCAAGCGGAACTGGCGCTACCACAAGACTCTCAAGGTGTGGCTGACAAAGGACCCGCTGATGGAGCCTATCGTGTCGCAGGACTCCACCAGCGAGCGGGGCTCGTACGTGTTCTTCGACCCACAACGCTGGGAGAAGTGCCAGCGGGACTTCATCCTCAACTATAGCGCAATAATGTAGCGGAGTATTCACATAGATGTATGGTACGTAAAAATATTTACAGGAAGGGTTATACCTGGATAGCGTGGTAACGCTTGCCGCGGAAGCCGGCAATGTACATATTGAACTGGTAGACCTCGTGGGGGTTCATGTCGTTTAGCTCCCACTTTGTGCTACCGAAGATGTTTTTGGTTGGGTGCATGAGCACGTCCATCTCCGCGTCGTGGTTGGCGCGCAGCGCTTCGAAGTCGCCGAACATGTCGTCGCGGTGGAAGCCGGTGACGAAGATGGCACACTTGGTCTCGAGCAGCGCAGGGATGGTCTTGTCCATCCAGGAGCTCTTCCCCTCGGCCGACGCGAAGCCGGGATGGAAGCAGAAGAACACATCGTTGTAAGGGTCGTACGGGAAGAAGTCCTGCGCCTCGTGCAAGACGTGGAAGTAGTCGGTGTGGTGCACAAGCTTGAGCATGCTGTCCACGCGCTTGGCCGCAGGCGTGCTGCTGTGGACATACTCCTTGCGCTGGCGGTCGTACAGCGCCTCAGGGCCGATGAAGTGGATCTCCAAGTTCGAGCCGGGGAACAGGTACTGCAGCTGCTTCCAGACGTGGCCCGGTAGCTGCGCCTCCGCGCGCGCGCCAAGGATGAAAATGCGCATGGGCTTCGAGCGCACGAGGCGCGCACTCTCGCTCTCAGGGTACAGCGTGTAGCGCAGCGCCGCAAGCGACTTCAGCCCCTCCAGCGTGACCGGCCCCCGCGGCTCCAGGGCGTACGGCGAGAACTGGTGCAGAAGGGACCCGATCGTTATCGGGTACGACAGCATCTTCGTCACCGCCGCCAGCTGGAAGTCCGTGTCCATCGAGTAGAACTGCCGCGTGTACAGAAACAGGTCCCAGTTCAGCATGTTCACCATCCGGTCCTGGCCCTGTTCCTGCGGAAAATCGAACTCCGCAAACGGCCGCCCGCTGCGCAGGTCGTGCTCGTACACGTTCACCTTCCGCAGCGTTGCCCACCGCTTGCTGCGGTGGTACTCCTCGTCCTGCTCCCACGCCTCGCGCGAGTGGTGCGTCGGAATCCCGGCGTACTCACAGCTGTACCGGATGTCCTTGCCCGTCACCGGGCACCGGGCCAGCGCCCGGATCCGCGCCGCCCGCTCCCGCAGGTCCGGCGACGGTGACTGCTCCCACACGTGGAACCGGTTCTCGTCTGTCGGCTCATCTGGCGACGCTGGAGGGTCCAAGCCCAGCGCGTTCCGCACAAATCCCATGATTGGCCGTCTCTGCCCGCGTGCCCCCGCCGCACAGCCCCGCCCTACTGCATACGGCCTCGCCGCTAACTGTGGCAACCTCGACACTAGCATCACACTCTCAGCAACTAACTGGATCGACTTGGCTGCCTGGCCCACCTGTCATCCTATAGCGTATCAGCTATACAAAATTTTTATGCGGTGATGCCCTTGCCAGATTCAACACTATGTGGTGTACGGGTGCTTACAAACGGAGATCTACACATGATTAGCTTGAGGCGACCGCGCCGGCTCGGCGGCCACCAGTGCTGAGCGCCATGGCCCAGCGGCTGCGGTGCCGTGCTTCGCGGCTATGTTCTGCGCGGTCTTTGCGCTAACGCTGGCCCGCCAGCCGTTGCTCGTTGGGCGATCGCCGCCGGGAAAATTTTAAGCTTGTTCTGGCTGGGACTACTGGGCAACACACGACACGAGGGCGCAGCAGCCGGCGTATAAGGAGCGAGGGCAGTCTATAGGCATCATCAGACATGCTGGGACTAGTGCGGAACATGTGCAGGGCGGTTCAGCTGGCGCGCGTGCCGTTCGCACGGCCGTTGTCGCTGCAGGCGGTAAACAAGAGCAGCGGCAGCGCAATGTGGAGCGAGCTACGCAACACGCGAGCGGCGGCTAGCGCGCCACTCGCGGTGACGTGCGCGCAAGCAGTGCTGGTGTGGGCTGAGCGCGGCGCGGGCCAGGCAGCGCCGCTGGAGGCGGACAGTGTGATGCGCAAACGGCGGACCAAGATGAAGAAGCACAAGTGGCGGAAGCGCAGAAAGGCGCAGCGCGCAGAGCGGCGGAAGCTTTCGCAGGGGCGGTGAGGTTATACTTGTACATACTTAATCTAATAGATGTGCCTAGGCACGGGCGACGACAGCGCGCACGGCGGCGTAGAGGAACAGCGAGCTGAGCAGCGCGGCGAGGGCGAACAGCTGTGGCCAGTTCTTGGCGTGGTAGCGCCACTCCTCGGTGAGGAAGGTAACGAGGCGGTAGGATGGGCTGCGCAGGAGGTCCTTGCGGTTGCGGGCGGCGATCTCGCTCGTGACGGCGTGGACCTGGTCGAAGTTTGCGGCGGCGGCGACAAGGATGTCCTCCTTCTCGGTCTCGGAGAGGGCCGTGCGAGTGGCCAGCTCGTAGGCGCGCTTGTAGGCGACGCGGCCCTTTCTCTCCTCGCTGGGGCTGTCGCCGAAGCGGTAGATGTTGGTGCCACGGCTCTGGATCTCGCGCGGCGAGAGGCCTGCGACGCGCGGCAAGAGCCTGATGTATCGGTTGACGTGGAGCACGAAGCCGCCGCCGAAGAGCGGTAGGTAGAGCACGTGACAGGGCGCGAGTATGGTCCAGGGCTGCCGGCTCACGGTGGCATCGATCTCGGCGACGGCGGCTTCCAAGGCCGGCGGCAGCTCATAGCTGTCCAGAAATTGCTGCAGCTCGGCCTTCGTGGTGTACTCAGGTCCGTAGTAGAGCTCAAGGTCCTTCAATATCGCTGGCACACGCTCGAACTCGGGCCGCCAGAAGCCACCGCAGAATGTCTCCTACACGAGCCTCATCGGCGGTTGCGGGCGCCTGCAGTAGGTGGTTAATCTGTTGTTCGACTGTGCGGAAAATGAAGTACATGGCGACGAGCCCCTGGCGGTATATCGAGGGGTGCCGCACCGTGACTGCGACCCTGGCACCCACGAAAGCAATTGACCTTTCATGCCGTTCGCTGGTCTTGAAATTGATACGGTTGCCGAGCGCGCCGGTATCTGTAGTGGCACCACTCGCGACGCTGCCGTGTATGCGGGTGCAGCCTCAGCGGTGTCCTTCACGATGGCCATTGTGCGTGGCTTCTATGTGCTGCCTCTATATGCTGTATGCTGATGAGCTCTGGTCTCAAGGTGCGGGATATATATACCTGCGGAATGCAGACGTATCGCAAGTCTGCGGAGGCGGTCGAACACAATTTGTACTAGCAGGATGCTGACCTGATATGGTACGCATATGATTAGAAAGTCCGTGCCAATGGTGTTAAGCCGCTCGAGCAGATAGACCGAAAGTCATCGGAGACCGAAAATCATCGGAGATGACCCATGCGAGCCAAGCTCAACAAGTATCGCCCGCAATATACCAGTTGGTGCAAAGATTAGGCTGGACTTTGTCAGAGCTGCTGATAATAGCCAGAAGAATGGGCCTGCATCTGGTGAACTCTACTTGGCGGGCGTGCTATTCGTGTGGCTATTATCATTAAAGATATCCCTCAGTAAATATTGATTACTGCAATATTTATTGGGGATAGGTAAAATACGCTGTGAGCGCTGGGGGTGAAGAAGAGCAGCGGAAGGGCTGTATGGGACGGGGTCTATAGCATGGGGTGAAGGAATGCCCGAACTTAATCACTTGCTCCGCCTAACTTTGGTTTTTCACAGTTTGTAGATTTTGACAGTAAGCGAAAGCAGGGTGGGCGGCTACGGGATGGCCGGGAAAAGCTGGCCTGCGTCCGGCAGTCCCCGGCCTCTGCGACAGTAATACAAAAGAAAATATTAGCAAGATAAATAATGCAAGGTAACAGTATGAAGGGCTCCAAAACTACTACTAACCATTGGCGCCTCCGAGTTTAACGTAGTGTACGCGGTGCTGACCGCTTACCTGAGAGTGTCGGCTCCGTAGCATCCCGGTGGCACGTGCCACCGAGATACAGATATGGCAAAGTAGGAACACAGTGGCGGACAACGGAGGTGTATACTTTTCACCGGCACCCTTTTTTGCTCAGTTTTTAACTCACATAGGCGCTTACCAGCTTCGCTACAGCTGACTGGACATGCGTACTGCAGTGCCAGTGTGGCTGAGTGCGGCGAGGCTAGGCTGCTGGAGGCAGACAGTATGATGCTCACGCTGCGAAAGCTGCGGAAGCGTTTGGAGGGGTATACTTGTACATAGCCTAATTTAGTAGCTGTGCCTAGGCGCGGGCGAGAAACGCGCGCACGGCGACGTAGAGGAGCAGCGCGTTGAGCAGCGCGGCCAGCGCAATGAGCGTGCGGCGAAGCTCGGGAGAGAACTTGGAGTGGTAGCGCCACTCCTCGGCGAGGTAGGTGGCGAGGCGGAAGGACGGGCTCCGTAGGAGCTCGCGGCGGTTGAGGGTGCCGATCTCATCGATGACGGCGGCAATGCGGCCGAAGTCTGCGCGCGCAGCGGCAATGATGTCGGCCTTCTCGGCCTCGGAGAGGGCGGTCCGAGTGGCGAGCTCGTAATCGCGCTTGTAGGCGACGCGTATCTTGTTCTCCTCGCCAGCGCCGGCGCCGAAGGTGAAGAAGTTGGTCCCGCGGCGTTGGGTCTCGCGCGCCGAGAGGCCTGCGGCGCACGGTAGCAACCCGAGCTGGCGGGAGACGGCGGAGCGCATCACGCGGCCGCCCGCGAAGAGCGCGAGGTAGAGCACGTGGCAGTGTGCAAGTACTGTCCAGGGCTGGTGGAGCGCGGTAGCCTCGATATCGGCGACAGTGGCCGCAAGGCGGGGAGGTAGCTCGTAGCTGTCCAGGAATTGTTGTAGCGCGGCCGGCGTGCTGTACTCTGCTGCATAGTAGACCTCGAGGTCCTTCAATATCGCTGGCGCACGCTCGAACTCGGGCTGCCAGAACGCGCGCAAAATGTCACCGATGCGGGCCTCATCGGCGGTTGCCGGCGTGTGCAATACGCGGTCGAGCTGTTGCTCGACTGTGCGGAAAATGTAGTACATGGCGAGGAGCCCCTGGCGGTATATCGAGGGGTGCCGAAGCGCGACTGCGAACTTGGCACTGACGAAGGCGTCGGCCTTGCTATGTAGTTCGCCCGTGTGGAAATTAATGCGGTTGGCGAGCGCGCCCGTGTCTGTGGGCAGTGGCACCACTGGTGATGCTGAAGTATATATGGGAGCGGGCGCTGAGTTAATGGTGGTCATTTTTGTTATTGCCTCTATGTGCTGTCTGTTGATTGAGTTGCTAGCTCAAGGTACTAGATATATATATATCTGCGAGACGCGGACGTGTCGGGCGTCTGAGGAGGTGCTAGAACACACTCCTCATTCAGCGTGCTGGCCTAAGCCTGCCTCCCTCGCTTTGCCGCCGTATTTGGGGTGCAACTGGCTGACACATAGGCTGACGAGTATCGGTAAGACCGATAAGTCCATAGTCATCACGTGAGTTCACCAGATCGGGCGGGACATTATGCGTCGCGGGACCGAAAGTTAGCGGGCAGAAGATCCCAACGTGCCAGGCGCAAAAAGTAGGCGTTTCGTAATATACCAGTATCGCAGTATCATGAAGTTCTCCCATAGGCCTGGGCCCGCCTATATCGTGGGTTCCTAATGTGATTTTGCGGCAAACACCGAGTGGCAGGAAGCTGCAAAGGTAAAGGATGGCATGTGGAGAAGGTGGCCGATGCTTAGCCCGAAGAGTGAGCCTGCTTCTGGTAAAACTCCACGATTTGGTCGGAGCTGGTAGCATCTGTGACGCTCTTATCTGCGCGGATGCGCAGAAAACGGGGGAAGCGCAACGAGATTCCTTTTCCGTAGACGTCGCGGCCGGCTTTGTATACTGGAGAGAGAGACAAGTCGGCGGTGAGGACCTCGAAGAGCATAGTAGGCTCGAACCAGACATCTGGTGGGTTAGAATCGTCGTATGAAACGTCTCCGCGAGGTGCAGGTATCACGGTATCCTTGAGCTGTGTATACAGAGATTGCAAGACCTCCTCACTGAACCCTGTACCTATTTTACAGCATGTTTCGAACTCCTCGAGGTCCGGATTGTAGCAGCCCAGAAGAAAGCCGCCATACGTGCCGGTACGCTTTCCGCGTCCGTAGTACGCGCCCAGGACCGCAAGATCAAGAGAATCGCCGACGCCTTCTAGGTAGTCCTTCTTCAGTTTGAGCCAGTTTCGCGAACGTTTGCTGGGCTCGTACTGAGACTCCTCTCCATCTAACATTTTGACCATTAGCCCTTCGCATGAGTCGCTGACGGATTGCTCAAGATATGTCTGTAGCTCGCTGAGCTCCATTGTTGTGATTTCATTCGCGAACTGCAGTTCGCCCGGCACAACCTTCAGCACAGAATAAAGCTGGTTCCGGCGGTCGGCTAATGAGCACTTCAACATAGACTCGCCATTTAGGTAAAGCAAGTCAAAGGCGAAAAGACACACGCGCACCTTAATATCCTTTAGTTCTACGCCTTTCCGTTTCCGTGTGCTGAGCACCTGGAAGGGCAAGATCTTCTGCTTCTCTTTATCCCAGGCTACTGCCTCACAATCTATGATGAGACTACGTGTAGTTTGTGGATGTGCCAAAAATTGCTGGAACTGTATCTCCGGATAACGTTCGGTCATATTTTCGCTATTGCGTGAGTATATCCGTATGGTACCGTCCTCCATAAGGTGAACCTGTGCACGCTCTCCGTCGTACTTGTACTCACATGTAAAGCGCTGCCCTTGGAAACGATCTAGAACTTCAGTGATCGACTTCGTAGGTTTTGCCAGCATCGGTTTCAGTGGAATGCCTGGTGTCAGCACACAGTGCTGTGCAAGATTCATTATGCCATGCTCGAGCGCCGCGTTGATTATCATTTCATAGTTAGGAACCTGACAGAATGTGTCACGGACAAGGGCCTCCGCGGCATCAATTTGTTCCGGAGATGGTTCCTTGCCATCGTGCTCATGCGTCAAAATGGCCTTCGAGAGAGCTACCAGGACAGTTTTTTCTGCCAGTCCAATACGCAGCTTCGATTCCAACGACCTGATCAGGTACTTTGCCTCCATTCCCTGGCAGGCCGTCAGCATTTTCTTGATTAGACGTATCTTTTTGCCCTGCGAGTCCTTACCCTCCGCCTGCGCAATGGTTTGAAGCGTACTGAAGACGTCCCTTACGGTGAGCGGCTTTGGTTTGAACATCGTTGGTTGTACCACGCGCGCCTGTTGCGCAACAGTGCCCAGATCACCACATTCTCTATAACTGCTTTTCACCTGGGCCGCAGATTTGCCGCACGCGTCGCTGATGGTTTTGATCAGTATTCCTTCGCCCAGCCCCAGCTCCAGCCCGGGCTCGTAGTCAGGGCCCAGCCGGTTGATGAACAGGTATGTCACTGGGATCAAGTGTCCCGGGTCGCGTTTCAGCACGCTATACATGAAGTCCGCGCATAACTTCGTGATGGATAGCCTCGAAGATGTCGCCTCTACCACCTCATACACCGCGCATAGCTCCGCGTACATCACACTGCTCGTTGCAGACTTAACGGGAACATTCTGCGCGCGTAGCACTGCGCTGATGGGCTGCGGCAACGCTGCCTCAGCTGCAGGCTGGTCTGCAGGCTCAGAGCAACTGTTCTTCAGCTCCTCGCCCGGCACCTCGCCCGGTACCTCGCAGGCTGGCGATGCAGGGCGCTCTGGAGGCTCCAGTCGCGATTTCTTGACCGGCACCTCTGGCATCGCCCCATCTTGCGGCCGCTTAAGTGCAGTGAAGAACCGGCCCAATGTGGCCTGCTTCTTTGGAGCAGACATTGACCTGAAGTGAAATCGAACTGACCTGTTGAATAGCTGCACTTTGCTCTAGTGCCAGCAGCTCCCGATGCTGCCCTGGTTGTCCTGCGGCCGCGCGTAATAAGGCAAAGCGCTTTTCAATGCTGCGCGATCAGACGCGGGAGTAAAGAACCACACGCAGGAAAGATATAACACGCACTGGGGCGCCAAAAGACGCATTAGTAGCATAGTTGGGAACCCATTCAGGGCTCTTCCTCCAGCGTAAATTTAAGTCACGTTGGTCACGTGATAGTTGAAGGAAATAAGAGTTGATTACCTAATCCATTCGTTAGAGACGATTACACGTGATCAAAAATTGCGATATTACCCGGACTGGGCAGGGTCGTTAAAAAGGAATCGTTGGCGTTATGCAAAGCTGTGCTTCGTACTTCTGGAATCACATAGCTGAAAAGGGGCTTGTAAAACAGGTTCGGCCAGCATATATATTACCTGTGTGGTGTTCTGAATATACTTTCACTGAGGAGATTACCTGGACATATATCTGGTCGCGGTTTGGCCTGGAATAACTAAGGCGCTTGTACAAGTGGGACAAGACACGGCGTAGAGCACGACTACAGCGAGCAGGATGTCGAAACAATTGTTGCGCAGCGCTAAAAACGTGGTGAATGGGTATTCACCCGCTCAAATCCTTGTTCGTAATGCAACGTCCAACGAGGAGTATGGACCGTCGATGGACCAGATGGAGGAGCTTGCAGAGCGCTCGTACAGTGCAGTGGAGTTTTTTGAAATAGTGGTAATGCTAGACAAACGGTTGAGCGATAAGCCGAAGAACTGGAGACATGTGGCGAAATCTTTGACGGTGACGGACTTTCTCGTGAGGACCGGCGCGGAGACATGCGTTGACTGGGCGCGAGAGAACTTATACTTGTTCCGGCGCTTGACGGAATTCTACCATGTGGATGAGTCAACGGGTGTTGATCATGGGCAGATAATTCGCGTCAAGGCACGCGAGCTTGTTGCCTTGTTGCGAGACGAGGAACGGCTACGAGAGGAGCGGAACATGCGGCTTGGGCGTAACCCGCGGAACAGGCAGGCTTCCGTGCCGCCCCCTGCAGAAGACACAGATCCAGATTTGCAGCGTGCATTGGAGGAGTCGCGTATAACTGCTGAAGAAGAGGAGCGCAGGAGGCGTGAGAAGGCTAATCAGCAGAAGGACAACGAAGAACTTGAGGTAGCCTTGCAGTTAAGCAAAGAGGAGGAGGAGTTACGCAAGCTTCGTGAACTACAACAGCAGCGTGAGCAGCAGATGGCGCTCTGGCAGCAGCAACAGCAGCAACAGCCGCAGGCAATGTACTATGACATTTTCGGGAACCCAATTTCACTAGAAGAATACTTGCAGTATCAGCAACAACAACAACAGCAGCAGCAGCAGCAACAGTTAGCGCAACAGATGGCAGAACAGTATGCTGCAGAGCAGCAGTATTATGCTCAGCAGCAATATCTTTCCCAGCAGCAGCAGCTAGCAGAACAACAGTTTTTGGCACAGCAGCAGTTTTTGGCGCAGCAACAACAACAACAGCCACAGTTCCAGTCTGGCCCTAACAATCCTTTTTCACTGGAAAACATGCACAAGCTCAATTCGGACGGACCTCAGGCTTCTGGTCCCTATGGCTCTGCAGCTGGCGGCTACCCCGATCGGGCGAGCTCATCGCCATCGTTGCCGCAACAGCAGCAACAAGCCCAGATGTTGCAACAGCCTGGTCAACAGTCTTCTCCTGTACCACAAGTGCCGCGGCCCCAGTCGCAGCCTAACCAACAACTACAACCAACGCGCACTGGTAACCAGTCCATCACAGACAAGTACAGCGAACTCAACACTTTGTTGGCATCTGGCACAGGGCTTGATACTTTCGGAAACACAGGACAAACTCGTATTCCAGCTCAACACACGAAGACCGGTACTTTTATCAATTCCCAGGGAACTGGTTACAAGCAAGTCAGCAATGAACCTCCGAAGCATAACCCCTTCATTGCCACGCAGTACACTGGTCTGCCCAGCACAAACATGGTTCCTTCCCATACAGGGTATGGTTTTGGCAACGCTGGGCCTGGTTTCCAGCAGGGTAATAACAATAAGCCAAACGAGCAGAATATTAGCTTGATCGACATCTGAACTCCATCATAGAAATGCCCATCATATAAATAACAACACCTCCGACCTCTTTGCGCGACCATTCCGCCTGCATTTGAGCAGATTGGGAGCCCGCCATTCGGCTCCCCTTAGTCGGGGGGTTTACCCCACCTGAAGTTCACGTATGTAGTATGACTTTAATATATAACAAATTCTGAAGCGAACCTAAAAATCCAGGATTAACACCCCCGAGATCTCCTCTAAATCGGTATGCTGTAGAACAGGCCCTTCGGCAAAAGAATCAGCCCTCTTTTCTTGCTTAACCTTCTCCTTGTTTTCCAGTGATCGGAGCACAGCTTCGCGTATAAATAGCTTCATATACCTTTCAACAAGGGTGATAGCATCCTCGGTGATTTTGGTACTGTCTTGGGTAAAGGAGCATGTCTGGAAGAGTCTGGCAATAGTATCAGTTGGAATAGCTGGCTCCTGTGATAACTCTACCTTCTCTGACATCCTTTTTTACTAAACGTCGAATTTTAGGTCTGAGTATAATGTAGCAAGGTTCGCTTTTCACTCACTACACATTGCATTTAAGAGAAAAGTTAGACAAGATAGAGATGCTACGTAGCAACACTTACTAGCTAATAGTCACTAGATGTTGTTTGAAATGCAAATTCAGATTCACTTGCCAATCGTCAATTGTCACTAGCACGTTGAGCAGGTGCAGCCCATCGCGAAGCAACTTCAACGGGAGAATGCACCATGCGTCGCCCTGATCAAGCGGTAGAGCCTCCTCCTCTATATCGTAGTCAACAGGGTTGAGTGGGGTAGGTGAAGCACTTCCTTGGAACTGAAATCGGTTCCCTAGTCTGCGGGTACGCTCTGCGCGATTCAGTTTATGGTCATTGCCGAGCATACAGGTGGGTATGAATTTGACGTAGTGCTCCAGAATTTGCAAATTGACGTCTTTGCCCTGCGAGCGATCTAGCTGGCTATCTTCGGATGCTACTGCCGGGATGGTGAACTTGCGGACGGGGAGAAATAAGGTGTCAGAGGCAGAGAGAACAAAATCGACCGCACGTGCCGGTATTGGGTTTATTACTATAATGGCAAGGGCGGTTGGGTCTTGTGAGTCGATCCCTCGAGCTCGAGCCTCTGTTTCGATGCGGATATGCGGTAGGACATTCATCGCGAAGGATTCCTTGTGTAACTTTGATGAAGCTGGTGTCTGATCAGGCATGCTCAACGAGTGATGACATTTGGGGCACATATAGCGGTAGCGGCACTTTAGATGGGTGCGCTTCGGATAGAGGACGTGTTCCACGTCTTGTTGCAGCGGGTGTGCTAGTTCTTCGTTGATCAGATGGTGCAGTTTCTCACCCACCGCTAGTCGTTGGACAAACGAGCGTGGTGCATTTCCCTCCAATGCGTTCACAATTTCATCAAACTTGAATGCTCTGCCCTCCCATTGTAACAGTTGCTTCTTGTTGTGTAGATGTGTCATTAGTTCATATGCTCGTGAGTTCTTGGAGTTGTATAGTTCGAGCACGTACTTCGTTAATGACTTGATCTTACCCGTAGGGGGGGTTGTAAAGTTCCATTTGCATCCGGTGCAGGTAAACACATAGCTCTTGGAGTCTTCGGTCACCTTCTCGCTCGATATAACGAGTGAAATGTTACAACGAGGGCATTGGAAGCAGTTGCGATTGCAGAATATTTGATCCATTTTGCCAGGTTCCTCCAGACATTTAGGGCAGTACTTCAAGACCGGTTCAAACTCTTGGCATCGAAAGCAGCTTATACTGTGGCATTCCCTACAGGAATTCAGGTCACTCCATTTGACCAACTGCTGGCATACGCATTGATAACGTACCTCCATCCTCTAGAGCGTTTTCGTAGAATCGTGCTGTGGCGTGAGGTTTCGGTAAATGGACAGTGCAGTTTTGTTCCCTAGTGTCGACCTACAAGTAACACCGCACCGTGCACTGTGTGGACTGTTAAAACAAACAAGCCCTAGAGTGGCTTCTAGTTGTTACTTGGACATTGCTAGTATGGATTTAGGCCCAGGAGCAAATGCAATACGCTTACTGGTCGCTGCTATTGTATTTCTGGCCACTACAGGGTTAGGCCAAGTTCAAGAATCGCTGCAACAGGTAGCATCTATAGCTGACAGTGACCCCTGGAGAGCTGCGAAGGCCCTATCGCTGACTTTGGAACGGATTATTGAACCGCCGTTGACTTCTCGACTGGAGAAAGATCCGTACCTCGACAGTAAAGGGAGGCTAGTGGTAACACCTCCAACGGACTATGATGAGGAGGCCCACAGAGCAAAATACGCACATTGGTGGACTGAACCTGCGCATGCCAGCCAACAGCATCTTTACGAGCTACTTGAGGAATGCAGTGATGAACTAGCTCACCCTGAGGCCACCTACATGCTTTACCGTATGCATCTCTACGGCGAGTGGGGTATACCGCATAATTGGACGCTCGGGTGGAAGTACCTCGAACGCTTCAATGTTTTGAGCAATGGAACAAATGCAACCTCACTATACGACACTGCAGTTGCGCATGCAACTGGTCTTTTCGGTGTAATACCGGTATCGCCTGAGAAGACACTGATATATCTCCAGAAAGCCAGCCATTTGGGCTCCCAAGAAGCAACCCAAGCGCTTGCATACCGCTACTTAGTGGGGCACCATGTACCGCAGGATGGCACAAAGGCGTTGATGTTGTACAGCAAGGTTGCACACGAGTTGCGGGACGCATACCCGGCTCAATTCTGGAACTACCATTACGATTACTATCATAACTACGGTATCCCAGAGTTCCTAAACGATGGAGAGGATGTATACGCAGTATTTCATCCCAATTTTATTCGTGTTATGAACTACCCCCAGCTTTTGCACCTTCATTCCGCTTTCTTGAAGCTCGTTGAAGGCGCTGATGAGCTTGATTCCTTAGAATACATGGATCTCGGGATATGTGACACGGTGGAGCAAGCACTTAAAAATGCTATGGACACATATACCCAGTATGGGAATTATACCGCCGCAGTTTACAGTCTGACTGCAATCTACAACCGGTTTAATGGGGAAATTAGTAACGCGGGCAAAGTAACGAAGGGCTGCTATGGATCAGGAATGGCATTACTGGGCCACTTGTATCTTCGGGGCCTAGGCATAGACAAACCTGATTTGAAGAAGACTGACGCAATACTAAGACATGCTTATGAAATCTTACTGTCAGTAAACAAATCCCTTCCTAGAATTCCTTTGAAGGACCTCGGGCTACTGTACCAGTATGAGTATAAAGATTACGAACAAGCTGCTGAATTCTATAAGACGAGCTTTGCTCAGCCCAACAGCTATATGCTCAATCTTACCCTAGGAAGCCTCTCCGTACCTGAGTTAGTGGATGCTGCCACCTTCCTCCAGTTTGGCGATCCCATTAGCCAGTTTACAAGCATCCAAATACAGGAGCAGCGCCTTGGTACCAAAACTCCCGATATACTCGCTGGCAAGTATAGCAACTTCCTTGAACGAGTGAACTATCTGCAGTCCCCAGACTTGCGCAACGCCTTCATGCAGGCTCTGATGGGTAATTTCGAAAACGCCTTATGGTTATACGCCCGCAGCGCAGAACTTGGTAGTGTCGCCGCGATGGAGAGCGCCGCCCGTATCCTTTACAAGTCCCCCTGCCTCATCTGCAGTCCACCCCAAATACCACCCCAGCGAGCTGATATGGCATTCCGCTACTACGATCGTGCACGTTCAATGGGTAGTGAGCGGTCAGCTATCAGGGCGGGCGACATCTGTTACCGAAATGGCTCCTATGAGACAGCAATCGCATTGTATCAAAATCCCAGGAACAGATATAGCATATGGAAACTGGGGTATATGTACGAGTATGGCCTGGGCGTCGATCGTAATTATCGCATTGCTGTCGAATACTACGAAGACGCAATAGCTAATGAGGGACCATGGGTAAACATAGCGGGCAAGGCTCTTGTCTGGAAGGTGGAGTTAAAAGCATGGTTCCAATCGGCTACGTGGCTACAAAGGCTGTTCCGTGGCATTGCAGCCGTCTGGAACTGGGCTACAGTATAGCCGCCGAGCCAAGGTCTTGGCCTACCTCTGCACCGATGAATTTTGACTTACACCAATTCACAGTGAATACCGCGGTGGTAAAAACCATAGAATACAATTCTATGTAATGTTGTAAAACTCTTATACTCTCTTCGATATATATACCGTTCTTATCGTTGCTGCGACGGCTTTCACTATCACTCGCACTAACCGCAACACAACTCGATAAAAGGTAAGACCATAGGCCTCCGCAATATTTACATCATAGTAACGGATCATCAAAGCATCATCGGTCGCCTTCTCGCTCGATATAACGAGTGAAATGTTACAACGAGGGCATTGGAAGCAGTTGCGATTGCAGAATATTTGATTCATTTACCAGGTTCCTCCAGACATATAGGCAGTACTTGAAGACTGACTGAAATGCTTGGCATAGAAAGAAGCTTGACGTCAGAAGCAGCCTACGCTATGACAGGTATTCATCTCTCGCTCCACTTGAACAGTTGCTGGCAAACGAATGGATAACGTACCTCCATGCTCTGAAGCATTTTCGTAGAATCGTGTAGTTTTAGTCCCTAGCGTCCACCTGCAAGTAACAGCTCATTGCGCGCTGTGTGAACTGTTAAAATAAACAAGCCCCAGCGTGGCTTCTAGTTGTTACTTGGGCATTGCTAGTATGGATTTAGGCCCAGGAGCAAATGCAATACGCTTACTGGTCGCTGCTATTGTACTTCTGGCAACTGTAGGGCAAGGCCAAGTACAAGAATCGCTGCAACAGATAGCATTTATAGCTGACAGTGACCCCTGGAGAGCTGCGAAGGCCCTATCGCTGACTTTGGAACGGATTATTGAACCGCCGTTGACTTCTCGACTGGAGAAAGATCCGTACCTCGACAGTAAAGGGAGGCTAGTGGTAACACCTCCAACGGACTATGATGAGGAGGCCCACAGAGCAAAATACGCACATTGGTGGACTGAACCTGCGCATGCCAGCCAACAGCATCTTTACGAGCTACTTGAGGAATGCAGTGATGAACTAGCTCACCCTGAGGCCACCTACATGCTTTACCGTATGCATCTCTACGGCGAGTGGGGTATACCGCATAATTGGACGCTCGGGTGGAAGTACCTCGAACGCTTCAATGTTTTGAGCAATGGAACAAATGCAACCTCACTATACGACACTGCAGTTGCGCATGCAACTGGTCTTTTCGGTGTAATACCGGTATCGCCTGAGAAGACATTGATATATCTCCAGAAAGCCAGCCATTTGGGCTCCCAAGAAGCAACCCAAGCGCTTGCATACCGCTACTTAGTGGGGCACCATGTACCGCAGGATGGCACAAAGGCGTTGATGTTGTACAGCAAGGTTGCACACGAGTTGCGGGACTCATACCCGGCTCGCTTTTGGCACTATCATCATGAATATTATCAAAACTACGGTATCCCGTTTGTCTTCAGCCATGGCCAGGAACTCCGACTTGAGCACATTTATGTTTCAAGTTGGAACAGGCCGCTGTTACGCCTTAGATCCTTCTTGTTGCAGCTTATTGAGGATGCTGATGAACTTGGCTCCCTGGGATACATGGATCTCGGAATCTGTGATACGGTGCAGCAGGCAATTGAAAATACCATAGACACATATACCCAGTATGCGGATTATGCAACTGTACTGCGCAGGATGCTTGGCATCTACGAGCAGTTTAAAGGAGAAATTGACGATGCGGAGGAAGTAACGAAGGGCTGTTACGGCTCAGGAATGGCGCTACTAGGCCACCTGCTACTGCGGGGACTGGGAATCAACGAACCTGATATCGAGATGGCTGAGCAGGTGCTATTGCATGCACATAATATCTTGCTATCAGTAAACAAATCCCTTCCTAGAATTCCCTTGAAGGACCTCGGCCTACTCTACCATTATGAGCAGAAAGACTACAAACGGGCTGCCGAGTGCTATTTGCACGTTCAAGATCCAGTGAATAGCTATTTGCTCAATTTGACACAAAATAGTCTCTCCCAAGAGGATCTGGTAAAGGTTGCCGCGGGGCTCGAATATGGCAATCTCCATAGTCTGTTCACAAGCATCCAAATAAATGAGCTGCGCCTTGGCACCAAACCCCCCGACATGCTCGCTAGCAAGTATAGCAACTTCCTTGAAAGGGCGAACTATCTGCAGTCTCCTGACCTGCGCAACGCCTTCATGCAGGCTTTGATGGGTAATTTCGAAAACGCCCTATGGTTATACGCCCGCAGCGCAGAACTTGGTAGTGTCGCCGCGATGGAGAGCGCCGCCCGTATCCTTTACAAGTCCCCCTGCCTCATCTGCAGTCCACCCCAAATACCACCCCAGCGAGCTGATATGGCATTCCGCTACTACGATCGTGCGCGCTTAATGGGTAGTAGATGGTCAGCTATCAAGGCGGGCGACATCTGCTACAGGAATGGCTCCTATGAGACAGCCGCTGCATTGTACCTAGGGGGCTTGAGCGAATATAGCCGATTGACGCTGGCCTACATGTATGAGCACGGCTTAGGGGTTGACCGCAATTACCACCTCGCCGCTCAACACTATGAAAGCGCTACACGTTTTGTACCATGGGCAGGCACGGTGGGCAAGGTTCTCGTCTGGAAAGTGGCGTTAAAGTCCTGGTTACACTCGGCTACTTGGCTGCAAAGGCTATTCCATAGTCTCGCTGCCCTTTGGAACTGGGTTACTATATAGCCGCCGAGCCAGGGTATGGCTCTACCTATACACCGGTGCACTTCGATATGCACCCGATCACGGTAACTGCACCGCAGTGGCAAAAACCATAGAATGGAATTATACGTAATCTTGTAAAACACTTATACTCTCTTCGATATATACCATTCCTATCTTTGCTGCGACTGCGGGTGTCTGCGCTGTTTTGGTATAAGCTGGCCTGAGTCTCGTGTCTTTCACAATCACCACTCACATTAACCGCAATACAAACAGGCGTAAGGTAAAAATACAGGCCTCCACGACGTTTGCATCAGAGTAAAGCATCATTCAATCATCATGGATTACTCGACGGGGCAGTATAGCGACATTTGGTCCTACAGGTACACCAGCTCGGTTTCAAAGGAGTGGTCACGATTAGCCGCTGATGGTGTAAACAGCCGCTTTTACATGGAACAATTCAACGAAAACATCCGGAGTATAGAAGACGTGCTACAAGACCTCACTACGGTAATCCAGCGCAGTGACTACGACACATCTTCTTCCGAGTTCTCTAGCGACGCGGAGTTCGCCATCTCTAATACCACACAGGGGAACACATCGGTCGGCAATGCGCAGGACCTCCTCTCGGGCAGCAGTGCGCTGGAGCAGGGTACCGTGTCGCAGGCGCGGAAGTACGCAGAGGCATACCCTATGTATCGGCGGATGCCTGCGCCAGCAAGCGTTAGCGGGGGCGCGGCAGCAATAGTTCCCGAAGGTTCGCGTTTCTTCGTGATCAAGTCTTTCAACCTGGAGAATATCAAGGCCTCATTTAAGCATGGAGTGTGGACTTCTACGAAACGCGGCAATAAGCGGCTCTCGAAGGCGTACGTAGGCCTCCCGGCGGGGGCGCGCATTTTCCTGTTCTTTAGCGTCAACAAGTCGGGCAAATTTTGTGGCGTCGCGGAGATGAAGTCGAACATCCTACAGGGCGACTCCCGGAATAAGATCTGGCAGTGCGAGGCAGGGCACCAGTTTAGCGACCTTTTCATCGTCGAGTGGACTTGTGTATGCGACGTGCACAACCGGCTGCTGAAACACTTCAACATAATGGACACAGAGGGCAGCTTCAAGCCAGTGACGCACGCCCGCGATGCTGACGAAGTCGACATCGAAATTGGACGCACGATCCTTAAGCTTTTCATGAATACCAAGAAAAATAGGTCATCTTTCCTCGAAGATTAATGCCAGTAGTCGAGTGTTACGATATTTGTTCGTTTAATGCTTTTTTTTTAGCCTCTGGAGCGGGCGCGCGGGCAACTACATACCAGAACATGGCAAGCCTGAAGTCGCTCCCACTAGAACCATTAGGCCACTACGGCTTTGCGACATAGCTTACGCTTGCCACTGCATCCGATTGCGTCCCAGGATATAAGACGTTACTGACCAAATGCTCCCCTTTGCTATGAACCAGGCTACCAAACGATCATTCTCTGTGCTCGCAACACTCAAGACACCCGCAGCCGCCAGATCAGGCGAGGGCCCCAAATTCGACGCGATGTCCGACTCGCAGCTAGCGTACTTGGAGCGTGTTGTGCGGGTCGACCAGGCTGGTGAGCTGGGGGCTAACTACATCTACGCGGGGCAGTACTTCGTGCTCGCAAACAAATACCCCCATCTGAAGCCAGTCTTGCGGCACATGTGGGACCAGGAAATACACCACCATGACACTTTTAATGACTTGCAACTGAGGCGGCGCGTCCGGCCCTCCCTGCTGACACCGCTCTGGAAGCTGGGTGCATTCACCATGGGCAGTGCCACGGCGCTCTTGTCACCGGAGGCGGCCATGGCGTGCACCGAAGCCGTGGAGACTGTTATCGGTGGTCACTACAACGACCAGCTGCGCTGCCTCAACAGCCAGTACGAGCTGCGTAAGACCGATGGCACCTGCGGCCAGAGTGAAGAGCTGCGCGACCTGATCAGCACCATCCGCCAATTCCGCGACGACGAACTAGAGCACCTCGACACCGCAGTGCAATACGACTCCCATAAGGCTGTCCCCTACATTGTTTTAACCGAAGCCATCAAAGCTATATGCCGCACGGCCATCTGGACCGCAGAGCGCGTGTAACCGCATCGATTATTAGAATTACATTTACGACGAAAACTGTACAAAAGTATAAATAGTCACGATTCAAGTATACCCTGACGTCCTCGCGCGGCTCGCTCAATCAACTACTCACACCAACCCGTCGTACAGGTTCAGTGCGCTCAGAATCGACGGGTCCACCTTGGACCCCTCACGGAACTCGTCCAGCGTTATGTAACCGTCCTCATTCTTGTCCATCAGCTTGAAGATCTTCTTGACGCGCAGCTCGGGCGTCGCCTCGTCCTCGCTCAGCTTCACCATCGACCCGATCATCTTGTAAACGCTCGTCACTATCGTCAGCATCTCGCTGTACGTGATGTACCCGTCGTGGTTCAGATCGTACAGCTGGAATGCCCACACCAGCTTTTCCTCGAGTGTTCCGCGCGATGTCGTGCTCAGCGCCGTGATGAACTCCTTGAAGTCGATCGTCCCGTTATTGTCCTTGTCGAACACCGAAAATACATGCGCTGCGAACTCCTCCGGTGCCCCGAAGGGGAAGAACTGCTTGTATATCTTCACAAACTCCTCCTGAGTCAGCTGCCCGTTGGGACAGTCGCGCAGGAACCCCTTATGCCACTGCAGGATCTCTCTCCGGTCGAAGTAAGTCGACTGTTTGAGACTCTGCAGGTCGTCCTTTGACAGCTTCGATGCCTTGGCTCCCATAGATGATCTAGCACTGTTCTAGGACTTACAGCTCTGTTTGGGCTGCCTACCTTACTGCCTAACTCTTGGAAGCGTGAAAGCCATAAGCCACGATCGGTGAGCTGCTCAAATTATGTCCTCTGAAAGCGGTGTGTGGGTCCACTTCCCCAGACCCAATGCCATGCCGACTACGCTGACCTCCGTCCAGGATGCAGCGCTCGGAGGCGAGTACGATCCTCGCCCTGGTGCCCGTGGATCGCTAGGACTACTGGCTGGGGGGCTTGGCTGTCGGCGCAGGCCGCGCTAGAGCATCCATGGGTGTCCAGCGAAGCCCACAAGTAGCGATAGGCCGGTCCGCCTACGTAGGGGCGCCCAGGGCCCCCATGGGGACGGGGGGGGCAGGTCTCGTTAGCGGTCACTGCTGCCCAGGCTTCTAGTTAGGCGCGTATATAATGACTCTCACGCTGTTGAGGCTCGAGAGTCTGTAGTGCGGTACGCTTTTCGGATCTCTGCCCTTGCCTTAACACTCCCACCAGAAGGCATAGCCACAGGCAGAGAGCGAATTGCCGTGCCAGCAGGTCAAGATGAATCAGGAATCGCACGAACAGATCGAGGCGGAGCAGAATTGCGAGCTCGAACAGGGGGACGATGGACGCACAGTGCTTTATGGGAATCTAGCGCGGCAGGGGCCCGTAAAGACGTCGGACCGCCTTCTAGACGACGTGAGGGTGACCGTCTCGCTTTCAGAGGAGGGGGGCGGCGTGTTACGGGCTCCTATGCTGGGGTACGCGCGGCAGCGCGCGAACGCACGCACCTGGTCGGTGGGGTATCTGCTCGACCAGGTGGTGCTGCAGACGAGCTTTGAGTATGCTTCGCGCACATGCGCGCAGAACCGGGTGCAGGTGTTCATGGGGGTGCTCTGCGACCCGGGACAACGGTTTGCGAATCAGGACGAGCTGGTGCAGTATCGTATCTACCACTTGCGTGTGACGGTGAAGATCCGCCCGCAGCTTGAGCGGACTCGGCAGCACTACGGCCTTGCGCAGTACCACTTGATCGACGAGCTGCATCCTTGGGATAAGGCTGATCTCTGTTTATTTGAGGATAACGACCCTGCAGTGGTTGATTCGGCCACCTACGTTGCGAGTGGAACCAACAGGCTTGTGCGGATAGAGGTGCTTCGGCCAGAGTTCAGCCCTGATGAGTTACAAAAGTTTACCGGTGATCGTATTCGCGCACGGTATCTCGATGTATGCAAACGGCATCCGGATCTCGATCCATCGGATGTTCCGAGCCAGGCAGAGTGTCTCAATACGCTATTCAAAGTTTTCAAGAACCCGCTGAGCCGCCAGAAGGCGCAAGATGAGCTAAAAACTATCTCTGCCGATAATAAGGTGCTGAATTCCCAGCTAGAGGCTAATTGGCTTGTGACGAAGTTTGGTTTTGAACTCTGCGAGATTGAGGAAGATGGGCAGAAAATATATGAGTACAAGCCTCCGGACTTCACAGAATATGTCGAAAACTGGGACGTCCGCCGTTTTCGTGAGTCGTATATCAGGAAGTCGTTAGAACTCATCTTTTTGGGCAAGCAGTCCTTGCGCTTAGTACCCAAAGATGTGGTGGCTTCAAATAGCAAGTTACGTTCTTTCCAGCTCTACCAGACCCATTTTTCGCACAGTTTCTGGTACCATCTCCTTGGTGAATATGAGCACAACGACTTTAATCAGCAGATGCACCCATATGATACCAACCACCACTTCATACATCTCTCTTCCAATTACTATTACAACGACAGGGACATCATAAAAAATTATGAAGCTCAGATAGCGCTGGATCCCGCCAATGCTAGTATCTACTATGATGACCTGTCGTTTATCGCGAATGCAAAGGGCAGCAAACAGCTGCTGACCTACACGTATAAGCAGAACGTTGTTGGTCATGAGGCATTAATGAGTGCATTACGTCTGTTCCATTTGGATCCCAACTCTACTGATCCTCGTCAGCTCTCGGACGAATTTCTGTTGGAAACATATAAAGAGGTCTGCAAGGACTCCGGTCCACAGAAACATGCGGATCTGCGGAATGCGTTGAGGCTCTTAGCGAGGTACAAGGAAAGTGACAAGCTAAAATTCTATGTCGAAGTTGAACCATTTCCCAATGAGTTGCAGGCATACAAGCTGTTGGAAATTGACGAATCCGTTGATATTGATATTATAGAGACAGCTTATAGTATTAAGGTTTCAGACGCACCTGGACTGAAGACGGATTGCATTCGAGCTTTATACACGTTGGCAGTTGCCAAGAGAAGCATAATACTTTTCAATATTCTCTTTCAACAATGTCCCAAGTTCCATCAATTTTACCATATGTCTTACTTGTCCTATCAAGCGGCCCTGCAGTACTTACAGGTTAATGTAAATGCCAGCGATGATTTGATATTGGAAATATTTCAGCGGAAATGGAATTACGATCCCCTTGTATCTCCTGAACAGCTTTTGAACTTAAAGGTAGCGCTCACGAAAATTGGGTTTGAAAGAAATTCCAAACTAATTAACCATTTTCTGGAAACTGGATTGGTAGATACTAACTACCTACCAGCGGGCAACTGGCCTACTGGGATTAACAACATTGGCAATACATGCTACTTGAACTCATTGCTACAATATTACTTTACAATATCACCACTAAGGGAGTACATATTGGCATACGATCATACGGCGTCAGATCTAGTAAATCATGCTGTTTCATCTTCTGATATGAGCAGAAGAAGAATTGGTGGAAGGGCCATTTCCCAAGCAGAAGTGGAAAGATCTGTGCAATTTGTTTATCAGCTACGTTCTCTCTTCCATGAAATGGTTCATTCTAGGGAGAGATATGTGACTCCTACCCGAGAACTCGCCTACCTGTCTTTCTCTCCAAGCAGTACCGAGGTGGAGTTTGAATCAGTACCACCTGCAGTCACTAGCGTTTCTAATGCACCTACTGCAAATGAAATAGACAATGAGGATACTGAGGTGATCGATATCTCTATGGAGGAGTGTGATGAGGATAGCGCTATTAATGAACTTGGCGCCTCTAATATCTCTGTTAAGCTGGACAGTGATATTGGTGCAGACAGTAATAGCAACCTCGCTACTGGTGCGCAGACAGACATAGCCCTGGATGGGCGCACTGGTATCAATACAGGTATCGAAACGTGTATGGTTACTGATACCGCAATGAATATCGCCACTGATAGTATGACCGCGCCTAGTAAGGAAGTAGCCAACAGTGAGCCTAACTTTGAGCATGTCGCGACACCTGCTCTACAAGGTGGAATGGAAAATGGTATGGAAGACAGTCTATCTCTGGTACCAAATCTCAGTAATCCCAAGGATACCTCTAGCGCTTGCACTAGGGGCGATTTAGCTAAAGTTGCTGCTTCTGCAGTTTCGACCGATAATTCAGTTGTGAGCCCCGGTGACTTCAGCGCCAGATACCAAGCCTCAGCTGAGACGGATAACACCGGCAGCTCTCGTCCAAACCCCTCCGCTTCGCCAGACACAGGAAAATCAGGTTCAGCTGCCAATGCAGGGTACACCAGTGCAGGCCCGCTTGAAGAGATTGCTGACAATGATGATTCGGGCAAAGATATCACAATGGTAGGCATGCCAGAGGCAGAAGGCCCTACCACCTCTACTTGTGTCGCAAAGATCAGCTCCGATCAGCTGGAAAACACATTGGAGATCGGCAGGCAGCAAGATGTGACGGAATGCATTGGGAATGTGCTCTATCAAATTGAGAGTGCATCCGTCCCACTCAGCTTGGATGAGGAGGGCGAGCAATTCGACCTCGTAAAGCAGCTCTTTTACGGCAAACTGAAACAGGAGCTCATCCCACTGGATGTTCCTGACCGCAAGCGGACGAAGATAGAGCGCTTTATGTCACTTCTTGTTAACATCGGCGACCATCCAAAAGATATATATGACGCTTTGGACTCTTACTTCAAAGACGATCTGCTAACACTAGATGAGGACGATGGCAAGGTGCGGCGCAGTGTCGCTGTCGCAGAGTTGCCCGTCATGCTACAGATCCAGATACAAAGGGTCTATTACGACCGCGAGAAATTCATGCCTTTCAAGTCCACCGAACCGTTGCCCTTTGGTGAGAAGCTCTACATGGACCGCTACCTCGCTACAGATGACCCCGATATGAACGCTAAAAAACAGCAGACCCTCTGCCTGCGCGAGGAACTCGAGCACCTCAAGGAACGCCGCCAGAGGCTCCTTGCTACCAACGGCCACGGCGTCACGCTCAGCACGGCGCTGGCAGATACCCGCCGCTTCCTCGACTCTGCAGACCTCGACTCCGGCAGCCCACAGCTCCAAGAGCAGTACCACGCCACAAGCTCCCACCTGGACGCGCTCCGCGCCGCCCTTGACGAAGAACTGGCATCTCTCGACGCCCACATTGCCTCGGTGCAGGACGCCATCACCCACCAATTCGACGCTTTCTCCTCTTACGGCTACTCTCTGGGCGCCGTATTCATCCACAGGGGCGAGGCCAGCTACGGGCACTACTGGGTGTACATCAAGGACTGTCAGAACGGCGGTATCTGGCGCAAGTACAACGATGAGTCTGTTACCGAGGTTCCGGAGTCCGAGGTTTTCGATTTTTCAGAAGAGAATACCGCAACACCGTACTTCCTTGTCTACGTTAAGGAAGGCCACGAGCTCGATATAGAGCCCTTGAAGCGTTCAGTGGCATAAACTGGTGCCAGTTCCCCTGCTGATGGCCTTTGCATTTTCCTTTGGATCGCTCACGATCACCATTCAACGTACATATTCGTCGACTTTATAGTCATCATTTTATACGAAGATTTATCGTGCGAGAAACGTTCGCTTTTTTCCACTCGCCAGGAGTGAGCGTAAGCTACGCTCCCAACTAATCATAGGAAGCCATGGTTGGAAGGTCCAACTTGTGCTCCATACGGCATCGAGTGAGTCCAGCGTCAGCGATAATCAGGAGGCTCTAGGAGTGCTTGAAGAATAGGTGCTGCTAGGAGTATAATGTTGCAGAGACGGCGTGTCAACAAGACAGCAGGCAATGAAACAGGCGGAGGGGCGTCCCGGAACCACTCGGATGAGGAAGACGGCGGGACACATAAAGTGGCATATGACCCAGAAGAGCAGAAGCTGCGGGAAAATACACGTGAGCCAACGCTGACGCTGATGGAGGAGGTGTTGCTGATGGGTCTGAAGGACAAAGAGGGTTATCTGTCCTTTCTGAACGAGAACATCTCATATGCGCTACGTGGCTGCCTCCTGATCGAATTGGCGCTACGCGGGCGGATACAGGTAGTGGATGATGCGATGCGGCGGCGATTCGATCCGTCTGAGCGGTTGATCGAGGTGGTGGACGGCAGCAAGACTGGTGAGGCACTGCTGGACGAGGCGCTGACCCTGATGAAGGGAAGCGAGCCACTCACGATTGTGAACTGGATGGACCTTTTGAGTGGGGAAACCTGGAACTTCATGAAGATTAATTACCAGCTGAGACAGGTGCGGGAGCGCCTAGCCAAGGGGCTTGTAGACAAGGGTGTGTTGCGGACGGAAATGAAGAACTTCTTTTTGTTCGATATGCCTACACATCCGGTCGCGGATACCAGCTGTAAGGAGTCAATCAAGAGGCGCATTCTGTCGGTGCTGGTTCCCCGCAATGTTGAATTGCAGTACACAGAACTTTTCCCTGAAACAGTGGCGTTCAAATACTTGCGAACGATAGCTTTGGTATGCAGTGCGCATGGAGCTAGTGTATTGGAAAAAGTTCTGTCGACTCTAGACTATGAGAAAAGGGACAGGGGCTTTTCTCGTGCAGAAGAATTGCTTGCCCAGTTTTCTCAGTACCCATTCGCATTAGATAAGGATATAGAGACTGGTATCTCAGTGAATTTGAATCGACTGGTACAAGAGGAACTTGAAAGAAATCCTGGCACAGGCTTACAGTTGGAGGTTGTTGCAGGCGTATTGAAGGTTTACTCCAGAATGGATGATTTACTATAAAGCATGGAACGGTAAATGTCGGGGTTCAATCCGCTAAAGCATGCTCCTAGCAACAATGTATATAAGATGGTCGTGGTCACATGTATACATGCTTGTACGTCGACATATATTGCGCATATATATATATATATATATATATATATATGTATATCTATGTTATATATGAAGATTTTTCGTTATATAGAAAGGTCTTTAAATTTGGCGAAATACGTAGCGCAAGCTCAACCATTCATGGGCCTATACATGGGGACTAAAAAGCCGTCTGGCTTAGTCCGCAAGTAGTATTGTATAAGCTTGGAATCCTTGTACACAGTTGGCTTACGGGCAACCTTAATGTTTTCAGTAAAAGCCCGTACAAGACTCCTATCTTTATCCTTGAAGTTATCGCCACAGGACTCCCACAAGAATGCCCCAGCAAGTTCCTTATCCTTGACGTAGTCCTTCTTTATCTTCATTGAATCTACATTATCGTAGGCAACAAAAGTTTTAGTATCAGGATCGTAGCTGTATGCAGAGACCCAAACGTCGTCGAACTGTTCCGGACCGTTAGGTAGCGGCAACTGGTTGTATAACCACATACCGGGCTCTCCCTCCGATTCCCCGCCTACACCTGAATATTTCTGACCAATTAATTGGTCTCCATTGCCGCGAACATTTGTGAAACCGCGGCCATACGCTGCCATTCCAAGTGCAATCTTTCTCGGATTGACTTTGAATTGCTCAGTCATCATTACCACCGCATCATGCGCGTTTAATTCATCAAAATTATCAATACCCATATCTTCATACCGGCGCTTGTCTAGGTGCGATTTGTTAGGCGAATTCGTAGCATTGTACAAGTTGCTATGGTAGCCTGTCCGCTCTGACCATGCGCCATGGTAGTCGTATGTCATCATATTCCATGTGCTGAGATACTTGTTCATTTCTTCAACAGGGAACGTGCCAAGTGTCTGAGGAAAAGCCGGTGTTGCCATGCTTAGATGGAAACGCGGTTCGGTAGTCGCGCCGGCACCCCAGATGCTATCTTCCAATTCGTCCATCTTGTGTCGCAAGCGACTACACATTTCTAGGTACATCTGGGGTTCATAGCCATCATCCTTCGGAAACTCCCAGTCAAGGTCTATTCCGTCAAAACCATACTCAAACATGGCATCGATCGCCGAGTCAATGAAGTTGTTAAATTTCTCCTCATCCCGCACAATCTTATGGAAGGGCTCCCGGTTAGACCAGCCACCAATTGCCATTATAAGCCTGAAGTCCGTCCCTGGCCTGGTTTTGAGATAGTTGAGCTCGCCGATCGCCCCCGTGAGACCCCGTGGGACCCCAGTGAGATTCATCTGCATCTTCGTGTCAGACCACTGGTCAGAGGACTCTATCTTCCCAGTTTTCCCGTCGATAACAAAGAACGCATAGTAGACATGTGTCACCCGGTGGAAGTCGATATCCCGAGGAAAGTGCAACCGTGGCTTATAGGGCGACCAGCTCGAGTAGTATACACCAACAGTGTATTCCCCATCCGCATAAGGCGTGTCGGGCACTGGTCTGGTCTCTTCGTGTACCTCCTGTGGTTGAGGACGTATCCGCCTGCTTAGTTTCTCCTTGATCAACTTGGGAAGAAAGGTCATTTCTAAGACAATAGCCGTCACGAGTATTAGAATCCAGATGGTGTACACCGGAGTAGAGAACCGTCTCATCCTCTTTTTCGGTCCCTTGCTCAATCTACCCCTGGCTTTAAACCCCAGCTTTACAAGCCTTCTCAAAGAAGTATTAAAACATTCTCAAGCACCACAAAATACCGTAAACTAGGCGGTAGCTACCCGGTAGGTACTTGAAATATGCTGTGCTCATCCATGGGCTGACACCCCGAGCGTCAGAGACGTTCCAAATGATCGTCCACGTTTCTTTTTCATGAACCGAAATTTCACCAATTGCTCTCCAAACTCAGACTTCGCGGGCCGAGCTTAATGCATAGCACCAAGCCCAAGGAGCCCAACAGCCGATTGGATGGTATAAGATTGCTTGTTGTGGGAACAGTACATTGGGAATATAACTGTCCCTATTATTTTTGAGCGATGTCTGAAGAACAAAGAGATGCGCTCGCAGAGAGTCCCGAGCTGAGTGAGCAAAAGTTGGAGAATGGATCCATCTCAGACCAAGGAGGAAGCACCGATAACGAAGATGACTTATTTGGAGAGGGCTCAGATGCGTCAGCGGCTGAAGACGGTGACGAAGGCGACAATGGGTCAAGTGAAGATAGCGGGAGCAGGCGCTCGCGGGGCACCGGGCATGGGCTGGGCGCGGAGGACAACGAAGAGCAGGAAATGTACAATCGGAAGTTCTACGGCGATGACCTGCAGCAGGCCTCAGATCTATCGGACGACGATGAGGCGCGGGAGATAAGGGAGGCGGACTTGGAGCTGGTGAAGCACGTTGTGCCCTACTACACAACAAGCCATTCGGAGCAAGAGACGATATATTACACCAAGGTGCCGCAGTTTCTAACGATCGATCCTGTGCCATTTGACCCACCGAGCTTCCAGGCACAGATCGAAAAGCGGATGACCCGCTTTTCGTCGAAAGAGGACCAGCTGGGCGACAGCCTGATCGACGAGAACACGATCAGATGGCGCTATTCCCGAGGGAGTGACCAGCGCGTGTTCAAGGAATCGAACGCACAAGTCATAGAGTGGTCCGATGGCACGCTTTCGCTCAAGCTGGGCGACGAGTACACAGACATTCTGACGAACGAGATCGAGAATACATACCTCACGGTTTCGCACGAGCAGCAGGAGATCATGCAGTGCGTCGAAGGTGGCACTATTTCGAACTCCATGCTTTTTATCCCCACTTCCACGAACTCCAAGATCCATAAGCGCCTGACAAAGGCCATTGCCAGGCGAGAGGCGCGCGAACATTCCGGGCCCTCCACGTACATCGTCCGCAAGGACCCCGAGCTAGAGAAGAAAGAGCTGCAGAAGAAGCACGACCAGGTCCTGCGAGAGCGCAGAAAACGGCAGCTCAAGGAGCAGCTGGATCGTGACAACCTAGAGGGCGGCCTCGCACAGGGCTCCTTCGAGTTCAAGAAGGCTGCCGGGCGTGCCGCCCCCTACTCTCGCTCCATGGAGGACGAGTACGACGACGAAGACGGCTTCATCGATGACGACGACGACCTCGACGCGCTCTCGGACAACGATGACGCCGCTGACAGCCTGCCAGGCAGCCCGACTGCCTCGCAGGATGAGGAGGACGATAAATGCCGCGCGTCTGCAGCAGCTGAAGCGCGAGGGCGCAGCCAAGTACTCCGCGCCCCCGCAAGCCTCGCATGCCGATGAAGAAGTTGCTCTCAAGCGTCGCAAAGTCGCTGTTCTCGACTCAGATGATGAGTGAGCCTTGCAGCCTGTACATATCGACACTATGTAGCCGCCAATGCATCTTTGTGGTATCGATGCCATTACCCGGCACTGCCGCTCCGCGCCCCGCTATTACCCGGCCATTACGTTACCCTAATCGAAATCGTATTATATGATGTCAGCAAGATCGGAACCCCTTATATAAAAAGATTACAAAAAGCCAATGTATATTATTGACAAATCAATACTATTGATACGTAGATTCCACTCACCAGAGCATCTGCGAGTGTTAGCACTAACTCAGATTTCATCCGGAACGCATCATGTCTTGGCAAGGTATGTGTTTTTATGTGTTTTGCGCGAGGTCCGTTCGTGCGTACTAACTGGAGCTTCAGCCTACACTGACAACTTGTTAGCAACCGGGAAGGTCGACAAGGCTACTATCTACTCTAGAGCGGGCGACACGATCTGGGCAAGCTCCGGCGGGCTTGCCTTGGAGCCCTCAGAGATCAAGGAGATATCCCAGGGCTTCGACAACGCAGCAGGGTTGCAGGCCAACGGGTTGCACATCCAGGGCCAGAAGTTCATGCTTTTGCGTGCAGACGAGCGCTCGATCTACGGGCGCCACGAGGCGGAGGGCGTCGTGGCCGTGCGCACCAAGCAGACCATCCTCATTGCGCACTACCCCGCGGGCGTGCAGGCTGGCGAGGCCACCAAGATCGTGGAGCAGTTGGCCGACTACTTGATCAGTGTCCAATACTAGATCTCGGGACCCCCGCAGGGTTTTATCATGTTTTCTCAGCATTTACTATATTAAGTATCTAATTTTGATGTTGCGGTACCCTTCGCAAAGGCTGGTAGCCCGCTGCTGGTAGGATATACGGAATGGATGAAGCTATACATATATGCTTACTGTTTCTCCTTGCGTACAGCACATCCAAAAGGGTAAAGCAAGACGTTGTCCACATCCCATACGCCTTGCTTGGCAAACGGATCATCGCGGATGATGGCGAGTGCCTCTTCTCTGGACGCGGCGACCAGCGTCAGCTGCGACCCGGCGAATTGGGACGGCCGCCCGTCCACCACCTCCTTGTAGATGGCCCCTGCCTGTACTAGCTTTCCCTGCTCCACAAGCTTCGGGATCCCGGCAAGATGCTCCTCCCGATGCACTGAGCGGTCCACACCGGGCTTGTCGTATATAATTGCGCACCACTCCACCATATTGTCGCTACCGTTACGGCCCACCCCCGGTTGCACAGATGGCGCGGCCTTATATAGGACGCCCAGGCGGTGCAAGGATTTCACAGTGAAGCCCCTCCCGTCCCTGCAGTTGCCTAGAGCAAATATTCATACCATTTTGCTATGTAAACCCTATACCGAGCGGCGCGCTCTCCTCGGGAACCAGGCCCCAGGGGCGCTGCCGCGCCTGTCATCTCCTAGTAAACTCTTCAATGCTCGCGAGCGCACCGGACGGGCCCCTTGTCGGATCTCGATGCGCTACGAGCTGCCGCAGCCGCTGTAGGCGCGTTGGCCGCGATCCGATGCCTGTAGATGAGCCCCCAGCACGCGTTCCCTTGCCGCTCATAGCAAGCACGAAGTCTGACGCAATGAGAAAGAAGGGGCAGAGAAAAAGCGTGCTTTTGGGGATGTATTTGGTTATTTGTGACATTGTGAGTGTGTAAAAATGCAAAAGTTGGAAATGGAGCCTATGCTTCCGGAGAGCTGCTGCGTTTACTGACAGCCGTGTAGTGGTCCTAGTGGCGCGGACGTGTGCTAGCAAATGAACTATGAAGCTCTGCAGTGCTGCGTGCTTCTGTGTTCTGGTAATCTCAGTAATGTCTTTGCACTCCGTGAGATTTTTTTCGCTATTATGGGACCACACGAGCTGGGCCGGGCACCGCGCCAGTCGCGAGCTTGGCGCGCGAAACTCAACGCCAGATCGGCGATGGCCGCGAAAGACTGCCACGCCCACGCTTTACGTCACCGCTGGTGTCCCACTATGCCGACCGCTGCGTATGCTCGTAGAGCTCAGCGCCTGGGCGCTGGTCCGTGCTGTTTCCGGCGCCCGGAGGTGCCCTCAGCAGGTCGGCCCGGCCGGTCACGTTGAGGCCCTCAAACAAGTTCGTCTCCGATATTTTGAGGGTCACCAAGGGCTCGTTCTCCAGGAGGCTGCGGAAAAACCGCGTGTAGTCTGCCTTGCCGGGAAGCCAGCTACCCACGCTGGCGCCGAGCGCATCGAGCGCCCGCGATGTCAATTCATTGACCACGGGCGGGCCCACGTAGAACGGCGTCCCGTCTGGGATGTTGCGCTCGAACTCCGTGATGCCGCTGAGCTGAAATTCTCCAGAATCCTCGGTCTCCGCATGCGCCGAAGCTGACATCGCGCGCACTTCCGCGAGGAAGACAGGAGCGTACTGCCGGTATGCCTCCGCGAGGTCCGGCGGCAGGCGCGGGACAGGCGGCGCGCCGGCCGCACAAGCCTGGAGCCGCCCAAGCAGTGTAAGCCACGATGCCAATTGCGCTAACCTCATCTCTGTGCTTACTGAGTACAGCAGTACAGCGACCACGGCATCTCAATGCTGCTCGCTGGCTGTGCTCTTAGCGTCCCGCACAATGCGCCACAAAACCGCAGCCGCCTGGATCAAATGGCCGGACGTAGGCACTTTTTGGCTGCCCCGCGCTTCGACCCCGGGTTATCCGCAAGAAGCCGGCAACGGTAGCTTACGGAGGCCCGGGTAGCATTCCTCACATACCCGACTGCGGTTCCGGCGTCCTCCGAAGCTAGTACGGCGGTGGCCATCGCCAAGTGCTGACTCTAAGGTCTGCAGAATTACGTAAGAAAACCCTGTCCCGGAAGCGGAGAGACGGCGCTGCGCCAGCATAAAAGCGCGGAAGACCGCTACGGGTTAGGTCTCGGATCGCACTCTGCACTTGATGGTAGTACTGGAAAAGGTTCCAGTTCGAAATACGCAGACCCACGTCAAATGTCAGTGTCGGCGCAGCGCGCCGCAGAACAGAATAGCATGGACTTAGAACGGAGGTCATCGCAGCCGAGCCGAAGCAATAGCCATGCAGAATCGCCGGGATACGAAAAAGTGGAGCCGCTATACGCGCCAGACGATGGATCCGAAGAGACGGCTCCGGCGGCTAGAGGACTGTTTGACCGCGCGCACGTTGTACCTCTCTCGGAGCGACGCGGACTGTTGGGCAAGCTGACACTTCTGCCCGAATTCCGGGACGCACGGCTGTATCCCCCATTGGCCAAAAAGCTCATCCTGGTGATTGTCGCCTTTGCGTGTATTCTAGGGCCCATGGGGACCAACATCATCTATCCTGCGATTGGGTCCATCATGCAGGATTTCGGCACGTCGCGGTTTCTAGTCAGTGTGTCCGTGGGCACCTACCTGGCCGCGCTGGGCATCTTCCCCATCTGGTGGTCATCGCTTTCGGACAGAAATGGCCGCCGGACAGTGTACGTGCTGTCTTTCGCGCTTCTGGTGGTGTTCAGCGTGGGCACAGCCTTCTCGCAGAATATCGAGACGTTTATCATCCTGCGCATCCTATGTGGTGCCGCCAGTGCCAGTGTGCAGAGCGTGGGCGCGGGCACAATCGCCGACCTATACGTGCCCGAGGAGCGCGGACGCAACCTGGGATACTACTATCTGGGCCCCCTCATGGCCCCCCTGCTGTCGCCCATTGTGAGCTCGCTGCTCGTAAACCGCTGGTCGTGGCGTAGTACACAGTGGTTCATGGTGATCCTGGCAGCGGTGACGTTCCTGCTATTGGTCTTCGCTCTACCAGAGACCCTGCGCACGCAGGACAGCAAGGAGCTGGTTGCTCGCATTCTGCGCGATCGCCGCAAGCAGGAGCCTTCCGTCGCCGAGCCGGCGCCTGCTGACGCCTCCCCGCAAGCGTCTCCGCAGTCCGCGCCTGCCGATCTCGCCAGTCTGGACAGCGCCGCGGCCGACATTGCCTCGCAACTGACAGACGCCGTCCCGCTCTACGATTCACAGCACAACTTTGTCGACCTCGGCGCCCCGTCGCTGACTCGCATCCATTCGTCAAACCCGCATGTCGAGGGCCGCATCCTGCAGCAGGACCGCGAGCGCATGCGCACCGGTCTCGAACGTGCCATCTCGCAGCAGGCTCCCCGCCCGCATCAGCGCGTCGCGCGCGAACTATACTTCTACCTCCTGCGCCCGTTGCGCTCCCTCTACTTCCTCCGCTACCCGCCTGTCCTGCTGGCCGTCTTGTACAATGGCGCCTGCTTCGCCGCCGTCTACGTTGTCAACCTAACCATAGAATACTGCTATTCGCGCCCACCCTACAACATGCGCCCGCTCTACCTGGGCCTGCTGTACATCCCCAACGCTGCTACCTACATATTCAGCGCCATATACGGCGGCCGTTGGGTCGACGCCCTACTGCGCCGCTACAAGCGACGCCACGGCGTCGGCGTGCCCGAGGCGCGCCTCTCGTGGAACGTCGCGCTAGGCGCGACCATCCTACCGCTGTCGCTGCTGGCCGTCGGCTGGCCGCTCCACTGTAAGGCCCCGTGGCCAGTCCCGCTCATCGGCACAGCTTTTTTCGGCTTAGCCGCCATGCTCATCATCGGCGCCAGCACCGCATACCTCGTCGACTCGCTACCCGCCCGTGGAGCCACCGCCGTCGCCCTCAATAACCTCATCCGCATGCTTCTAGCTGCTGTATGCGTGTTTATTTTGGATGCGATGCTCCACGGCATGGGTCCCGGCTGGACCATGACTCTGTTTGCAGCGCTTCTCGTCTGCAGTGGGCTGCCGCTGTACATACTGAAACGCAAGAGTAGCTACTGGCGAGAGAACTACGATCTCCAGCATCTCTACGATCTGGTGGGTTGATCCGCTGAAAGGGTCCGTCCGATAAGCTTATCGTAGTACTCGTGTATTTGGCTGTACGTGGGCTTAGCGGGCGCCACCCTATATAAAATCCAAGTCTAGAAATTTGGCGGTGCCCATAGAGCGCAGCTTCCAGCCGCAACGCAAGGAGCCAAGAGCACATAGCGGATAGCACGCAATGATTACCGTTAGTGCAGTGGCACAGCAGGCGCACCGGACGGTGCTCGCAGCATTGGTGACGTTCGTCTTCATTCAGGGGTGTGTTTCGCTGGTGATATACCAGTTCTCGATGAAATGGCTGTACCGCAGCAACCAGATAGAGCGCCAGACGCACCTGGATAGGTCTAAGAAGAGCTTTATTTTGCTTCTGGTGACGATTATGACGATTGTTGCGCCGTCATACGTGCGGGTGACGACAGACAACGCGTCGGTCGCGAAGGGGACGTTCCGGCGGGACCGGGGGCAGGGCCGGCTGCGGTCGCGGCTGGAGAGCAACTCGGTGGTGATCAGCAATCACCAGATATACACGGACTGGGTGTTCCTTTGGTGGCTGGCGTACACGTCTGGACTCGCGGGGCGAGTGTACATCATGCTCAAGAAGTCGCTGGCGGCGATCCCGGTGCTTGGGTATGGAATGAAGAACTACGGCTTTATATTCATGAACCGGCGGTGGAACCTGGACCGGATACATCTGAGCAACTCGCTGCAGCGCATGGATCGCGACGGGCGCGGAATAGGGCCGCTAGCCGGGCATGTGCCATCACGCGTCTCCGCGGAGGGGGAGGAGGAATACGGGTCGGAGGATAGCGACGCGAGCGAGAAGAAGTGGCCATATATGCTTATTCTGTTCCCGGAGGGCACGAATATGAGCGCGAACACGAGGGAACGCAGTAATACCTACGCGAGAAAGATAAATGTACAGCCCTTCGAGAACGTGTTGCTGCCGCGCAGCACGGGCCTTCGGTTTGCGCTTGAAAAATTGGCCCCTAGCTGCGAATGTGTTTACGACGTGACGATCGGGTATTCGGGTGTCAAGAAGACCACGTACGCGGAACAAATCTACGATCTTCAGAGCATTTTCCTCCAGGGCCAAGGGCCGAAGCTTGTGGACGTGCACATACGCACTTTCAAGCTGTCGGAGATTCCGTACCAAGAGGAGAAAGCCTTTGAAAGTTGGCTCTACAAAGTATGGGGGGAAAAGGATAAACTGCTAGAGCGTTATTACCAAAAGGGGAGCTTTGATTTGGATCCCGAATTGACTCATACCGTTTCAGGGCTATGCGAAATTGACACAGCTGAGGTATTCCTCGTCATGATAGTCCCCATGCTAATCCTTGCAGCGGCCTCCTTTCTGTTTACGAAGTACGCTATACAATATTTTGGCAAATATAGCATGACTGCAGCAATATATTAGAACTATACTGTAACTTTTCTATTTCTATAGTTAAGAATGGCTTTTTTATGGATGGCTCCTTAAAGGTATTTTTTAGTAGATTCCCTACTTGTGTCAAGCATCAGCATTGGCAGGCCTAGAGCTTTGCCTTTCCGGTTGATATTAGCTCCCAATCCTCGTCAGTTAAGACTTTGTATTCCGCATAGTCTTTTAGCCAGTAAACTGTCTCATTCCCATCCGCACCATGAGGCAACTGCTGGTTCTTGTACTGTTTCTTGGCGAATTTATAGTTATCTGTTGTTTCCAACTGGTCCGTGAACTTAACAAACAGCGGTAAAGCATACCTTGGAAGAGTGTGTTTCAGATGCTCAGCAAGATCGTTTAGCAGGCTGACGTGTTCCAGCCCACGGTGCTTCGGATTCAGCTGAATTACCGCAAACCCAGCTCTACCTTCGTGGTTCGGAATCTTAAGTCCCACGACAACCAAACAGTCAAAAAAGTCCTTGTTGAACGAAAGCATTTGGTTTTCCACTTCGGTAGTCGAAACATTTTCAGACTTCCACCTGTACGTATCTCCCATCCGATCAACGAAGTACCATTGCCCGTATTTGTCGGATTTTAACAGATCGCCTGACCTGTACCAAGCATCGCCCTTCCGGAAAACATCGCGCAGAACCTTGCTCTCGGTCGCCTTTTTATTGCCCAGGTACCCCTGGAACGAGGTGTGCGGCTTACGGGGGAAAAAGATCCGCATCAACAGTTCACCAGGTTCATCAGTTGAAGGGACCTCGCAGAATCCCTTTTCATTCCGGTATACCACCGACTCGTCTTCGGGGTCGACCCGCACAAGAGTTTGCTGGTATGACAGTATCCAGTGCACAAGGCTACCATAACTCCTGCACGCTCCAACGCCAAAGTTTCCTTGCTGGAAAGCAGTGGTGGCAAACGGAGCCTCGGTGGATGCGTAGAATTCACCAATCGCCTCAATATGGAACCTCTTCTTGAAATCCATCCATATGCTTTGGCGGAGTCCATTCCCGTAAGCAACCTTCACAGTGGACATATCTTCGTACTCAGACTTTGGGGCATTCATGAGATACCGGCATACTTCTCCCACATACTGGATATGCGTAGCCTTGGTCAGGTATGCCTCTTTCCAGAAGGTCGTCGTCGAAAACTTGTTAGAAATGGCAATACAGCCGCCCTGCGTAAAAACTGCGCAAACTCCAAGCAACGCTGCAGTAGAGTGGTACAGAGGCATGGCAGTGAGCACCACACTCTCTGGATATATGCGCATCATAAACCCGAATAGCGAACATCCAAGGGTGGCCTTCCGCCAGGACATGATCGCCGACTTGGGCAGCCCAGTGGTGCCCGACGTGTAGATCAACATCGCAGGATCATAGTCGTGGAGGCTCCGTGGCGTGCGATCGCCGCGTTTCATCAACAGAGAAGGACTCTTGTCACTTCTAATTATCGCCATCATCTGCTCCTCGTCCAGGTGGTGGACCTGCAACTCAGGAAGCTCCTTCAGTAACTCCGCCTCAGAGCCCTTTGGCAGATTCGTCGTGCCCGGATCCACAAACAACAAGCGTGCATTCGAAATCTTCACCGAATGAATCAGAGGCGTGCCCTTCTGGTTGTGGTTCACAAACGCCGGCACCGCCCCAATGTTCCACAGCGCCAGCCACAGGAACAAGAACATTGGCTTGTTGGCATAGTTCACCGCCACATGCTCGCCCGCACGCACCCCGTAGTCATGGTACAACACGTACGCGAGGCGCAGCGCACACTCGTACGTCTCGCGGTACGTGTACGTCTCCACCGTGAAGTCGCCCTTCCGCGCCTGCGGGCGGCAGTACCGGATGCACGGCGAGTCCCCATGTTTCGCAACCTGCGCCTCAAACACGTACCAAGTTGTGAATCGCTGCGTCAGCGTGCTCCACCCGTACGACACCACCGCTTGAACGAAGTACGTGATCGTCCGAATATCGTCCAGTATCCTAAACCTCTTGTTCAGCGCGAAAAGCGGCATTATCACCGGCAGCGCAATGGTCCGCAGAACCTGCTTCAGTAGTTGCTGCGACATGGATAATTCCCTCGCTAGCTATTCGACGTAGATCAATTCTCACAGACGTACAAGAATCTGAAGCTTCGATGGGCTTTTATAGAGCGTATTTATTTTGTAAGAGTTCAATGAGTCGAGGCCATTTTTAAAATGCCTATTTACTCAGCCGTTCCCGAAAAACGTTCCACATGAAAATTCCGATAGTCATCATTTCTCGAGGGATCATTATACAAGCATTAGCTAGTGGACTGACACACAGCCACTAGTACTTATTACCTAGTGTCGAGCGATCGCTCTGTGAGTACTTTGCGTAGTCGCTATGGGCATAACGCTCGTAGTCTGTCTGGTTGCGTGATTTCTTGTCGCGGGCCTGGTCCCTGAAGTAGATGGCCCAGATGATGATGCAATCAAGGAGTACGAATACAAAACAGGACCAGACCATGGCCGTAGCCTTGCGGCCGCGATAGACCTTGATGACGCCCATGCTGGCCTGGGGTATGAACGCAGATGCGGCATTACACGCAACGTTCGTCCACATGGAGCCGAAGGCGAGGAAGACGACGACGAGCGGACTGAGCCCTAGCAGAGCGAGGTTCAAGGGCCGCTTGCAGGGAAGCATGGGTATGGTGACGTAGAGCAGGACGCAGAACATCAAGATGGTGAGGATGACGCTTACCATGAAGATATAGGGGTGGACAACGTCTGCGGCGGCCGCGTGGGCGAGGCCGAGGATGTTCAGATCTGCGTGGGAGGAGGAGTTGGCGGCGGTGGGTATATTGAAGACTCTGATATCGAGGGCATCGTGGAGGGGAGTGCCGGTGATGTTCTTGCGCCCAAAGCACTGTACAGAGCCGCCGGGATATGAGTCGGGGAGGTTGGAAATGCAGACGCCGAGGTAGCCGACCTTGATACGGAGCTTCTCGAGCCCGGTGATGTTGGTGTGCTCGTGCAGTGACTTCTCGATCACGCTGTACAGCGGTGACTGCGGGTTGAATTGTAGGCGGCTGAGAAAGGTGGACTGCTGCTGGCTGTTGTAGCATCCCAGGAGCAGGAACACAGCCAGCAGGATGGCAATGGCATTGAACGTGAGCGCGAACAGCCGTGGCGTGCGCTTGGCAATGAATAGTACGATCGGACCGAAGATCATGCTGTGAGCTGGTGCGCGTTGAGAACGCGGGACTCGAGTGTAGTATGGCCGCGAGGCATGTGTTTATGTACCCGCCCGCTGCGAGAGGTGCGATGGCACGCCCGTACAAGCACCATTGTCTGTATCTTGTCTGTTGCAGCGTGGCATGAGGTGCGCCGCGCCGTCTTTACACGGCTGAAACACTGCTCCAGTAGATGTCAAACGACACCAACACCGCTACCTAGCGCAGTGAACAGGAGCCTTTAGTTTTATGAATGTTTGTACGTCATTATGTATAGAGATAGATATGCGTATGTGCTTCCTGCGAGCAGCATTGCGGTCTCCCACTCTTACCAGCCTGCGAGACACCTCGAATATTGTGTCAGATGTGTGCGAAAAGGAAAAACAATTCACGGGCTCAGTCCAAGGAGGAAGCACCGGTGATAATGTCAACCAATTCGTTGGTGATAACTGCCTGTCTGGTTCTGTTGTATAGGATGGAGTACTTGTTGATCATTTCGCCGGCGTTCTTGGATGCGTTGTCCATTGCGTTTCTTCTGGCAGAGATCTCGGCAGAGTACCCATCAGCCATAGCGGAAAGGATCTGGTTGGCCAGAGTGAACTCAAACAAATCCTGTGGGACGTTCGAGTCAGAGTCTACTTCGTACTTGGAGAACGAAGGGGACTGCTCGATGGAGTCGGCGTTGTACACAGGCTTGCGAGAAGGCTCAAATGACAAAGAAGAGACTGGAGAGTTGTAGAACACCGTGATCTTGCCGTACTTCGCAGCATCGTGCTCCAAGATCTTGTCTGCGATCAATGCCGACTCCTCGAACGTGGGTGCCTCCTTGCCTACACCGTTGAAGGACATCTTCAGGTTGTCGGCGTGGGACCGCATGATCTGATTCTTGACCTTGTCACCAACAGTCACAACGTCGCTGCTTGGGTGGTTAGCCAGATGTGCGCGTACAGCCTTTGCCAGCTGAGAGTGGATGGAACCACATAGACCCTTGTCCGACGTAATTGCAATCACCAGATCACGTGCCTCGCTCTCGCCCGCCGCAGTTCCAGCGTTGCTGTAGAACTCGGACTCGGCCTTGGAGTACTGGCGAGCCGTCTGCTTCGCACGGTCCGCCTTCCCCAACCGAGTCGAAGCCACGATCTTCATCGTCTTGGTGATCTTCTCGATGTTCTTGATGGACTTCAAACGCATCTCAATCTCCCGCAGCGTCGCATAGCTTCTGCTAGCGCCCTGAACGGCACCAATGGCGGCTCTGGATCTGATGAACATGGTATTACGTTGCTTTAGCTGCTCGAGAACGTGCTTGCCACCAACTACGAGTGTCTAGTACCAGCGACGTTCCTTCGCTGCCGGCGAAACCGAAAAATTGCAGTGTTGGGCGTGGTGTCTGGTTCATCAAATAACCTTATCTTATTGGACAGCAATCACGTGATGCCTACTGTATCTTCGAAAAAACTCCGCGACGGGGAATTGAACCCCGATCCCGCGCGCGACAAGCGCGAATTCTAACCATTAAACTATCGCGGATTTACTGATCGAATGAGCATATGATGGACCATAGCTGCGAGTGTTAGATCTTCGTGTGAAATTTATGATACACCACTAGGTCCTGACATCGATGCTCGCTTGGACAGCAAGCGTAGTCGAAGCAGTATAGAAGGGCTAATACTTGAAAAGTCACGAACCACGTCCTCAGATTCGGTAGATCATTGCCGGCACGCGCGAGATGCTTAAGCATCGACCGTGGCACATATATATAATAGGCCCATCCATAAATGGGCAGGTACGCCGTGTAGGCTAATGCACTGTCCAGCTATGATGATGTTACTAAATTGATACATTATCGTAAAACATTAATATTAGGGGCCGCGCATTGCTTGGCAGCTAAGCGGAAATGTCTATGCTAAGCTAACCTCACACATGGCCAGAGCTCCGAGCTCCGGCGCCCAGATCGGATAGGCGGTCGCGCGCGAAACTTCTTTGAGCATGTAACTAACACCGGACCAGGGCTGCCACGCCGCCTGGGCCCAAAGCACAGCCTCACGTGCGCCCGGCGTGCGACAGCCTGAGTCCGTTTATTGCCGCTGAAAATCAGGAAGGCTGATTAATGATCCTGCAGGCGCCAGCACTACCAACAGCACTGGGATATTCACGCGTGTCTCCAAGAGCTCGTTTCTGCCGGGGCCGACATGCACAAGGCAGCTCAGGTGGTTAAATTGCTCGTAACCGATTTTCTGGTCCTGCAGCTTCGCCTTCAGTATTTCTACGGCTCCGAGCATACGTTGCACGTGCTGCCCGTAGGAGTACAGCAGCACTGCTCTGCCATTGTCCGCTATTGACTGTGTCGCACGCTGTACCACATTCTCCACATGCGTGGCCTTGGACACCTGCATGCATGTGTCTTCATCATTGAATAGCCCGCGCTTGCCCGCGTCCAGCACGTGATCCAAGAGCTCATTGCGAATATAATTGAAACATGACTCGGGAACGTCCAGCTGGGCGGCTATTTCCTCACCTCGGTACAGCATCTTCTTGGTGCAGACCATCGCATGGTGATGACCTATGGTGGCCAGAGCCGAAATTTGGTCGCTAAGTATTCGTGTGACTGTGCACCCATACATTGTATTTACACCCACACATCTTCGAATATTGCGGTGCCGTTTTGTATCGCCATCTACGGCATGTACCAACGCGCAAGCTATGGTGACTTTTATCACGATCATCATCCTAAACATATTTGCATCTAGAGGAGATCGGAGCAGGAACACCTTTAAACATCCTATCAAAGAACATCTATTGAAATGGGAGGCGTCCGTGAAAAGAAGGCTGAATACTTCGCTAAGCTAAGAGAGTACTTGGAAGAGTACAAGTCCGTCTTCGTTGTCGGTGTCGACAATGTCTCTTCGCAGCAGATGCACGAGGTCAGAAAGGCCTTGAGAGGCAGAGCTGTGGTGTTGATGGGTAAGAACACCATGGTTAGAAGAGCCGTCAGAGGTTTCATTGCTGACTTCCCAGACTACGAGAAGCTATTGCCTTTCGTTAAGGGTAACGTCGGTTTTGTCTTCACCAACGAGCCTTTGATTGACATCAAGGAGGTCATTGTCTCCAACAAGGTTGCTGCTCCAGCCAGAGCTGGTGCTGTTGCCCCAGAGGACATCTGGGTCAGAGCCGTCAACACCGGTATGGAGCCAGGTAAGACCTCTTTCTTCCAGGCTTTGGGTGTTCCAACCAAGATTGCCAGAGGTACCATTGAGATTACCTCCGACGTCAAGGTCGTTGACGCCGGTAACAGAGTCGGTGCTTCCGAGGCCTCTTTGTTGAACTTGTTGAACATCTCTCCGTTCACCTACGGTTTGACTGTTGTTCAGGTCTACGACAACGGCCAGGTCTTCCCAGCCTCCATCTTGGACATCACTGACGAGGAGTTGTTGTCTCACTTCGTCACTGCTGTGAACACCATTGCCTCCATCTCCTTGGCTATCGGCTACCCAACCTTGCCATCTGTCGGTCACACCTTGATCAACAACTACAAGGACTTGCTAGCTGTCGCCATCGCTGCCAACTACGTCTACCCAGAGATTGAGGAGCTAGTTGACAGAATCGAGAACCCAGACAAGTACGCTTCTGCTGCTCCTGCTGCTGCTTCTTCTTCCTCTGCTCCTGCTGAGGAGGCTGCCGCTGAGGAGGACGAGGAGTCTGAGGACGACGACATGGGCTTCGGCTTGTTCGATTAAACAACCTTTTAGATTACGCATTCCAGTGTTGGTAGCACTATGTATAATTTTTTAGGGTATAAACGATTAATTGGATAACTTCAACGTACCGCCATTGAGCCCCGTCTGAATGCGCATCGCGGACTGTCTGCGACGTTTTCATTCCGATATCGCTGGCTGAAGACACATGCGCTTCGGAAGATGTCAGTGTCACAAAAAGATATTACATGACATCCAGGAAAATAAAACGGATGTGCTTGAAGGGAACTGACGGATAACTCCGGGGAGTACTACAGCAAAGCCAACCAGCGGAGATCATCATGTCGTTGTCCCTAAGAGATGTGAATAAGGGTAAATATAACTTTCCGGATGGATATGATAGCATAGGGAAAACCAAGCGAACTCAGCATCCCTCAGCGAATGCCAAGCCTTTATTTGCAGAAGAACAGTTACCACACTCTATTGATGCCATATTTGCGCCTCTAGAGGAGAACAAGGATTATGATGATGACGTCGGTGACGCGGCCGCCGCCGATGCGGAATACGAAACCGAAAGATTCGGGCTAAGATCCAACAGCGTGGTACAACAGATTGGTGAGTTTGCGCCTATTGAAGATTTTACGCGCGACGACAGCAGGATGATGTACGAAAGTATGGGCACAAGCCTCCGGTTGGACTCTCAAGGAGTGGTCAAGTACTCTATTAGAGAAGACAGTATGATCATGCACACTCCGCCATCGAACCGCGGCTACTTTTTACCATCGGTTATGACTTCCTTTAGCGGTGCGCTAGATATGCTGTACGAGCTAGTACACGATAGTCTCATGGTACCAAGTAACTACCGATACGCAGGAGTCGATATCGACGCAGAGTCCGAGAGTCTCAACACAAATCTCTTCATTATCCCATTGCAGCGTAAAATCTGCCACTTAGTCGATGTCCTAGTCCACCTAAACCATCTAGAGCTAACGCTCGAAGTGTTTAAACAATGGGGGGATAATGTTGTCGATCCAGAGCAATATAAGCGCTTCGATGCCTGTCTACATGAGATACTCGAGCTCGTGGCTAATTTTGTGAACGAAGACCAGCACGAAGCTACTATTTTCCAAAGCTTCATGACCTCCAAGGATTTCGCTAGGAAGTTCAAATTTAGCCATATTGGCGCTGACGCGCTAGACGAGGTAAGACCGTTGCTTACGTTAGCCAACACGCCGCAGCTGACGTTGCAGAGCTTCAACTTCGACGTGCAACTCATAGATAACGATGACACTAGTCTACAGGAGGAGTTGCGCTATCATCTCAACTACATGCTAGCATACCAGCTTCTAATTCAGAAACTTAAGGGGTTTTTCATCAATTGCCTCTCATTTGAACAGAACGAGGACAGCGGCATTGTCCTCCATTGCTTGGAGGGCTTCTTGACCAATTCTGTCGAGCTTGATAGCGCGGAGTTACTTGTTGGCTTGGATACCGCTATCGATGCGTGGGCCCGCAAAGACCACGATCGTAGCATTGTCCTCGCCAGCTGGTGCAACGAGATGGCCAGAAAACAGACCAAACTGGGCCAGCAGGCAGAAGAGGACGACGACACCTTGGGCGGGGGTGACAAGTACAACGTCGCAAAGCTCTTCATCCAGCAGCTAAAAGACATCACAGCGGGCCATTCGGTCAGCTCAGGCTTCACGATTTTGACAGCCGGCCTTGACTCCGGCGCAGCCCCCAACTCGGAGCTTGTACTCTACCAAAACCAGAGTAGAAACATCAACATCAAGCGCTGGGTCTTCGGACAGCAGAAATCGCTCTCCCACAAGCAGCGCTTGCTTGAGAAGTGCCACAAGTTGAAGTGGAAATTTGTCAAGTGGTCACAGGGCTTCTCGCGCAAGAAGCAGACCACCGAACGGCGCCAGTATCTTGCCTCCAGAGGCAACAACTCGGAGTTGGTCAGTCTTTCCATCTCCGGAAGCTACCACAACTGGCGCAACGCCTACCACAACCCTGCCTTTAATAATTTGCATAACGGCTCCCGCAAACTGGGCGAGCTACAGGATCGCGCAAAGAAGATAGATGAATTCAAGAGGAAGAGGGACAGACTAATGTTCCTTTTCTTTGGAGAGGACGCATAGTGCTATGGAGTACCACCGCAACCGGCCGCCAGTACTGGGAACACTCCATAATGGCAAGCACTAGCCTTTTTGTTTCAACCATATATTCAGCATGCGCGGTACAGCTACCTTGCTCACGTGCCACGGTGCTGCCGGCGTGCGCACATCGTCTGCCCGCCGCACGAGAAGTAAACTCTATACAGAACGAAGCATTATGTAGCCATATACAGAAGAGCCTTGCAGGGCAATGAACTCATTACTGACACGCCTCCTCCCCGCGCGCTGCTCAACGCTGCTCGGCGCAGCCGCTCAGCGTGGCTGCGTCCGCTATAGCACGCGGCCGGCGGACCCAGAGCTCGAACGCATCGAAACAGTCCCGCTGCAGGCCACGCTCCTAGAGGGTGATCCCGCCCGCACGGGCGCGCAGGACGCCGCTCCGATTGTGATCTTGCACGGTCTGTTCGGCTCGCGCCGCAACAACCGCCGCCTTGCCCAGCTCCTCAACAGCCGGCTGGGCCGCGACGTCTACACGCTCGACCTGCGCAACCACGGGACCTCGCCCCGCACCCCCCGCCACGATTACCCCGCCATGGTGGCCGACGTCGCGCGCTGGGTGCGCGAGAACATCAGCCGCACGGCCCCGGTCCTCGTCGGACACTCCATGGGCGCCAAGGTCGCAATGGCGCTCGCCTTGCGCCAGCCGCACATGTGTTCGGTCATGGTGGCCATCGAGAACGCGCCGGTCGCCACGGTGCCAGAGCCGGAGTTCCCGCGCTACATCGGCGCTCTCGAGCGTCTCGCCTCGCACGCAGAACTCTCGGCGGCACAGGCGCAGCAGGCACTCAGCGGGGTCGAGCCCGACCCCGACGTCCGCCTGTTCCTCCTGTCGCTCATGGAGCACTACCGCGACCCTGCCTCAGGCAAGCGCCGCTACCGCCCGCGCATCCCCCTGCAGACACTCAAGGACGCCGTCGTCCGCGGCGCCGTCGCCGGCTGGGAGCTCTCGCCGGACACCCACCGCTACACGGGGCCCGCGCTGTTCATCCGCGGCACCCAATCGAACTACATCGCCGACGACTATCTACCTACTATCGGCAGCTACTTCCCGAGCTTCGAGCTCCGCGACATTGAAGGCGGCCACTGGATCAACAGCCAGCAGCCCCAGCTCTGCGCAGACCACATTGTAGACTTCCTCGACCGCCGCGATCTATAGCGCTTTCCGCGGCTCGCGGTGTCAAGATGTATATAGAAACATCCGTCCCGGTCCAGACTGCTTAGTCATCTGCCAGCTCAGCCACCTCCAGCCGCTGGCGCCGTACTGAAACATGCGGGCGCAGCGGGAATGGTAGGTCTGAAATCCGGCGCGCAGCCTATTGTGGCCGCCAAGCGGCGCCACAATCCCCGTCTCCGTATACGGCGCCCCGCATAACTCGCTGGCCACAGCAAAAGCAACGTTTTGAGGCCAGCGTAGCGTTGCTTTTCGCGCCCCCGAGAGAGTTTTCCCAAGCAAATCTGGGCCGTAGGCCAGCTCGAGCATGCTGGTCCTTGGCTACGGCGCCGTGAGACGGAAAAACCAGTCCTAAAACAAAATCCACCGCCAGCAGGAAAGAGCCGACAAGAATCGGGTTTCTCTTCTTGAAGACAGCAGAGCCACCTTCACCAGCTTCACTCTTCTTCGAACTTTCCCTCGAAGCTACAGAGGACAGGAGCACCAGATAGCCGTCAAGCGTACGAGCAGGAAGAAGCTTCATCTAGCCCCGTTCGAGCACGCGCTACCGCAGGCAGCAAATCAGCAAATCAGCAACACTTTGCGTTCGCGTCATTGCCAGCAGCACACGAGCAGGAGCAGCGACTACATATAAGGAAGCACACATCCTATCGTGGCAGTTGCTCGTTGTGAAGCGGAGTTTGGCAGACAATACGCTCCTTCTGGTGTCCACTACCGACTAAAACACACAGAGGATGTCGTACCCAAACGACCCCAACCAGCACCGGTATGAGCCGGGCGAGCACGGGGGCATGCCGCACGGCCAGTCGCCGTACGGGCAGCAGCCCCAGTACGACCAGTACGGGAACGTGTACGACCCGCAGCAGGCGTATGCGCAGGAGGGCGCGTACTACGACCAGGCAGGCAACGGCTACTATGACCCGCAGCAGGCGTACGACCCGCAGCAGGCGTACGACGCTGAGCACGGCGCGTACTACGGGCAGCCGCGCGCTGCCGGCCCTGAGGGCGAGAATTTCTCCGACTTCAGCTACGGGCCTCCGGGCACGCCTGGCGGCTACGACAGCTACGCGCAGGGCGGGGCAGACCAGTACACCCCCTCGCGCATGAGCTACGGCGGCGACCCGCGCACATCTGGCACGTCAACGCCGATCTACGGCGGGGCGGGCTTCGACCCTTCGGCAGCCGCCATGGCGCTGCCATCGGACCCTTACCCGGCCTGGACAGCCGACGCTCAGTCACCCGTAAGTGTAGAGCAGATAGAGGATGTGTTCATCGACTTGACCAACCGGTTCGGGTTCCAGCGCGACTCCATGCGCAACATGTTTGATCATTTCATGGTGCTTTTGGACTCGCGCGCATCGCGCATGTCGCCGGAGCAGGCGTTGCTTTCGTTGCACGCGGACTACATCGGCGGCGATACGGCCAACTACAAAAAGTGGTATTTTGCCGCCCAGCTTGATCTAGACGACCAGGTGGGGTTCCGGAACATGAACCTCGGCAAGCTCTCACGGAAGGCGCGTAAGGCGAAAAAGAAGAACAAGAAGGCCATATCGGAGAATGTGGCAGATACAGAGGCGACGTTGAGCCAGCTGGAGGGCGATGACTCGTTGGAAGCGGCGGACTTCCGGTGGAAGGCAAAGATGAACAAGTTGACGCCGTTGGAGCGGGTAAGGCAGATAGCGTTGTACTTGCTGATCTGGGGCGAGGCGAACCAGGTGCGTTTCACGGCGGAGTGCTTGTGTTTCTTGTACAAGTGCGCGACAGACTACCTAGAGTCCCCTCTCTGCCAGCAGCGCGCGGAGCCGCTTCCGGAGGGCGACTACTTGAACCGCGTCATCACACCACTCTACCAGTTCCTCCGGAGCGAGGTGTATGAGATTGTGGACGGGCGCTACATGAAGCGTGAGCGCGACCACAACCAGGTGATCGGGTACGACGACGTGAACCAGCTTTTCTGGTATCCGCAGGGCATTGCGCGCATAGTATTTGAGGATGGGACTCGTTTGATCGATCTTCCCGCTGAAGAGCGGTACCTCCGGCTCGGGGATGTTGTGTGGAACGATGTTTTCTTCAAGACTTACAAGGAGGTGCGCACATGGCTGCATATGATCCTCAATTTCAACCGGATATGGATTATTCATGGCTCTGTCTACTGGATGTACACCGCCTACAATGCGCCGTCAATCTACACTCCCAATTACCAGCAACTTTTGGATAACAAGCCATTACCTTTTATGCCGTTTGTGGCATGTTCATTTGCAGGGACGTTCGCATGTGTCGTCCAGCTATTTGCCACATTTTTGGAATGGACATACGTGCCGCGTAAATGGGCCGGTGCACAGCACTTGTCCCGGCGGTTCTTCTTCTTGCTATTGGTTACAGCGCTTAATGTGGGCCCACCAGCAGCTGTACTCAAATATCTTCCCGATTTAAGAACCTACTCGAAGCTAGCATATGCTATTTCCGTTGTTGGCTTTGTTATTGCATTGATTACTATGATATTCTTTTCGGTTATGCCATTGGGAGGTTTATTCACATCGTACATGAAGAATTCTACTCGAAAGTACGTTGCTTCCCAGACTTTTACCGCGTCTGTTGCACCATTGCATGGGATGGACATGTGGATGTCCTACTTGCTATGGGCAGCTGTTTTCGCTGCGAAGTTTGCTGAATCGTACTTTTTCTTGACCCTATCGTTGAAAGACCCGATCAGAATTCTATACTCAAACTACTCCAGGTGTGAAGGCGTTAAACACCTAGACAGGTATCTATGTCCATATCAGGGCAAAGTTGTTTTGGTGCTAATGGTGATCACTGACTTTATTTTGTTCTTCCTCGATACCTATATGTGGTACATTGTCTGTAACACCGTTTTCTCTGTGGGCAGATCGTTTTACCTAGGTATTTCCATTTTGACCCCTTGGAGGAACATCTTTACTAGACTTCCTAAACGGATCTACTCAAAAATTTTGGCCACTACTGATATGGAAATCAAGTACAAGCCAAAGGTTTTGATCTCCCAGGTGTGGAATGCCATTGTGATTTCCATGTACAGAGAACATTTGTTAGCGATTGACCATGTTCAAAAGCTCTTGTATCACCAAGTGCCTTCTGAGATCGAGGGGAAGCGCACACTTCGTGCTCCGACATTCTTTGTCTCGCAGGATGATAATAACTTTGAAACTGAGTTCTTCCCAGCGAACTCCGAGGCCGAACGTCGTATCTCGTTTTTCGCGCAATCTTTGGCAACGCCAATCCCTGAACCTCTCCCAGTGGACAATATGCCTACTTTTACCGTGCTAACTCCGCATTATTCTGAAAGAGTGTTGTTGTCTCTAAGGGAAATTATCCGTGAGGATGACCAATTTTCGCGGGTTACGTTACTAGAGTACTTGAAGCAGCTACATCCAGTGGAGTGGGACTGTTTCGTGAAAGACACTAAAATCTTGGCTGAGGAAACAGCCGCTTTCGAAGGCGGCGAGGAAGAGGATCCTGAGAAGGCCGGCGGCCTCAAGTCTCAGATCGACGATTTGCCATTCTACTGCATTGGTTTCAAATCCGCTGCTCCAGAATACACTCTACGTACACGTATTTGGGCCTCATTGAGATCGCAAACCTTGTATCGTACCGTTTCCGGTATGATGAACTACGCAAGGGCAATTAAGTTATTGTATCGTGTTGAGAACCCAGAGATTGTACAGATGTTTGGGGGTAATGCGGAAGGTTTGGAACGTGAATTGGAGAAAATGGCAAGAAGAAAGTTCAAGTTTTTGGTGTCCATGCAAAGATTGGCCAAGTTCAAGCCGCATGAGATGGAAAACGCAGAATTTTTATTGCGTGCTTACCCAGACTTACAAATTGCATATTTGGACGAGGAGCCGCCTCTGAATGAAGGGGAAGAGCCCAGAATTTACTCTGCTTTGATCGATGGTCACTGTGAGCTAATGGAGAATGGTCGCCGTAGGCCGAAGTTCCGTATCCAGTTGTCTGGTAATCCGATCTTAGGTGATGGTAAATCTGACAATCAAAACCATGCGTTGATCTTCTACAGGGGTGAATATATACAACTAGTGGATGCCAACCAGGATAATTATTTGGAGGAATGTTTGAAGATTAGGTCCGTCTTGGCGGAATTTGAAGAATTGAATGTGGAACATGTCAACCCGTATACTCCAACGTTAAAGTATGAAGAACGTGAAAATAACCACCCTGTGGCCATTGTTGGTGCTCGTGAATACATTTTCTCGGAAAACTCTGGTGTCCTTGGTGACGCTGCAGCCGGTAAGGAGCAGACATTTGGTACGCTATTCTCGCGTACTTTAGCCCAAATTGGTGGTAAGTTGCACTATGGACATCCGGATTTCATCAATGCCACTTTCATGACTACGAGATGTGGTATCTCAAAGGCTCAAAAGGGTTTGCATTTGAACGAGGATATTTATGCGGGTATGAACGCTCTCCTACGTGGTGGCCGTATCAAGCATTGCGAGTACTTCCAGTGTGGTAAAGGTAGAGATTTGGGTTTCGGTACGATTTTGAACTTTACAACAAAGATTGGGGCTGGTATGGGTGAGCAGATGTTGTCCCGTGAATACTATTATTTGGGGACGCAATTGCCGATTGATCGTTTCTTGTCTTTCTATTATGCACATCCTGGTTTCCATTTGAATAACTTGTTCATCCAGCTATCCTTGCAGATGTTCATCTTGACACTGATGAATATGAATGCGCTTGCTCATGAATCTCTTTTCTGTGAATATGACAAGGATAAGCCTATCACAGATGCATTGACACCTACTGGTTGTTACAACTTGGCACCCGTTGTTGACTGGGTCAGACGCTATACATTATCTATTTTCATTGTTTTCTTCATTGCGTTTGTCCCCATTGTTGTTCAAGAGTTGATTGAAAGAGGTATTTGGAAAGCTATTCAAAGATTTATCCGTCACTTGGTATCTTTGTCCCCTATGTTTGAAGTTTTCGCTGGACAGATATATTCAGCCTCGTTGGTAAGTGACTTGACTTTTGGTGGCGCGCGTTACATTTCGACGGGTCGTGGTTTTGCAACCTCCCGTATACCCTTTTCTATTCTTTACTCCAGGTTTGCTGGTTCCGCGATTTATATGGGTGGTCGTTCTATGCTAATGTTGCTCTTTGCGTCTGTTGCTAGATGGCAAGCTGCGCTTCTATGGTTCTGGGCCTCTATGGTGGCTATGATCTTCTCTCCATTTATTTTTAACCCACACCAATTCGCATGGCAGGACTTTTTCTTGGATTACAGAGACTATATCAGGTGGTTATCCAGGGGTAATAACAAGTTCCACAAAAATTCGTGGATTGCGCATGTGAGGGTTGCCAGATCCCGTGTGACCGGTTTTAAGAGGAAACTCATCGGCGATGAGTCTGAAAAGTCGTCGGGTGATTCGGCCAGGGCTCATAGAACCAATATTTTGTTCGCAGAAGTGCTCCCAACTACGTTTTATGCGGTCGGTTGCATAATAGCGTATACTTTTATCAACTCCCGTACTGGTTTAATGGATCGTTCTGTGCAAGACCCTAATAATGCTGAGTCTGGTGTTTTCCCGAAGACAGACCCCCTCCTAAGGCTTGCGATATGCACAGTGTTACCAGTCGCCGTAAATGCAGGTGTGCTTGCAGGTATCATGGGACTTTCTTGCTGCGCTGGACCACTTTTAGGATTGTGCTGCAAGAACACCGGTCCAGTTATGGCAGCAGTTGCCCATGGTGTGTCTGTGGTGGCGCATATTGTAGCGTTCCTCGCGATGTGGATTTTGCAACGTATGAACTTAGCCAGAATGTTGATGGGTTTGGTTACCATGATCCAGTGCGAGAGGGTGATACTGAAGTTAATGACTCTGATTTTCCTAACACGTGAATTTAAGAATGATCGCGCAAATGCCTCGTTCTGGAGCGGGAAATGGTACGGCGCGGGCCTAGGTTACATGGCTTGGACGCAACCTGCTAGAGAATACGTTGTGAAAATAATCGAACTTTCTGAATTTGCTGCGGATTTCTTTTTGGGTCATTTCATTCTCTTCTTCCAACTACCAATATTGTGTATTCCGCAGGTTGATAAGTTCCATTCTATCATGTTGTTCTGGTTGCGGCCATCTCGTCAAATACGCCCTCCAATTTATTCTCTGAAACAAACTAGGTTACGGAAGCGTATGGTGAGGAAATATAGTGCCTTATACTTCCTCATCTTACTCGGTTTCGTTATAATAATTGCTGGGCCGGCCATTGGATTGAAGGACCAGGTAACTACAGATAAAGACGGTTCGGTGAAAGCGACCAAGATCTGGGGTCAGCTTGATGAAAAGTTAGCAGTGGTCTACACAAACACTAATGGAGACAAAGTCACCGTGCCAAAGGCAGGATTCACGCGTGGTTTAATGCAACCATACCAGGATAAGACCGCTACCGATGACAGTAATTCTGATTTTACTTATGATACAGGTGGGCACCAGTACTTTAAGACAATACTTTCGGACCAGATCCCCAGTACCTGGACCACGAAAACTCCTTAAGCCATAGCACATTGGCCTATGTATTTGGAAACCATGAACTCTACTTATTATTAAAGTAGTTGACCTCAGGATTATTTTATTTTAACTTTAAAGTTTTATAGTCTTTTTATTCGAGTTTTTTGATAAAAAACATTTACTTCTCTAAATCTCTAGTCTATTATTGTTCCCTTATTAATGGCCGTGGTGGTATACGTGTGCACTATACTCCACTCGTCCGCCTAAATCTGGTAGATGCATTTACGCCTCTTATTACAGGGTCTTCTCGCAGCAGCTGCTCTTTTTGGTCCGGAAACCGTCAAGCTCAGCACAACGTCATTTGTCGGACGGAAGACTTGCTTCTGAAAGACATATATAAAACCACAAATATAAAAACCTACGCATAGTAAACAAGTTCTGGAGGTATACTACAGGTTAAAGAAGAAGATTTCATGAAACTTCAGGCCATCCTAGCAAAAACTGCGGTGCTCTCTACCGCAGTTGCAAAGGCTTCACAGAATACGACTCTTTCCCTTTCAGGGCTTCCCGTCATTGAGGTTGTCGGGAACAAATTCTTCGATTCTCGCTCAGGTGAACAGTTCTTTATTAAGGGAATTGCCTACCAACCCAGTAGCGCACCACAAGAGCTTGAGGTGGGCTATCCGGCAGATACGAAGTATATCGACCCTTTGGCAGAAGTGGAAATATGTAAACGAGATTTGCCATATTTGAAAAAGCTCGGAGTCAATACCATTCGTGTTTACTCCATTGATCCAACCAAGCCCCACGATATCTGTATGGAAGAATTAAGCAAGCTGGGCATCTACGTTCTAATCGATTTGTCTGAACCAGACACTTCTATAATTAGGGAAACGCCGACATGGGACGTGAAAGTGTTTCAGCGGTACAAAGACGTGGTCGACTCCATGCAGAAGTACACTAACGTTTTGGGCTTCTTTGCTGGCAATGAAGTCACTAACGACCGCACGAATACTGACGCATCACCTTTTGTGAAGGCGGCTATCAGAGATGTCAAAAATTACATCAAGCAAATGGGCTACAGAACCCTACCTGTGGGGTATTCAACAAATGACGACCAAGAAACGAGGGACCACTTGGCTGACTATTTTGTCTGCGGTAATGTAACCGCCGACTTCTACGGTATAAATATGTACGAATGGTGCGGGCACTCATCCTACGGCACGAGCGGCTACAGAGAGCGGACCAACGAGTTCAGAAACTTCCCTGTGCCAGTATTCTTCTCGGAGTTTGGATGCAATACGATCAGGCCCAGACCTTTCACGGAAATACAGGCTTTGTACGGCTCCATGATGACGCCCGTATGGTCTGGTGGGCTTGCGTACATGTACTTCGAAGAGGATAACGAATACGGCGTGGTCAAGGTCACCAAGGATAACCAAGTTCTAGAGCTCCCAGATTTCCGCAATCTACAGAAAGAGTTTGAGAAGGCCCGCCCCAAGGGAGTGAAGCGCAGTGTCTACGAGAAAACCTACAAGGTCAATGCCAGAGCCTGTCCGCAAAAGTCCGGGACGTGGAAGGCATCGGACGAGCTTCCTCCCACGCCCGACGCGCGCAAGTGCGGCTGTTTGGAACAAGCCCTACCCTGCTTGTCGCTAAGCCTACAGGACCCAATGTCATATAAGAATTACTTTGAATATGTCTGTGGATTCGTTAATTGTATGGACATCAACGGCGATGGTAGTTTGGGGGTGTACGGCGAGTATTCTGATTGCGACACAAGACAAAAATTGAGTTTACAACTCAGTAAGCTATATTTGAGACGTAAAATAAGCAAAAATGAATGTCCTATCGCCAGTAACGATTTCTTCTTCAATGCGAAGAGCATAGGCATTCCGCAACAATGCCAGGGCGTTATGGAGGATGTCAAACTTCAGGCTAACAAAAAACTAGTGGAGCCAAAACCTGCTGCTCCAACCGGCAAAGACGTCAATGCCGCCGGGCCAAGCACATTTAGCCGGCTAAACACAGCGACACTTCTATTGTTGTCTGCCACCGCCTTCATTCTCCACCTACTTCTATAAGGAACAAACTATAAATAAAGGAATGAAATATACGATTCATTATTGATAAAATCCATCATAAATAGAGATGATGCCCGCGCACCAGCAGCTAGCAGCGCAGAGGGCAGCCGCTAGTCCTTCCTGGGCCCCCAGTTGAGGCCCAGGAAGCCCTTGGGTTTTGTAATCGATGGCTCCGGTCTGATGAGGTAGTGCCGTTTCTCGCCTGGCACATCCAGGTACATTCGCACAAACTCAGGCTGGTAGCTGTCGTCCGACTGCTGAGCCTCGAGGCTCACCAGGCCCCGCCGGCGGCCGGATTCCACGTGGAATCGCATGTAGTAGTGCTCGCGGCCGCTGGCGTCGAGTCGCCGAGTCGAGCTGATCGGTCTGTTGCGTGTCCACCTGTCGTCACCGACACTGTCGCCATATGCCTTGAGGCGTTCGGAGCTATGCTCACCGTCGTCGCACTGCAGCAGCGACCGCGCAACTGCGTCGCCCTCGACTGTCGAGACAGCTCTGTTGAATATCTGTGTGTCGCCCGACGGCGAGAAGAGCTCAGAAAGGATTAAATATAGCACGATCCCCGCCACACCAGCGGCACCCAGCACCAGCACTCCCGACGCGCTAAATGTCGCTGCCGCCCGCACCTTCTTCCACACCGTGACTCTGCGCTCCTTTGGGCGATTGCCCGCCTGCTCGGGGGGGGCATAGAACGTCGAGTATGGCCGTCCGATCCCAGCCTTCCACGCACTACCTGGCACTCTCGCCAGGCTAACTCTCACTCTAGCGCTAGCCGGCGCCCGTAGCCGTCCACAGATGCTTCCAAATGCCAACATGCTCGTCGCCCGCTCAGTGCGCTATTCTTACTCAGAATCTCATTCCATGTATATGCACCAGATCACGTGACAAAATATAGATCACTATAGACGGCAGCGGTACCACTTAGGCCTCACAGAGGCCACGCTATTCAACACGCCCCTTTAGTGTAATGGTTAGCATACATTTTTCCGGTGGATGTGATCCGGGTTCGAGTCCCGGGAGGGGCTTCTCGCGCAACCGCGCATCTTTTTTTGGCGCAGTAATTGGTGACAGTTGACTGCGAAACCCATACATATGTCTATGCTGGGCTTCCCGCCCAGGCCGCGGCCTCCGCCTAGCCACCCGGCGCGGACCCACGCAACGAGACGGCGCGGGCCCGGCACGGCGATCACCAGCGGCAGCCGGTGCAGCGTAGGCGGGACAGCTGAAAAGTTACTACAATTTGAGGTCTCGCATACTGACACAGAGGGTCTAACACAGACACCAGACGATCAGCAATGGCTAAGCAATCTCTAGGTATGTGAAAGGACGATGGTAGATCCGAGACACTTGTACATGATTGTCCCAGGCGGTGCGATGGATGCGGTGGCATGTAGCCCAGCGCAACCGGACCAGGCATCACCAGTGCGCGGAATAGTTGGTCGCCCAGCACAGTACTAACATGCATGCAGACGTTTCCTCCGACAGAAGAAAGGCCAGAAAGGCGTACTTCACCGCGCCATCTTCCGAGCGCCGTGTGATTATGTCTGCTCCTCTATCCAAGGAGTTGAGAGAGCAGTACAACATCAGGTCTCTACCAATCAGAAAGGACGACGAGATCATGGTTGTGCGTGGCTCCAAGAAGGGCCAAGAGGGCAAGGTTTCTTCCGTCTACAGATTGAAGTACGCTGTCCGCGTCGACAAGGTGACTAAGGAGAAGTCCAACGGTGCCTCTGTGCCATTGGACGTCCACCCATCCAAGGTTGTCATCACCAAGTTGCACTTGGACAAGGACAGAAAGGCCTTGATCGAGAGAAAGGGCGGCAAGTTGGAGTAAATGCATTCCACGGGTCAACCAGCATATTATAAGTAATTATGTTCTACCAATTCTCCTCGATATATAGTAAGTTCAGAAAGTCGTGTTTCACTAGCGTTTATCAGTGGGCCATGATGGCTGCGCTCTGATGCTCCGCTCGTGCGCTGCCATTCTTGGTCGGACAGCCATGACTCTCGCGGACCAGTGAACTGGCGCGAAATTCCGTTCTCCGGGCCGACCAACCTTGGACTCTTATTGCTTTCCTTCCACCCTGAGAAAGTAGACAGCGCCTACATATATGACACATCCCTGTTTGATGTTTTACGGAAGCACCACCTCCGACGAGCAGGGAGACACAGAGGAGTAGGTTCAGCTACTGCTTGGAGGCTTTTCGAAGGGATGTCAGCAATCATATCGTCAGATGAAGACACCGACAGCGGCTGCGAGAGCCGTTCGTCCGGGATCAAACAGACTGATGCAGGCCAAGTCACAGTTGCGGCTGGGAACCACCAGGCGCGGACGAGAAAACGGTGGTCGAGCCACTCAAAGGAGAAAGGACGGCTGCGGAGCTCGCTGCTTGCAGACGGGGTGCACGAAGGCGTCAAGGACAATCACATTTCGCCAGGACAGCTGTATTCCACCGAGTCTGGGCGGCTTTTCCATGCGGGGAAGATATTGATCGTCCTGGTGGGTCTTCCAGCGACATCCAAGACACTTGTATCGGTGGCAATTACGCGCTACACGCGTTGGCTCGGGGTGCGTACTCAGTCGTTTCACGTATCCGAGTACCGGAGAGCGCGGGTGCCGCAGGGGATGATGAAACTACCACTGGATTACTTCTCTGCAAAGCCCGTTACACCGGAGGGGATTAGATTGCGGCGTACACTGTTAGCTGAGATCCACGAGGACATGAAGAAGTTCTTTGAGCAGGGCCAGCTGGCCGTCTATGATGGCATGAACATTATGCGCGAGGAGCGCAGGCGCCTCGCCGAAGAGTTTGCTCCTCTCAATGTCAAAGTGTTCTTCATCGAGTCTGTTGTGAGCGAGTCGATTCTCAGAGCGCGCACAGTAGAGATGGCCGCAGCGTCGGCCGACTACAAGGGCTGGAATAGACAGGATGCATTAGAGGACTACAAGCAGCGGATCGAGTTGAATAGACCGCTGTATGAGGAGATGAGTCCCTCAGAGGGGTTAAGTTACGTAAAGTACTTCAACTTCGGAGAGAAGCTGGTGGTTAACAACAACTACCATGGATTTTTGATCAATAAAATCGTCTTCTTCTTGATGAATCTCCGGGACAAAAAGGGCTGTGTATATTTTGCACGCTGTGGTACAAGTGATAAAGACAAGTACATTGACGACGAAGTTCTCAACGAAGAGGGCATTGAATATTCCAAGGTGCTGACTGATACGGTACTGGAACGCATAAACCGTAGGAGAAGGGAGCAAAATGACTCCCCAAGGCAGTACGAGTCCTTGCCCCTGACGTCGTCCTGCAACTCATATTCTTCAGAGTTAGAAAGCCCCCTAATCTCCACTTCAGCTACACTGAAACGCACCGAATCACTTGGCAAGGCAGCGTTAAGACAGCATGCATCTGGTGACGGCACCGATGAGGACTCGTTTGTCGTTTGGACAGCTCCTCGCAAGAGAACTTATGATACTGCCATGTATTTCATCGACAAGAAGATAACAGTGCGCCAGCGGTCTCAGTTGCAGCAGCTGCATCCCGGAGTTGTGGCTGACTTGTCCGAGGAGGAAATAGTTTCGCAATTTCCAACCGAGCACAAGGAATACATGAAGGATCCTTACCACTACCGTTTCCCGCGTGCAGAGTCGTACCACGATCTGGCTGTGAGGATAGAACCTCTGTTGCTAGAGATGGAGCGCATGTACGGCGATATATTGATTATTGGACACGAATCTACTCTAAAAATTCTCTACGGCTACGTGACTGCGTGCTCATGCCACGACATCCCATCGTTGAGCTTCACGCGGGATGAGCTGATTGAAGTATCCTTCGGACCGTTCGAAAATAAAATTACGAAAATACCCTTGGTTGTGGACAGACAGCGTGTAAGTAGACAGGTTCCTAGCTGAAGCTCGAGTTCGGTACGTCAACTATTGTAATTCTATAGGATGTAGCATGCAGGCTATGAATTTGCGGCGTACATGGTCAGCCCGCATCTTGAAAGATCTTTGGGTTTCGCTGGTGGCCAAAACGCAAAGCTATTTCATCTATATGCATTGACGCGGCTGAGCTCGGAAACATTTGTATCGTAACTGAGTGAGTGATGCTGTTTTAATCGGCCTTCCCAGGTCCTTCCAATCTACTACGACGGCGCCAGTAGGCTTCGTATTCTTCGCGCAAGCTAATTGGAGCATGGTAGCATGAATCTTTGACCAAAAACCACTTAGCTAGCCGCCATGTTAAGACCCAATCAGAGAACCCACTGTACCGGATCAGCCCCACGAGGAGGAAATACAGCGACCCAAGAAATGCACCGATCGCCACTCCCACAAGAACCTGCGGCACATTATGGTAGCCCAAGTATACGCGTGACCCGGCGACGCAGATTGTGGCAACCACCACAGCTGCCGAGCCTAGTACTTTGTGGACGCACCGTAGTCCTGTCCATTGTAACCAAAGCCGCATACAATGGTATACCGCAAAAAATCCCATGAACTGGGAGTGAGCGCTAGGCATCCCGAACCCAGACCGGAGTGTCTCCTTCTGGAAGGTCCCAAAGTTGTATGGCCGGGGCTCCCTAATCACGTTCTTGACTACATTGTTCAGTATTTCGTTCATGAGGTGTCCGACCGCGATGAACACCGCTTCCATCTCACGATTGGTCACAAACCAAGAGAAGTAAAACACTAGTATGGCAATCGGAAGAAGCGAGAAGTAGCATGAAATGAACGATACGATGTCACTTGGATCATAAAGCACGTATGTATCATCGAACGGAATCAAATTGTCCATGGGGAACATCTGAGTGCCTATCATCTTGGCAAACCACTGCTAGGAACCGCGCAGTACGATCTTTGGTTTTTGCTGGTCCCAGGAAGTGTCCAATGAAGGTGATCTTTTTCTATTTTCTGCGTTTTTGACATTGTAACTCTTAAAAGGTTTATGTGGTTTTACTGTGTTGGTGAACGGCTCGGCCACCAAACCGGCCTGCAGATGCATAGCAGCCATAGGTAGTTGCCACCACGATATATACAATTACATAGATGCTACAAGCTGCCACGTACGTTATGCAGCGGGGTTGACGGATAGAGTAGGAGAGGAAAGTAGAAAAGTAGATGGGATTAGATAGAAGACGTAATAGAAAAGTTGTGTAAAAAGACCTGCAACCTGTATCAAACCACTAGGAGATGCAGTATGACTAGGTCTGTGCAGGGTTGAACAAAAGAAGAGACAACGAAGCGGTCTGTCAGTGTGGACAAACACAATAATGAAGACAATGCAGGGGAAGTATTATAGAATAACAGGAGGAGAGCGAGATAACGCAGAGGGAAAGTGAGTAGTAAGATAAATTATTCTGGAGAGTAAGGCTATAGGGTTAGTTGATGCTTTTGTTGTTCTCTAGCCCATCTAGCAGTATCCTTAGTTGCCTGACTAAAGTTGGGGTTACTTCTTGTTTTCTTGATAAACTCTGTGACCCAAGTCTGGGCGTACAATTGCTTTATCCTGCCGTCAGGGAACATGGAGGCGATATCTCCAATGATGCCAACAGCGGATCTAGCAGAAGTGTCCTCGCTGCTTAAAGCTGGATTCTCGGCGAATGAGCTCAAAAACTGGAAGATAGTGCCTGCATATTGGAAGAGGGCGTCCGGCTGCGAATGAAGGCCGGCAACCATACCGACATACGCATCCAGTACTGCTTCCTGGACCTTAACGTTGTACTCGAGGGCATCCAAGGAAGCACTTTCTGGTCTGGAATTCTGGGCGGCAACACATAACGCCATGACCTGATTGAGGTATGGGATAAAGTCTTCGCCGATATTAGACGCAATGTCTCCAAATACAGAGAGTACTGCGGGTTTTAACTCCATGCGAGCATCCTGAGAAGAGATCATCGAACCTAAAACGTTCATAAATGCAGGGGCGAACTTCTTGAAGTCGTCTTCCAAGGAGTTCGAAATATCCGCAATCAAACCCACGGCAGTGACAGAGACCTGTGACTGGACCTGGTTCAAAGCGTGCACTAGGTAGGGCGAGAACGTCTCCAAGTATCTTTCGAACCCCTTACCCATAGACGTTGCAAGAGAGGAAATAACGTAAAAAACGTCATCTTCAATATATGAAGAATCCTTCTTACTCAAAAGCTTCAAAAACAGGTCCATTAGCATATCAGAGACGGCGGAGACCGATTGTGGATTCTTTCTAATCGAAGCCGATAATACTGTCAATATGTTTGACTGTAACTCTTCTAAACTCTGCCTATCCTCAGTGCTTAGCTGGCTCTCATCTATGTTTATGGTATGACCTAGCTTGTCCAAGACATAACTTGAAATAGATGTAACGGATTCACCCACTTGGTCAGTAGAGAACTCAACTAAGGTAGTCAAAGCAGAGAATGCAGAAGCCCGAACACCGTGCTCATTATCGGGCCGATTCGCAGTTTTCATTAGGGAGTCAACTAGGACGGGGTAGTAGTTGTATATTGGAGAACCCGGGTTGTCAGCGAGCTGCTCTACCAAATTGATGATGGTCCACGCACAGTTTGTTGCAACTTTTGGATGGTCGTTCAAACCAAGCAAGCAGGCGTTAATAACGTCGGACAAGTGACGCTGTGGATCGATGGCACCGACCACAAGGTCAGCAATACGGCCTATGCACCAAGCAACCGTCTCCTTGACCTGTAAAACAGGATCGTTTATCAAGTTAAGTATCGGAGGTAGTGCCTGGTGAACCAAGCTAACCAATTGAACTTTATCTGGACCGTCTAAGATAGAACCGAATGACATTACAGCCGCTTCACGCTGCCTCCAGTTCTCGCTCGTTATGTTTTGCTCAACGTACTGCAAGACGGGCTCCACGATGTAATTGCCGCAGTTCTGCGCGAAAAGCTGCAAACATGCGCCGGCAGACATAGCCAGGTTCCAATCGTCGTCCTCAGGATCCTCGTTCTGCTTGGTCAAAAGCACCAACAAGTTTGGTACAACCTCTTGCAACGAGGAGAGTGCAAAGTTGAAAGACTGCAATGGCGACTCTGGGAACTGCGACAACTCGTAAGCGATATCAATCTCCTCTTCGCAGATCGTCGACCAGAATTCAACTGCCATGGATGCCACCTTCTCGTTCGGAGACTGCATGGTAGAAATCGTTAGGGCATACAAAGCTTGCTCCATATACGGCTTCATCAAGAAGTAAAACTGTGCCATGATCTTGCAGAGACACCCGAAGGCGGCCGCCTGTATCTCCTCGTCGTCCGCCTGCGTGGCCTCGCACACCACCTGCATCAAGTAATTACGTTCGCCCTCCCGCTCCATATTGTTCTTAATAAACGCCAACGAGTCCGCAAGCGAGTTCAACGCGGTCAAGCGCACCGCCTTGGAGGGCTCGGAAATCTGCGCCCCCTGCACGATGGCTATCAGGATGTTGTTCGACTGCGCGATCAAAGTCTTGTTCGACAGATCCGCACCCTCGCAGATGTACCCGAGCACCAAGAGCGACGCACGCTTCACATTCTCGGGCTGGTGCTGCACGGTGTTCTCCACGAGGATCTTCATCAAGTCCGGCCACTCGTCCCGCGGCAACTCGATGTCTGCAATCGCCGCAATCAGCTGCGCCGACGCGTTGGCCACGCGCGGCTGCTTGTCCACCAGCGCCGCCAACGCAAACTGCTTGATGTGGTGCCGCGACTCCGCGTCCACCAGCCCAAGCCACCGCTGCGCAAACTGCTGCCCCTTCACCGGGTCCTTCGACACCAACTCGTTTTTCAACGTCAACGCCGCCAAAATCCGCGCCTCCAAGATAACGCTCTCGTCCGCCAGGAGCTGCGAGAGCGTCCCCGCGTACTGCAGGAAGTTGTCGTTCGACAACTTCCGCAACTGCGTCTCCGACTGCAACCGCACGCCCGCATCTGGGCTGAGAATCGTGTTGCTCAACAGCTGTGCTATTTCCTGCGCCGACATTTTCGCTCTTTGTACCACTCTAGGTTCGCCGCACAACTTCGGGTACGCACTGACGGCTACGCACGCAGATGCAACAGAGCTGGCCTAACAACTGTGTCTGGCCGAGGGGTGTAGCTGGGAGAAAAACTGGTCTTGCCGTTTCCTCTGTTTTCGTTTTTCAGCTCGCCGCCGCTGCTTTGCGCGAGAAAGGAGCGCGCGGGGAAACGTTCCGGAAACAAAACAGAACCCCTAGGGCTGCGCCGCGGGGTCTGGGTTTGCAGCACGGCACGTGACTGCGGCATAACTATGTATTTACTTAGGCATATTTGGCTAGCAGCGCGTCCACGAGCGCGATGTACTCCTGCTCGGCCTCGGCTTGCGACTTGCCCTTGAGCTTCTCCCACGCGTCCCACTTGTAGCGGTCCTTCATGTTGAAGATCCCGGGCTTCTCCTTGGTGTTGTCGCCGACGGTGGCCTGCTTGTACAGCGCGTACAGCTGCAGCATCTCATCCTGCGAGGGCGACTTCGTGAGCTTGGTGACGGCGGCGGCCTGAATGTGTTAGCGGTGGCGTGCGGCACGGGGCGCGACGGTACATACCTTTTCCTCGAATTGCTGTGAAACCATGGCTTGGGGAGTGTGGGGTGGCGAGAAAGGGGTGGCGGCGCGCGCGCCGCTTTTCTGCGGCCTCCGGGCCGTGCGGGACGACGGGCCGGGTGCGCCGGGTAACGGTGCTGCTGCCGCGGAACAAGGCCCTGGCCCCGCACCGTGGCCCGTTCGCAGGTCCGTATAAAAGATTCGCAGCGGCCGGCACCACAGGGGCGTCCAGACGACACACACGGCGGAGCAGATGACACAACTGAAGACGTTCCCGTCGTATGGGAGCGAGCGGATGGTGGTGGAGCCGGTCAGCGACCACCGGCGGCGGCGGTCGTCGAGCATCATCTCGCACGTGGAGCCGGAGACGCTAGAGGAGGAGAACGACCAGCAGCTGCTGCCCAACATGAACGCGACGTGGGTGGAGCAGCGCGGCGCGTGGGGGATCCACGTGGTGATCATCGTGTTGCTGAAGGTGTTCTACAACCTAGTGCCTGGGCTGAGCAACGAGTGGTCGTGGACCATGACGAACATGACCTACGTGGTGGGGTCCTACATCATGTTCCACCTGATGAAAGGCACGCCGTTTGAGTTCAACGGTGGCGCGTACGACAACCTGACGATGTGGGAGCAGCTGGACAACGGGATGCTGTACACGCCGACGCGCAAGTTCCTGATCAGCGTGCCGATCGCGCTGTTTCTGCTGAGCACGCACTACACGCGGTACGACCTGCAGCTGTTTGTGCTGAACTTTGTGCTGACGACTATGGTGGCGGTGGTGCCGAAGCTGCCGCTGACGCACCGCGTGCGCATCTCGATCCCGGGGATCACAGGGCCGGCGCAGATCGGTTAGGCATATATATATGTGTATATAAGACGATACAGTTGGCTAAGGGGAGGAGGCCGCGACGTCTGCGTAGACGTCGAAGCGCCGCTGGCGCGTGACGGGGATGGCGCGGCGCACCCAGTCGAGCTCTGCGGGGTCGAGGGTCGCGTACAGGATCTCCTCGCCCTCGCCGGCCTCCGCGACGACGCGGCCGGTGGGGTCGACGACAAGCGAGTGGCCGTACGCCTGGTACGATGCGCTGGCGACGCGCGCGGGGGAGCACAACAGCGTGTAGATCTGGTTGTCGACGCTGCGCGCGCGGGCGAGCAGGTGCCAGTGCAGCGGCCCGGTGGTGGTGTTGAAGGCGCTGGGGTACACCATCGCGTACGCGCCGCGCCGCGCGGACACCATGGCGAGCTCCGGGAAGCGCAGGTCGTAGCACACGCCGACGCCGAGCGCGCCGGCGGGCGTCTCCACCTGGGTCACGTGCTGGCCCGCAGCCAGCGTCCGGCTCTCCGTGAACGTGATCTTGCCGGGGATGTCCACGTCAAACAGATGCACCTTGCGGTGCTTGCCCACCAGCGCGCCCTTGCCGTCGAACACCAGGCACGTGTTGTAGACCTGCTGCGTGGCCGGCTCCAGCTCGGGGATGGTCCCGCCCACTAGCGTGATACCCCACTTGCGCGCCTGCCCCGCCAGGAAGCCCACCGACGGCGACTCCGGGCCCTCTGTCGCCACCTCGGCGAACTCGCGGAACTTGCCAATCTCGTAGGGCGCGTTGAAGCACTCCGGAAGCACCACCAGCCCCGTATCCGGCTGCTCCTTCATCGCCCGCTCTATGAACTGCCCCGCGCGGGCTAGGTTCGCCCCCTTGTTCGAGGACGACCCTGCCAGCTGCACGAGCGCCACTTTGACCTTTGCGCGCAGAACCTCAGACATGCTGCCTTGGTTAGCACGCCGCCACCGCTACTGCTCGCTTTTTCACCGCTGGCCACGCCGCGCCGCGCGGTGTCTCAGCACGCGGCGCTGGGGCTATGGAACAGTTGTTCTCAGCGGGGGAATGCCGCGGCCGAGGACTTCCGCGGCGACAGAGTACGTTCGCTACATGCTATCTACGTCGGCGTGTCATTTCCATCTCAGCAGCAGGCCATTCCTGGTGATGAAACGGCCCTCCTAGAGCAATTACGTCGAGCACAAGGTTGGGAATCATCAACATCAAGTCGAATAGTAGCTTAAGCGGCGGCAGACGAGCGATAGAGGTCTTCCTGATACGTACTTCATACCGCGGTTTAGCAGAGGCGGTATAAATACTAGGAGTGAAAAAGCAGGAGCGACAGGGGTACAGCAGGCCACCGGCAGAACCAGAGGATGCCAAGGACGATCACGTTCGACATTCCATCGCACTACAAGCTGGTGGACCTGATTGGCGAGGGCGCTTATGGGATCGTGTGCTCGGCTATCCACAAGCCGACGGGGACGAAGGTCGCCATTAAGAAGATCCAACCGTTCACGAGGCCCATGTTCGTGACGCGGACACTGCGGGAGCTGAAGCTACTGAAGTTCTTCCACAGCCACGAGAACATCATCTCGGTGCTGGACATCGTGCGGCCGACCTCGTACCAGGACTTCGAGGCGGTGTACCTGGTGCAGGAGCTCATGGAGACGGATCTGCAGCGGATTATCTCACAGCCGAACAGCTTCCTGTCGGACGACCACATACAGTACTTCACGTACCAGATCCTTCGCGCATTGAAGTCGCTGCACTCCGCTCAGGTAATACATCGAGACCTGAAGCCGTCGAACCTTCTGCTGAACTCGAGCTGTGACCTGAAGCTGTGCGATTTCGGGCTGTCCCGCTGCCTTGCTTCGAGCGACCGCTCGCGCGAGAACATGGTGGGATTCATGACCGAGTATGTCGCGACGCGTTGGTACCGTGCGCCCGAGATCATGCTTTCGTTCCAGGAGTACACGACCGCGATGGATATCTGGTCGTGTGGCTGCATCCTAGCGGAGATGATTAGTGGGAAGCCGCTGTTCCCTGGGCGCGACTACCACCATCAGCTATGGATCATCCTGGAGATCCTCGGTACGCCCTCCTTCGAGGACTTTGAACAGATTAAGAGCAAGAGAGCTAAGGCCTATATCGCCAATCTGCCCATGCGGCCGAAGATCCCGTGGAATGTGGCTCTGGGCACTAACGAAATCAACCCTCTGGCAATGGACCTGCTGGATAAAATGCTCACATTCAACCCCGACAAGCGTATCAGTGCTGCGGAGGCATTGAAGCATCCATACTTGGACACCTATCATGATGCGGAGGATGAGCCCGACTACGAGCTTCTCAACCTTCAGGACAACTTCTGGAAGGTCGATAACGAAGCCCGCCAGAAGACAGAGGAGGAGGAACTGTCCATGGATACGCTTAAGGCGATGCTTTACGAGGAGGTTATGAAACCGTTGCAGTGATAACGTGTTTCCCAACAGCTAGGCGTCTGAGTTGTACCGAGGCAGTAGCCCTTGGCTCCTCTATCGTACCCCACTTTGTCAATGAACTACAGTCTCCCGACGTATATAAAAAGTTTGTGAAGGTACTTATCATGATACATAGTGTACCTCTACTCGCATCTTGCCCTTTTTGCCGCACTATGAGACCTTCCACTATCTTTCGACGCTCTTAGCAATGCGTGGCATTTTGCCAGCCTATATAGTTACATTTACTAATACTATCTTGCGAGAGCGGGCATTGGACTCCGCCGTGGATGTGTTGCCAAGTGGGTCCTCGTGCACTGAGCTGTATAGTCAACACCTTATTTAGTGGAGAATCTCTGGCTTCGGTTTTTCCAACCCTTATTGTCAGCCTCATGTTTAAAAACCGGCCAATAAACGGGTAATTAAGCCCAATAACGGTCTCAGCATCTCCGAAGTACTCCAGTAACAGTATAGCAATGGGTGAAGCGTACGCAGGCAAGAAACAGCTGCCTCCTGAGATAGTATATGAGATACTCTCGTACCAGTTCCGGGACCTAATGTCCAACGACCACCCGCCCAGCAGCGAAAAGTATCATAACAACCTTCGCATGTTTCTCCGCAGCAATGCGACGGTGAACAAGACATTCAACCATGTGTGTCGAGTCCTTACATACCGTTATCTCAACTTCACTACGGCCCGATGCTTCAACAGAATGCTAGAAGTATTAAAACATGATAAAACCGGTCTGAGTGGGCTTGTGCAGGTAGCAGATTTCCAGGAGCTTACATCTATCGGGCTAGGCCGCACTGGCGAGATGAACAGGATCATTAAGAACTTGACGAACGAGACGCTCTTGGAGTTCCTGCAGCTGACAGCTCATTCACTGCGTGAGTTTCTGGCGAGCGAGCATATCCAAGGCGACCTGGACGAGCAAGTCATCTATCACTTAGTGCGGCCTGGGTCTTTATTGAATGTACTAGATTTTTGCGGTTGCTCGGGCCCTTCTTTTACCGAAACCTTTGTTCGGGTTATTGACAGGCTATATGAGGCTGACTCTGACGAGCCACGGGACCAAAACTACCAACTGACATCTGTTGGGCTCAATGACTGCACAGACCTACCTGCGTTAACCCTCGGAAGATTCCTAAAGGCGCAGCCGGAGCTTCAGAAACTTGATTTGTCGCACACGTCCATCGACGATCATACATTACTTCATAGTTTGCCACATTGGAAGAACTTGACGCATCTCTCATTCGCAGACTGTTCGCAGCTGACTCCAAGAGCCATTCTCGAATTCTTTAGCTACCATCCTGCTATTACTGATGAAAATAATACTACGTTGCAGTGGCTAAATCTCAAGGCTCACAAGCATACCTCTTCATGGACGGAGACACAAACGATGTTCTTGTTAAAGAAGCTCTGTAGATATGGCCACAATAATACCCTGCAGTATCTAAATATAGATGGGCTGCCACTACATTATTCCGAAGATAACAAGATAACGAAAACACCATATTACTATCAGTGCCAGGATACGCTGAAGTTCATTAAGTGGAATTTCCCAAAACTCAAGTCACTAAGCATTAGAAAAGCCAGTGTACCAATCCCAAGTTTGGTGAAGCTACTCTCTTCTTTCGATAGCTATGAGGAGGAAACTATTGAAGACATGTCTCCTAGTTCGCCCAGGTCAGCCCCCTTTGAGGGGAGCCTCCCTGTTCCGTCACAGCAGTTAAAATTTCTAGATGTTGCTGGCAACTCATATATTAATAAGTGGACGATTAACGATCCCGCATTGTTTACGTGTTCCGAATCGCTAGTGGCGTTAGAGGTGTCTTTTGAGTGCTGGCAGCAGATTGAAAGTAGAGCAAATTCCGAAGTAGTTTTCATGCGGCCAAAAAGTCCCAATACCAGCAGGAGTTCGATCATCCAAGACTACTCAAGGGTTGAAGAAGTTAAGTGGAAGTGTTACATAGATGCTTCCTATGGTAGGCGCTACTGGCTGTTCCGGACGGACGATTATCTAAACGGTGATGATCTAGACGCGCGCGGATCGATTACGAGGTACGACAGCGAAGGCAATAGGATAATAGATATTACCAAGCAGCCGGATTTCCTGAAGTTCGCACAGAATAAAATCATGCTCGGCTGTGGTATAGTCCCACTCAACAGTGTGCGCCGCCACAATACTTATCGCGACACGAAACCGCCGATATCACGGTTCTTCAAAAAAGACGGTAAGCTTACGATGGGCGGCAGCAGAACGTTGCCTATCAGAAGCCCACGGCTACCGCCTGGAGCTTGGAGACTCATGAATAATGAAACCACCTCGAGTAGAGACATGGATTTGGACGAGGCCCCAGATAGCGCCGCCTCCAACAATTATCAGCTCTCGCCCGGCGGCGTTGAGCTCAGCTTTAGTCGCCAGGAACCTCTAAGGAGAAGCGGAACTAGAGATGGCCTTTATTGGGATAGATCTGTTACCGACCTCCACTTATTAGCCACCACCGAACCTACTATCACGGGCAGGCCCGACAGCCTTGTAACCATCGGTAGCAATCAGGCTAGCGCTGGTGCCGATGAGTATGACACAAGCTATGACTACCTTAATAACCCGGAACTACAGAGGAGACGCTCCCAGTTTAGTCTTTTCCGCTACCGTCCTACCAGCATCCCAAACGAAAACGCTGCTCCTCGGCCTTCTCTGTTAACGAAGACATTTAAAAATCATGCTCTCATGGCAAGAGGCCTGCCCGCCCAGTACTGCAACATGTATCCCTACCGGGATCTTCTCCGGGATAGCTGCATTTACTATTCTCCATCTGCTGAGACGAATGAAAGATACCGGAAACATCTGGAAATGGTACAAGAATACGAGGTATTCGGCTGCCTCGAGAGGGGCATGTACAGATACTACAGCTTGAGGACTTAGCACTTAAAGCCGCGCTCTTTCTGCAGTATGCCCTAGCTGCAATATCAAATAAGGCTGTCCGCTCGGAGACTTGAATGCGTATACGGTAGGCGTCTGCAGGGACTTGCAGCTTCGCGCATATGCGTGTACGACATAGCAGAACGTGCGGTTCTGCGTTCTATTCTGAGTATGTAGTGTTATTGTTAACATTGCCTGGAGGAAAAACTTAGATTAATTATTTTCCCTCTTTCGTTAAAGGTAAATATTTTTCTTTTGTATATTTTTGTACACCGTTTTCTGGGCTCGAGAGAACAACCAAACAAAGCACGTCGCCTAATTCGATACAAACATCTCCAAATAGAATTAACCGCTTCTTGACAGGATTTGCAAAAATGATTTTGCTGTGCCGTAAGCCGTATCTCAATCGTAGATAGGTCCTGATTTGGAACTTGGAGCACCGAAATCTGTGTTGGTGCTAAAATGGTATCGACATTCCCGGTGAACGAGTTACTAAATCGGATTTTCTGTAGTGGTGGTTTGCAAACAGCGTCCAAAGACCGTTGCGAGAAAACGCGAGTGACCACGAGTTCTTAGTACAGGGTGCGTTAAAGGTGTAGCAGCTCCCTAGTCTCTTGAACGCTACTCTTTCTCTCTAGTGCTATAGCTACCAGACTGGCGCAGAGTTAGGAGAAGAACAAAGCAAGGGATAGCAGGGCAAAGCAAACGCCAAACACGATCGACAGGTCGCACGGTCGATGCCACGAAGGTAATCGTGGAACACACAACTAACCTCAGTCATTCGTTATAATTAGACAATCGTCAACAGGCATTCACGCCGTACACAAAATCCTCGAACCTTCCGACATCACACTCTTTCAGACACCGCAAACTCTAGACGTTGAACTATGTCGTACATAAGGGCACTGTTAGACCAGCAGGATAGCCAAGAAGACTCCACTGACCCTGAAACGAACTCTTCGACCTCGTCTGCCGGCTCTGGCCTGCTGTGTGGTCTACAGCACAGCCATGGACGGCGCACAGATTCCTTCTTCCGCGAATCCTTTAACTCCCCGAAGGCGACATCGCGCTCGACAAACTCACCTCCTAAGATGGACTCCAGGGTCTCAGTATACAGTCAGGCCGCTAGTGGCACCACGTTAGAAACTGACCAAGCTACGATTACACAGCATACTAGGCCGTTCCTGCCTGCATTGATGAGTTCTTCCCGGACGCTGGCGAATCGAAGAAGCGTCGCTACACAGAGAGACCACGATAGTCAGCCGCCACAGAGCGGTGGCTCCTCAAGTATGGAGTCAACACACACACAGGTACCAAGTCCAACAGACACGTTACTATCTGATTCGCGGTCACCGACTAAATCGATATCCAGTAGAGGCAAACCTGGACTAAGCAATTATCGCTTACTGAATAATAGCTTTGCAGAAAGCCTTGACTCGCATGTGCCTATGCATCAGCAGACCCCATCTGCATCGTCCAGCGATAATATGAGAGTAGAAGGTCATAAAACCGTACCAGGTTCCTACCTACTTTCGGACCGCATCGCCCAGGAGCCCATCGAGGAAGAACAAGAAAGCGACACAGATATGTATACTACCGCTCGCTACAGCTTTTCTAGCAAAAGAGGGTCAAATATGGCCCACAACGTTCCTTATGTTTTCCGGACCACCTCAAATTGGGCCACATTATCCACTGCTCCCGATGGATCTATCGCTTCTTTAGTTGAAGCCTCAAATATAATGCATGATACGCTAGAAAATGAAGCAAAGGCTTCCCAAGCAAGTAAAAGTTCGCGTGGCGCAACCTCTGAACATGGCTCCCCGCAGCAGGAAGCGGCGGCCAAGAGCAGCAGGATATCGCTCCCATTACAATCGCTGCGCAGCAAGAGCGACAGGGGGGAACACACGACGCCATCTTCGAAGTCAAAATCCCGCCAAGGTAGCAGGGATCTCAATGCGTACTCCAAGGCAGCTAGCGCGAGCCCCGCAAGTGGTCTCGACAGCTCGCCGCAGAGCAGCTCCATGTCCACAGACCCCCTTCTTGTGCGTCCCCAGCGAAGCCGCACCAAAAGCATGGACTCAGCGGACTACGAACTCCAGCAAATCTATCAGTACTATGAGTACAAGGGCATCCGCCGCCATATGATGGATTTGGAAAAGGGCTGCACCACTGTCCACGAAACCGACAGCGACCAGTTCAGCCCATCACAGTGGAAAAAGTCCACACTTTTCAGCATTCCGCGCGTCCTGCTCATCCTGTTCTTCGGGCTTTTCATTCCGCCCCTTCTATTTATGATTGGCGGAGGCACCTACTCTGGCGTCTCCGACCGTATCCTTCTAAAGATGATCATCCACAAGGCCCATCGCCAAAAGGCCGATCGTGGCTATCTATGGGATGTCGATGTCCGATGGTTCCGCCGCCTCGCCATTGCCGTGGGCGTCGTCGAGCTCCTCACCATTATCGCGCTGATAGGCGTGGGCTTCGGGCTCGGCCTCACCACGTAATAGCATCGTGTCGCTTCGACTCTGTACTTACCGCAATATAGCACTGGCGCCGCGCCTGCAGGCAGGGTTTACGGCTCGCCCGCCCGTCGAGACCCTTCAAGGCGTGCCCCCGGTGCCGCGTACTTCCTAAGCAACGCGCGCTCTCACCGGCGCAAGGGTATCTCTACTGGGCCTATGTTGCATATGTGATGTTAACTTGCGCGAAGTGCGCGATGACTTTGTACTGCCTTTGTCCGCATATGTAGTAGTAATTAATTAACGGCGTGAGGAGGGCGGACCGGTTCCTGTTTGCGTCATGGTATCCAACCAACCCCGGCGTTCCCTTGGAGACTCAGGCCCGCCCTCAGCAGCGCTTTCTACCCCAGCATTTGATCCTGTCCTCAGCTGGTACCACAGCCATCAATTTTTTGGGCGCACGTCGCCAAAGGCAGACAGGCACCCCAATCATCCGCTAGACACCCATCTCCTAAGGTACATAAACGGTTGACCACGTATCGCCAGCGGCCAGATACCAGAATGTCCAGCGGGAAGACCGTGTCGCACGTGGTAGAGTACCTCTGCCAGTACACGGATCAGCTGCGGAAGAAACACAAGGTATGGCACGATGGAAAGCTGAAATACTACACGTTGACGAACAAGTTCCAGCTATACACGGAGGAGGGTGGCACGCTGCTGGGCAGCGAGTTCGTGACCAATAGCCGGCAATTGGCGCACATTCTGGACGAGCGGGGCTTCGGCACCGAGGAACACCACATCTTTGCGGCGTTCCTGATTATCATCGCCGAGCTCGACCGAGCATACGACAAGGAGATCAGCCTGTTCCGGCCGGGGCACACGCCGCGCGGGCTGCCGGGGCAGGTGGTGTCGCTGACACACCGGCGCGCGCCCGCGTCGCCCAGCGGGACCCAGCAGGCTGCCGCGCGCGCGCTCCCGCACGCGCGCCACAGCCTGTCCCTGGCCAAGAACGAGCCGTTCCGGCGGCCGCGCCAGACAGCTCGCCAGCGCTCGCGTAGTCCGGTCGCCCGCGAGCTCGCGCGCTCCGCATCGCAGCCCACTCCGCGCGCAGCGCCGCTCGCCACGCCGCCGGCAGCCGCACACGCCTCGCAGCCCGCAGGGCTGGCGCTCGCCACTCGCATTCCACCTCGCAAACGCACCATCGTGCACAGTCCGATCATGCTATAGTCTGCTGTGGCACCGCTGCGCCCTGTGTGTTGCAGTGCGAGGCACGGGCAAACCGCGCGGATTCCGCACTCTCCGATTCTCGATCTACCCCAACAAGGAACTTGAGGTATTTAGTCTACGCATGCACTACTAGTTCCCTGGCCGATCGGGCGCCGCACCACGCTGCCGCCAGTGCTCCGTACGTCAGCAAGGGTTGGCCGGAAGCCCCACCTGTAGGCAACTGAAAAAGCCCATAGACATAAAAACTGGAGAAGTATAAAATAGTCCTGGTTCTTGGCTTTTGCTTCCCCGGCCGGAACGCCATGGCAGACTCGGGTTCGGATTCTCATAGTGATAAGCGCGCTGCCGGCTACGTGCACAGCACGTGGAAGATGAAGAAGCCTCTACGATCTTGCGTCCGCTGCCGCAAGAATAAAATAAAGTGTGACTCGGCTACGCGGCGCCCGAAACCGTGCTCGTCGTGCTTGAAGAAGGGCGTGGGCTGCGAGCTGGAGTACGTGATCCCGCCGCAGCGGTCCAAAGAGTTGCGCTCTCTGTATGAAAACGTCGCGTACGTGCGTCTGAAGCTGAACGAATTGATGGAATCCTGCGATCAGCTGCTGGACTACTGCCATGCGAGCGTGGACGCGTAACGGAGAAGCCACAGGATGGCTGAACGGCGCAGCAGGGTTTGTTCCTGTGCGGACGTACGGAAGGCCGAGATCGGAATGGCGCCAGCGAAAAACAAGCTCGACATCGGCCAATATGGTTAAGTAACGGTTTAATATTTATTTTAGTTAGCTGCATCTACGGATCCGGGCGCGCGGAAGGTGCTCAGGCGCGGATTCTCTCCTCGACCATAGCGAAGAGGGTCACGATGTCCGCAGAGAACTTGCGGATACCCTCGGCGAGCTTCTCGGTGGCCATGGCGTCCTCGTTGAGCGCAAAGCGGAAGGCAGACTCGTCCTCAATGTACGAGACCTTGTCGTCGCCCTGGGCCTTGGCGCTGGCAGGATCCAGCACCTGAGGAACTGGGTCTGCGGACGTCATTAGCTGCTCCAGCAACGCGGGCGAGATGGTGAGGAAGTCGACGCCGGCAAGCGCCTTGATTTCGTCGACGTTACGGAAGGACGCGCCCATCACGATGGTGGGGTAATTGTGCTTCTTGAAGTAGTTGTAGATGCGGCGCACGGACTGCACGCCGGGGTCCTCCTCGCCGGAGTAGGTCTTGCCGGTGCTGGCCTTGTACCAGTCCATGATCCGGCCCACGAAGGGCGAGATCAGCGTGACGCCGGCCTCCGCCGCGGCAACGGCCTGGGAGAACGAGAACAGCAGCGTGCAGTTGACGTGCACGCCGTGCTGCGACTCCAGCTCGCGGGCGGCCTGGATGCCCTCCCACGTGGACGCCACCTTGATCAGCACGCGCTCCTTCGACACGCCCTGCTCCTCGTACAGCGAGATGATCTCCAGCGCCTTGCGCACGGTGGCATCCTTGTCGAACGACAGACGCGCGTCCACCTCCGTGGAGACACGCCCGGGCACCACCTGCAGGATTTCCTTGCCGAACTCGACCAGCAACCGGTCAACGGCAGCCTCGGTCTTCTTCTCGACGCTGCCGTCGACCGAGCGCCCGTACTCGACGGCCCTGTCGATGAGCGCCTGGTAGCCCTCCTTCTTGGCCGCGGCCAAAATCAGCGAGGGGTTCGTGGTAGCGTCCTGTGGCGTGTACTTCGCAATGGCCTCGAAGTCCCCCGTGTCGGCGACCACGACGGTGCCGGTGGCCTTAAGCTGTGCAAGCGAGTTGCCGGTTCTTTGTTTCTTAAGTGTTGGTTCAACCATGTTCATGTGATTACTGAGTCTGCTTGTGCAATGAGTGCAGAAAGAGGCGGGGCCTTGCCCATTTATAAAGGCCTCGATCGTTCATGCACCTATTTTTTGGCTTACAAATTGTTCGATCCCTGTGATGCCCTGCTGGCCTATGGCATTTGTAAATTCAGCAAAAAGGGCACTGCTCGGCGCACGCAAGGGGCGGCACAGTACAAAACAACGAGAAGCTTACCACATTCTTGTGATCGGCGATGGTAGGCCCAGTTTGTAATGTAGTTTGTAATACTTCCGTCAGCAGACCCGTCTTGGGCGTATCTCAGCGCACGTGCGCGTACAGAGTAGGCCGTAGCGGCGAAAGACCAACGCCAGAACGGCGAGCAGTCCCTGCAAGCTCGTGACTCCGGCGCGGCGGGCACTCCGTAAGCGTATTTGTCAGTCGGCGACGTTCCTTCGCGCGGGCAGCGGGACCTCAGCACGGTCGCAGGGCCGATGCGTGGCCGCTGATGCATGGCTAGCTGCGGCGCTAGCGGTCCAGGCTGTCTGGATCAAACGGCGTCAACCGCAGGTAGTCGCGGATGGTGCGGTGCTCCGGGTACTTCTCCTCCATGGTCGGCCCGTCGAGGTCGGGCGCGAGCACAACGTCGTCGCCCGGAATCCAGTTCACAGGGGTCATGAACTGGTGGCTCGTGGCGTCCGACAGCTGAAGCGAGTCCAGGCAGCGCAGCAGCTCTGCGGTGTTGCGTCCGGTCGACAGGGGGTACGACTGCACGAGGCGCACCACCTTGTTGGGGTCCACGAAGTACGTCGATCGGAGCGGCACCGGATGCCCCTCCGCATCCAGCGTGCGCGCGTCCAGCATCCCGAACACCGTGCTCAGGCGCCGGTCCACGTCGCACACCAGCGGGAAGTCCACGCGGAACCCGGTCACCCGCTCGATGTCCTTGAGCCACTTGACGTGCGTCGCGCGGTTGTTGGTCGACAGCCCCAGCAGCTTGCAGCGCCGCATTGCAAACTCCTCCGCCAGCGACGCCAGCGCCCCGATCTCCGTCGTGCACACCGGCGTGAAGTCCGCCGGGTGCGAGAAGAACAGGCACCACGAGTCGCCGATGTAGTCGTAGAAGTCGATGATCCCCTGCGACGACTGCACCTGGAAGTTGGGGGCTTTGCACCCGACGTAGATCTGCGGACGGAGCGTGCTTGACATGGCTCTCTCGATGCTTGCTAACTCTCGTGCGAGTGTTGGTTCTATGAAATGGTCTATGGCCGATCCTGCGCTGGGCGGGGGCGACGATTTTTTGTCCAGCATCGGGGTGTAACTGGTGAACATTAGCCTGTTTATTCAGGTAAACTAGAGGCTATAGATGAATACATATGCATGGAGAGTCAGTTCAGGTGACACAGCAGCCCAGCGCGGTCAGTTGTTCTCGGGACGCAGTTTGCGGACCTCCTTGCCGACCTTCCAGATCTCCATGTCGCGGATGGTCTGGAGCTCGGACTCGAGCTTATCGCGGTAGTCGGGCTGAGAGTTGAACTCGAGCGAGCGCTTGGTCTCGGAGCCGTTGCGCGTGGACTCGTACAGGTCGCGGAACACAGGCTTGAGCGCGTCCTTGAAGATCGGGTACCAGTCCAGCGCGCCGCGGCGCGCGGTGGTGGAGCAGGCGTCGTACATGTAGTCCATGCCGTGCTTGCCGATCAGCGGGTACAGCGACTGGGTGGCCTCCTCGACGGTCTCGTTGAAGGCCTCGGAGGGCGAGTGGCCGTTCTCGCGGAGCACCTCGTACTGCGCGAGGAACATGCCGTGGATGCCGCCCATCAGGCAGCCGCGCTCGCCGTACAGGTCGGAGTTGACCTCCTTCTCGAAGGTGGTCTCGTAGACGTAGCCGGAGCCGACGGCGACGGCAAGCGCCTGCGCCTTCTCGTGTGCGCGGCCGGTCGCGTCGTTCCACACCGCGTACGACGAGTTGATGCCGCGGCCCTCCAGGAACAGCGAGCGCACGGTGCGCCCGGAGCCCTTGGGTGCCACCAGGATCACGTCAATGTCCTTGGGCGGCTCCACGTGCGTCAGGTCCTTGAACACCGGCGAGAAGCCGTGCGAGAAGTACAGCGTCTTGCCGGGCGTCAGCAACGGCCGCAGCGTGGGCCACGTCTCCGACTGCGCCGCGTCCGAAAGCAGGTTCATCACGATCGTGCCGCGCTTGACCGCCTCCACCACGTCGAACAGGTTCTCGCCCGGCACCCACCCGTCCTCGATCGCCGCCTTCCACGACGCGCCGTCCTTGCGCACGCCCACGACCACCTTGATCCCGGTGTCGCGCAGGTTCAGGCCTTGCCCGTGCCCCTGCGACCCGTACCCGATCAGCGCCAGCGTATCGTTCTTGAAGTACTCCAGCAACTTCTCGCGCGGCCAGTCCGCCCGCTCGTATACGGTCTCGGGCGTGCCGCCGAAGCTGATTTGCTTGATACCACGTGACTGCACAAGCGGCCCGGCCACCTGCGCGCTGCGCATGGGCCGCACCGCCGCGCGTGCGCGTGCGCCGGAGAGAGCGCGCCATGCGGCGGCGCGCGAGCCCGCGATCATCTGTCTGCCTGCTGATCTGAACATTTCGCTGTCTGCTTGCTGCTGGCTCGCTCTGTGCTGGGGCCCGCGCGCGCTCCTTAAATAATTGGCCCCTCCCGGTGACTGATCGCGAGAACCTTGCGATGATTCATCGCTGGCCGGTTCCGGTCTCATTCGCCGAGCTACGCCGTATACGCGGACAGGCCCTGACGGTGGACATGACGGCCCGGCGCGCAGTCGGCAGCCTGCCGAGGCACCGCCACACGCCTGTGCCGCTTTGCTATCGCGCTGCATCGCGGCGCGGAGCGGGGCCAGGCTGCGGTCGGGTAACGGTTGCAATATCACGTGGTCGGTCACGTGGGATCGGTGATGTCGCGCCGGACGAACCAATGAGATCAAGCAAAAATTTGCGGTTTTCCTAGATTTTGCCCCAGAAGGCGCCGCAGCGGGGCCCGGAAGCCTCGAGCAGCGGCATGCCGCTAGGCTGTTCGCGCCGCGGAGGTTATCACAGCGACACAGGTGGACCAGCAAGCCGATCTACTCGAGCAGACCAGTTGTTGTTGGGTCTTCCTTTGCCAAGGCGTAAGAATACAGCGCGAGAGTAACAATGTTGTCCCAGAGATTGCAGTTCAGCAAGCAGTTCGCCAGAGGGTTGAGCGTGGCAGCCAAGGATGGGTCCGGCAAGGTGTCGACCCTGAGCGTGCAGGTGCAGGGCGGTTCGCGGTACGCCACGAAGGACGGTGTGGCGCACCTACTGTCGCGCTTCAACTTCCACAACACCGGGAACAAGTCTGCGTTGCGTCTGGTGCGCGAGTCGGAGCTTTTGGGCGGCAGATTCCAGTCGCAGGTGGACCGCGAGCACATCACGCTGTCTGCGACGTTCCTCAAGGAAGACTTGCCGTACTTTGTCAACGCGCTGGCCGACGTGCTGTACAAGACGTCGTTCCGCCCCCACGAGCTGGTGGAGTCTGTGCTGCCGGCGGCGGCGCACGACGCGGCGGTGGCGCGCGCGTGCCCAGTCGCGGCTGCGGAGGAGGCTCTGTACAGCGTGACGTACAGACACGGGCTGGGCAAGCCAGTGCTGTATGATGGCGTGGAGAAGGTCACGCTGGAGGACATCAAGGCGTACGCGGACAAGGTGTACACCAAGGAGAACGTCACCGTTCTGGGCCAGGGCATCAACGAGGCGGACCTGAAGAGATTTGTCAACGACTCGCTCTTCGCGTCGCTTCCATCTGGCACTTCCCTAGCTGGCTCCGGTAACGCCAAGACGCACTCGGGCGAGGCGCGGTTGAGACACTCGGGCTCCTCTGTGGCCGCCATTGCCGTCCCAGTTGCCAAGGCCGACTTTGCGACCTACGAGGTGTTGGCCAGATACTTGACTTCCGACTTGTACGAGCTCTCTTCGTTGGTGCATAAGGCGAAGTTGGACAAGTACACCGACGGTGGCTTGTTCTCGCTATACGTCAAGTCCGCAGAGGCCGCCAAGGCTGCCGCGAACATCAAGAAGGTCGTCGCCGACTTGAAGGCTGGCAAAGACATTTCCGTGGCTCGCAAGTACGCCGCCCTTCAATTGGCTGTAGAGAACGACTCCGCCTCCTCTCCTATCAGCTTGAAGCTCGACAACGCCAAGGACTTCAAGTTGGGTAAATTCAACTACGTTGCTGTCGGGGATGTGAGCAACTTGCCATTTGCTGATGAACTGTAACTCTGCAATTGATAGGAACTCCACACTTCTTCACTTCTCCGTTCCATCCGAGGTTTCATGCGGTTTTCACGTAAATATTCACGAGAGATGACGTTCCACTAGCAAGGCACCAATCATTTAAAATATATATTATTTATATAGCACAATGCTTACTTCATATCATTTATTAACATGTGGCAGCGTACTCGTGCGCAAGTGCCAGAGCTGTGGGATGCCGCGCTGTGCACCGTGTGCTGCCCATGGCCCTGGCCGGCCGGCCAGCATGGTCTGAACCGCCAGGCGGTGGGCAATCGGTGGGCTTCCATGGCAACGGTGGACCAAATATCGCAGCCGATAAATACTATGTTACAGTTACAGAGCTCAAATGCCAGCATTAATGTTGGCCCTGTGACCAACATGCAAGAAACTATATAGACATCCAAATTGAACCAGTGATGATTGGAATTAGGAAAGCGATCGTCGCAAACGCTGCTCCGATACGGTCCCTTGTGGTGATTTTCCGGTCCGGCATTACAACTGGGTCGGGAACATCCCCGCCAAGACCGGCAGAGGCGTCGCCTACACTTGTGCCTCCGGTTTCGACAGTCTTCGGAGGTTCCTGCATGTGTATCAGCGTGGTTTGGATGACCTCTAACGCGGCTAACTGTTCTCCCAGCCCGTATTTGCCGTCCCAGCTGTAATTTCTCCACACCATACCACACGTGTGCCCGTCGGTCCCACCACTGCATGACTTCGCAGCAGCTTCAGCACTCTTCCTGATACTGCGGTCGATCCTCTCGCTTGTTTTTGGTGCAAGCACACTAGTCAGACCAAGCATCCGGGAAAATATACTCCTGAAAGACCTCTGGTCGTTATCGCATTTATCGACGTCTTGGCATGCACGCTCATACATAATTCCATCGTGATCAAAAAAGAAGTCTAGCGCCCCATTTAGCACCCTATTCAGCCGGTCTTCCCATACGGCTGAGCCGTTGGTGAGATTATACATGTATGCGCATCCGCCGAGTATCACGCCTTGATTGTACGTCCATTCCAGGTCGGAATGGTCCTGGCAATTAGAGGAAATATGTGCGCCATCCATTACCCGTGCCGGATCAGTCAGCTGCACCAAATTTATATTTACTAGCCAGTCGAAAACAGTTTCTGCAACCGCCTGGTACGTACTGTTGCCGGTATAGCGCGCCAGTCTAGCGGCAATCTGGAAGAGACAGCCGTTGGAAATGGAGTTTTTATAATCATACCCATTGTTCCAGGGAAATATCTGCCACCGCAGCCCACCGCCGCAGGTCTCCGGATCCCACCGAGCCCACATGGTGTTAAACACAGCCTGCGCTAGAGCCAGCCAGCCTGGAGCTCGGTTTTTGGGGTCATCTGGGAAATTCCGCTCCACAGCACCCATAACCAGCAGCCCCCACACGCCCTGGTCATCATTGCCCTCCACCATCTTTTGGTGCGACGGCACATAATCTTTGTTCTCGCCGATCTGGGAGACTAACGCGTCAGTCAGCAGCTCCTCGTACTCCTTGTCATCGCACAGATACCAGTTATCCACCATTCCGCCAAACGCCTCACCGGCCATCCACCAATAGTATGGCTGGGTAAACATGCCGACCCGCCCACCGGGCTTCAGCCCTTGGTAGTAGTCTAGTATACCCTTCTGTATCAGTTTGGTACCGTTGCATATAGATTCCTTGGACTCGAAGTCTATATCCAATGCAGCACTCAGTACTATATTCAATATCAAGGCTAGCACGAACATCGCTGCTGATGATCTAGCCACTGTCCACCACAAGCCGCTGCTGCTGTTTTATATTGGCAGTGCGTGGCCGCGGGCCATGCACCTTTTCACATCCCGGCTGCAGCCACCTATATACCAGTACTAGTCGCGCAGCTAGCATCGAGCGGAGTGCCACTGTCACACCCTATTGGTTCACCATTACCTGTGTGGCTACTGCCCCGCAGGCACTTGTGAGACGGCCGTCATGCCCCAACATGAGGTCGGCCTGCGTCGCAAGAACGCAACAAAAGCTTAAATAAATGCACATCTTACTGCGTACACTCGCTAGTGGCCGCAATTAGGCAACCTTCCGTTCCTGACAATAGTCTTCCAGCCAGCAGCACTGTGAAAGACCAAGGCGACAGCCGCAGTCATGTGGATATTACCTCATCCCCCGCAACGTAAGATATGCCCTCTGGGCGAGACTTTCGTACGTCGCGGCCCACTCGCTTGATGGCCCGTTTGGGCGCACATAAAAGTACGCAGCTTAGTCACACTGCTCGCTCCCTGCGGACGGTGCTGCAACATGCGGAACTCAAAGGCGAATGCTTCAGAAAAGCAACACACCTCGCATGCCGAGGACTGCGACTAGAGGGGGGGGGGGGCTTATTCAGATCGCCGTCATCTACGGGAGCTAGGCGTTTATACAGTGAGGTCCATGCCTAGCACGTCAGCGCAGGAACCGGAAGGTATAGGGACGTTATGAAGCTGCACAGATCGGTAAATTCTTGGCGCAAAAAACAGCCATAGAGCCGATATGGAAAAAATATTCGACAACAGCAGGACTCGAACCTGCGCGGGCATAGCCCAAAAGATTTCTAATCTTTCGCCTTAACCGCTCGGCCATGTTGCCAGTTTACTCTTAAGCGAGGGTTCCTGAGGCTCTAATCGAGTAAATGAAACGCACTGCTACCCGTTATAACCTTCTGTCCTCCGCCGCCAGTGGAGCCCAGCATGGCATCTCCGTCATCCCCAGTACGCCCTCTGGGTTCTAGTTGAAGCTAACTTTTCAGCACTTTTGATGAAACTGTGAATGCGTGGGCTTTTATCCGGCTTCCCATCACCGACACTCGATTTGGTGCTCGTGTTTGTCACGTATGTCTGCTCCAGGCCCTGTAAGCGATTAATGGCATTGAGGCATTGAGGCATTAGGTAACGCCCTGAGGATTACAACGCTGGAAATGGTGATAATCTATCTACTCAACACCTCGGAAAAGACCGTTGCCTGAGGTTAGGACGACCCTCATGGAGTCATCGAGCAAGCGACTACGTGAAGCAAGACGACACGCAGTGCTCCGCAGTAGCCTGCAGGATGATTCTAGAGTACCTAATAGTAATAGCTTTATTCCTGTGGTTATTACGATCACGTGCAGCTGTCCGCCAGGAATCCTGCGTGTCATCGCAGAGACTTGCCATGGTCCACTTAAACTAGTGATGATTTAGGGCTGAGTTCGTCGGTACTTATATCTGATGATGTGCCTGTGGCGGTGTTTGAGTTGATTACCGCGTATGACTAGCGCGTTTGCGGTATATCCGCGACGGATGCCATTTAATCTAAGGTTGCCTACAGCGGACTGCTACCGCAGGTAGTAAGAAGTGGTGATGCCGAATATTCTTAAACTGTTAAGCAAAAGTTCCCCGAAGAATTTGAGGTGCGTATTTACTGATGCGCTGTATGCTATGTATTTGCGACTCCTCAGGGGCTCTTCTTCACGGTCAGCGATATGGCAACTGATGTGAACCGGCTCGCAGCCCAATAAAGATTATCCAAGTCAAATAGCAACCTGAGCCGATGGGCTTTCGTTCCTTTGAGGTAGGTCTACCACCTTTTTGTTCAATGAAGCAGAACAGCGGTTTTTCCGGCTGTATATGATGATTACATACGTAACGGGATTATTGTTTCCTAATACGAGCTTTACAGTGTGCAATAAAGTGACTGGTACTACTACTCCATATATCTCGAATCCATCGTGCCGAGTCAACATGTGCGGACCATCATGACCAGTAGCGGTGGTGCTTACTATAAGCATGCTCCTTGTTAATCTTTTATGTATGCTTGCATGGTTTAATGAGGCATATTAAACCTTCTACTGTCATATTGTGATTTACAAGGACGATTTACCATGCACTCACTATATTGACCAGAATATTATATCTGATGAACCATGTTGAATCTTCCGTATTCGGGGGTACCTGTCAGCTGAGAAGTTTCAAAGCATGGAGTTTATTCTCCTCCGCTATTATTGAATTATCGGGAGGCATGTTCGCTGAAAGTATATAAGGAATTGAGGAGATTTATCGAAGAGTTAAGCTGGTTCCCTCGGTGTTTCTCGCATACTAGACTCAATAACATGGAAGCCAGAGAATCCAAAGAAGCATTCTTAAAGAATGAAGTAGAGTCCAGTGATGCTGAACTCGGAAGTTCACATGGAGAAAACCCATTCGCTGATCCTGTAGTGGCAGACTATTATAGAAAACTATATCAAGAGGCGGACTACGAATGTAGAAACGCTTTTGACCCGGAGTTCCAATGGTCTAAAGAGGAAGAAAAACAACTGGTTAGGCGACTAGACTATAAGGTGACATTCAGTGCATGTATATTGTTCTGTGCTATGCAAATTGACAGGAATAATCTCTATCAGGCCACTTCGGACGACATGTTGCAAGAACTAGATGTGACGACCAACGATTATAACCTCGGGAATCAATTATTTAACGTATTTCATCTCCTTGGGACTGTACCAGTGCAGCTACTAGCAAAAAGGTACGGGATAGAACGAGTTGTGCCCTGCCAAATGATATTATGGAGTTTTGTTGCGATGGCGCAGGCAGGTATGAGTAATAAAGCCGGGTTCGTGACAGTTAGGGTACTCTTGGGGCTTTGTGAAGCTGGCTTCGCGACTATAATGGTGACATGGCTAACTTGTTTCTATACTGCAAAGGAATTAGGAATGAGAATATCTTGTTTTTGGATTGCACAGGGACTAATGAATGTTGTAACACCTTTGGCGGCTTACGGAATATTTCGGATGCGTGGAATATGCGGACTTTCAGGTTGGCAGTGGCTCTTCTTACTAGAAGGAGCAATTACTTGTATCATGGGCATTTTAGGATTCTTTCTTTTAGTTCCGTCACTGGTTGAGACTAAGAATTTCTTGCATCCCAAGGGTTGGTTTACTGAAAGACAAGAATTGATAGCTGTGAATCGCTTACTTAGAGATGACCCCAGTAAAGGAGATATGAACAATAAAACAGGTTTATCGACCAAGCTATTTATTGAGGCGCTATTAGATTATGACTTGTGGCCGTTATATTTACTTGCGGCGGTCCATTTCTTTGCAGAGGCTGCAGCAGGTCCGTACTTGCTTATAACACTCAAAGACGTCGGTTTTTCGACATTTACCGTACAACTACTCGCTATTCCAAACAGTGTATCGAATACGATCGCTATACTGGTGATGCTAAAAATTTACGAAGTAGTAGACGAGCGCTCATTGTTGTCACTATTTCCATGCATATGGAAAGTAGTTTTAGTCGGATGTCTAAGATGGTGGGATGGCGCATTCGAAAAAGCATGGGAAACTTATGCGTTAATGATTGTATTGCTAGCCTGTCCCTATATATTTCCGATGATGTTTTCGTGGGCCTCCAGAAATTCGAATTCCATTAGAACGAGATCAGTATCAACAGCTGTCCTCCAGGTTTTTAACGTCGTTGGCTTTGTTTGTGGAAATCAGCTCTATAGAATGGACGATGCGCCCTTATATCATAGAGGTAATACTATTTTATTTTGCCTCATGCTTGCTAATATACCTCTTTTTATCGGCGTAAAGCTATACTATATGTGGCGCAATAAGAAGAGGGATTTAATATGGAACGCGATGACTGAGAAAGAACGGCTATCTTATATCGAGAATACAACTGACAAAGGTAACAAGAGACTTGACTTCAGGTTCGCACATTGAGCTACAATCATGATCCTGTTTATTCACTCTTTAAAGTTCATTTCGATCAGTAATATAAATCAACAAGTGTAGTCCAGTATATAGTACACGTGCCAACTCAGAGCCATCATAGTCATGAAAACTGAATACCGTGAATTAATAAATTCAAGCCCAGAGTTAACTTTGGCTACCAAACTTAACACCTAACACAGTAAGTAAAGCACAAAGCATTGTGAAACGAGCGAATTTATCTACGCATTAGCAATATACCAAGTCTTGAACTGAGCTTCATCTTTGGTGTGGGCTGAGCATTCTTCCTATCTCATGACAAATCTGATTATATAATTCGGAATTCTGCGTACCGCCATTAGGTTTCGCAGGAAGTGACTATAATGACGGATATGTGGATTGTAATTATGCACTGTTATGTACTACTTAAGGAAGGTGCTTTATTCCAGGTTTGTACATATTCTTTGTACTGAACGAGCCGTGCGTCATCACTATTCAGAATATAGGATTCAGACCTTCCAATTAAATTGGCATTGATGTTAGAGCACCACATAAAACCATCACACTCGCGTATTTTACTCCATGTTCCACCTACGAAATTAGGAATAAATGCAATTTGAATATCAACAGGGGAGTTATAGAACTTCTTAAGCTCTTCTTTATTAGAGTATCTTTCCTTAAAGTACTCTTTGTAAAGTTTGAACTCCTTATCCGGAGCTTTGGAAAACTTGCAGGTTTTCAAGCCAGCGTTGACCCATAGGATTGCACCATCATCAGACATATGGGCTATTTGTGTAGCACATACTCTATAGTTTTTGATTTGGCCATCCTCAGCAATCGCCTCCGGCTTTCCAAGAACACCGGCAGGAAGAGGATCAACGTAGTAATCCTCTCCTGATATAAGTTGCCCTAGCCAAATGAACTCTTTATCACCATATGAACATTTACTGTTCCCAAAGTTCATGTGTAGTATAAAAGAGCTGATAAGAGAAGATAGTTTATTTTTCTTATTCATAACTATTAGTCCAGTTTCTGCCATGTGATAGAAGTCATCTTCCATGTACCTATTGTAAAAGTTTGCTGCCCCGGCATCTTGTGGTTGAGTGCGTATTACTTCTTCTGGTACTCGCGCAGTGAATTTCGCCTGATGCTGCCATAGTCGCTGTTCTTCTGTTGATTGCTGTGCCTGATCTGAGCTTTATCTAGTCCGTTTCTCTAAGAGAGAGTTCAACCCAGAAGACCCACAGGATGTATTCGAGCTTAAAGTAGTTGCTGCCATCTTCCATTACTACTCACCTTACGTGGAGGTAAGAGCTGTTGCGAGCCCAGTGGATGATCCGAACATTCCGGTAGAGACTTTCCGTGCTTATTTCTTGGCAACTATGTGGGTGATTATTGGAAGTGCATTCAATATGTTTTTCGCCGAAAGACAACCAGCAATCAGTCTCGGAGTATTTGCCGTGCAGCCCTGGACGGAAAAGGAGCAGATGTTTGGAACCCTATTATTTGGAATAACTACCGGTGCCTTCTACTCTGAGCTTAATATTGTAACGCAAACGATCTTTTACAAAAGTCCGATGTCGTATGCATACCAGTTTTTCCTATCGTTGTCGCTTCAATACTTAGGCTTTGGACTGGCAGGTCTTATGAGGAGATACGTGGTGTATCCGGCGACTGCAATGTGGCCAACAAGCATGACTACAATAGCGCTGAACAAGGCACTGATGAAGGATGAACATATGGCAGGGTTTGGGATGAGAAAAATGTTTTACGTTACCACTATCGTAATGTTTGTATATAACTGGTTTCCAAGCTACCTTTTCGAAGCTTTAAGCACTTTTAACTGGATGACCTGGATAAAACCAGACAATTTCAATCTTGCCAGTGTCACTGGTGGCATTAATGGGGTGGGACTGAACCCGATTTCGACTTTCGACTGGACTAACATTGGAACCAGTAGTCTTTATCTTCCATTCCGAGTAACGATGATTACTTATCTAGGAGCCTTACTTTCAGCATTAATCACCCTCGGTGTCTACTATATGAATTACAAAGATTCCCAATATCTTCCAATGTTCACACAAAGCTTATATAATAACAAAGCAGAAAGGTACAATGTGGAGAAAATACTAACTGACGATCGCAAGCTCGACGAACAAAAGTTTCAGAAATATGGCTTTCCATACTACACTGCAGGTAATATTGTAGCATACGGGTGTTTTATGTGCGTTTACACTGCGCTTGTGGTAACTTCCATCGTGGACCAGGGCGCATTTTATGCGCGGGTGTATAAAAGTTGGGCCCTAGATGTATGGTCGCTGAGAAAGTGGAGCTCATGGCGTGAGGCCTTCAATAACGATAAGCATGTGTTAGATGGTTACCATGACCCACATAGTCGGATGATGAGGAAATATAAAGAAGTGCCCGAGTGGTGGTACATGACAGTATTTATAGTCTCAATTGTGATTGGAGTTATCGTAGTAAAAGTATTCAAGACGAACACACCGGTGTGGGGATTATTTCTAGCGGTAGCTTTGAACTTCATTCTTTTGCTTCCAATCACATTGTTACAAGCCACGCGTGGTGTTACTATAGGCCTGAACCTGTTGCTGCAGATGATAAGTGGCTTGGCGCTGCCAGGAAATCCTTATGCACTAATGTTTATCAAGGCATTCGGGTATAATATTGATGGCCAGGCAGATAACTACCTTTCGAATATGAAGATGGCTCATTATGCGAAGATACCCCCTGTGCCATTATTTAGGGGGCAGCTTTTAATGGTCCTGATACAGATTTTTGTGAATCTTGGCGTTATTAATTGGCAGCTTCATAACATCGAGAACTACTGCGATCCTCAACAGCGCTACAAGTTTACATGCCCTGGAGTCAGAACATATTTCAATGCTTCTGTTATGTGGGGTGCTATTGGTCCGAGACGTATCTTTGAGCATGTTTATCCTATCATGAAATGGTGCTGGAAAAAGCTCAGTGCAAAGTACGAACGGATACCATACCCTCACCGGTTTAGTCCGGTAATCTTCATAATCGGCATGATTTCTTTTTCTCCTCCCTACGGTTTGCAGTATTATACCTCTGGTCTATATGTGGGCTTCATTTCTATGTTTTACGTGAAAAGATACCACCTTCGTATATGGGAGAGATACAACTACGTGATTGCAGCAGGCATATCTGTCGGGCTGGTCTTCTCTTCTCTTTTAATGTTTTTTACAGTGCAGTGGAAGGAGATTAAAATTCCATGGTGGGGTAACAATATTCCAAAAGCTGGTATTGACTACGCCGAAGTGCCCATGAGGAACATCACGGAAACCGACAGAGGATACTTTGGACCAGAGCTTGGTCATATTCCTACCTAATGGAATGTAGGTACAATATAGGGCGGGGAAGATAAGCCTGTACACACCAAATTTGCTAGGAGATGTAGGCAGCACGCGGACTTGTGTGTTCCTCGAAGTAATTATGTAATCAACTTTGTCAGTTATCGCGCTCACAGCAAGGATAGCAAGTATGCAGGGGTCTCAGGAACGGTTTTCTGCTAAAGATAGTCCAGCAATACCTTCTGGTGCAATCGGATTCAATTGTGAATTTGTTGTAAGAAGCCGTATTCGTTTTAATTACTTATCGGGACTAAACATATAAATTTACGGCCAAGGACTGCATCAATATGCAACAGTTTCAAGGCGTTTTTCTACGCTATGTAGAGTATGCGTTGCATGACCACAGGCCTATGCGTACATTACATGGATTTATATAAATACGCCAAGAGAATCGATCAACGTAATGTAGGCGGCACCTCACAAAAGACTTAACTCTTCGGCGATGTTTGACGAAAAGGAAGATCCTGTGGGTTATTCGAAGAGGGATGAATTTGACCACAATAAGAACCGGATGGGTTTCTCAGCGGTGTGGTGTATGGCTCTCTCAGCGGTGTGGTGTATGGGTCTCTCAGCGGTGTGGTGTATGGGTCTCTCAGCGGTGTGGTGTATGGGTCTCTCAGCGGGTGTGGGGTATGGGTCTCTCAGCGGTGTGGTGTATGGGGTCTCTCAACGGTGTGGTGTATGGGTCTCTCAGCGGTGTGGTGTATGGGTCTCTCACCGGTGTGGTGTATGGGTCTCTCAACGGTGTGGTGTATGGGTCTCTCAACGGTGTGGTGTATGGGTCTCTCAACGGTGTGGTGTATGGGTCTCTCAACGGTGTGGTGTATGGGTCTCTCAGCGGTGTGGTGTATGGGTCTCTCAGCGGTGTGGTGTATGGGTCTCTCACCGGTGTGGTGTATGGGTCTCTCAGCGGTGTGGTGTATGGGTCTCTCAGCGGTGTGGTGTATGGGTCTCTCAGCGGTGTGGTGTATGGGTCTCTCAGCGGTGTGGTGTATGGGTCTCTCAGCGGTGTGGTGTATGGGTCTCTCAGCGGTGTGGTGTATGGGTCTCTCAGCGGTGTGGTGTATGGGTCTCTCAACGGTGTGGTGTATGGGTCTCTCAGCGGTGTGGTGTATGGGTCTCTCAGCG